>CM035406.1:16151919-16751919 GCA_020310875.1 Ceratopteris richardii
TTGGATGCTTCCATTTACTAGTTCATTGTTAGCATATGTGCTTCCAACTCTAGAAATGACAAGCCAAATTTTTAGATAGACATCACATAGTTCAAATATTCCTTATTGGTCGATTGTGGAATTAAATATTGTTGGAAAATTGAACCACATGATGTATCATAAATATACAATCAAACTTCTCATTCCTACTGTGAGGATCAATTCCTTCAAGGTAGTTAAATTATAGCCTTCACAAGCCATATACACACATACCACTACTCACTTATGGAATTGTTTCTCTAATAATGTGCAAAGATTGAACACGAGATTTAGAACAACTTTGGGATATAAGAATAGATTTCTAACAAACCAAAGGTTACAAGAAATAAGCATGATTTGATAATTGAAACCCTACTTAACACTCACAACTATCCAGCTCATATGCATAGAAACTAGCGAGCTAGATATGGCTACACAAAGTTAAACAAATCACTCAATCAAGTAGGGGGGCTTGCTAAGAAAGGGGTCTACTAGATTATTCAAAATCTAAAAGCGCTTACACACAGGTGAAATCTTGAATTCGAAGTAGAAAGTGCATAGATATAGCCTTGAAAAGATTCCCTCGATGCAAGGAATCACTTTTCCTAGATTGTAGGCTTTATCACAGCTAAGTGTGATAGGTGGTTTATGATTGTTGCGAGGGGGAATTTTAAATTCAAATTTGTACTCATGTCTTTGTGCTTGATATCTTACCCCTTTTTGCTCCAATTGGCATCTATCTAAAGCTCCAATAATATATAAACGTTAAAGCTTGAGTTCCAATACTCCCCCTCAAACTTCAAGCTCCAAATCTTCATCTGAGCTCCAACAATCCAATGCCTTCTTGAAATTAATAAGCTTCATTGAGTCAAATGCTTTGGTAAACATGTGAGGACACCCATCCTTGGCACTTATGTATTGCACTTGAACCTATGTATCCAGTACTTTCTCTCTGGTGTAGTGATAATGCACTTCTATGTGCATGCTTCTAGCACGCAATATAGGGTTGGTAGATAGGTACATACTACCCATGTTATCAGAAATGATTGGAAATTGATTAATTTGCAAATTAAGGTCCACCATGAGATTCTTAAGCCACATAAGCTCACATGTCACTTGAGCTAGAGCTGATATTCACCTTTTGTGGAAGATGGGGGATTTGTGGGTTGCTTGATTGCCATCCAAGAAATGACCTTCGTGCCAAGCATCACTGCATATCCACTTGTACTCCTCTTATCTTCTTTGGATCCAACCCAATCAACATCTATACATGATTTCACATGCAATTCATCTTCAAAAAGATAGAATAGACCATCATTTAATGTACCTTTCGCATATCTAAGTACCCTTTCAACTACGAGTAGATGTGGAACCCTAGTGTGTGAATGAATTGAGATAACATGCCAACTATATATGCTATCTCAAGCCTTGTAATAGTGGTTATAATTCAATGATCCCACTATAGACCTATACAAAAGTGGATCCTTAAACTCATTACCTTCCATTTGTGAAGAATTGATGGGGTATAGACAAATATGAGTGGGTTTTGACTAAAACGTATTGGGCACTAGCCAAGATAGCTTCTTAGATGCGTTTCTACTTCACAAGACTTGGAAAACCTTCTATTTTGGGAAAAGAGGTTTATAGTAGAGTGCTCAAACCTCATAGCTTGGTACAAATTGACCAAGGAGGTTTTGCACTCATTCAATTAGAGTATCAATCTACCTAAAGAAGGTTATCTCATGAATTTAGCTTCACTATAAAAGGAGCAATAAGTATAACACATCTTGGGGGTCACTCCACTTTTCAAGAATAAGTTGAAGTGCAAACACAATCACATTAAAATATTCATAGCACAAGATCTACTCATTCAAAGATAGTAAAACTTGATAGTAAGTTCATAAAGTTCTATCTAAGTGAGCCAAGTGAAATTTCGGAAATTAGATACTCACACATAGAGAAATGCACCACACAAGTTGGCTATGTACCTCAAGGTAGTGTAACAACATAGAGAACGAATACTCAAGATATATGAATCATGATGTGTATTGATTTTGCACATATGATACAACAAAGTTGTGGAAGACTATTATCACCTGTGTTGAGGATAATATATGCTCAAAACCTCACCTCAAAGCTCTCTCTACCCGATCAATAGAAGGAGTCCATTTATACATTATTTTTACTTTGAATCTTGATGATTCATCCAGCTATAAATGAAGCTAAACTTCAGGAGACTTTTTACTTCGAACTCCAAGTTGAATCATGGATTTTGGCTCCCTATGTCAATGAGATTCCTCTCTACTTTTAGCTTTTATATTTGATCGAGATAAGTTCAAGGATTTATCCTTTGAATTTTACAAGCATAGGTTCACATGACTACATATATGTGAAGTATATAATCAGAGTAGTCCAAGAGCTAAATCAATGCTCTTAGGCTTGATTCTTGCACCAAAAGCTCCCCCTCAGCCCAAGAAGCTTGAGTCTTTAATTCTTAACTATCTCTCAAAATCCAATAATTGATTTGAATCTATTCAACTTGACTCCATCCAATGCCTTTTTCATCATATATGCACATTGTTGATGAGTTGATACATACGATAAATGAATTTCTTTGCTTGTAATATTTTCTGTGGCATAATGATAATGCACTTCTCTGTGTTTAGTCTTGACATGATAGATTGGGTTAGTAGTAAGATGTAATGAACTAATATTATCCCCAAAAATATGAGGAATAGATGACTTAAGAACTAAATCATAATACAAGGTCTTAATCCACATTGCTTCTTGAGTTGCATTAGCAAGTCCTCTATATTGAGCTTAAGTTGATGAGAGTGCAACAATGGGTTGCTTCATTGAGGAACATGAAATGAAGTTTGTTCCTCCAAAGATGAGGTACCCAGATGTGCTTCTCCTATCATCTTTAGAGCCTATTGAATCTACAATAGAAAATAGCTTGATATCTATATCAGAAGTATAAGGTTAATACAAACCTTCATTCATAGTTACCTTTAGGTATTTAACTATTCTTTTTGTTGCTTCCATGTGAGATTTTCTTGGAGCATGCATGAACTGACTTAGGACACTTACTCCATGGTAAATGCCAACCCTTGTCAAGGTAGCATAGCTCAAGCTACCAACTAGAGTCTGATAGCTAGTTATATCTTCTAACCACTTCCAATTGTTAGGGGCACATTTTCATATATGTAAATGGTGAGAGTAAGGTTATATTGGAGGTGAGCAAAGGGTATGGTGAGAAGATCCTTGAAGGGCTAATTTCTTGAATAAATTTGTCTAGAGTTATGTAATTCATCCGCTTCATTTTTCCATCACCAATTCCATGGCATGCGACATGAATCTTGGTTTCGCGTTTAGTTAGTTATCTTTACTTCTTGAATTTCGTGCCCTAGGAATGTGAGTCACTCTTTATCTTCTTGTTCCACTCGTAACTATGGCGGCATATGTCTCTTTCTTCTCCCATTCTCTCTTTGTCCATCCCTCTCTTCTCCCTTGTGCATGGAGGCACCAAGCCTCCATGTAACATTGGCCCCATCTGGACTTACCCCCCTTTGCTCTACTGCCTGTGGACTCTGGACTCACAACATGAAGGAGACAACAAAAATGATGCTCTGTCTTTTCTGCCAACATGGGGGTGCAACAAGGTGGAGCATGGGCTTCACGATTGATTGTTGAAGGTCCAGCATCGACTTCGTGACAAGCAACCACTATAGTGCAATAATGTACAATCACTATCATTGTTGCATAATGATAATTTTTCTCTCTTGGATGTTGTCAACTATCATATGCCTATGGATATCTATGATGGTGAAATTGATTCTTGGTGGTTATTCTTGTTTCTAATATGTGTTTGTATGAATGCACGACCATTTTATAGTCATGCTTGGACCCATGGATGGCACAATTGCCTACTCTGCATGCGTAAGGTCTGAGAATGCTCGTGGAGTCACTGCTTAATTGTTTATTAACATGGCATAGGGAATCACATGTCAACTATTTTCAATATATTCATTTCCATTATAAGTGGGCAATTGAGATTCATGAGGGGGAAAGAACGCATAGATTGATCTAATTCGGGGATCTTTCCGAGATGATGAGCGGAATACAATAGTGATTTGCATCCACTATGGGTCTTCTTTTGGGTAGCAGACATGAAAAATTTGGCATTGTGTTAAGTCGAGTGGTGATAGATTTTGAAGTTTATTTTCACATACACCATCTTGGAACAGTGCATTGATATCATCCTGCTTGCAATCATGTGCGTGCTTGTCGTCAAAAAATTGTATGGTAATTGTCAGATGAATGAAAGTTGTTCTCATTAAGCTGGAGTGTTCGCGTGGCTTTTCCAATGCATGAATGTCAGATAGGCATTGTGTTTTATGTTGTTACATACATTCCTTTGTTGAGCCAAAACAGGAGTGGTTTCTACCAGTTTTTGATTCACAATGCAATACTCCCTTGGTGGTGGCTCCTTTGTCTTATATGATAATTGTCATGCTTGCACTTGCATCATACCCAGTTATATTGTTCTGCCCGATCACTTTTTTTGTTAGCATTGTGAAGCACTCACTGATTGCGAGTTCTTCGCACATCTAAATTATCTGCTAGTAAAAGACACACAAAAAAATAAACATGCTGATATCGACCATGGCAGCAGTATGCTTAATGCATGTAATTTCTCGCATTGGATCTTGTGCTTAATTACCCACAGGAGCAAGGATTGGATGTTCTTCATCTTTACAGTCATTCACTCCAGTCATACTTTTTTCTTTCTGGATATATATATATATATATATATATATATATATATATATATATATATATATGGCAGGACTGCGCGTTTGATTTAATGGGAGCAATCCTGATTCCATATTATATTATATGTTTTTATTTTTCTTCTGCGTGATGATGTGCTTATGTGATATTGGGTCACTATGGATTGTTCTATGGCCATGGGGATGGCTTCATATTTTGTGGATGTGTACTTATGTGTTGTCATCGAAAATAAGGTGTTCTCATTAAGTTATGAATGTCTTTTACTCTACCACGTTAAAATTTCCCATATTTGGAGAGTATATTTGTTTAGATCATACATGTTTTTTTGACATTTCTTGACATATTGGATTATAGATCAAAGACAAAGGGCTCAATGTCGAAGTAATGAAGTAAAAATGAAGAAGCATGGAGATAGAGGACCCCTTGATTTGTGCCTATTTGTGATCCATTTTGTTTATGAACCTTGTGTATACAAATTCATCACATGATGCCACTGAATGGAATTACATTTGTGTGCATATAGAAGGGTAGTCTATAGGTCGTGTGTAGTGTATTTGCATACCTTGGATTCAATTCCAAGCACTTTGCTTTGCATTACATATTGCTTATACTTCTAGATATGTTATGGACATTGTTTGCACTCCATACCATGGTCTAACCATGCACTTTGGTTTTCACGCCTTGTTCATAAGGGTAGAGCATGATAATGGATGCACATATCTTTCTTAATTGACAGGTTGCTACTAGCATTGGATATGTTCTTGGAGTTGGACCACTCAATTCCAAGGGAGGTGCTATCACTTTAGCACTATGGAGATCTACATGGAGATTGTCTATGGATCGAGTTCTTATTTTTCAACTTTGTTGGATATGTGTTGGCCTTGATCTGAGGGCTTGATTTGATGCATTTGGTTTTGGTGAGTGCGAAGGAACCGGTGTCCTTAGACATGAGTGATGTGGAGGTTCATGGATTGAAACACTCTTAGAGATTAGGTGTGTCAATTATGGTTGTATGATATGTTGTATAAAGGTTCCTAGCCTATAAATGTTTCCATGTAGATTTGATTTGTTGAGGGGGTAGTAGCAATCAAGGGATAGTGGTAGTTCAAGTCCACCATGCATGCCAGTGTTAGGGGAACATTTTCATATATGTAAATGGTGAGACTAAGGTTATATTGGAGGGTGAGTAGAGGGTATGGTGAGAAGAGCCTTGAATGACCACTTTCTTGTATAATTTTGGCTACAGTTATGTAATTCATCCTCTTCATATTTCCGTCACAAATTCCATGGCATGTGACATGAATCTTGGTTTCTCATTTAGTTAGTTATCTTTACTTCTTGAATTTCATGCCTTAGGAATGTGAATCACTATTTATCTTCTTGCTCCACTCATAACTATGACGACATATGTCTCTTTCTTCTCCCATTCTCTCTTTCTCCATCCCTCTCTTCTCCCCTATGCATGGAGGCACCAAGCCTCCATATAACACAATCTTGGGAAGTATGTAAGTAGACCTAAATTACTGATTTTGAACTCCTCTTTCATCTGAAGCTTGATATTTCTTATTCCTTCAACATCATTACCTGTAATTATCATATCATCAATATATACATATAGGTATATGACTTCAACTTGATTCCTCTTCATGAAGAGGGAAGGATCTACTTTGCTCACATTGAATTCTCTATCCTACAAATAGGTAACAAGCCTTCGATTCCAAACCCTAGGGGCTTGCTTCAAACCATACAAAGCCTTTGCTAGCCTGCATACATACTCAAGACATGATGAGTCTTCAAAACATGTATAACTCCTCAGATATCCATCCATTTAGAAAAGCATATTTTACATCCATTTGGTATATCTTTCAATTCTTGGAAGCTGCAACACTCGTAAGCACCTTGATGGTTGGCATCTTTAAAACTAGTGGAAAGGTTTCTTCATAATCAATTCCTTGTGTTTGTTCATACCCTTTGGCCACAAGACTTGCTTTGTACCTATTTATAGACCCATCAAAATTTTCATTACCTTGTATATCCATTTTGAACCTATGATCTTCATAGATGGAGATTTGGGCACCAATTCCCAAGTTTGATTTTCTTGTAGGCATAAATCTCTTCCTCCATGGCATTCATCCATTATGGTTTCTTTTTTTCTTCCTCATAGAATAAGGGCTCCTTAGAGTTTGAGTCTCATGCTAGGTATATAGAATGTCTAATAACTAATGAAGTATCATAGGGAGACCTTCTAGCTTCCTTTTCTCTATAGTTGACATTTTAATTGTTTGTTGAGAGGATTCTACCACATCTCTCAACTCTTGCATTTTGGCTTTGCCTTTATATTTCCAAGAATTGATTTCTCTCCTTGGAGTCTTCTAATAAACTTTAGAATCACTTGATGCTTCAAATGTGTGTTCATTCCTCTTTGATAGGGTTGGAAAGTCCTCTTGTATGTCATGAGCTAGTTTGATTCTTGTTGGCATACAAGTCAGATGAAGAGCATACTAGCGCAACGGAGGCGTCATGCACAATACGGCAACAAGGCCTAATCATTTTTTCCATGGATCATTTACAACTCAAGTGATTTTAATCACTACACAAACATTGTAAATTCCGTTTTTGGTAGAATAGACTCCATTTTGTGCAAGCCGAGGAGTCCTCGAGCTTGAGGAGTATTAGAACTAGCTACATATCAATTTTCATAATTTTTAGACTCTGTTTGAGCCCTCAAATAGGCTCTAGAACCTAATTTTTAACTAGGCCGGACACTAGGTCTGGACAAGACCAAAGCTAGTTAGAAAACTATAAAAAGAGCTAGAGAGCTCATTTTTGAGTTAGATTGTTTGTGAATTGAGCTTATGTAAGAGACTTTTTGACTAATGCAAAGAACTCCATTGTTCCTCTCCTTGTTCTTTCCTTGTGTGCGCGTGTGTGTGTATGTGTGTGCATGCTTGTGTGCTTCTCACTCACACACTTGTGCCTTCACTTGCTCATAGTCTTCATACTAGTCCTCACGTCTCCACGGATTGACAATTATGAGGTGAATCTTCTCACGTTGGTACTCACCATTGTGCTAGAGTGACACCAAATTTGGCGCCGTTACCGGGGAGAGAGCTTTGAGGACGAGCGTGTGAATGGTAAGACGTCGAGTTGAGACATTGGAGTTATAGGTAATATCCTTCCTTCTCTTTATTTTTTCTTCATTTTTTCCTTACTTTCGCATCACCATCATCACCATCATCATCCCCACCATCTCCCACCTCCATCTCCATCTCCACAAAAAATTTCAGTTTTTTGGTCATATTACACTCCCCACCTCATTTCCCTCATTTCATTGTGAGAGAGAGCGAGAGAGAGCTTGCAAGCTATCTGTTTTTGGTGTGTTTTTGAGCTTTTGTTGCAGGAACTAGCTGTACCACCTTCTCCAGCAGTGTGTGCAGGTACGACAGACTCTGCACAGGTCCCGGGACGATGACCTCTGTCTGTCGTGACAGACAGAAAAACTTAATATTTTGTGAATGCATGTTTGGCACGGTAACCTACACCATTAGAGCACTCCAAATCACTAGAAGTTTCTCAAAAATTTGCGTTTTTTCAGTCTATCGCGACAGACACCGTCTATCGCGACAGACAGAGACCCATGATAGACCCCATCTATCGCGACAGACACCTGTCTATCGCGACAGACACATGTCTATCGCGACAGACACCTGTCTATCGCGACATACCAAAATTCCACGACAGACCCAGTCTATCGCGACAGACACCGTCTATCGCGACAGACATCGTCTATCGCGACAGACCACTCTATCGCGACAGACACCGTCTATCGCGACAGACACCGTCTATCGCGACAGACACCGTCTATCGTGATAGACAGACCCCCACGATAGTTTGTGTCTATCGCGACAGACACCGTCTATCGCGATAGACAGACATTTTCGGCAAAAATTAAGGGGTAATTTTTTTGGAAATTTAAGCTAAATTTTGGGCATATTTGCATTCTCAAATACTCACACACTTGCAAAGGCCTTAGAAAAATGCATTAAAACTCCTAAAAGGTTCTGTTTGTCTGGTTAACCCCCTAAACCCTGAACGGTCATAACTTTTTCATACGAAATCCATTTTTTGAGCTCTAGGGCTTGTCGGAACCAATTCCTTGTATTTGCAGCACTTAGGTGTTACAACCAAAGTCAATCTCAAGGATTACTCTCATAGAGATGTCCCTCCTATCCAATGGAACCCCATCCATAGAGCCAAAGATGATACGGAATCGGTGCATTCCCTAGGATCAGGATCCTCATGGATGCATGAAGACACTCACTTATGGATGTGTAAGGTAGCAGTAGAAGAAGAGAAGAGAGAAAAAGCCAGGGAGATAGGTGCAAAAGAAACCCATAGATCAATGCAAGACCCAGCCTATGCACCTGTAGTTTTTCCAGACGAAGAATTCGAACCTCACGGCTGGGCAGAAATTCTAGCAACCATGGATGTAGCCATCAATGAAGAACAATGGACACCTCACTGTGATGAGGATGTCTATGACATTTTAGTCTTCTCCATAGAGCCGATCATGGGAGAGGCAGTTTTAGAAGAGTGTGAACCTAGCCTTGATGCATTTGAGGATGCGAGTGACTCCGATCTAGAGTCAGTCATTATGGACCCACCTTTTGCATCAGATGAAGAATACTTCTATGAAGTAGAATTTCAACCCTAGAAGCACGGAGAGCTTACAAAGGATGTAAGGCTAGCCACACATGTAACCCATAAGGAAGAAGGAAAGAAAAGAAAGAAGAGAGAAGTCACACCAGAAGAGGAAGAATCTTCGTTTGAGGTTCCGGAAAATTTTAAGAAGTATGAGATAGATGACAGGAGAGTCATGATTAGAATGCCTAAACGAGAGGCGCAATCGGGAGAGGCCTATGATAACAAAGAAACCACCAAGAAAATAGTGGTAGCCATAGAAGAAGGAGAAGAGAGGTGCACTTACATAGGACATGACCTCACTGAGGAAGAAGAGCATGAGCTGATAGCCTTGCTAAGAGAATACAGAGATGTATTTGCTTGGAGTTACAAGGATTTGAAAGGTGTGGACCCGGACATATGCTCACATACGATTCCCATGACTACAGAGGCCAGACCCTCAAAACAAAAGCCATACACATATAATGACAACTATGCTGCCAAGATCAAAGAAGAGATAGACCGCTTGGTTGAAGCTAGATTTATCTATGAAATTGAGCACACTGAATGGGTATCCCCCATTGTGGTGGTGCCCAAGAAGAACGAAAAATTATGAGTATGCATTAACTTGAAGAAGGTTAACGTAGCCACGATCAAGGATAATTACCCGCTTCCTATCACTGAGCATCGTTTAGAAAGGGTGGCAGGCAAGGAAGTGTACAACTTCCTAGATGGGTTCTCTGGCTACAATCAAGTGGCCATTGCACCAGAAGATCAGCATAAAACGGCTTTTGCCACAGAGTGGGGTATATTTGCTTTTAGGGTAATGCCATTCGGGCTGACCAATGCTCCCGCAACCTTCCAAAGGCTGATGTGCCATGTATTTAAGGAGTTCCTGAGGAAGAACTTAGAAGTCTATGTTGATGATCTTTGTGCTCATTCCAACATTAGACAAACCCATATTCCTGAACTCAGACAAATCTTTGACAATGTAGAGAATATCAAGTCTGCCTAAACCCAGAAAAATGTGTTTTTATGGTCAGGCAAGGCAAAATTCTAGGACACATAGTGTCAAAGAATGGCATATCTACTGATGAAGAGAAAGTAAGAGCTATAGCCGAATTACCTAGGCCAAAGAATGTCAAGGAAGTACAAGCTTTCATGGGGCATTGTGGTTATTACCGACGATTTATACACATGTATGCCATCATTGCAAAGCCTCTATACGGACTTCTAACAAACTTTGAGTGGACTGAGGAATGTGAGAATTCCTTCAATGAGCTTAAACGGCGATTATGTTCAGCACCAATCTTAACCACACCGGATTGGAATAAGCCTTTCCACGTTCATGTGGATGCATCCAATTATGCCATTGGATGTGTGCTTGCTCAACCTACTGGTGAAGGTAATATGGATCTTCCTATTGCCTATGCTAGTAGACAATTGAATGCAGCTGAACGAAATTATACCACTACTGAGAGAGAAGGCTTAGGCATGGTATATGCAGTTAATAAATTTAGACACTATTTGCTTGCAAATAAGTTTAAATTTTTTACTGATCATCAGGCATTGCTATACCTCGTAAACAAGCCATGCAATACAGGAAGATTAGTAAGATGGTTTCTCTTGCTAATGGAATATGATTTTGAGGTTGTGGTAAGGAAAGGGAAGACTCATTTGAGAGCAGATCACCTTTCTAGGCTCACATCGGGAGAAGCCCCACAAGGAGTGTCAGATGACCTTCCTGATGCTTACTTGTTTAATTTGGAGGTGGTGCCACACTGGGCTAAGCCATTGGTACCAGTGTTGACATACGGACCTAACCACCCAGTAATAAACACACAGGATAGAGAGGTAGTAAAAGCCCAAAAGTATCACATCATGGCAAGAAGTATGTACAAGCACACAGATCAAGGGATCTTGGCTTGTTGTGCGGAAGAGGATGAGTACGCTAAATGGTTGCAATTTGCACATGTAGGTGCGTTAGAGCAACACTACTCAAAGCAACGAACCTTACAGACACTAAGGAGACTCGGAGTGCATTGGCCGACTATGGAAGCTGATGTCCAAAAGTTGTGCAAGGATTGCCCAATCTGCTGCACTAAACCACCTGTGGAACATGCCACTCTTTATCAAGTGTCCATAGTACCAGATTGGAGTGAACCACTAGTATCCTTTCTGAGGACGAAAACATTCCCTCCAGACATGACTCTGGCTAGGAAAAGGAGTTTAGAACAAGAAGCCCAGGATTACTCACTCATTGGTGATAATCTATACAAGCGTGGTAAAGATGGTTACCTGAGACTATGTGTCCATGAGAGTGAATATCTCAAAATCTTGGATACTGCTCACCAAGGTGTAGCAGGGGGACACTTTGGACCAGATCGGGTAATCAAGGCAATACTATTTGTAGGCTTTTGGTGGCCAACCCTTCACATGGATGCACATACCTATGTGAAACGGTGTGATGTTTGTCAGAGAACTCAGTACCCTATACGCAAGGATGAGATGCCACTGAAGCCTATGATGGGCGGACGTGCGTTCTCTAAATGGGGAATAGACTTTGTTGGTCCTATTAATCCCCCAGCTAAGGGTTCACATGCTGAATATATCATCGTGGCCACAGACTATCTAACCAAGTGGGTAGAAGCGAAAGCTACTACAAAAAATGATGCTCAAACAATAGCAAAGTTCTTATTTGAAAATGTATTCACGAGGTACGGATTGCCAATAGAGTTGGTGAGTGATAGAGGCACACACTTCTTGAATGAAGTCATAGAAAACCTTCTCCAAGAATTCTTGGTGATACATAAGAAATCGGCCCCCTATCACCCACAAGCTAATGGCCAGGCTGAGAGCACTAATAAGATCTTATGCAATGTGCTGACTAAACTAGTGAACAATAAACGCTCTGATTGGGACAAACAGCTACACCATGCTGTTTGGGCATACCGGGTTGCCTATAAAACGGTACTCCAAGCCACCCCCTTTCAGATGGTATTTGGCCAAAATGTTGTGCTACCCCTGGACTTTTTGATACCTACATTGAAGGTAGCACAAGAGCATGACTGGACAGGCCATGAACTCTCCTCTCGAATCTTTGATCTTGAACGTCTAGGCGAAACACGATTGAGAGCTGCACCAGGAATCTATGCAGCGAAGAAGAGGCAAAAGACATATTTTGATACACATGTGAAGGATAAAGGCTTGAAAGCAGGCGACCTAGTCCTAGTCTACACATTGAAGCAGCATGCACGAAAATTAGAGAAAAGAGGTTACGGGCCAATGATTATCAATAGAATCTCCACAAGTGGCGTAGTTCAACTAGCCACTTTAGAGGGCGATATTCTACCAAGTTACATAAGTGGATGCAGAGTCAAGTTATATCAGGAACCCCTTACTGAAGAGATGCTAAATCGACTCAACACTGCTAGGGAACGTAAAGAAGAAGAGAAACGAATTAGAAGAGAAGCATAGGTAGAAGCTTTAGAACGCATCCGACGAATGAAATTGAGGAGACAAGGCAGAGACCCGCCTATGCTTGACACTCAAGAATCTGTAGGCTATCCTATGGCCATGTGCGAGACTTCAGGTGGGCATTCCCATAGAATAATCGACCGACGGCCTTTTTTAACCCTAGGAGTAGGACAAGGAAAGGGTGCAAAGATTGTAAGAGCTTTGATTGACTCAGCTGCATCCACTAGTGCTGTCAAGTTGTCTTACTGTCAAGAATTGAAATTAACTGTCGATCCTATAGAAGCATATCTCATAGGATTGGGAGGTGTGGAAACTCCTTGCATGGGCGAGGTGGATCTTCCCATCTCCATTCAAGACAAAGTGATGACAGTCAAAGTACTAGTGTGTCAAGATGAGGACCTCACTGAGCCTCTTGTCTTAGGCCAGGACTGGATCTATGATCATGCAGTCAACCTCAACCTAAGAAGTGGACTTCTTCAGGTATGGGTAGATCATAGCCGAATTACATTTGAATTGGAAAATGAGGCACTCAAGGAACTAGGCAAGGCACAAACTCCTGGTCCTTCCAGGGGCGCACATGAAGTTGACAATGCTATTTTTGTCCAAAACTATATGATGCAGAAAGAGGCTAATCTCAACAACGGAGCCAGGGAGAGGACGGAACTCCCTTCTTTTCCAAAGACCAGAAGGTTGCAACAACCCACGGCAAATCAAATACAGAAGAAGCAGAACACTACCGATACTAAATGCCTAAAAAAGGAGCAAAGCAGATTGTTTCAGCCATGGAAGCAAGTATGGAGGCGAAAAGGCGAATACCCTGTTCAGACCAGGCCGACCCCACGGCCAAAACCTCTTATTAGTAGTCAACAACATGACATTAATGAGAAGTCCTTCATTAATTCTTCTACGAAGGTGAAGTCTATTTGGGTACCCAAGAAGTCAATGAAGGCCAGCCCACAATCACGACAAATCTGGGTGCCTAAGGCTTGCTTGCGGGCTCAAATAGCTACACCAAGGCCGCAACTGGTACAACATGTTTCACTCACTCGAACATCTGAGGCCCAGTCTTACGCATCACGCACGGACACATATTCTTCCATGAGCACTAGTAGAATCACTTGTAAATGGGTCCCTAAAAAGCCTCATCTTCAAGCAGATACCCCTATCAAACTCTTCAGAGTCTCCACAAAATCAAGATCAAAGCCCATCCACTGCATTTGGCAACCTAAAACTTGTAATAAACCCCCGGATCCCAGTTGTAAATCCATGCCCACCTACTAACTACGTCACTCTCACACTACATCATTCCACTTAGTTCTTAGGTCCAACCAATTCCTAACTACACACACAAGCACCGAGCACTTATTAACCTACTAATCTCTCCCGAACCTCATGATAATGTTGTAATGGGGACAAAAACGGTTCTAACTTGTCCTTTACAATGTTAACACATGTTTCTATATTCTCACAGAATCAGGAGGCAAGAAGTAACATGGCAGAAGCGACAGGTCCGAGCTCACAAGTAGGAATACTTACTGCAGGAATCGATGTGGATAGTCTACCTGTGGATGTGCCACCAACTGAACGACCTGTGGAGCTGCAACACCTTCAGCAGATCCCGGTACCGGATCCACCCACAGGGATCACAGAAAGAGTCCATGCCAATTCTCATTGGTTCAATGGCATGCGAGGTCCATTAGGAGAGGCCAAGTATATATGGGAGTCTAAGTGCGAGTATGACAGATCATGGGTTCGATTCCAATTTTTCTCCAAGGAGTTTGAGACTCTACAGAACACCGAGGATCTCCAGACCATATGGCAACGTGGAGGGCTAGCAGAATACTTTGAAGCACCACTACCTAAACCGGATCTCCTCCGATGCTATTATTTGGTCTCCACATTACAAGCTAATGAAGAAAAGGACAAACCAGGATCATTTGTTCTTCCTTCCTTGCTGGGCAACAACGAGTTAAAGAGGTTTGAACTTACTGTGGAGTTGGTGAGCGCTACTTTGAATATGCACGGCACACATGTACCTTCTGAGAAGGATGCTCTCGTTCCTACTAACATGAAGGATAGGAAACTATTGAAGCTTAAAGACATGGCAGCACTCGCACCAAACGTGTCCATCCCTCTACATATGTGCATGCAACATTTTGCTTTCCCCGGCCAAGACCGCTTCACACAACCACACAAAAGAATCTGGTTCGCTCTCTACTTAGCGGAGGCAGGTGCGTTACCAATTAAGCTGCCGGTATGGATTATAGATCAATTGTATGAAGCAAATAAAAGGTCTTCTAGGAAATTAGTGGTGAACGGTTGCTGTGCAATCACACGCATTATCTACTTGTGCCTAGCATACGATGTTCCCATTGAACGTGCCTTAACTTGGGCACAATTACAAATGTTTAAGAAGCTCAAGACGTCCACACATCAATCCAAGCGCATGAGGGGTGCGATCCCTTGTGTCCAGACAAGGGAAGTTCTGACTACTCCTGAAGTATCGCCATGAAGGGAGACCAGTGTACCTCCCTTTACCATTAGGATACCCAGGTCTGGATCTGAAACTACGACACAAGCTACCCCTTCAACTCCTCCTGCTCCATCTGAATTTGAATTTGCTACAACTGGAGATGCTGAAGGAATGGATCCTCAGGACTTCGAAGCATTCTTACAAAGTACACAACTCTCTGATGTAGAGTATTATTCAGATGCAGAAGAACAAGGCACATCTTCACAAAGAAGAAGAAAATCTACAGACGACCGCCATGTACATTGGAGTGACGCCTAGCAAGGTCAACAACAAGGACACCTAGAAGAAGAAGGAGCATATGAAGAGGAGACCACGGAAGCCCCAGCCTATACAGCGGAACTCCGAAGGCTGTATCAAATTATGGAACAAGTGCGATCGCAACAACTGCTCACCGAACAGAGCAGTAGAGTACTCATGACTCAGCTGTTGGAAGAAGCCGGAGTTGACTCAGAATATAGTGAAGGTCTCTTATTGATGGCAGAAACATATGGGGTAGTAGAAGCAGTGTGGACCGCCATTAGGAGGTCTCCAGTTCAATATGATCCACGAAGATTCCAGACACGACCACGCTCAGGTAAGAATATCCAGATCCCCATTACAACGGTAGAAGGGCCAAATATTACATCCGAACCCATCAGGACAACCTCCCAAGCAACAGAAACTGCTAGCCAAGAGCACCCAGTCACCCATGAGGAATCCACCGAGCCACTACCACCCACACCCCCACCATCGCCTCCTAGAGCAGAAACCGTGGAAATCACCTCGACCACTCAACCCACCGAACCAACCTTCATCTTCCGTACTCCCATCTCTAGTTCAACCCTATTCTCCACCTCTAATAACCCAATCTATGAAGCAACCCCCATCACTACACAATCCACCGAATCGCTCATAGAGCCTGCCCTAGGACAACCATCCCCCATGCCCTCAACCATAGGTCATCCTGACCCTTGATCCATATTCATGGGTTTCCCTGCTACCACGCAACCCTTCATGCCCTCCTCAACTCTACAACCTCAACCCCCGACCTCCATCTCTCCACTTCTCCAATCCCTCCATAACTTCCTTGCTAGAACTTTTCAACCCAGGTCTCAACCATTCCCTTTATTTTCAGCTCCCCACCCCACTTCTCATCTATTCACCACTTTCACACACACACCACCTACCATTACAATGTATATGGTAGACCCCACACTCGCACCCACTCCTGAAAGTATGGACATTTCACCACCCACGGCACCTCCCCCTCCCCCCATGCTTCCACCTCCTCCCATTCCCCCTCCACCAATTTCAGCCACACACTCGTCTTCAATAGACACATCATTCACTCTTCCCCTTCCCCAATTCCCTTCCCATGCATCTTCCATTGTAAACACCACCCCCTCATCTATAGGAAATGCATTGGACACCATGCTAGCTTGTATATCAAACTTAAGGACAGATTACAATCAGCTCCAGCAATAGAATGAACGCCTGCAAGAGCACTCGGAGACACTACAACACAGACTTGCTGCACTAGTGGAGGAAAATACTCGCCTCCACACACAATTCCAAACTCTCCAAGAGGCTCATAGCATATTGGAGGTACAGTTACAGAACACAGATCAGGAAGCAATACAAGTGGTAGAAGGTCATCTACGGACACAACTGGAACGCAATTCAAAGCTTCAGCGAAATATGGCCCTACTCAAGCGACATCTTGCTGCCGCTCATGAAGAGAATCGATGCCTGCAATTACAAAATCAGGAGAACCTAGAAGCAGCTATCGAAAGCACACCTGGGGCACCAATCAGCCCATCAAAGTTTCAAGCAGTGACCCCCGACAATATCAAGATCATATTGGAAGACTATGCCATGCTGCTTGAAGCACATGACTTGCTATCAGAGGAACTAGGTCAACTGAAGCAGAAACACCAAAAAGAAACAACAGCAGCCTCTCAAACCACCTCCTCCGCGGCTTCACTTCTCACAGACTCAGAGGCCTTAAAAGATCTCCAGAAACAGGTCACCGAATTGCAAGCACGTCTACTACAATATGAGAGACCACCTTCCCCTCCAGAGGCTCCCACCGACGAAGAAGTAGTACAAATTCCTGTGGAATAGACATTTGAAGAAGAATACGACCCACAACCCTTCCCAGGAGGCCAACAAACGGAAGAAGCTCAGGACACATTCGAGGCACCACGGCCTCCATGGCTACGTCAAGTGGAGGAAATCGGGAGTTCTCACGAAGAGCGCACAGTAGTGCAAAATCAGGCCATGAGGGTCATAGAGGAAACTGTGCTACAATCTGCTTACTTCAAGAACCTGTCATCGAGATGCCTTATCCTCTCATCTGAACTCCAATACAGGCCTTATTATATTATCTTGGCTGATTATAATGCAGAAATACAGAGAGTCACGGGTCAGATTCCTACCTTTGCTACCCAATTTCAACCCGAAGACCTTCCTCCAGAGGCGCAAAAAGGCAAAATTCGTCAACCCACCTGGCGGCAGAAACTTCTAGAGACATATCCAGAAATGCTACGCACATGGAACAACGTGCCTTTACATCTCCTATACAATCCATGCTACGGTCCAGTTCCACGCCGCAGGTCTTGGAAGGCATTCAATATCAAAGTGCAGAACAACGCGCAATGCAAGGAATGGCTAAACTACCCGTACATTGCGCCACCACAGGGACCACCGTCGGTAGCATACATGATGGGAACAATTCGCCATTGGATGCGGCGATTGAAGCCCATGCCAGATGTAGCAGCTCAAATGATGCTTAAAATTTTAGATATGATGCAGGTAGTCTTGAAAACTTTTAGAAATGCAGCCGCACCACAGGTACGTCTCCCGGGGTTTACCAATGGAAATTATGATTTGGTGTATGACATGAGCACCACCCCCAATATTCGTGTGGCTTACGCCTGGCATGCACGCATCAAATACCTCCCTGCATGTTACAAACAGACCTTCGAAGAAATGTTCAGATCAGGTTTCTGGGAGTATCACTCGGAGATCTTCGCACCGAAGCCAACACACCTGCTCCATCTCTTTGCTTGTGAACAAGCAATGTACTCTAAGTACTACACCACCCCGCAACCAGAGGTCCCTGGCGCAATAAATTGGGATGCATTGGAAGCTGATCTAGCAAGAGGCTTAAGGATAGGAGAACACGAACTTGCCACCAATGTCATCCAATACTATATCGACCACCTGATAGAACAGAGGTCTGTCAGGGGCGACAGACGCTAGGAAGGGGGGCGTGTTGGCATACAAGTCAGATGAAGAGCATACTAGCGCAACGGAGGAGTCATGCACAATACGACAACAAGGCCCAATCATTTTTTCCATGGACCATTTACAACTCAAGTGATTTTAATCACTACACAAACATTGTAAATTCTGTTTTTGGTAGAATAGACTCCATTTTGTGCAAGCCGAGGATTCCTCGAGCTTGAGGAGTATTAGAACTAGCTACATATCAATTTTCATAATTTTTAGACTCTGTTTGAGCCCTCAAATAGGCTCTAGAACCTAATTTTTAACTAGGCCGGACACTAGGTCTGGACAAGACCAAAGCTAGTTAGAAAACTATAAAAAGAGCTAGAGAGCTCATTTTTGAGTTAGATTGTTTGTGAATTGAGCTTATGTAAGAGACTTTTTGACTAATGCAAAGAACTCCATTGTTCCTCTCCTTGTTCTTGCCTTGTGTGCGCGTGTGTGTGTATGTGTGTGCATGCTTGTGTGCTTCTCACTCACACACTTGTGCCTTCACTTGCTCATAGTCTTCATACTAGTCCTCACGTCTCCACGGATTGACAATTATGAGGTGAATCTTCTCACGTTGGTACTCACCATTGTGCTAGAGTGACAATTCTTCTACAATCATCTTCAAGCCATGATTTGTTTTCATAAAATACAACATCTCTACTTAAAATAACTCCTTGTACAACCTATAACCTTTTTTATTAAGTTCATAGACAATGAAGATGCATTTCTCTATCTTAGGGTCCAATTTTCCTCTAATCTGTGAAGGTATGTGTGCATAGGCAATGCACCCAAAAATCATGCAATGATCAAGGCTAGGTCTTCTTCCAATCCATGCCTCATATGTGGTGATTCCATCCAAAGCCTTTGATGGAAGTCTATTCACAAAATAGGTAGCTATTGATACTGCCTCTACCCACAAGTAGTTGGGGAGTTTCTTTTGATTTAGTAACCTTGCAACCTCTAAAATTATTATAGGGTAAAAGCATGTTAATGTGAACACTTTCTATGAGTATTTATCCTTTTTAAGCCCATCACTTTTTAGCTATTTCAAAAGCATTTTAAATAGCGAAAAAATAAATTCATAAAATTTTAATTTGCTAGCCGTACGATCACTAATGTGGCGGCCCGTTGGGTATCATGGTTGGAACATCGATAGTAAATGTCATTATTCCTCATGTACTCCACAAGGTGGTGAGTCTATGGAGTCTGTGCCAATGGAGCACAGAAGGTCCGCACGACTTCATCAGCCGCGAGAGAAAGCTATCATCAACGAAGTTGTTCCATCAGACGACGAAGGTGAAATGCAATCTCTGGGAACGAGTATGAGCAGGTATGGGGTCCAGCATCCATGCATGCAACATTTAGGTGCTCACATGGCTAGGAGTAATTTCTATGGTTCTAATGTAAGAGGCACTATTTTCGACAAAGGAGAGGTGCTGTCCGTTAAGAGTCCATCATTGAAGCGGAAGCAATGGACCAAGTAAGCTCCAAATCTGATATCAATCGGTGTGTCTAATGTTGTGTATTTGAATAGGCTAGTTTTATAGCGAGCTAAATGCCAAGTAGCACCTGGTTCTCCAAGAAGTAGACAACAGTTGCAATGTCATCAATAGAAGCTGAATTTGTGGCCTTAGCTCTCACGTAAAAAGGACGCCTCTAGATCCAAACGGTCATGCAAGAGCTTTTACCGATGACAGAGAAAACAGAACATATTGATTTAAAGTTTTATTTTATACGTGATCTGGTAGAGCAGAAAAAACTTCATGTCTCATATGTATCAGCTTATCTAATGTGGGCTGAAATGCTTAGAAAGCCTGTGGGAGCAGATAAGTTCATCCTCTGTAGGAAACATCTTGGAATCGTTGAAATCAAGTAACATCTATGTCACATTCCAATACTCTAGTTATAGGGGAGTGTTGAAGTGGCTTAACTACGATTATGTGAATGTGCCACGTATGAACCATGTGGCCAAATGCCATATGTCGGAAATAATGGGTTAACAGCCGCAGCTCACTCATGTGTCGCATGATGTAATGATTTGCATGTATGTAACTGCTATATTGAATCATTAATACATACAATAGTTATTGCATGTATCTCTGTGTTATCTGCGGGCCTGTGTAGGACCCTTCTTTTTTGCATCCACGAACCACAAAGATATAGGGACTCTACACTTAATCTTTGGTGCTACGACTGGAGTAATGGGCATGCATTTATGAAACAATTTGCCTTGTTGATGGAGGTGGATATATCCAGTATATCCAAAAGTGTTAGACCATAGCGTATTCTGCCAGAAAAAAGAGGATTTCCACACCATTTATGGCCTATCTATTGCTGGTATAGATCCACATACTATATCAAAAAAATCGATTAGTGAGGCAGATTAGTTGTCTCTCTTCAAGGTAATGCGACTCGAGGGAGAGACGAAAGTTAAATATTTCAAGCAAGAGTTCTATGACGCACTGATAATGATGATGCTTCACCACTTTTAGAGCCTTTGGATGCGAACTTGCAGGAACAGAAAGAAGATGTTGAGTTAAATGCTCGACAAGGTACGATAGTTGCTGTCATAAGGCAAGTGGAGGGTACTAAGGTTATACGTACTTTAGAATTGTTAATTGATAGTGAACATAATAAGTTGGATAGGGTCAAGCTTGATTTGGATCAAGCCAAGCTATCAAAGGTTGTTGAGTCTAAGGTGACTACAATAGTCATTGAGATGAGAAAAAAGTTATAGGTATCCATAGATGAATTGAAATGTGATGTGGGAATGTCTCCAGAGAGGAGGATTCAGTTGGAGAAGCAAATTCAAATATATAATGTCAATCTGGAGCTGTTAGGGGTTGAGCCAGATGAGAATGACAAGGTGCCTGAATTGGAGGTAATATTTAGCTTTATTGAAATTGGTTGGAACATTTTTCTAAGGTTCAATACTAATCATTTGGATTTTTACATACACACGCTGAATATAAGTTGCATGAGAATCAGCTCAAGAGTATGGATTCAAATGAATTGTCACCATTATTGCCATTACCTCCCCCAGAGTTACCATCATCCCTCTTACTCAGTGTTTCATCCATGTGCATAGCATGTGGTTTGAATATTGAGGAGAGGGTGAGTTTTATAGTGCATCTTATGCCATGCAACCATGCATATCACTATATTTGTTTTGCAGCACATTGTCATGTGTCAGTCAAATGTTTAGGACCTGAATGTGGTGCTCAAATAACAGAACATGTGTGATGAACAATCTCTAGATTCTTTGATGGTGGATTCAACTTTCACAGAGGTAAGCTGTCGTGTTGATTAATATTAATAATATCACTTTTTATCCATGGCTATGGCTTCTTGGTTAGCTGTTTGTAAGTAGATATTACTAATTAGGCTGCTACTTGTTACCTATTACTAAGTAGCTGGATCTTAGTTACTTGTTACTAAGTATCTATTACTAATTAGATTAGTACTAGTTAGTGAGTTGCTGATTCTCGATAACTTGTTAGTATCTATTACTAATTAGCTTGTTACTAGTTAGCTATTACTAGGTTCCTAAGTTATTATTAATTATCTTGTTAACAATTAGCTATTACTAAGTAGTTGGTTCCTAGTTAGGTGTTAGTAATTAGCTATTACTATTTAGCTTGTTACCAGTTAGTTATTATTATGTAGCTAGTCCTTCATTTGTTGTTTGTAATTAGCTATTACTAATTAGCTTGTTACCAATTAGCTATTACAAAGTAGTTGTTTCTTAGTTAGTTGTTAGTCATCAGCTATTACTACTAATCTAGTTACTAATTAGCTATTACCAATAAGCTAGTTACTAATTAGCTATTACTAAGTATATGGTTATGGTTAGTTGTTTGTAACTAATTAGTTTGTTACTAGTTAGCTACTATTAAGTTGCTAACTCTAGGTTACTTGTTAGTAATTAGCTATTAATAATTAAATTGTTACCAATTAACTATTACTAAGTAGCTGGTTGTTAGTTAGCTGTTAGAAATAGTTATTAATATATTAGTTTGTTACCAATTAGCTATTAATAATTAGCTATTACTAACTAGCTATTACTAAGTAACACTTACTAAGTAGCTATTACTAAGTAGCTATTACTAAGTAGCTAATACTAAGTAGCTAATTCGTCGTAGCTATTACAAATTAGCTATTACTAAGTAGCTATTACTAAGTAGCTAGTTCTTAGTTAGCTTATTAGTAAGTTATTATTAATTAGCTTGTTACTAATCACCTATTACTAATTAGCTATTACGAATAAGCTATTACGAATTAATATTTAGTTTGTTAGTAATCAGCTATTACTAAGTAGCTATTACTAATTATATATTATGAATTAGCGATTACTAATTAGCTATTATTGATTAGCTACTACTAATTAGCTATTATTGATTAGCTATTATTGATTAGCTTGTTATTAATTAGCTATTATTGATTAGCTATTATTGATTAGCTATTACTGATTAGCTATTAGTTATTAACTATTTACGAATTAGCTATTATGAAATAGCTATTACGAATTAGCTATTAAGAATTAGCTATTACTAATCAGGTATTATTAATTTGCTATTATGAATTAGCCATTACTAATTAGCTTATTACTAAATAGCTATTACGAAGTAACTAGTTTTTGGTTAGTTGTTCGTAATTAGCTATTACTAATTAGCTTGTTACTAATTAGCTATTACTAAGTAGTTGATTGTTCGATAGTTGTTAGTAGTTATCTAATACTAATTAGGTTGTTACTAATTTGAGATTATTAATTAGCTATTAGTGATTAGCTACTATTGATTAGCTATTGCTGATTAGCTATTACTGATTACTTATTACAAATTAGCTATTATGAATTAGCTATTATTAATTAGCTGTTATGAATTAGCTATTACTCATTAGCTATTACTGATTAGCTATTATGAATTAGCTATTACGAATTAGCTATTACGAATTAGCTATTATGAATTAGTTGTTACGAACTAGCTATTAATAAGTAGGTATTACTAATTAGCTATTACTGATTAGCTATTATTGATTAGCTATTAATAAGTAGCTATTACTAATTAGCTATTACTGATTAGCTATTATGAATTAGCTATTACTAATTATCTATGTCGAATCAGCTATTACTAATTAGCTATTAATAATTAGCTATTATTAATTAGCCATTATACTTTGCTATTACGAATTAGCTATTACTAAATAACTTTTTACTAAGTAGCTATTACGAAGTAACTAGTTCTTGGTTAGTTGTTCATAATTAGCTATTACTAATTAGCTTGTTACTAACTAGCTATTACTAAGTAACTGATTGTTCGATAGTTGTTAGTAGTTAGCTATTACTAATTAGCTTGTTACTAATTCATGATTACTAAGGATCTAATTTTTCATTAGTTGTTTGCAATAAGTCATCCATCAACTATCTCTTTCTTACTCTTTAACCCTCTAGTGGAACACTAATCTAATTGGTTTCATTGTGCTAAGCAGTTGCTCATACCTCAATAGGAACAATTACCAACAATGTTGATGCTGCACAGGATAGGGAGCTTGGGACAAGTGAGAATGTTGGATGTACACCATTTGCTGAAAGTAAGATTTATGCCCAATCTTCATCATTGAAAGAGAAAGAAAATATTCCATCCTTCTTCCAAACACCGTTTGCAATGGATGCTAGTGTGAATCCTTGTCCAATTGACAACATGCATGATGCGGAGTCCACATGCATTGACTTTCATAGTGGTCTAGACGGAATGATTGAGAATGTTCTTGATCCAGTTAGCAGCTTAGATATTCATCTAGCTAGTCACAACTCTGTAGTTGATACTGATCCCTTTATTTGTTCAAACAAAGGTCATCTATAGAATACAACTTTTGATCCTAATCAGAGTCCAAATAGAGATGTTCTTCAAACGAATGCTACAAATGAAACCTCCTTGAAGCAAAACTATTGTAACCCAGCCTCAGATTCTGACATGTGTGGATCCCCAACAAAGGCTGTAGGTGTTTATGTACAAGAGGATGCCACTCTAGCGCAGTTTATGGCAAATGCAAAAAGAAATTTGCAAGTACCTATGAAATGATAGAATAAGCCAAGCCACACTTGAATAGAGGCATTGTACCTAATATAGAGGATATTTTGAAAGAATAGTACAAGTGTTCACCCTCTTACATCATTGTCCTTTGTAATGGTTACTATCCGCACGTGTGGCATCATCCAAATCTATTAGCTATCATCACGGTTTGTGATCAGCCTATTTTGTATCGATGTTATTAAAATATTTTGTTATCTCTACCTTGTATTATATACCCTATACATATTTGATAGCTCAATTGTATCATTGATTGTAATGATGTAAATGCTGGAGCAAGACAATCATCAATGGATGATTACATGAAGCTTAGAAATGAAGAAGTGAAGAAAAGACTCAAGTTCAATACATGAAGTCAATTGAAGAATAAAAAACAAATGTTATGTACATTTATGTATAATAGCTTTGGAAAAAATGTTGGTGTAAATCACAAGCCTACACATTTGGCTTGGAAGATATCATGAAGACTCTACATACATGAAGAATCATAGGAACATATGCTAGTGATTACTTACCACTTTACCTCATTGTAAAAGTCAATTTGATTTAGAATCTTTTGTAATCACCTACCCAAATAATTCATGGAAAAGTTAGTTCACTTGATTGAGAGAATATCTCCAAGTTTTTTAGAAGCTTGATTAGAAGGAGCCAAGAATTTGAATTGAAATTCAAATTCTTACACATTCCATATAAAAGGTGAACTTAAAAAGTCGCGGTGAGAGACATCACTCCCGAGCTTCATTCTATTGTCATTGAGTGTGTGTGAGCACTACATCATAGTCTACACCTCTCTACACCATTAGGCAATGCTTGTCATGCCAATGGGATTGTACACAAGTGTTAATTTATAGATACATTTACATCATTCATCTCTGTGCTCACTGATTGTCTACTCCAAAGTCTGTCAAATTGTCAAGGGCATATCTCAGCCAATACTCCACCAAATTCAGTGATTCAAAGCTTGTTAGATTCACCTCAACATCATCTACATGCTGACAAAGTTTTGAAGTGATTTCATTCAGCCAATTCAGAGAAATCGTCATCGAGGTGCTCACTGGTCTATCTCTGCTACAGTACTAAAAAGTCGGGGGTATACCAAATTTTGCTAAATTAATTTCTCTTAGCATAGTTCATTATTTTAAATCATTCCACTTGCAAATGTTAGCTTACTAAGCTAATTGAATACCCCTAGAAGGAATTTTATCGATTGTTACTGTGCTGGTCACACCGAGCAAAACATTGAGCAGGTGTCAAGACCAAAATAGAAGGTTTTCTTGACTTTGTGACTTCCAAAGTTATCTGTTTTGATTCAATCATTACACACTTCATTTCCAAAGGACATAGGCCATTTCTTGGTGTCATTGGAAATCTAAGGGAGTCTACTAATCAAGTCTGAAGCTAAAGAGGGCTGGTACAAAGCAGGTTTTAGCAATACCTACTCAATCTCTTGGATCATCCATCCATCTTTCCCAACAAAAAACACTTAAAAATACTTGATGTAGTGATGATTTTATATCGATATGTATATATAAGCTCATGTATAGTCGTGATATGAGAGAGAGATGAAGGATAGATGAGAATGTAATCAATAGATTTCAGATTATTCAAGAGATAGATGTGAAGAGAGTTTTCTCGTGAGTTAGTGACTAGTCTTTCCTAGAATTCTCTCAGCCTAATCATGTGGATTAGGAAATATTTTGAACGCATCTAATTCAGAAGCTAATCAAGCTATGATCAAAGTTTGATGATCTAATTCTCATCAGGTTGTGTGTATGACAAGTAGGAGCATTCATATGTAGAAGTCTGCAAGTGAAGTTCTCAGAATCGTGCATTTTCCTGTTCAAAGATTTGGTTGGTGCTCAGTGTAAAGTTTTTTATGTTTGAGCATTCAAAATTTAAGTTAGAAGGTAGGGAAGCTTTGTCCAAAAGCATTTAGCAAAATGGGTTAGATTCTGAGAGAAATCAACTTAAGAAGTTGACTATGTAAAATTCACCATTTCTAGAAGACAGTTTTGACACAGGTTTGATCTAAGTGATCAAATTAGAAATCTAATAGTTCTTTTGAAGAACTAATGATCAATATGATTGCGCAAAGGTAGTATGGACATATTGGTATCATTTGAATGATTAAAATTGAAGTCATATGTAGAGATTGAAGTCCATTTCTAAAGTAGACTCTTGAAGATGAAGAAAGCTTCATACAAAGAAGTATTTCTTAACATATGTGAAAGATAATTTGAAGTTTGTGTAAAGTTTGGTTTATTCTTGATATAGAGGAGGTCTTAAGTCAAGATAGATCAGAAATTTGGAGATTAAAAGGTCTCCAACAGTGGTATCAGAGCAGAAAGATCGAATCAAGGTGAAATAGAAGCAAGGAGAATCTCGATTGTTGCAGACATCAAAGATCTTGTGAACTGAAGGAGTAAAGAGTAAAGATTGGAAGAAAACATGAAGAAGAACATAGCACGAGTTCAAAGGATCAAGAAGGATTAAAGCTTCATATCAAAGCTACATTATATCATCATAAATCTTAGTAATTGCAAACACAGAAGTCAAGAGATGGGAGAAAGCTTGCAAATTGACAAGCTAGATAGAGAGAACTATCCAGCATGGTCCATGAGGATGGAGGCACACCTCATGAGCAAAGACTTGATATCATTTATTACAAGAGAAGAAGAAAAGCCATAGTTTAAGGATCCAAGTGTTCCAACAAGAGAAGAACTTGCAAAATTGAAGAATTGGATGAAAAGATATGCTCAAGCCAGGAGCATCATTTACATGGCTATAAATGATTATCTTCTACTAGACATTAGAGGATTATAAAGTGCAGTAGATATATGGAATGCTCTTGCTTCTAATAGCCTGTAGACATTTTCTTCTAGTCTCTCATAAAATAAATCCACCACATAATATGTTCCTGAAGCTATCATGTTGTTCCACGCATCCATTACATTCTTTGAACTAAACTGTTTTCCTTGTGTGCACTTTAACACTAGTGTTGTACTTGGACACTTTAGTGTCCTTGGACACTTTAATGTCCTGAAAAAGAGACAATGTTTGATGAATTTTTTTGATTACTAGAAGGAATCATTTATAAATGTGACTATGCAACTTGTTGGCGTAAGAGTTGAATCTTTTCAGAAAAGTATAGTTTTTATTAAAGGATATAAAAATTAATATTTATTCACTAATTTTATTATGCTAATTTCAATACTAGCATAGAAATTACAATGATGTAAGTTAGTGGTTACTTTTTATTAAAATCATGATCTCATAATTGCATTGGTCTAAATGCAATAAAATCTTTTATTTTATATATATCAACATGTTTCTATCCATAATTAGAGATTTGTAATGAATTTTACTAGGTTTATGGCATAAAATGAATCTCATTTGTGATATGATAGTCTTATCATCTATGAATTATTTTGCAAAGTGATGGTATGAACATGCATCATCTTTTAATATCAAAATACTATTTGATATTATTACAACTAGAAATATTTTTTTGATAACCTTAGGAGTTGAATTTCTATGTCAATTCTTCAAGTTAAGAATACCGCTATTTTTCTACGCTAAGAAAAGGTCATTTTATGAGGAAATATTGCATATGCTACATGATTAAAGTTAACATGCTAGTTTTTTCTATATAAAGTAGTTTATAATGTTTGTAGAATTATATTGATTCATAACATATACCTTATTCATTGAGAAAACCTAATTTTTTAGGATAAATTTTTATTCTCGGCAGAGAGGATTATGGCCATTCAATGAAATATTGAGATTTTTAGTGGTATGTGAGATACATACAAAATTATTTATTCAAAGACGTGTAGCATATCTTTATGCTACTATATGATGGTTTTTGAAATAAAAGACAAACCATTTTAGTGTTTTTACGAATCAATATCATATAGAAGGCTGCTAAAGTGTATAACTATATAATGAGCACCCTATATTGTACTAATTCTTTTATTATAACACTGATTTTTCTAGTTCCCAAGACTTGTCTTAAATGATTACATGACAATAAATTAACATTAGAAAAATGATTCCAATAGGAGGAAAAATCTTTTTATGGAGATATTCCTTTCTTCTCATATATAAGTTTACAGAAAAATAGTTTTTCTCATCCATGTTCAATCATTTCTATATTTTGAGTTATCAAGAAAGGTTATTTTTTTTAATATATATATTTTATAGAGCATCTAGGTATAGATCTTTATGGGGCTTTAAGGCTTTTTCAAAATTTTATTTGATTGGTGTGTGTGATTTTTTTTATTTATTAGGAAAAAGGACACTATAGTGTCATGTTTTGGTACAACAATAGTGTTAATAAATAGAAATATGCACCTTCATCATTGTCCTCTTTTGCATTGACTGCAAAGTTGTCATCCACTGTCAATGCATCTGATAGGTAGTTGCCATCACCTTCAAATGTAAAATTGGAAAAGGATGAGTCTTCTGCTTCATCTGACTCACTGATAGGAGTGAAAGTATGGTACACCCAATTTTGAACGTGGCATTTGTTGATGCATCTTTTCCACTAACCATGGATGCAACGAAAGCAATAACATGTTAGTTCTCTGACATTAGTGCAATGTCCACCTAACCTTGAATAGCCACGAATCGAATGCAAGGATCGAACTTGAGATATCCCCTTACAATCCCAAGCCTTCTCCCTATTCACGTCGTCAATCTTCACTTCCCAGAAGACCCGTGTGACATCTCTCCCTTTTGACTCTGACAAATGTCTCCTGAGAAGTTTCGCAACATCTGCAGCACACTTCAGCATTGCACCTTCAGGTTTAAGTTGTTCATGGGTTAGCGCCCTTTTCACAACTGCACCTGCACCATCATTATCACTCTAGCACAATGGCAAGTACCAACCTGAGGAGATTCACCTCATAAATGTCAATCCGTGGAGACGTGAGGACTAGTATGAAGAGTATGAGTAAGTGATGGCACAAGTGCGTGAGTGAAAGCACACAAGCATGCACACACATACACACATGCGCACAAGGTAACAACAAAGAGTGGAAAATTGAAAGATCTTCGATTACAAAAGAAATCTCTTACAAAGCTCAAATCTACAACAAGCTCCCCCAAAAATGAGCTCTCCAGCCCTTTTTATAGTTTTTGGAGTGGTTTTGACCCTGTCCAGACCTAGTGTCCAGCCTAGTTAAAAATTAGGTTCCAGGGCTTATTTGAGGGCTCAAACGGAGTCTAAAAATTATGAAAATTGTTAAGATGGTACTTCTAATACTCCTCAAGCTTGAGGACTCCTCCACTTGAAAAAAATGGAGTTGTCAAAATAGAAAATGGTATTTACAATGGTTTTTAGTGATAAATATCACTATTTTTATAGGGATTTCTTATGAAAATTTGACATGTGCTTCTTGGAGCTCCCTACATGCTCCTTCTTCTGGTGTGTCCACTTCTTTGATGTGCTTCCATGCTTTGTGCTCCACCTTGAGTGTCAACACTCCCCCCCTCTAGAGTCTATCATCCCTGATAGACCCTTCTTGGAGTGGTTGTACTCTAAGAGGTAGTGTCCTTCATGTATCAACAGGAGCGGTCCATCTTCCAATTGTAGCTTGGTCTAGTTCTTCAGTTTTCCACTGCTAGCCTATGCGAGAGTTGGTCCCCTTGTAGGTATTTCTTCCTTGGACTTGAGCTGGATGGTGTATTGTTGTGCTTTCAAAGATTGCTAGTTGCTCAAAAGAGGTTGTCAATATTGATCTTGAGCAGTTGTTGACGTTGAATTGCTTCATAGGTATTGATGTTGTACTCTTAATGTCCTTTAGAGCTTTTGAACATGATTTTCATAGTAGGATGCCAAGTACTTTTGACCCATAATGGCTGATGGGTAAGTGCATTAGTGCATGGGTTGAACAAAATATGTGCCTTGTGCATGGCCTTGTAATGTGGCCCTATGTATGCATACTTGGAAAATGCATGGGAAGAAGTATGGTGCAAGAAATTGCGCCTTGAGCGAAGTGCTCAAGGGTATGCTGGCGAAGAGGTTTCCTAATCTACCATGGTTATAGTGTTATTACAATAGGCAATTATTACCATGGTGAAGGGTCTATGGATCTTCACTCGTCGTGTTGTACTCCCATCATGCTGATTGACCATTGTCTTGTCTTGCTTCTTGATGGATGTCCTTGCTGATGGTTCACAGAGAAGATTCTTCAAGTGCATGGTGTTGTCTCCTCTCTTTGTCTTTTGTGCTTCCTTTTTTTTCTGTTTTTCTTTCTTTCTTTTTCGTTTTCTTTTTCTTTTCCCTCTTTTTTTTTTACAATGGCATAAAACAAGAAGAAAGGTGTTAGCATCAATAAAATATTTTACATATGTCAGATGTGTCGCATGTGCCTAGGATTCTCAATTGTGTCTATGCACGACCGTGTAATGTGGCTCATATTAATGTACACTTTGGTAATGCATGACTTGAATGGTGCAAAAGACAAGGTTATGCCAAAGGCACATGGTTGTTGCGCGTCGAGGCTTTCAATGTTGTTGGTGGACATTGATGCAGTCTTTGTTGGAGGTAGCCAGTGGATCTTGAAATGATGTGATCAATCGATGGTGAAATGAGAATAGACCATTCCTCCTTTTAGGGATCCATTTGAAATAGTAGTTGGCCTTATAGAGATCATCACCTCTGGCCTCTTCCTCTTTGGATGGTTGCTGAAAAGTGGTCCAGCGTTGTTGTCTCTTCGGTTCTATGGAAGTTACTGGTACTTTTGGCTTCCAAATCCATATCCTTGATGATTGTCTTCTTACTTTTGTTGAAGGGTTGAGTTTATCTTCTTTTGTTCTATGTGTTTGGTTCTTATCCTTGTCTCTCCTTGGCTTCTTTATTGAGACCTTTTGCATGGTGAAGAGCATAGGCCTTTGTCCATGTAAGAGTGCTTTGGGAGCCCACATATGTAATCACCCTTGTTGAGCTGTAGCTTATTTTTTTGGTACCCAAATTTGTCAAAGACCTTTTGGTTGAGCTAGTCCTGGTTGCTTAGTTCTTGTCTTCCCATGGTTGGCTTGCCTGGGTGGGAATTGTGTTGGCACGGCTAGTGGTTGCTCTCCTTTTCGTACCCGGATCTGCTTTATGCCCGGAACTACTTTACTCTTGAAGGCTCTTTGTCTATTTGATATACCGGTTGTTTGTACTATTTTGCTTGCTTCTGAGGTTGAACTACTGTGGATGTTTTACCCTTCAAAAAAGAATAAGGGTCTGCTTGCCTTTGCAATTGCCCTTCCATGATTGAGTCCTTCTAGATCGTAGAGCTTTTGACACATACAAGATCTTGTTCGTGAATATTAGTCTTCGAGGAACTAAGAGAGTGTGTGGTGCCATGATATGTGAGCATGCAATTCTCTAATTCTAATGTAATGCATTGTTCCTGTACCCAAACTTGAAGAAGTCGACTTCTTAGGTTCAAGTTGACTGCATGGTGTTAAATCCAATCCTAACCCAAGACAAGCGGCTCTGTAAGGTCCTCATCGTGACACACTAGCATTTTCACTTTCATTGGAACATCTTGAAGGTAGATGGGAAGTTCCACCTCGCCCAAACAAGGGGTTTCCACACCTCCCAAACCTATGAGATAGGCTTCTATGGGCTTGATGTTCAATTGTAGGTCTTAGCAGTATGAAAGTCTAACTACACTAGTTGCTGCACCTGAGTCAACCAAGGCTCTCACAGTCCTTACACTCTTTCCTCGTCCTACCTCCACAGTTAGAAAGGGGAGTCGCTCAATTATGCGAGAAGTAATCATGCCTGATTTTTGGCACATGTCCATGTTATGTTTTGGGGCTTTCAGGTTGACGCCTAGGCCTAGTCACCTTAACGCATTTCGCCTAATGCGCTCTCTAGCCTTTGCCTCTGCTTCTTCTCTGACCCTCAACTCTTCTTCTTGTTGCTTCTTAGCAGTGTTGAGTCTCATTAACATATCCTCTGTAAGAGAATCTTGATACAGCTTGACTCGACATCCACTAATATAGTTTGGCAAGATGTCACCTTCTAGTGTGGCCAATTGAACCGCACCACTAGTGGAAATTCTATTAGTGATCATGGGTCCATATCCTCATTTCTCCAATTTGCAGGCATGTTGCTTTAGTGTATAAACCAACAATAGATCTCCTTCTTTCAATCCTTTATCCTTGATGTGTGCATCAAAGTATGCCTTTTGTCTTTTCTTTGCAGCATAAATGCCTGCTGCCGCTCGTAGCCTCATCTCACTTAAGCATTCTAGGTCAAAGATCCTAGAAGACAACTCGTGTCCATTCCACTCATGCTCTTGTGCTACTCTTAAAGCTCGGATTAAAAAGTCCAATGGTAGCACATCATTTTGTCCAAAGACAATATGAAATGGGGTGGCATTGAGTACTGTTTTGTAAGCAACTCGAAAAGCCCAAAGAGCATGATGAAGTTGTTTGTCCCAATCAGAGCGTTTATTATTTACGGGTTTTGTCAATATGTTACATAGGATCTTATTCATGCTCTCGGCTTGACCGTTAGCTTGTGGATGATAGGGGGCAGACTTCTTATGTATCACCAAGAATTCTTGGAGAAGGTTTTCAATGACTTCGTTCAAGAAGTGTGTACCTCTATCACTTACTAACTCTATTGGTAACCCGTATCTAGTGAACACATTCTCGAATAAAAACTTAGCCATCGTCTGAGCATCATTCTTTGTTGTGGCTTTTACTTCTACCCACTTTGTAAGGTAATCTGTGGCTACAATAATGTATTCTGCATGGGAGTTTCTAGCTGGGGGGTTAATAGGACCTACAAAGTCTATACGCCACTTCGAGAATGCACGTACTCCCATCATTGGTCTCAAAGGCATCTCATCTTTTCTTATTGGATATAGTGCATGTTGGCATGTGTCACATTTCTTCACATAAGTATGTGCATCCATATGAAGAGTAGGCCACCAAAGTCCTGAGAATAGAATGGTCTTAATTATTCGATCAGGCTCGAAGTGTCCACCTGCAACACCGCTGTTTGCCATTTCTAAGACTTTCAAATAGTCTGATTCATGAACGCACAATCTTAGGTAACCATCTTTGCCTCTTCGGTATAGGTTATCTCCTACTAAGGCATAGTGCTAAGCCTCCAAGGCATAAAGAGGTGGATGAACCTGCAATAATATACATGTGGATGAACCTGCAATAATATCCACAATGGCCCATAAAGGCTTGTACCTCTTTAACGTTCCTTGGCCTGGGCAGCTCCGCTATGGCTCTTACTTTGTCCTCATCTGTTGATATTCCATTCTTAGAAATAATGTGACCTAAGATTTTACCTTGTCATACCATGAACACACACTTCTCTGGGTTCAGACACACTCGATATTCTCTACACTTGTTGAAAATCTGTCTAAGTTTAGGGATGTGGTATCTTCTCTCTTGGGAATGAGCACATAAATCATCCACATATACTTCTAGGCTCTTTTGCAAGAACTCTTTGGAGACATGACAAATGAGCCTTTGGAATGTTGCAGGTGCATTGGTGAGCCCAAATGGCATCACGTGAAATGCAAAGATTCCCCATTCTGTGGCAAAAGGTATTTTGTGTTGATCTTTTGGGGCAATGGCTACTTGGTTGTAACCTGAAAATCCATCAAGGAAGCTATAAACTTCCTTGCCTGCAACACGCTCCAATAAATGTTTAGTGATTGGAAGCAAATAACTATCTCTGATCATAGCAGCATTAACTTTTTTAAGGTTAATACACACTCGCAACTTCCCATTCTTCTTGGGCACCACTACGATGGGGGACACCCATTCAATATGCTCAATCTCATAGATAAATTTAGCTTCAATCAGCCTGTCGATTTCTTCTTTTATTTTAGCTAGATAATTGTCATTATATGTGTAGGGCTTTTGTTTGGTGGGCTTGGCATCAGCGGCCATGAGGATCGTATGAGAGAAATTTTTGGGATCTATTCTCTTAAATCTCTATAGTGCCATGCAAACACGTCCCTACATTCCCTTAATAGAGCTACAAGCTCTTCTTCTTCCTCTGGACTTAGGTCTTCTCCTATGTACGTGCATTGTTCTTGGTTCCCTTCAATGGTTACAACAATTTTCTTTGTCTTTTCTTTGTTATCATACACTTCTCCAATGATGGCCTCTCTCTTAGGCATTCGTACAAAAATTTTTTGGTCTTCAACCTCATATTTCTTGAAATTTTCTGGTACTTCAAACATTGATTCCTCCTCTTCTTGTTTTGTCTGCTTTTCTTTTCCTTTTTGTTTTACTACCTTCTTCTAAGGCTCCCCAAGCTCAAAGACTCCTCGGCTTGTACAAAATGGGGCTACAAAAAGATGAAATGGTATTTACAAGGGTTTCTAGTGATGAGAATCACTTTTAAAATGATGTAAGGTTTGGAGAAATTTTCATAGGTTGCCTTAGTGCTAGATCCGCATGCATGCCCATACTTGGCTTCTTCCCATATGATGCCAACACTCTCCCCCCCCCCTAGCGTATGTCACCTCTGACAGACCTCTGCTCCCTGGTTTGATCAATGTAGTGCTGTAGTATGTCGGTTGCCAATTCTTGTTCTTTAATCCACAGTCCCCTGACCAGGTCTCTCTACAGGGCCTCCCAATTAACTGTGCCAGGTATGTCAGGTTGTGGTGTGGTGTAGAGCTCTGAATGCATTGTTTGTTCGCAGGCAAATAGTTGTAGCAGATGAGTGGGGCGTGGCGCGAACATTTCTAAGTGTGCTTCCCGTGGTGAACATGTCATCAAAAGTTTGCTTGTAACAAGCAGGGAGATATCTTATTCGTGCATGCCACGCATAAGCCACACGGATACTCGGGGTCGTGCTCATATCATAAAGCAAGTCATAGTTACCATTGATGAAGCCCGGAATTGGAGGCTGGATATTACGTACATTTCGGAAAGTCTTTAACACCACTTGCATCATGTCCAAGATTTTGAGCATCATCTGCGCGGCGACATCTGGCATGGGGTGGAGGCGTGGCATCCAATGTCGGATGGTAGCCCTCATGTATGATACTGTGGGTGTGCCTGTTGGGGGTGCAATGGAGGGATAATTTAGCCATTGTTTACAATTTGCATTGTTCTGAACCTTGATGGCTAATGCTTTCCATGATCTTCTTCTTTGTACTGGTCTAAAGCAAGGATTATATTTCAAATGCATGGGAGCATGATCCCATGTTCGTAGCATTTCTGGATAGGTCTCAAGTAGTTTTTGCCTCCAGGTGGGTTGGAATATAGCCCCTTTTCTGGCTTCCTCCGGGATATCCTCTGGTTTGAACTGTGTTGCAAAAGTAGGGCACTTGTTGGTGACTCTTTTGATCTCTGCGTTGTAGTCGGCCAATAATACAAAATAGGGTTTATATTGTAATTCTGAACTAGTTATCAGTCTTCTAGAGGCAAGGTGTCTGAAATACTCTGATTGGAGTATGGTTTCTTCAATGGTCCTCATTGCCAGCATCTAAGTGGAGATGCGTTCCTCATGAGTTGTCCCCATTTCTTCTACTTGTTTCATCCATGCCGACGGGGGCTCCTCATATGTGTCTTGTCCCTCCTCCGTGATTCTGCCGCCTGGAAGGGGTTGAGGCTCATAGTTGTCTTCAAATGTTTCCTCCACTGGAATGATTACTGCTTCTTCTTCTATTGGTTGATCAGGTGGAGAGGGGGGTCGTTCATACTGTAACAACTTGATCTTTAATTCTGCTACTTGTCGTCGTAGCTCAAGTACCTCATTGGTCGTTGAAGATTCGGGCTCTGGTGAAGTTACAGCATTAACCATCTCTTTAGGTTCTGGTGGGTGTGTTGTGGACACTTGGGATCTTTGCAGTTCCTTGACTTGGTCGGCCAGCTGATCATGTGCTTCTAAGAGGTTGGCATAGGTTTCCAATATTTGTTGGATGCTTTCTGAGGGGATGGCCCGGAAGCTATCAGGGTCGATTGGTGCCCCTGGAGTATTCTCTATGGCTGCTTCGAGGTTATCTTGATTCTGTTGTTGTAATCTTCTGTTCTCTTCTTGAGCGGCTGCCAGATGGCGTCGGAGTAGAGCCATGTTTCTTTGTAGTCTAGCATTGTGAGCTAGCTTATCTATGAGTTGGTCTTCCGTTGCCTTACTCGTCTCTGTATGTTTGGCTTCGAGCTCCACATGGGATTGTTGGAGGGTGGTGACCTTGTTGTAAAGCTTCATTACTCAATTCCAAGGCATTGACACGTGCCTGAGGTGGGATGAGAGAGTACACAGCTCCTTATTGTTTTCTCCCAATAATCGGTATTCTTCCTTAAGCTGGGCAGCGGCTTCGAACATGGTGTCCAATGCATGACTGAATGAGGTGGATGCGGAGGTGGAGGTGAAAGATGCAAGGGTTCGGGAAATGGGAAAGGGCAAAGTGGATGTTGTGCTGACAGTGGGTGTGTGCAGTGGCGTGCGTGAAGTTACAAGTGGTGATGTTGAAACAAAAGTGGTGGTGAGTGGTCCTGTGGAAGGTGAAATGTCCATTGGATCGGACGTGATGGTGTGTGATGTGTGAATCGTGAATACGGGAATGGTAGGTGGTGTGTTAGTGGTGGCAGTGAATGTGGGGGAGGTGGGTTGGGAAAGGGACTTTTTATTATAATTCTCAATTTGTTGAAGTATATTTACAAGGTTTGACAAGAATGGAGGTTGGGTGATGTGTGTTGGTTTTGAGAAGGTCAAGAGGGGCTCAATGGTTTGGGGTTGGGAAAGAGGAATAGTATTGGTGAATGGAAATGGGTGTGTTAAGGTTTGGGTAGTGGCAAGTGGTTGTCCATGGGCTGGGAGATATGAAGGGTGACCTATTATAGTTTGATCGGTGGCGGGGTGACCTATATGGGGTTCAGAAAATTGGCTGGAACTAGTGGATGGAGGTAAAGGGACGGATGGAGAAATGGTAGTGTGTGGTATAGTTTCACTAAGGGTTAATACTGATTGTTCAGGAATACTGGTGGTGAGGGTTTCAGAAGGCTGGATGGGAGGTGTTGGTGGAGATGGTATTTGTATATTTACATCTGGTTCCTTGCTATTAGTTGGGTTGGCCATGTGAACATCTTCTTGAGTGGTGGTAGGGAGGGCGGTAGAGACTTCCATTTGAATCATCTTCCCCCTTCGTGGTCATGTATCGATCCTTCATTGATCGTATTGACGAGGGTTGCGATGTAACATGATCCGCATAGCTTCTATAATCTCATATGTCTCTGCCAAAAGGTTCAATGATTCCACAAAATGGGGGTCCGCGTTCTCTGCTTGAAGCATTTGATTCACCATCGCTCTATTTGCCTCCTCTGATAGCTTATGCCTCTTTTGTACCTGCTTGATCGTTTTGTAGAGCCGTTTGAGTTGTGTGGTGTAAGCAGGGGCTTCCTCCTCACTCTCTGCATCTCCACTTGTTCATGTGTGCGTCCCGCCTGAGTGTGTTGTGCCTCATCCTCCCAATGTACTCTTCGTGCTTCACCATGTGGTCGTGCTCTCTGGGATGAAGATTCAGGGCCATCGGTCTCAGAGAAAAACTCACTCTCAGATAATTGGGCTGTCTGCAGGAAGCTTTCAAAGTCAAAAGATGGATCTTCAGCCAAAGTAGCCATGGAGGCAAACTCAGCGTCCGTGGGTAGTGGAGGGGCTGATGGAGTGGGTTGTACCATGCCCCCTGATTGTGGTCCTTGGAGATGAATCGTAAAAGGGGCTACTTGCTCTTCTTCTCTACAGGAGGCTTCTATGGTGACCTCGCGAGGAATTAGTACCTGTGAAAGTGATCCACGCATTCTTTTAGTGGGTTGAACCCCTAATTTCCACCCCTGGAAGAACTCCAACTGTGAGTACTTGAGGGCCCATGCGATCGACACATCATAGGCAAGGCATCTATAGATGGTCCTTGTAATGGCACATCAGCCATTCAAAGTGGGCTTCCACACTCCTCGCTTGCCTGCTTCATATAACTGGTCAAGTATCCACACTGGCATTTTAATAGCTAAGCTCCCAATCTCTGCTAGGTATAGCCCATACCAGATCTTCTTATGAGGCTGGGTGAACCGATCTTGCGCCAGAAATGCGAAGTGTTGAAGGCACATCCGCAGTGGTATGGCGATGTTGGGGATGAGAGCACACATTTCTTTCAACTTCTTGAGTTTATTGTTCTTCATAGACTCCGGTATCAAGGGATCTCGATCGAAGGGCACATGGGTGCCATACATCTGAAGGGCCTCCCTGATTAAAGTGGTATTCAACTCAAACTTCTTCATTTCCTCTTGGTTTGATAGAGAGGGTACCAGGAATGTGCCTGAATGATCTTTATCACCTATAGCCTTCAGAGTTGCAATCAAGTAATAGCACCTAATGAAATCAGGTTTAGACAAAGCTGCACTAAAATAATCTTGCAATCCCGCTTTTTGCCAGATATCTTGAAGAGCAGCCACATTCTGTAATGCTTCAAATTCTCGTGAGAAGAACTGGAAGGTCCACCAAACTCCTCTGCATTCCAACTTGGATTCCCAAATATGATCAGCATCTCCCAAATCTCCTGGCATCTCATTGAACCAATGAGAATGCCCCTTTACTCTTTCTCTTAGGCCACTTGGTGGATTCGAGATAGGAATTCTTCTCACATTTAAAAGCTCTTCAGGCCTCACTGTGAGAGGAGCCTCCACGGGCATGGTATCCCAATTGCTTTGAGTACTAGTGTCTGCTTGGGAGCTTGTTCCTGCTGCTACTGCCATGAGACTTCTGATGCTTATCTGCTATAAGAAGAAAGGCACATTAGTGTTGCATAGGAAATAGGATGTAATGGTGTTCCCTCCACAATACTAACGTGACAATCCGGGTGGTTAGTGGTTAGAGATGAAGTGTTTATGAGAGATGTGAGTGGTGATTAGTGGTTAGTGTCAGCCTAGATGCATGCTTAGGATATGCAATGTACTCAAAATGCACCTACATCAGAGTGGATGGATTTACAAAATTGGGTCAGGGGGTTTGATACATGGTTTAAGTCTCCAAACTTTGATAGAGGATTCGTAGCTCTTAGAGTCAATGACAGGTAAAGATTTATGAACTAGATTGTGTTGGACTTGGGACCTTTTGGGTACCCATTTCCAAACATGACTAGGTTTGACCGAAGGTGTAACACTGTGAGGTGCAGGTATCTTCCCTGAGCTGATTGCAGAGAGTACTTGTGAGTGTTGATTTATGCTAGTGACTAGAGGTGAAGTTGTTTGGGCTTGTAAGCAGGCCTTGGGCACCCATATCCGTCTAGCATTAGGGGTAGCCTTCATTGACCTCTTAGGGACCCAAATAGAAATGGTGTTGCTAGGGTGTTGCCTAGGGAACTCCTTCGTTTTGGTCCTAGATGGTGTGGCTCGCCTGATGCTTTTTTGAGAATCTGCCTCTAGAGCCGGGTTTTTTTCCTTCTTGCGTACCCAGATCTGCTTCATGCCACGAGGTACTCCGTAGTGCACATGTTGGTGCTCCTACTTCTTGATCATTGGTCTCCTTAGTGTTGTGTGATGCTCAACTTGTCCTTTTAGAATCTTCTTTGGAACAACTGGGAACTCCTCATTGACTTCTGTTCCTTCGGTAAGAGTGACAATCCTCTACACCATAGAACTTTGGACAAGAACAGCATTGTTATCTTCATGTGGGTTCCTGGAGGGACCAGGAGTTGGTGCCTGTTCTAATGGTTTGACAGCTTGATTTTCTAATTCAATCGTAAGGCGGCTTTGGCCTGCCCAAACCTAAACAAGTCCACTTCTTAGGTTGAGGTTGACTGCGTGATCATAAATCCAATCTTGGCCTAAGACAAGAGGTTCAGTAAGATCCTCGTCTCCACACACTAGCACTTTTGCTGGCATGAGCACCTCTTGAATGTAGAGGGGAAGTTCCACCTCTCTCATGCAAGGGGTTTCAACTCCTCCTAGCCCTATGAGATATGCCTCAATAGTTTTGACCTTCAATTCCAATTTTTGGCAGTAAGAGAGCCGAACTACACTAGTGGCTACTCCTGAATCAATTAAAGCTCTCACGGTCCTTGCATTCTCTCCTTTCCTACTTTGAGGGTCACAAAGGGTCGGCGATCAACTATCTTGTGGGTCTGTTCACCTGAGACCTCGCACATGGCCATGTGATAACCTAGAACTTCTTGAGAGGCTAGCATGGGCTGATCTCTAGATTGTCTTCTCAATTTCATTCGTCAGATGCGTTCTAAAGCTTTGGCTTGTGCTTCCTCTCAAATTCGCTTTTCTTCTTCCTTGCATTTCTTGGCAGTGTTGAGTCAATTTAGCATCTCTTTAGTCAGTGGCTCTTAATATAACTTGACTCTACATCCGCTTATGTAGCTAGGGAGAACATCGCCTTCTAAAGTGGCGAGTTGTACTGCTCCACTAGTTGAAATCCTATTTATGATCATAGGTCCATAGCCACGCTTCTCTAACTTTCTCGCATGTTGCTTCAGTGTGTAGACTAGGACTACGTCTCTTGCTTTCAAGCCTTTCTCCTTCGCATGTGTGTCAAAATACGCCTTTTGCCTCTTCTTGGCTGCATAGATTCCTGCTGCAGCTCTCAATCGTGTTTCCCCTAAACGTTCAAGATCAAAGATTCTAGAGGAAAGTTCATGGCGTGTCCAGTCATGCTCTTGTGCTACTTTCAATGTAGGTATCAAAAAGTCCAAAGGTAGCACCGCATTCTGGCCAAACACCATCTGAAAGGGTGTGGCTTGGAGTACCATTTTATAGGCGACTTGGTATGTCCAAACAGCATGGTGTAGTTGTTTGTCCCAATCAGAGCGTTTGTTATTCACCAATTTAGTCAACACATTGCATAAGATCTTATTTGTGCTCTCAGCCTGGCCATTAGCTTGTGGGTGATAGGGGGCAGACTTATGTACTACCAAGAAATCTTGGAGAAGGTTTTCTATGACTTCATTCAAGAAGTGTGTGCCTCTATCACTTACTAATTCTATTGGCAATCCGTATCTAGTGAACACATTTTCAAATAAGAACTTTGCTGTTGTTTGAGCATCATTCTTCGTAGTGGCTTTCACTTCTACCCACTTGGTTAGATAGTATGTGGCCACAATGATATACTCAGCATGGGAACCCTTAGCTGGGGGATTAATAGGACCGACAAAGTCTATTCCCCACTTAGAGAATGCACGTCCACCCATCATAGGCTTCAATGGCATCTCATCCTTGCGTATGGGATACTGGGTTCCCTTACAAACCTCACACCTCTTCACGTAGGTATGGGCGTCCATGTGAAGGGTGGGCCACCAAAATCCTGCAAGTAGTATTGCCTTGATCACCCTATCTGAACCGAAGTGTCCTCCTGCTACACCTTGGTGAGCAGTCTCTAATATCTTGAGGTATTCGCTCTCATGGACACACAGTCTTAGGTAACCATCTTTACCACGTTTGTATAAATTATCACCAATGATTGTGTAATCTATGGCTTCTTGTTCCAAACTCCTTTGTCTAGCCAAAGTCACATCTTGAGGGAATGTTTTTGTCCTCAAGAAGGCTACTAATGGTTCACTCCAATCTGGCACTAAAGACACTCGATAAAGACTGGCATGTTCCACTGGTGGTTTAGTGCAGCAGATTGGGCATTCTTTGCACATTCTATGGACATCAACTTCCATGGTTGGCCAATGCACTCCTAGTCTCCTCAGTGTCTGTAGGGTTCGTTGTTTTGAGTAGTGTTGTTCTAATGCACCTACATGTGCTAATTGCAACCACTTAGCATACTCCTCCTCTTTCACACAACAGGCTAATAATCCTTGTTCCGTATGTTTGTACATACTTCCTGCCAAGATATGATACTTTTGAGCTTTTACTATCTCTCTATCTTCTGTGTGTATCACCAGGTGATTAGGCCCGTATGTCAATACTGGCACTAATGGCTTAGCCCACTGCCGTACAACTTCCAAATTAAACAAGTAAGCATCAGGTAGGTCATCTGACACTCCTTGTGGAGCCTCTCCTGATGTGAGCCTTGAGAGATGATCCGCTCTCAAATGAGTCTTGCCCGTTCTCACCACTACCTCAAAGTCATATTCCATTAGTAAGAGGAACCATCTTACTAATCTACCTGTGTTACAGGGCTTATTTACCAAGTACAGTAGAGCTTGGTGATCCGTAAAAAATTTAAACCTGTTTGCAAGCAAATAGTGTCTAAACTTTTTAACCGCGTACACCATGCCTAATCCTTCTCGTTCGGTGGTTGTGTATTTCCGTTCAGCTGCATTCAACTGTCTACTGGCATAGGCAATAGGAAGATCCATATTACCTTCACCAGTAGGTTGTGCAAGTACGCATCCAATAGCATAGTTGGAGGCATCCACATGAACATGGAATGGCTTGTTCCAATCTGGTGTGGTCAAGATTGGTGCTGAACATAATCTTCGTTTAAGCTCATTGAAGGAATTCTCACATTCATCAGTCCACTCAAAGTTAGTTAGAAGAGCATACAGAGGCTTTGCAATTACGGCATACATGTGAATGAACCGGCGGTAGTAACCACAATGTCCCATGAAGGCTTGTACCTACTTGACATTCCTTGGCCTAGGTAGTTCTGCAATGGCTTTTACTTTCTCCTCATCCGTGGATATGCTGTTCTTTGACACTATGTGTCCTAGAATCTTGCCTTGCCTAACCATGAAAACACACTTTTCTGGGTTCAGGCAGACATGATATTCTCTACATTTGTCAAAGATTTGTCTGAGTTCGGGTATATGGGTCTGTCTAATGTTAGAATGAGCACAAAGATCATCAACATAGACTTCCAAATTTTTCCTCAAGAACTCTTTAAACACGTGGCACATCAGCCTCTAGAAGGTTGCAGGTGCATTGGTAAGCCCGAATGGCATTACCCGAAAAGCAAATATGCCCCACTCTGTGGCAAAAGCCGTCTTATGTTGATCTTCTGGAGCTATGGCTACTTGATTGTAGCCAGAGAACCCATCCAGGAAGCTGTACACTTCCTTGCCTGCTACCCTTTCTAATAGATGCTCAGTGATAGGAAGCGGATAACTATCCCTGATAGTGGCTGCGTTAACCTTCTTCAAGTTAATGCATACACGTAATTTGCCATTCTTTTTGGGCACCACTACAATGGGGGATACCCATTCAGTGTGCTCAATTTCATAGATAAATCCAGCTTCAACCAAGCGATCTATCTCCTCTTTGATCCTGGCAGCATAGTTGTCATTGTATGTGTATGGCTTTTGTTTAGAGGGTCTGGCATCTGAGGTCATGGGGATCGTGTGTGAGCATATGTTAGGGTGTACACCTTTCAAGTCCTTGTAACTCCATGCAAAAACATCTCTATATTCCCTTAGCAACGCTATCAACTCTTGCTCTTCTTCTTCTGAGAGGTCATGCCCTATGTAGGTGCATCTTTCTTCTCCCTCTTCTATGGCTACCACTATTTTCTTGGTAGTTTCCTTGCTATCATAGGCCTCTCCTGATTGTGCCTCGCGTTTAGGCATTCTTATCATGACTCTCCTATCGCCTATCTCGTATTTTTTAAAGTTCTCAGGGACCTCAAACAAGGACTCTTGCTCTACTGGTATGACTTCTCTCTTCTTTCTTTTCTTTCCCTCATTTGTAGTGGTCACTTCTGTGGTTAATCTCATATCATTAATGATCTCTTCATGTCTCTGAGGGTGAAATTCTACTTCATGGAAGTATTCTTCATCTGATGCAAAAGGTGAGTCCATAATGATTGACTCTAAGTCGGAGTCACTTGCATCCTCAAAAGCATCGAGGCTAGTTTCGCATTCTTCTAGAACTGCATCTCCCATGATTGGTTCTATTGAAAAGACTGAAATGTCATAGCCATCCTCATCACAGTGGGGTGTCCATTGTTCTTCATTGATGGCTACATCCATTGTTACTAAAATTTCAGCCCAGCCGTGAGGCTCAAATTCTTCATTAGGAAAAACTACAGGTGCATAGGCTGGGTCTTGAATTGATCTATGGGTTTCTTTTGCACCTACCTCTCTAGCTTTCTCTCTCTTCTCTTCTTCTACTGCTACCTTACACATCCATAAGTGAGTGTCTTCATGCATCCATGAGGATCCTGATCCTATGGAATGTACTGACTCAGTATCATCTTTGGCTCTATGGATGGGATTCCATTGGATGGGGGGTACATCTCTATGAGAGTAATCCTTGAGATTGACTTTGGTTGTAACACCTAAGTGTTGCAAGTACAAAGAATTGGTTCCCCAATCTTGTACCACTTGCAACTGCCGCATAAATGGTCTTCCCAAAATCATCTCATAGGCTTGGTTTTTGCTAAAGTCACATATAGCAAATGTATGCTCAAACTCTACACATGTAGTGAGAGTTATTCCTTCTAGCAATCCCAAAGGTCTCTCAATATGACCATCGGGCATTTGCAATTTCATTCTTGTCGACCTAAGTGCTGGCTTGCCCCAACGCTTCCATAGGGAAGTGGTAGCAATTGCAACTCCTGCACCTGAGTCCAAAATTGCTTTGGTTGTGTATTCTTGGTGGGTAACTGGGAGATAGGTATTTCCTTCTTCTCCTTCACTCATATCTCCTATCTTATCCAATGGTATTTCTGGCACTGTTGTATGTGATCCTACCTAGGAACGCAATTTCGCTATTTCTGGCACTTGTTTGGCTACGTGTTTCCACACTTCTGGCTTAACTTTGAGTAGCTCTTCTAAAGTGAGGTTGCACTACACTTTAGTGTTCTTTACTACCTCATTATTTCTAGGTATGATCGAATCTTCGTTTCTTATCATGACCGTGGATGCTCTCATGCAAGTTGACTTGGTTTCCCATGGGCTTGTGAAATGGGATAGTTTCTGTAAGGAATTAGACTCGAAGTCTAATCTCTCTTGAGATTGGGTGCTCTCCTGCTCTTCATAAATAGAAGGGATGTCTTGTGGGAATTGATCATGTGCATCATCCACAAGTTCAATGGGAGGAGGGACTTCACTTTCTTTTGCCCATTTCTCTTCTTGAATTTCTCTCAGGAACTCTGGTGAATACCTATTCATAGAAGAAGAGGTGTCTGGTTGAGTGGAGTTAGGCACATAAGCTTCCTGGGGGGGAATGCTTATTCTATCACTTGCCCTCTCTTTAGCCTGGTAGGTGGCTCCTTTTCCAGACTTTGTAAGTAACCTCTCCAATCTATCCAACAGACCATCAAAATGCAACGGTGTTCTAGTGGAGATAGAGCCGTTGAACAAGCGACTGGCTTCAAACATGGCTTGCGCCAATTCGACCATCTTAGCACAAAGCTTTGTTCGCTCTATCTCTAGATCGGCCCTAGGGTAACATTTATCATGATCTGTCACGTTTGGCCCTTCCTGGATTCTGGCCTGATATGCTTTAAGCATCATGTCTAGTTCCTCAAGAGTACGATCGGCTAGGACTGATCCTACTCTGGGTGGTGGGTGGGCAATGTATGGTGGATTAGAAAGTTGGGGGATGGAAGGTGATGGGTTGGAGGGAGATGGAAAGGGTGGTGGTGGGGTAGTGTGAGAGTGGTTTTGAGATGCAAGTTCACTTATCTTTGCTTTGGTTTCTCTCAAGCTCTCTTCAAGTTCGCTCATTTTCTGTGACCATTGTCTTTTCATTCTCTCTCGACTATCTCTCCAAGCTCTTGTTCTCTTCTTGGTTATACTCTCTGTCTTACTAACCTCAGAACTCTTTTCCTGCCCTACTCCTAGGGTTTGCTGTAAGGCTTGAGCTCTAGTGACCACATGCACTGGGGCAGTGGAAGTTACACTTCCTGTAGAGTCTACCACTAGCCCGATGACGTTGATATGAGTGATTTTAGGCATGTTATTAGGGTTCTTTGGGCAATCTCATAAGAGATGCTCTTTTCCGCAGTCTTGATAGAAATCTTGAATTGTCACTGGTTGGGGTTGCGTAGGGGCAGGCAGTGGACAATCACATATGAGGTGATCTCCCTGACATCTGAAGCAAGGTCCTCTAGGAAATGGCGGTCGTACCTGCCTAGGTTGAGTTCTAGAGTTGGGGTTTGTGTACATAACATTAGCATACTCAGGCTCCCCACTATTTTCACATGGGTCCTCATAATAGTATGACTCGTTATGCTCGGGTGACTGCATGTAGTAAGCCTGAGGGCTATCAATATGTGTGGAGTCAAAACTATGGTCACTTGGATCACTGTCTGATAGCAACGGGGTGACTGGGACTATGGCTCTGTTCGGATTTTCTTAAGCAGATGCATATTTCACTGGGATTACATTGGTTGGAGCAGGGGGTTGTTGTGTTAGCACTGGTTGAGGTCTCTGTTGGGCTTGATATTGTGGTGGATAGGTTTGTTGAGGCCTAGCATACTATTGTGGTGGGTACTGGTTCTGATATCTTCCCTGTTGTGGATAGGGCTGAGGGTAGGTTTGCGTAACCGCTTGCTTATTGTATGGGCAGTCTTGTGTTGTGTGATTTGTGTATCTCCGTTCTATGGTGCAGTACTGGCTACTAGGATTCACTTGGGGTTGAGCCATAATGGGACATACGTTCGCCATATGGTCACCTCCACAAGTATAGCACCTCTTTATTGGGGCAAATCTTGGGATTTTTTTGCTAGAGACTCCTAACTTCTGAGCTACTTTTTCTGCGAGTTCCTCAATAGATGTGGACTGCGAGGAAGAGAGGCTAGTAGAACTATCTGAATCTTTGTAGATTTTGAAGAGTTCTAATTCCTCCCCTAGGTTATCCTTGATGTCGATGCACATGCGTACACACTCTTTGATGGTCCTAGGGCCTTTCAAGTACACATATGATCTCAAATTTGTACTCAATAATCCATCTAGGAATAAAGCCACTTGTTTGGCTGGTGTGGGTAACTCAGGAATAGGGCATCTCTCTAGGTATTGCCTAAATCTTCTTCCTGCAAGTCTCACAGTCTCTTGAGGTGTCTTCTTGAAGTTGTGGATCAATGAGGAAGTATTATGCCTTATGCCACTCTTAGAGAATTCCCTGATGAATGCCTCTAGAAGTTGGTCTATGCTCCTGAACTGTCTCTCATTCAAGGGTTGAAACCACGTAAGGGCTGTGTTCCTAAGGGTTAGACCAAAGGCATTGTATTGCGTGAATAGGTCCTCCACTTGTTCAGCTCTCAAGACTTGTCTAAATTCGGCCACATGATCGTATGGATCTCCAGTGCCATCGAAGTATTTCTTCATGGACTTAACTAGCTGTGTAGGTCTCAAAGTCCTAGTGTGTTCCCTAGTGTTGGCATACAGGTCATATGAAGAGCATACAGGTACAATAGAGCAGTCATGCACAATACGGCAACAAGGCCTAATCATTTTTTCCAAGGACCATTCACAACTCAAGTGATTTTAATCACTACACAAACATTGTAAATTCCGTTTTTGGTAGAATAGACTCCATTTTGTTCAAGCCGAGGAGTCCTCGAGCTTGAGCAGTATTAGAATTAGCTACATACCAATTTTCATAATTTTTAGACTCCGTTTGAGCCCTCAAATAGGCTCTAGAACCTAATTTTTAACTAGGCCAGACACTAGGTCTGGACAAGGCCAAAGCTAGTGAGAAAACTATAAAAAGAGCTAGAGAGCTCATTTTTGGGGTTGGATTGTTTGTGAATTGAGCTTATGTAAGAGACTTTTTGACTAATGCAAAGAACTCCATTGTTCCTCTCCTTGTTCTTGCCTTGTGTGCGCGTGTGTGTGTATGTGTGTGCATGTTTGTGTGCTTCTCACTCACGCACTTGTGTCTTCACTTGCTCATAGTCTTCATACTAGTCCTCATCTCTCCACGGAGTGACAATTATGAGGTGAATCTTCTCACGTTGGTACTCACCATTGTGCTAGAGTGACACCAATTTGGCGCCGTTGCCGGGGAGAGAGCTTCGAGGACGAGCATGTGATGATAAGACGTCGAGTTGAGACATTGGAGTTATAGGTAATATCCTTTCTTTTCCTTATTTTTCTTCATTTTTTCTTACTTTTGCATCACCATCATCACCATCATCATCCCCACCATCTCCCACCTCCATCTCCATCTCCACAAAAATTTCAGTTTTTTGGTCATATTCCACTCCCCACCTCATTTCCCTCATTTCATTGTGAGAGAGAGCGAGAGAGAGCTTGCATGCGATCTGTTTTTGTGTGTTTTTTGAGCTTGTGTTGCAGGAACTAGTTGTACCACCATCTCCAGTAGCTTGCGTAGGTACGACAAACTCTGCACAGGTCCCGGGACGACGACCTCTGTCTGTTGCGACAAACAGAAAAACTTAATATTTTGTGAATGCGTGTTTGGCACGGTAACCTACACCATTAGAGCACTCCAAATCACTAGAAGTTTCTCAAAAATTTGTGTTTTTTCAGTCTATCGTGACAGACACCATCTATCGTGACAGACACCATATATCGCGACAGACACCGTCTATCGCGACAGACACCGTCTATCGCGATAGACCAAAACCACGACAGACGATAGACACCGTCTATCGCGATAGACCAGTCTATTGCGACAGACACCGTCTATCGCGACAGACCAAAACCACGACAGACGATAGACACCGTCTATCGCGACAGACCAAAACCACGACAGACGATAGACACCGTCTATCACGACAGACCAGTCTATCGCGACAGACACCGTCTATCGCGACAGAACAAAACCACGACAGACGATAGACACCGACTATCGCGACAGACTAGTCTATCGCGACAGACACCGTCTATCGCGACAGACCAAAACCACGACAGACGATAGACACCGTCTATCGCGACAGACACCTATCTATCGCGATAGACAGAGACCCACGACAGATTCAGTCTATCGCGACAGACACCATCTATCGCGATAGACCAAAACCACGACATACGATAGACACCGTCTATCGCGACAGACCCATCTATCGCGACAGACACCATCTATCGCGACAGACACCGTCTATCGCGACAGACCACTTTATCGCGACAGACAGCCCCCCACGACAGCTTGTGTCTATCGCGACAGACACCGTCTATCGCGATAGACAGACATTTTCGGCAAAAAAAATAAGGTGTAATTTTCTTGGAAATTTAGGCTAAATTTTGGGCATATTTGCAAACTCAAATACTCATACACTAACAAAGGCCTTAGAAAAATGGCATTAAAACTCTTGAAAGGTTCTGTTTGTCTGTTTAACCCCCTAAACCCTGAACGGTCATAACTTTTTCATACGAAATCCATTTTTTGAGCTCTAGGGCTTGTCGGAAATGATATGATATTTTGAAGTTGACACACTGAGGGGTAGGTACACCAAGGGAGCTCTAGAGGAATTTTTTTTTAGCAATTAAAAAGGGGGAACAAGGGTCATCAAAAAGTGTCTAAAATAAATTGTCTGTCAATTGAAGGATCAAATTGAAGCTAAACTTGGGGTTCTTACAGGATCATCGAGAGCTTTTGGAGAAAGCAAAGTAAGTGCCAGGGCAAACAAGCTTGGGAACGTGCTTCCTGGGTAGACAAGCAGCACCACGAGGAGCGACTTGAGGTTGGAACATCTCTTAACCCCCTCAGTCCATTCTTAGCATAGGCTAAGTGCGAGTAGTTGTCCTGATTGACTAGGGGTACGATAGGAACACTCAAGTTTAAGAGCCTTTAATTTCTCAAGTGCAAGGATAGGCTAAATCTCAGTCTAGGGACAACTTAAAGGAAAAGAAATTAAACTAAGTGGGCGAGGAACATCAAATACGACACACTTAAGTGCTCCTGACGACGCTTAATTAAAAACAAGAAAACACATACAAAGGAACTCAAAAGGAACAAGTGATTGGTACCAAAGGATCAGCAACGTACAAAGGGCATATGAACCTGAGATCGAGAAGACACCTAGGGAGAGACCGTCAAAGCGTTAGATCATCCGAGGCTAGCATCAACCATACAGCCAGATTTTGGGCCCAACAATTGAGTGATTACCCCTACGCACTAGACTCAGAAACTAGTGACTCTCGCATGTCGTATAGCATTGAAAGACCTGTAGGTAGCTCAGGAATGGCATACCTAGAAAGACCTGAAGGTCCCTACAAGACTCAATTGGAATACATCCAGACCAACCGCCTAGGTGCACGCATCTATGAGGATGGTCTGCGAAGATCTGTTGTCCTAATTAAAAATCTGAATCAGCCCATTGGACTAGAACACCCTGTAGTCAAGTTTGAAAATGGTTCATACATAGATAAAGAAGGAACAATGTATCTGGTCACCATCCAACCTGAAAGGACAGATGAGTTTGGCAACATAATCTCTGAACCTGAATTAGGTGACATAGAGCAAGGGAACTTAGGAAAGGAGCCGAAAACCCCTCGAGGCAAATCGGTCCTAACAAGAATAATCACTCCAGAGTTAGTTCCCCAAGATAATAGGTGCATAGAGTTGCTCTGGAACCAAGAGATGGATGAGGCTTTTTGGAGGTACAAGCTTGAAAAGCCTAATGAAGTGGGAGCTCTTGCCATCTATGAATTCAAAGATCCTGACAGCCCAAGCAAGGTGACCTACTTAGATGATGCTTCTGAGAGAATCTTTGTGGTCTCTGAGCATGGAAGACACGCATACACTTGGAAGGGAGAATTTGTTTTTCCTCAACCTCGATCCAATGTGTCTTATGGTCACCAAGGAGCTGGAACATCTCAAGCTCATGGGACTCAAAGAGAAAGGAGTAGAGAGAGACCTGAGGTAAGCTTTGCCAACTCTTGGGGAAGGGAAAGAACGAGAACAGAAACAAATAGAGTGGAACCTGAGAGACATAGAGCCCCAGGGAACCGAATAAATGCCGATGACTTCCCTTTGCCAAGACCGAGAGAGCACACGAGAACCTTGAGACCGACCCAGCTAGTTAAGTCCATGAAAAACTACTTCGATGGCACTGGAGACCCCTACAATCATGTAGTTGAGTTTAGGCAAGTCTTGAGAGCTGAACAAGTTGAAGATCTGTTCACGCAGTACAATGCCTTTGGTCTAACCCTCAGGAACACCGCCCTGACATGGTTTCAACCACTACACGAGAGCCAGTTTAGGAGCATAGATCAACTTCTAGAGGCGTTCATTATCGAATTCTCTAAAAGTGGCATAAGACATAACACATCCTCCCTGATATACAGCTTCAAACAAACATCTCAAGAGACAGTGAGACTTGCAGGCAGAAGATTTAGGCAATATCTAGAGAGATGCCCGGCCCCAGAGTTACCCACTCCAGCCAAGAAAGTGGCCTTATTTTTAGATGGATTGTTAAGCACCAAACTGAGATCATATGTGTACTTGAAGGACCCTAGATCCATAGAAGAATGTGTACGCATGTGCATAGACATTGAGGATAAACTGGGGGAGGAATTAGAGCTCTCAAAAATCTATAAAGATTCAGATAGTTCTAGTAGCCTCATTTCCTCACAATCCACATCAATTGAGGATCTAGCAGAAAAGGTAGCTCTGAAATTAGGTGTATCTAGCAAGCAGATTCCTAGATTTGCCCCCGAAAAACGATGCTATACCTGTGGAGGAGACCATATGGCTAATGTGTGCCCCATCATGGCTCAACCCCAAGTGAACCCTAACAACCAATACTGCGCCATAGAAAGGAGGTACACCAATCACACAGCACAAGACTGTCCATATAACAAACAAGCTCTTAGACAAAATTATTCTCAGCCATATCCACAACAAGGAAAGTACCCTAATCAGTACCCGCAACAACAGTATGCTAGGCCCTAGCAAATCTATCAACCACCCTATCAAGGGCAACAAAGACCACAGCCAGTCCTAGCGCAGCAACCTCTTGCCCCCACCAATGTGATTCCAGTAAAGTATGCAGCGGCAGAAGAAAATCTAAATAGAGCTTTAGTGCCAGTGACATCCTCACTTTCAGAAAGTGATCCAGGTGATCATAGTTTTGACTCCATCCATGTTGAGAGCCCCCAGGCCTACTACATGCTATCACCGGAGCATAGTGAGTCATATTATTATGAAGAACCGAATGAATCTAGTGGGGAGCCAGAATACGCAAACGTCATGTATGCCAACCCCAACTCGAGATCCCAACCTAGGCCGATGAGACCTCCATTGCCTAGAGGGCCATACTATCGCTGTCAGGGAGATCATCTCATTCGTGATTGCCCTCTACCTGCACCGACACAAACCCAATTGGTGACAATTCAAGGCTTTTGTCCCGATTGTGGAAAGGAGCATTTGTTACGAGAGTGTCCCAAGAACCCTGCCAATATACCAAAAATTGCTCCTATCAATGTCATCGGGCTAGTGGTGGACTCCACGGGAAGTGTGACTTCCACGGCTCCATTACAAGTCATCACGAGAGCTCAGGCACTTAAGCAAAACCAAGACTTAGGCCAGGAGAAGACTGCGGAGGTTAGCGAGACTGAGAGTCAGAATAAGAAGAGGACAAGAGCTTGGAGAGATAGCCGTGAACGTATGAAAAGGCAATGGGCAAGAAAGATGAGCGAACTTGAGGAAAGTCTACGAGAAACCAAAGCCAAAATCATAGAAATCACATCTCAAACGCACTCTCACACATCCCCGCCACTACCATCCCCTTCACCCTCCATTCCCCCACCCACCACTCCACCACACGTAACCCAACCACCACCCCGAGTAGGATCAATCTTAGCCGATCCCACTCCTGAAGATCTAGACATGATGCTTAAAGCATATCAGGCCAGAATCCAAGAAGGGCCCAATGTAACAGATCATGAGAAATGTTACCCTAGAGCTGACCTAGAGCTTGAACGAACTAAGTTGTGTGCCAAGATGGTGGAATTGGCTGAAGCCATGTTTGAGACCAGTCGCCTTTTCACTTGCTCTAGCCCCACTAGAACACCATTGCATTTTGATGGTCTATTAGACAGATTGGAGATGTTAATTGCAAAGTCTGGAAAAGGAGCCAACTCCCAGGCTAAGGAGAAGGCAAGTGATAGAATAAGTATTCCTCCCAAGGAAGCTTATGTGCCTAACTCCACTGAACAAGACACCTCTTCTTCTATAAATAGGTTCACACCAGAATTCCTACGGGAGATTCAAGAAGACAAATGGGCTAAAGAAAGTGAAGTTCCTCCCCCCATTGAACTTGTGGATGACACACACGATCAATTCCCACAAGACCTTCCCTCCATTCATGGAGAGCAGGGGAGTGCCCAATCTCAAGAGAGATTCGACTTCGAGTCCAATTCCTTACAGGAGCTACCCCATTTCACAGGTCCATGGGAAGCAAAGTCTACTTGTATGAGAGCACTGACCGTCATGGTAAGAAACCAAGATTCAGTCATACCTAGGAACACGGAGGTAGTGCAATCTCACTTTGGAAGAGCTGCTACCTAGGAACACCAAGGTGCAGTGCAATCTCACTTTGGAAGGGCTGCTTAAGGTTAGACCAGAAGTGTGGAAACATGTAGCCGATCAAGTGCCCGAAGTAGCAAAACCGCATTCCCAGGTAGGATCTCAAAGAACAGTGCCAGAAATACCCTTGGACAAGATAGGAGACATGAGCGAGGGAGAAGAAGGAAACACCTATCTCCCCATCACTCATCAGGGCTACACAACCAAGGCCATTTTGGACTCAGGTGCAAGAGTTGCAATTGCTACCACTTCCTTATGGAAACGTTGGGGCAAGCCAGCACTCAGGCCAACGATAATGAAATTGCAGATGGCCGATGGTCATATTGAGAGGCCCTTAGGATTGCTACAAGGAATAACTCTCACTACTTGTGGTGTAGAGTTTGAGCACACATTTGCTATCTGTGACTTTAGCAAAAATCAAGCCTATGAGATGATTTTGGGAAGACCCTTCTTGAGGCATTTGCAAGTGGTACAAGATTGGGGGACCAATTCTTTGTATTTGCAACACTTGGGAGTCACTACCAAAGTGAATCTCAAAGATTTCTCTCATAGAGATATGCCCCTATTCAATGGAACCCTGTCCATAGAGCTAAAGATGATACTGAGTCCGTGCACTCCATAGGATCAAGATCCTCATGGATGCATGAAGACACTCACTTATGGATTTGTAAAGTGGCAGTGGAAGAGGAGAAAAGAGAAAAAGCCACAGAGGTAGGTGCGAAGGAAACACATAGATCAGTTCAAGACCCAGCCTATGCACCTGTAGTATTTCCGGACGAAGAATTTGAACCTCACGGCTGGGCGAAATCCTAGCAACAATGGATGTAGCCATCAATGAAGAACAATGGACACCTCACTGTGATGAAGATGGCTATGACATTTCAGTCTTCTCCATAGAGCCAATCATGGGAGAGGCAGTGTTAGAAGAGTGTGAACCTAGCCGTGATGCATTTGAGGATGCAAGTGACTCTGATCTAGAGTCAATCATTATGGATCCACCTTTTGCATCAGATGAAGAATACTTCTATGAAGTAGAATTTCAACCCCAGAGGTATGGAGAGCTTACAAATGATGTAAGGCTAGCCACACATGTGACCTCGAAGGAAGAAGGAAAGAAAAGAAAGAAGAGAGAAGTCACACCAGAAGAGGAAGAATCTTTGTTTGAGGTCCCGGAAAATTTTAAGAAGTATGAGATAGATGACACGAGAGTCATGATCAGAATGCCTAAACGAGAGGCACAATCGGGGGAGGCCTATGATAACAAAGAAACCACCAAGAAAATAGTGGTAGTTGTGGAAGAAGGAGAAGAGAGATGCACGTACATAGGCCATGACCTAACGGAAGAGGAAGAGCACGAATTGATAGCCTTGCTAAGAGAATACAGAGATGTATTCGCTTGGAGTTAGAAGGATTTGAAAGGCGTGGACCCTGACATATGCTCTCACACTATCCCCATGACCTCAGTTAACAAACCTTCTAAGCAAAAGCCATACACATATAATGATAACTATGCTGCCAAGATCAAAGAAGAGATAGACCGCTTGGTTGAAGCTGGATTTATCTATGAAATTGAGCACACTAAATGGGTGTCCCCCATTGTAGTGGTGCCCAAAAAGAATGGTAAATTACGTGTATGCATTAACTTGAAGAAGGTTAACGTAGCCACTATCAGGGATAGTTATCCGCTTCCTATCACCGAGCATTTATTAGAAAGGGTAGCCGGCAAGGAAGTGTACAACTTCCTAGATGGGTTCTCTGGCTACAATCAAGTAGCCATTGCTCCAGAGGATCAGCATAAGACGGCTTTTGCCACAGAGTGGGGCATATTCGCTTTTAGGGTAATGCCATTCGGGCTTACCAATGCTCTCGCAACCTTCTAGAGATTGATGTGCCATGTGTTTAAAGAGTTCCTGAGAAAGAATTTGGAAGTCTATGTTGATGATCTCTGTGCTCATTCCAACATTAGACAAACACATATACCTGAACTCAGGCAAATCTTTGACAAATGTAGAGAGTATCAAGTTTTCCTAAACCCAGAAAAGTGCGTTTTCATGGTCAGGCAAGGCAAGATTTTAGGACACATAGTGTCAAAGAACGGCATCTCCACTGACGAAGAGAAGGTGAGGGCTATTGCAGAACTACCTAGGCCAAAGAATGTCAAGGAAGTGCAAGCTTTCATGGGGCATTGTGGTTATTACCGACGTTTCATTCACATGTATGCCATCATTGCAAAGCCTCTATACGGACTTCTGACAAACTTTGAGTGGACTGAGGAATGTGAGAACTATTTCAATGAGCTCAAACGGCGATTATGCTCAGCACCAATCTTGACTACACCAGATTGGAATAAGCCCTTCCATGTGCATGTGGATGCATCCAATTATGCCATTGGATGTGTGCTTGCACAACCTACTGGTGAAGGTAATATGGATCTTCCAATTGCCTATGCTAGTAGACAACTGAATGCAGCTGAACGGAATTATACCACGACTGAGAGAGAAGGACTAGGCATGGTATATGCAGTTAAAAAGTTTAGACATTACTTGCTTGCAAATAAGTTTAAATTTTTTACTGATCATCAAGCTCTACTTTACTTGGTGAACAAGCCATGCAACACAGGTAGATTGGTGAGATGATTCCTCTTACTAATGGAATATGACTTTGAGGTAGTGGTGAGAAAAGGCAAGACTCATTTGAGAGCAGATCATCTCTCTAGGCTCACATCGGGAGAAGCCCCACAAGGAGTATCAGATGACCTTCATGACGCTTACTTGTTTAATTTGGAAGTTGTACCTCAGTGGGCTAAGCCATTAGTGCCAGTATCGACATACGGACCTAATCACCCAGTCATAAACACTCAAGATAGAGAGGTAGTAAAAGCCCAGAAGTACCATATCATGGCAAGAAGTATGTACAAACAGACAGATCAAGGGATATTGGCTTGTTGTGTGGAAGAGGATGAGTGCGCTAAATGGTTGCAGTTGGCACACGTAGGTGCATTAGAGCAACACTATTCAAAACAACGAACCCTACAGACACTAAGGAGACTCGGAGTGCATTGGTCTACTATGGAAGCTGATGTACATAAGATGTGTAAAGAATGCCCAATCTGTTGCACTAAACCACCTGTGGAACATGCCACTCTTTATCAAGTGTCCATAGTGCCAGATTGGAGTGAACCATTAGTAGCCTTCTTGAGGACGAAAACATTCCCTCCAGACATGACCCTGACGAGACAAAGAAGTCTAGAACAAGAAGCCATAGATTACTCAATCATTGGTGATAATCTATACAAGCGTGGTAAAGATGGTTACCTGAAACTATGTGTCCATGAGAGTGAATATCTCAAGATCTTGGAAACTGCTCACCAAGGTGTAGCAGGAGGACACTTTGGACCAGATCGGGTGATCAAGGCAATACTATTTGCGGGCTTTTGGTGGCCGACCCTTCACATGGATGCACATACCTATGTGAAACGGTGTGATGTTTGTTAGAGAACTCAGTATCCTATACGCAAGGATGAGATGCCACTGAAACCTATGATGGGTGGACGTGCATTTTCTAAGTGGGGAATAGACTTTGTTGGTCCTATTAATCCCCCAGCTAAGGGCTCACATGCTGAGTATATCATTGTGGCCACAGACTATCTAACGAAGTGGGTAGAAGTGAAAGCCACATCGAAGAATGATGCCCAAACGACTGCTAAATTCTTATTTGAGAATGTGTTCACTCGATACGGGCTACCCATAGAGCTAGTAAGTGATAGAGGGACTCACTTCTTGAATGAAGTCATTGAAAATCTTCTTCAAGAGTTCTTGGTGATACACAGGAAGTCTGCCCCCTATCACCCACGAGCTAATGGACAAGCCGAAAGCACAAATAAGATTCTATGCAATGTGCTAACCAAATTAGTGAATAACAAACGCTCGGATTCGGACAAACAGCTACACCATGCTGTTTGGGCATACAGAGTTGCCTATAAAACGGTACTCCAAGCCACGCCCTTTCAAATGGTTTTCGACCAGAATGCAGTGCTACCATTGGAATTTTTAATACCAACCTTGAAAGTAGCACAAGAGCATGATTGGACAGGCCATGAGTTGTCCTCTAGAATCTTTGATCTTGAACGATTAGGTGAAACACGATTGAGGGCTGCAGCAGGAATTTATGCAGCCAAGAAGAGGCAAAAGGCATATTTCGATGCACACGTCAAGGATAAGGGCTTGAAAGCAGGAGACCTAGTCCTAGTCTACACCTTGATACAACATGCACGGAAGTTAGAGAAGAGAGGTTACGGGCCAATGATTATCAATAGAATCTCCACAAGTGGAGCAGTTCAACTAGCCACTCTAGAGGGTGATATTCTACCAAGTTACATAAGTGGATGCAAAGTCAAGTTATATCAAGAACCCCTGACGGAAGAGATGCTAAATCGACTCAACACTGCCAAGAAATGTAAAGAAGAAGAGAAATGAATTAGAGAAGAAGCACAGGCAGAATATGGGTGCCCAAGACCTGCTTACGAGCTCAAATAACTTCACCTACAAGCACTGGATCAAACCAACACTCACGAGTCCTATTGGCTCCCATCCAAAGGCAAACGTCTACACTCTACACCACCACATTCTCGGTCACGCCTCGGAATGTATGGAAATGGGTACCCAAAAGGCCCCAAACCCAACACACTCCAGTCCGCAAACCTTCACACATCATCGCCAATAAAAGCAACGATTCCAGCATCAAAGTTTGGAGAACTAAACCCCATGTCAAACCCCCTGACCCACCTCTGTAAATCCTTTCCCTCTGATGTAGGTGCATTCTGAGAACATTGCACAACCAAAGTATGCATCTATAGTGAACCCTAACCTACTAACCCACTTGTACACACATCACGAACACTTCACCCACTAACCTCTAACCACTCGGAATGTCATGTTGGTATTGTGGAGGGAACACCATAACATCCTGTTTCCAATGCAATGCTAATGTGCCTCTCTCTTCTTCTAGCAGATAAGCATCAGCAACTACAAGCGCTCTCATGGCAGAAGCAACAGGTTCGAGCTCCCAAGCAGGAATAAGTACTACAGGAATTGATGTGGATAGTCTACCTGTTGATGGGCCACCAACTGAACGACCTGTGGAGCTGCAACACCTTTAGCAGATCCCGGTACCGGATCCACCCACAGGGATCACTGAGAGAGTCCATGTCAATTCTCATTGGTTCAATGGCATGCTAGGTCCATTAGGAGAGGCCAAGTATATATGGGAGTCTAAGTGCGAGTATGACAGATCTTGGGTCAGATTCCAATTCTTCTCCAAGGAGTTTGAGACTCTACAGAACACACAGGATCTTCCGACCATATGGCAACGTGCAAGGCTAGCTGAGTACTTCGAGGCACCATTACCCAAACCAGACCTCCTCTGATGCTACTATCTGGTCTCAACATTACAGGCTAATGCAGAAAAGGACAAACCAGGATCGTTTGTTCTGCCTTCCTTGCTGGGCAACAACGAGTTAAAGAGGTTTGAACTTACCTTGGAGTTGGTGAGCTCTGCTTTGAATATGCACGGCACACATGTACCTTCTGAGAAGGATGCTCTCGTTCCTACTAACATGAAGGATAGGAAACTATTGAAGCTTAAAGACATGGCAGCACTCACACCAAACGTGTCCATCCTTCTCCGTATGTGCATGCAACATTTTGCTTTCCCCGGTCAAGACCGCTTCACATAACTGCACAAAAGAATTTGGTTTGCTCTCTACTTAGCAGAGACAGGTGCGTTACCAATTAAGCTTCCCGTATGGATTATAGAGCAGTTGTATGAAGCAAATAAAAGGTCTTCTAGGAAATTAGTGGTGAACGGTTGTTGTGCTATCACATGCATTATCTACCGGTGCTTAGCATACAATGTACCCATTGAACGTGCCTTAACTTGGGCACAATTACAAATGTTTAAGAAGCTCAAGATGTCCACACATCAATCCAAGCGCATGAGGGGTTCGATCCCTTGTGTCCAGACACGTGAAGTTTTGACTACTCCTGAAGTATCGCCACGAGGGGAGGCCACTGTACCTCCCTTTACCATTAGAATACCCAGGTCTGGATCTGAAACTACGACACAAGCTGCCCCTTCAGCTCCTCCTGCTCCATCTGAATTTGAATTTGCTACAACTGGAGATGCTGAAGGGATAGATCCCCAGGACTTCGAAGCATTCTTACAAAGTACACAACTCTCTGATGTAGAGTTTTATTCAGATACAGAGGAACAAGGCACATCTTCACAAAGAAGGAGAAAATCCACAGAAGGTTGCCATGTACATTGGGGTGACGAACAGCAAGGTCAACAACAAGGACACCTAGAAGAAGAAGGAGCAGACGAAGAGGAGACCACTGAAGCCCCAACTTATACAGTAGAACTCCGAAGGCTATATCAAATCATGGAACGAGTGCGATCGCAACAATTGCTCACCGAACAGAGCAGTAGGGTACTCATGACTCAACTTTTGGAAGAAGCAGGAGTTGACTCAGAATATAGTGAAGGTCTCTTATTGATGGCAGAAACCTATGGGGTAGTAGAAGTAGTTCGAACCGCGATTCGGAGGTCTCCAGTTCGATATGATCCTCGAAGATTCCAAACACGACCACGGTCAGGTAAAAATATCCAGATCCCCATTACAACGGCAGAAGGGCCTATTATTACATCCAAACCCATTGAGACAACCTCCCAAGCAGCAATAACTGCTGGCCAAGAGCATACAATCATCCAGGAAGAGTCAACTGAACCACTACCACCCACACCCCCACCATCGCCCCCTAGAACAGAAGCTGTGGAGATCACCTCGACCACCCAACCCACCGAACCACCCTTCATCTTCTGTACTCCCACCTCTAGTTCAACCCTATTCTCCACCCATGAAAACCCAATCTATGAAGCAACCACCATCACTACACAATCCACCGAATCGCTCATAGAGCCTGCCCTAGGACAACCATCCCCCATACCCTCAGCCATAGGTCATCCTGACGCTAGATCTATATTCTTGGGTTTCCCTACTACCACGCCACCTTTCATGACCTCCCTGCCTCTTCGACCTCAACCCCCAACCCCCATCTCTCCACTTCTCCAATCCCTCCATGCCTTCCTTGCTAGAACTTTTCAACCCATGTCTCAACCATTCCCTTTATTTTCAGCTCCCAACCCCACTTCTCATCTATTCACCACTTTCACACACACACCACCTACCATTCCAAACCTCCCCCACCCCCCACTTCCACCTTCTCCCATTCCCCCCCCCCACAAATTTCACCGACACACACATCTCCATTAGACACATCATTCACTCTTCCCCTTCCCCAATCCCCTCCCCGTGCATCCTCCATTGTACACACCACACCATCATCCATAGGGAATGCATTGGACACCATGCTCACATGTATATCACAGTTAAGGACAGAGTACAATGAGCTCCAGCAACAGAATGAACGCCTGCAAGAGCACTTGGAGCTACTACAACACCGCCTTGCTGCACTAGAAGATGAAAATGCTCGCCTCCATACACAATTCCATACTCTACAAGAGGCTCATAGTGTATTGGAAGTACAGTTACAAAATACAGACCAAGAAGCAATACAAGTGGTAGAAGGCCATCTAAAAACACAACTAGAACGCAATTCCAGACTTCAACGAAATATGGCACTTCTTAGAAGACACCTTGCAGCTGCTCACGAGGAGAATCGACGCCTACAACAACAGAACCAAGAGAACTTAGAAGCAGCCATCGAAAGCACACCAGGGGCACCCATCAGCCCATCAAAGTTCCAAGCAGTGACCCCCGACAATATCAAGATCATATTGGAAGACTATGCCTTGCTGCTTGAAGCACATGACCAGCTATCAGAGGAACTGAGTCAACTGAAGCAAAAACAACAAAAAGACACAACGACTGCCCCTCAAACCACCTCATCAGCGGCTTCACTTCTCACAGACTCAGAGGCCCTACAAGATCTCCGGACACAGGTCACAGAGTTGCAAGCACGCCTACTACAATATGAAAGACCACCTTCCCCTCCAGAGGCTCCCACCGACGAAGACATACTACAAATTCCTGTGGAACAAACATTTGAAGAAGAATACGACCCACAACCCTTCCCAGGAGGTCAACAAACGGAAGAAGCTCAGGACACATTTGAAGCACCACGACCCCCATGGCTACGACAAGTGGAGGAAATCGGGAGTTCACATGAAGAGCGAACCGTCGTGCAAAATCAGGCTATGAGAGTCATAGAGGAGACTGTATTACAATCCAATTACTTCAAAAACCTATCATCGAGACACCTTATCCTCTCATCCGAACTCCAATACAGGCCTTACTATATCATTTTAGCAGATTATAATGCAAAAATACAAAGAGTCATAGGGAAGGTACCTTCCTTCGCAACCCAATTTCAACCTGAAGACCTTCCTCCAGAGGTGCAAAAAGGCAAGATCTGTCAACCAACATGGCGGCAAAAACTTCTTGAAACCTATCCTGAAATGCTCCGCACCTCGAACAATGTGCCATTACATCTCCTCTATAATCCATGCTATGGCCTTGTTCCACGATGCCGCTCATGGAAAGCATTCAACATAAAGGTCCAGAATAACGCACAATGCAAGGAATGGCTCAATTATCCATACATTGTGCCACCACAGGGACCACCGTCAGTAGCATACATGATGGGAACAATTCGACATTGGATGCCACGATTGAAGCCCATGCTAGATGTGGCAGCTCAAATGATGCTTAAGATTTTAGATATGATGCAGGTAGTCCTGAAAACCTTTAGAAATGCAGCCGCACCACAGGTACGTCTACCGGGGTTTACCAATGGAAATTATGATTTGGTGTATGACATGAGCACCAACCCCAGTATTTGTGTGGCTTACGCCTGGCATGCACGCATCAAATACCTCCCTGCATGTTACAAATAGACATTCGAAGAAATGTTCATATCAGGTTTCTGGGAGTATCACTCGGAGGTCTTCGCACCGAAGCCAACACACCTGCTCCATCTCTTTGCTTGTGAACAAGCCATGTACTCCAAGTACTACACCACACTGCAACCAGAGGTCCCCGGTGCAATAAATTGGGATGCATTGGAAGCTGACCTAGCAAGAGGCTTAAGGATAGGAGAACATGAATTAGCCACCAATGTCATCCAATACTACATCGACCACCCAATAGAACAGAGGTCTGTCAGGGGCGACAGACGCTAGGAAGGGGGGAGAATGTTGGCATACAGGTCATATGAAGAGCATATAGGTACAATAGAGCAGTCATGCACAATACGGCAACAAGGCCTAATCATTTTTTCCAAGGACTATTCACAACTCAAGTGATTTTAATCACTACACAAACATTGTAAATTCCGTTTTTGGTAGAATAGACTCCATTTTATTCAAGTCGAGGAGTCCTCGAGCTTGAAGAGTATTAGAATTAGCTACATACCAATTTTCATAATTTTTAGACTCCGTTTGAGCCCTCAAATAGGCTCTAGAACCTAATTTTTAACTAGGTTGGACACTAGGTCTGGACAAGGCCAAAGCTAGTGAGAAAACTATAAAAAGAGCTAGAGAGCTCATTTTTGGGGTTAGATTGTTTGTGAATTGAGCTTATGTAAGAGACTCTTTGACTAATGCAAAGAACTCCATTGTTCCTCTCCTTGTTCTTGCCTTGTGTGCGCGTGTGTGTGTATGTGTGTGCATGTTTGTGTGCTTCTCACTCACGCACTTAGGGTCTTCACTTGCTCATAGTCTTCATACTACTCCTCATGTCTCCACGGAGTGACAATTATGAGGTGAATCTTCTCACGTTGGTACTCAGCATTGTGCTAGAGTGACACTTAGGCCTTGGCAAAGGGAAATCCTCAGCATTTCTTAGGTTCCTTTGAACCCTAGTTCTCTCTGTTTCTTCCCTATCCGTCTCTGCTCTCGTTCGTTCTCTTCCTATTGGGTTAGCAAAGCTTACCTCAGGTCTGTCTCTACTTCTATCCCTTTGAGCTCCATGAGCTTGGGAGGTCCCAGCTCCTTGGTGACTGTAGGACACATTGGACCGAGGTTGGGTAAAAACAAATTCACCCTTCCATGTGTAGGCATGTCTGCCATGTTCGGTGACCACAAAGATCCTCTCTGACGTATTGTCTAGGTTGGTTACTTTGCCTGGGCTATCAGGGTCTTTAAACTCATAGATTGTGAGAGCACCTACTTTGTGAGGTAGGGTAGGCTTATATCTACAAAAAGCCTCATCGGTTTCTCGGTTTAAAAGCAAATCTATGCTTTTATTATCCTGGGGAATCCACTCTGGAGTCATGATTCTGGTCAAGACTGATTTACCACGGGGAGTCCTCGGCTCTCTCTCTCTAAATTCCCTTGCTCTATATCACCCATGTCGGTTTCTGCGATCACATTCCCAAACTCGTCTGTTCTATCCGAAAGAGTGGTGACTACATAAATAGTCCCTTCTTTATCAAGGTATGCTCCATTCTCGAACTTGACAACCGGGTGTTCTAGCCCATGGGGTTGATCGGGGTTCTTAATCTGGACCACAGATCTTCTCAGGCCGTCTTCGTAGATGCGAGCACCTAAAACGATTAGTCCTTATGTATTCCAATTGAGTCTTGTAAGGTCCTTCTGGCTTTTCTAGGTACGCCACCCCTGAACCACCTACTGGTCTCTCCATGTTGTAGGACATCTTAGAATCACTAGTTTTTGATCGGGGAGTGTATGGGTAATCACTCAACTGCTGGGCCCAAGACCTAGCAGTGTGATTGACACTAGCTTCAGAAGATCTGAGGCTTTGTCGGTCTCGACCTAAGTGTCTACCTGACCTAAGGTTCATATGCCTGGTTTCTCTACCCCCTTGGTCCCAAGTACACTCTCGTTGCAGGTTAATTTGCACCAATCACTTTGTTCTTTTTAGTTGAATATTGTGTTAAGCTCTTGTTTGAATTCACGTCGTCAGGAGTACTTAAGTGAATTCCGCACTTGATATTTGCTCGATTCAAGTTTACTTTTGTTCCTTAGAATTTTCGCACTTAAGCTCTACTTAATGCTTGTACTTTGTTGATTAGTTCTCTTGGACTTGATTAGTGCCTAGTGTTGCTCTAGTTAATCACCACACCTAAGTCGTACTAGCCTAAGCTAGGAATTGACAAAGGAGGGTTGAGAGAACTTCCAACCTCAATCCTCTGGTTGCTCAGACCGCTACACCAGCCCAGGAAACCTTCTCCCAAGCTTGCTACTCACCCTTGCTAGCTTGCCTTGGAATGCCTTGAGTGCACGCAATGTTCTTGCAAAAGTTCACATGTTAATATAGCTCATTTACTACAATGGATTGAAAGACACACATCAACTATTACAGGCCCCCCTTGGAGTAACTCACTGTACACCCAAAATCTTATGACCACCTAGTCCAACCTAAAGGCCAACTTAAAAATACATGTTCTAAAACTCCACGTATGATTCTTACAAAAATCAGTCAAGGTCCACGTAGGATTCTCAACAAGCTTCCCAAGGAGACCAAAATCCCATCAATCAGAGTTCGTATGGTGAAGTTATGACCATTCAGGCACTTAGGGGTCAAAACAGGCTCTCAGGGTTCAAGAAATTCCTCCCTGGTTTCTAGGTAGTTTGCCCACTTCTAAGGCTCTAATATTATACCAATGTGCCCAAGATTTAAGCCCAAAAGTACCCCAGTTCAATCAATTAAATCACCCTAAAAATTCATGCATTAAGCCAGTGTATCACGATAGGTCGGGTCGAGGTGTTGCGATAGCTGGAAGTGTCGCGATACTTGGGAGTGCCGCGATAGGTCGAGGTGTCGTGATACTTGGGAGTGTCACGATAGGTCGAAGTGTCGTGATACTTGGGAGTGTCGCGATAGGTCGGGGTGTCACGATACTTGGGAGTGTCGCGATAGGTCGGGGTTTCGCGATACTTGGGAGTGTCGCGATAGGTGGAGGTGTCGCGATAGGTCGGGGTGTCGCGATACTTGGGAGTGTCGCGATAGGTCGGGGTGTCGCGATACTTGGGAGTGTCGCGATAGGTGGAGGTGTCGCGATAGGTCGGGGTGTCGCGATACTTGGGAGTGTCGCGATAGGTGGAGGTGTCACGATAGGTCAGGGTGTCACGATACTTGGGAGTGTCGCAATAGGTGGAGGTGTCGCGATAGGTCGAGGTGTCACGATAGGTCAAGGTGTCGCGATACTTGGGAGTGTCACGATAGGTCGAGGTGTCACGATACTTGGGAGTGTCGCGATACCTCGGTGTGTCGCGATAGGTCGAGATATGGTGAATTTTTCTGATCTGTCTAGTGATTCTAGGAGCTCTCAGCCTGCACAATGTCGTGGTGCACTTAGAATAGTGATTGGGTCAACTTTTCGGTGTGTCGCAATAGCTCGAGCTCGACGTCTCGGGGCTTGCACAGAAGGATTCCGTACCTGTTGAGCTTGCTGGAGATGGTGATGAAGCTGAAACCTGCAAGAAACATGCAGAAACACACAAAAACAAGTACACACACTCGCTCTCTCTCAAAATCGCACAAAGCAAATGAGGAGAATGACAAGGAAGAGGGAATATGAAGTGGAGAAGGTAATGGAGATGGAGATGGAGATGGAATGGAGAAAAAAAAACAAGAAATTTACCTACTACTTACCATTCCAATGCGTCCTCTCTACGTCTTACCATCACACGCTCGTCCTCAAAGCTCGATCCCCGGCAACGACGCAAAAATTTGGTGTAGCTCAGTGATGAGTAGCACCTCCTTTAATGTCAATCCGGGAAGACATGAGGATGGTATGAAGACCCCGAGCAAGTGAAGGCACAAATGTGTGAGTGAGAAGCACACAAACATGCACACACATACACACACACGTGCACACACGGCAAGAACAAAGAGAGTAAGACAATGGAATCACTTCTATTATAACCAAGTTCTCATACAAGCTCAAAACTACAAGAAGCTAGCCCAAAAATGAGCTCTCTAGCTCTATTTATAGTTTTTGACTAGCTTTGGCCCTGTCCAGACCTAGTGTCCGGCCTAGTTAAAAATTAGGTTCCAGGGCTTATTTGAGGGCTCAAACGAGATCTAAAAAATATGAAAATTGGCAGGCAACTACTTCTAAGGTTCCCCAAGCTCAAGGACTCCTCAGCTTGTACAAAATGGGGCTACAAAAAGATGAAACGGTATTACAAGGGTTTCTAGTGATGAGAATCACTTTTAAAATGATGTAAGGTTTGGAGAAATTTTAATAGGTTGCCTTAGTGCTAGATCCGCATGCATGCCCATACTTGGCTTCTTCCCATATGATGCCAACAGTTACATTAAAACTGCATTTTTGAATGGTGCCTTACAGGAAGAAGTTTATGTTTTTTAGCCATGTGGTTTTGTGCAAAAAGGGCATGAAAACAAAGTGTGCACATTGAAAAAGGCATGGCATTACATGTTTTGAAGCAAGCACCAAGTGCTTGGTATGAAAGGATAGATTCCTAGTTGATTGCACATGGTTTTCAGAATAGTCTAACTGAGGGCACCTTATATGTTAAGGGTGCAAATGATGTGCTTCTTATAATTGTTGTATATGTTGATGGCATGTTGCTCATTAGTCCTAATGAGAAGCATATTGTTGATTTAAAGGCTGATTTGCATGCCTCATTTGAGACGTCATATTTGGGTCATTTGCATCATTATTTGGGCATTCAATATATGCAAGTTGATGGTGGAATAGCTATGTGTCAAACAAAATATGTTGACACATTGTGGCAGCCTTTTGGTCTTGAAGATTGCAAACATATTGCCACTCCTATGGAAATAGGTTTATGGTTAAGTATTCATGATGTTGGGGTTGCATTTGATGTTGTTCTCTATCAATAGGCTATTGGATGCTTGATTTACTTATGCATAACTCAGCTTGATATTCAGTTTTTTGTCTTGCAAATGAGCATGTTTATGTGTTGCCAGGTGTCAAGCATTGGCAAGTGTTCAAGTGCATCTTTCGCTACTTGAGTGGTACTGGGATACTTGGATTGGTTTATCCCAAGGCGGAATAACTACTGCCAGATTTATATGCTTTTTTTGAGTCTAACAGGGTTGTTTGCTATAAGACACGTGTGTCCACTAGTGGTTTTCTGCTTCATGCTTGGTAGCTCATGCATATCTTGGTTGCATAAAAAGGAGCCTATTGCGACCACTTCTAGTTGTGAGGCTAAATATAGGGTATCTTTCACACCAACTATTGAGTGTGTGTGGCTTAGATGCCTTTTGGCTAATTTGGGTGTTGGTCTGTCTTCTACCACCACGATCTTCACTAATAGTAAGATTGCATTGGTAGTTGCAAGGAACCTTGTGTTCCATGCTCGCACAAAGTACATTGTTGTGCATTATCATAATGTCAATAATAGGCTCTCTACTAGAGAGATCATTTTGGCATATGTGCCTACACAAGATAACATTGCAGATCTTTTCACAAAGGCTCTAGCTCAAGTGAAGTTTGAAGCTTTGCACAAAGCTTTGGGATTACTTGCTTTTTGTGGATTGACCTCTTTCCACATAGCTTGACACTTCCTTATACATGAGTTCCACCTCCTTCTTCACTGCATCACTCCCAAGGGGGATTTGTTGATATATTTTGGTAGTCATGTGTGTGAACACACTTAGGACCATCAAGACACTTTTTTCCTCTTTAGGCGGTTTTTTCCCCAGCTTGTATATATGCCTATAACCCTAACATGTGAATTATCTTTGTATTCTCACTTGATAATACATTTAGTATTGTGTATTGTGCTCGAATCTTCTTCTACTTCCTTGTGTTGTTTGTGTGCTTTTGTAGACCTCACTCCAACAATAGGTTCCTTCCTTGTAGATAGGCCTCCATCTTGAGTGACCATGCTCAGTAACTACCTTGATCCAATTTTTCAATAGATTATGGGAATCCATTAACCATGATGCTTATACTTTAGCTTTGCTCTGATACCATTATGAAGAGGTGATATAGACAGAGATGAGTAGGGGTTGACAAAAACCTGCTCAACACTAGCAAATATAACTTTTGAAATGCCTAATGTACTTCTTTTGATTCCAAAGTTTGCATAAAGAATCACTAAGTTCTTTGGGATATCATTTCCAAATCATTGCATCAAAACAAGCGAGTTTGTACTTCACAAGACTTGGAAAACCTTGTATTTTTGGAAGAGAGGCTCACAATAGAATGCTCAAAACTCACAACCTAGTAGAAATTGAGTAGAGAGATTTTACACACATCAAATTAGAGCATCATCCTGCCTAAAGCAAGTTATTCCATGAATTTAGCTTCACTATACAAGGGGGGTCACCTGGACTTTTCAAGAAGAAGATGAAGTGCACACACATTCACATTCAAATCTTCATATCTCAATATCTAATCATTGAAAGGTAATGAAACTTCATATGTAAGATAAAAAAGGCCTATCTAAGTGATTAAAGTGAAAGTTTTGAAATTGGATAATCACACAGAAATAAATGAATCACACGAGTTGATTATGTACCTCAAGGGAATGTAGCAGTATACAAAGAGTGAATACTTAAGAAATATGAATCATAATGTTTATTGATATTGCACATATGATACAAGGAAGTTGTGGAGGACTACTCTAACTTGAGTTGAGTACAATCTATGCTAAAAAACACGGCTCAAAAGTCTCTGAGAAGCTCTCTCTGCTCGGTGACTAGATGGGGGTCCATTTATACATTATTTTCATTTTGAATCTTGATGAGGCATCCACCTAAAAGTGAATGCAAACTTTAGGAGAGGTTTGAGCTTGAATTACAATTTGATTTGTGGATTTTGGCTTGCTATGTCATGAGATTCCTCTCTACTTTTAGATTTTACATTTGACCAAGATAAGTTCAAGGATTTATCATTTTAATTTTACAAACATAGGTTCCCATGACTAACTATATGTGAAGTAGATAATGAGAGTAGTCCAAGAGCTAAATCAAAGCTCTTAGACTTGCTTCTTGTACTAATGCCATTGAAGTCAATTTTATGTTTACCTCCATAGGGTTGCTTGATGGAGAGTGTTAATCTCCAAACGAACAAGCTACTCTTGAAGTTAGAGCACCTCTATATCAAGAGTAACTCAAAACCTTCACCAATTTGGAGAATCAATACTTAATTATCAAAATTTTGAACAAACTCTAAAGAAGATGACTACACAAAAAGTCTACTACGCATAACTCTCTCATTGACTTATAAAATGTGTAAAGTTTTTTATAAAACTTTGCACAAGTGTTGTACTATATTTTCCACACCTTCTCCATGTTAAATCATTCCAAAAGACTTAGTAGATCTTGAGAAATGATCTCATCAAGTCACCTATGTCTAAAACTGTTCTTCTAAGAAGTCGATTCAGACACCTCTAACTTGTAACACTTGGTTCTCTCAATCTAGAACCCGTTTATGCAAATGCTTTTAGCCATAGGTAGCTTACCTTCCAACTTAAAGAATGAGTGCTTACTTGCTCAAAACTTTACACTGTGGAAGGAGAACTAACCAAAACATTAGCATCAAATTTTGCACCTCTTGCAACTTCTCTTCTTTTCATTTACACGTGTAAATGTTCCTAAACTCAATTCTCTTAGCCTGATCACAATTAGAAACTGAAAATTTGTACAGAGGTCAATCAACTATAGACTTAGACTTGTAAAAAAGCACTTCACAAAAGATTCAACACAGAAGGAGAATACACAGAAAGATCGGGTGCAACATTTCTTCATTTCTGGAAAATTTTTACATCTAAGTGATGAGAGAGATCCTATTCACTTCTAAAGTGTCTAATGACATCTAATTCTCCTCAAAACTTGTTCTTACACATTCTCTCACATTTGCCCCGACATTTTCTTTGTATATATATAGGCAAATATTTACAAGCTCATGACCATACAAAAGTATAAGATGAACTGACTCTAAATTAATGTACATATGTATACACATCTTCATCTTCTGGATATGCACTTCCTTCATGCTTCATAACTTGATCTTTTCTTCAGTCCTTGACTTCCAAACCTTCATAAAAACTTCAATTGTTGATTACCTTGCACCAACAGCTCCCCCTCAATCATCAATTGAGTTTTTCTCTATTTTCTTTATGCCTGCCATGTCTTTGAATCTCTGTAGCTTTGGTCCATCCAAGCTCTTGGTTAGCATATCAGCTATCTGATCATTTGTTGAATTATGTATAACTTCAATTTCTTTATCCATCACCTTCTCTCTTAGGAAATGATACTGAATCTCAATATGTTTGGTCCTAGCATGAAAAAAAGGATTAACTCATGTTATCTCCATGAATAGTGGGTGTACTCTGAGTGATGTCAAAACTCTTCATAAGAGTCTTAAGCCATATCACTTCCTTTGCAGCTTCCACCATAACTTTGTACTCTACTTTTGTAGATCACAAAGCAATTGTGTGTTGCTTCGGACACCATGAAATTAACTTATCTCCCACATAACACAAGTATCCATAAATTGATCTCCTATCATCAGGATTACCTGCCCAATCTGTATCACTATAAATCTTGATGTTTGTATCTGATGTAAAACCATAATACAAACCCTCTTTGAGTGTACCCTTAATGTACCTCAATACTCTTTGACCTGCAATCCAATGTTCTTTCCTAGGACAATGCATGAATTGAGACAATACTCCAACTACATATGACAAGTCGGCCTAGTTAAAGTAGCATAAATCAGACTACCAACCAAACTTTGATATAGCTTCATGTCCTTGAATTCTTCTCCTCCATATCTGCTGAATTTGTGATTCACCTCCATTGGAGTAGGTGCTACCCTACAATCATCCATTTTAAACTTGATTAACAAGTTCTTCAAGTACCTTTCTTGAGTTACATACACTCCATGTTGAGTGTATGAGATCTCCATGCCCAAGAAATATGATAAGTCCCCAAGTCACTGATCTTGAACTCTTTCTCCATTTGCTTCTTTAGGCCTTGAATGCCTTTCTCATTTGTACCTGTAAGAAGTATATCATCAACATATATGCACATGTAAATGAACCCATCATCACTTGCTTTAACAAGCAAGCTACTATCTGCTTTAGATACTTGAAAACCAAGTTCTTTTAAGAACTTCACAAGTCTATAATTCCATGCCCTTAGGGGCCTTCTTCAAACCATACAAAGCTCTCTTGAGCTTACATACAGAATCTGGATACCTTTCATCTCTGAATCCTTGTGGTTGCTCCATGAAAACATCATCTGAAATATAACCATTTAAAAAAGCATTCTTCATATCTAGTTGACATAACTCCCAACCTTTACACGCAACAATTGCTATGAGTGTCCTGATAGCTGTCATCTTTGCCACAGGACTATAGGTCTCATCATAATCTACACCATATGTCTGAGCAAACCCTTTCACAACAAGTCTAGCTTTATACCTAGACACACTTCCATCTGCATACCTCTTTGTCTTGTAGACCTATTTGCATCCAATGATCTTATAACTATTTAGTTTAGGAACCAAATCCCATGTCTGATTCTCTATCAATGCATCATACTCTTCCTGCATAGATTTCTCCCAATTTTCCTTACCTTTTGCCTCTTCATATGTAGAAGGATCTTCATGTGCCTTTATCATATAAGCATAATCTTTGGTGGCCAAAAAAGAAGTGTCATAGCTATACCTTTTAGGTTGCCATTTGTGTCTTGATGACCTTCTGAGTTCTCCACTCCTTGAGGTTTTTGGTTCATCACATTCTGGATCAAATCTTGGCACTTCTTCAACTTCAACCTGTACTTCATTGTTCTCCTCTTCATCAAATATATGAACCTTTGATTTACCTTTCATTTGATTCACAACTTCTTCATCACCTGCATGAACATTAAGTGTACCTGCATACCAAGTACCTTGCTCATCAAATGTAACATCCTTAGACACAAGAAATTGTTTTGTGGATGGACTCCACAACCTATATCCCATCTTCTTATCATCATATCCAATGAACACATATTTTTCAGCTTTGGGTTCCAATTTATGCCTCAATTGAGATAGCACATATGCATATGCCAAACATCCAAATACTTTGCAATGATCTAGATTAGGTCTCTTACCCCACCATGCCTCATATGGTGTCATACCCTGCAAAGCTTTACATGGTAATCTATTGACCAAATATGTAGTTGTATTTACAGCCTCAACCCACAAATAATTTGGGCAATTTTTCTCCTTCATCATGGATCTTGCAAACTCAACAAGAGTTCTATTCCTCCTTTCTGCTACACCATTTTGTGGAGGAGAGCACCTGCAAGTAATTTCCCTTTTTATACCTGCATTCCACAAGTAATCACTGAACTCATTAGAAAAATACTCTCCCCCTCCATCTAACCTTAGTCTCTTCAACTTATGACCTGTAATTCTCTGTGCATACACATGATAATGTTTGAATGTATTGAATACCTTTGACTTATCTTTGATCACATAGATAGTGATCCATCTGGTAGCATCATCAACATAAATCACGTAATACCTTGAACCATTGATGCTGAAATGCTTTGATGGTCCCTACACATCTGTGTGTACCAACTCAAGCTTTTCTGAATACATAAAACCATGCTTGGAATAAGATTGATTATGAGCTTTACCTAATTGACATGCCTCACATCTGTATGTCATATGTTGACCTGCAACATTAGGCAATCCAAGCACTAAACCATTGTTAACCATATCTTTAATACCTCTTTCATTGAAATGTCCAAGCCTTTTGTGCCAAAGATCTAACTCAGAGATCTTATGTCCTTCATAGGTGAACAAGGCATGACCAACATTACCTTGAATCTTCAATGTGAAGAGTCTTCCTTCTTTCTTCTCTGAAACAATTTGTTTATACCCATTGCTAGGGTCTTCCACAAACACTCCTTCACTAGTGAACCTAACTTCATAACCTTTTTCAACAATTTGGCCTACACTTATCAGATTCTTAGGAATTGTAGGAACATACAAAACCTTACTCAAGAGAGTACTACCATCCTTGGACTTCACTGATCCAATTGACTTCACATTATGCTTTGTATTATCACCTATTTGAACTACATGATTAGTTACCTTATTTTCCAAATCAGTCATCAAAGCTATGTTGCCACTCAGGTGATTGCTACATCCTGAGTCAATGTAGAAGACTCTTTGGTCTTCACTTTGCCTTTCACAAGTTGCATTCATTATCAATGTTGAATCCTCCTTCTGATCTGAAGCATAATTGTAGTAGGTATTTTTGTATTGTTGACTTTGGAATCCTCTACTTGCATTTCTTCCAAAGTAACCTCTACTACCTCTACCTCTAAAATTACCTCTTTGATTTCTGCCACCTCTTCCTCTTGAATTAAAATTCTGATTATATCCACCATTATTTTGAGTATTATGCCAACAATCATTAGCTAAGTGATTTTTCTTACCACAAATACAGCAAGCTTTGACTCCATCTTTATTACTCCTGCCTCTTCCTCTACCTTTGACACCTCCTCTTCCTCTTAAGAAGTTGGCTTGGCTAGTTGTACCTTCATCTTCATTTGCTTGTTGCTTCCCTTTGCTATTCTTCTTCTTATCCTTTGAATACATCACTTGACCTACACTCTTATCACTTTCACCTTTGACATCCTGCTCAAAGGTTAGCATATGTCCTAGCAATTGATTTAAATCAGGAGTGAAATGATCAAGTGATAATTCAGAAGACAAAATGAATGGCTTCCATTTGTCATCACCTCTCAAACTTGTAAGGATTTGCCTTACCAATTTATCCTCCTCAATGTCTTCATCAACTGCTCCTAATGCATCTGCAATGTCCTTCATCCTTGTTACATAATCTGAGATGGATTGAGAGGCCTTCTTCTTGAATGTGGTAAATTCTGCCCACAAGGATGCCTTCCTTGACTTTGTGGTGTTTTGAAAATGCTCCTCCAAAGCATTCCATATATCACTTGCACTTTCAAGACCTCTAATGTGAGGTAGCAAGTAATCATTAACTGCCATGTAGATAATGCTCCTAGCTTGAGCATCTTTCTTCATCCAAGTCTTCAAATCTGATAATTCTTCCATAGTTGGAATACTAGGATCTCTGAACTGAGGCTTTTCTTCTTCACCTGTAATATAACCTATCAAGTCTTTGCTCATAAGGTGAGCTTCCATCCTCATTGACCATGCTAGATAGTTCTCTCTATCCAACTTCTCTATTTGAAGAGAATCTCCCATCCTTTCTTCACCTATGTATTGAATTCTTCAAAATTTATGAGTAATAGATGTACCTTTACTTCGAATGAAGTTCCTTTTGATCTTCTTGATAACATTTGGTCTCCTTCTCAAGCTTTGCTTTCAAGCTTTCATCTTTTGAACCTTCAGGTGTTGAATTCTTTATAGTTGCAGCAATCGGGGTCCTCCTTTCTTCACTTTTGATGCTTCCTGCTCTGATACCACTGTTGGAGAGTGTTAATCTCCAAAAGAACAAGCTAATCTTAAAGTTAGAGCAGCTCTATATCAAGAGTAACTCAAAACCTTCACCAATTTGGAGAATCAATACTTAATTATCAAAATTTTGAACAAATTGTGAAGAAGATGACTACACAAAAAGTCTGCTGCACATAACTCTCTCATTGACTCATCAAATGTGTAAAGTTTTTTATGAAAGTTTGCACAAGGTGCTGCCTATAGTTTGCGCACCTTCTCCAAGTTAAATCATTCCAAAATACTAAGTAGATCTTGAGAAATGATCTCATCAAGTCACCTATGTCTAAAACTGTTCTTCTGAGAAGTCGATTCAAACACCTGTAAGTTCTAACACTTGGTTCTCTCAATCTAGAACCCGTTTATGCAAATTCTTTTAGCCATAGGTAGCTTACCTTCTAACTTAAAGAATGAGTGCTTATTTGCTCCAACTTTACACTGTGGAAGGAGAACTAACCAAAACATTAGCATCAAATTTTGCACCTCCTGCAACTTCTCTTCTTTCCATTTACACATGTAAATGTTCCTACACTCAATTCTCTTACCGTGATCACAATTAGAAGCTAAAACTTTGTACAGAGGTCAATCAACTATAGAATTAGACTTGCACAAAAGCACTTCACAAAAGATTCAACACTGAAGCAGAATACTCAGAAAGATCGGGCGCAACATTTCTTCATTTCTGGAAAATTTTTACATCTAAGTGATGAGATCCTATTCACTTCTAAAGTGTCTAATGACATCTAATTCTCCTCAAAACTTGTTCTTACACATTCTCTCACATTTGCCCCGACATTTGTTTTGTATATATATAGGCAAATATTTACAAGCTCATGACCATACAAAAGTATAAGATGAAATGACTCTAAATTAATGTACATATGTATATACATCTTCATCTTCTGGATATGCACTTCCTTCATGCTTCATAACTTGATCTTTTCTTCAGTCCTTGACTTCCAAACCTTCATCAAAACTTCAATTGTTGATTGCCCTGCACCAACATTGCTCAATGATTTGCACCTTGTGAGTCCGTACTTCTTTAATACATCCAAGATGTACTTCCTCTACATAAGCCAAATACCATTGTCATTCTATATGACTTCAATACCTAAGAAATACCTTAGATCTTGAAGGTTTGAGATCTTTGACTCCTTCCCAAGCTTCTCTTGGATTTCATTGATATCTTCTTCATGATCATCTATGATAATCAATTCATCCACATGTACACATAAGTAAACACATGCCTCACCTTCTCTCTAGTAGAACAATGATGGATTTTCTTTGCTTTGGTTGTATCCACAAATTATCAAATAGTCTACAAGCCTTAGGTTCCATGCCCTTGGGGCTTGCTTGAGACCATATAGTGCCTTCTTTAACCTATAAACATAATCATCCTTGAATTTTTTTTTCAAACCCTAATGGTTGGTCCATATACACAACATCCTCTAGATCCCCATTTAGGAATGCATTTTTCACATCAAGTTGATACATTTCTGAAGCTTGCTTGCTATAATAACAATGATGGTTTTGATGGTAGTCATCTTAGCCAGAGGGCTAAATGTCTCTTCATAGTCTACCTCATATGTGTGAGTAAACTGTTGTTGGGGGATTCTTAGACAAGAAGGGATTTGAGTGTTTGTAGGAGAAAAGGGAAAGGAAAGAAGAGAAAATACACACTGGAAGCCTCTATCGATTGATTACAGTAAGGCAAATACAAAGTTGAAGCACAATACAACCAATGCTTCTATGCAAAATCCCACAGTGCTCAATTACAAATATCAAATACCCAAGGGACTTGTTGCTGCCGGCCTCCTCTGCACCAAACCTCCACCTTCTACAAGCCTACTCTTGTGCACACCTTGCACCAAGCTTCCACTAATGGGGAGGGATGGATACCTTCTATCGGTGCACGCACACTTCAGTAAGTCCTTGGGATCCTTGGGGGACAAGCTTAGCACTCCTCTGCACACTTCCTTGGTCACTCTTCATGCACACCTTGCACTTCACTTCTCTGCGTCGCACACTGTGTGTCTCCTACACTTCTCTCTCTTGCTCCACTTAGACTATGCTTCTCTTTCTTACACTTAGGATTGTCCAAGAATGGTCCTTGCCTTGATTTGAGTGTCGATTCAAGTACGCTCCTAACTGCAAGAGTATCTTGGTGCTCACTTTGATGTCCCAAGATTGTCTTCACAAGTGGCAGCCAACGACTCCCTGTTTTGTCCTATAGTGACTTTAGACTAAAACCAAAAAAAATTAATTGGGGGGCCATATTCTCACCTGTGCGTACGCTGTCGCTTCACATACCTTCACATTTCCTTTTAAGTCTTCACTTTTGCACATAAGAGAGGGTTCACCTGAACCTTCCAAAACACTTTAAAAACACTTTGAACCTTAGGGAAATTAGAGAAAATACCTCTGCAACGTGCAACCCACTTTCTCCAATTTTGCCCTTTGTGGACAATTAATTGTGCACTACGTGTGCACTTTGACACCTGCACCTTAGCACTTTGACTTTGCACGAGTTGACTTGGACCTTCACTTTGTTGACTTTGACGAGTTTGACTTTGATCTTTTGACTTTGACTATAGTTGACTTTGACTACCGTTCACTTTGACCAATATGACTTGTATGGGCTCAATAGTTGCCCACCACCTAATGTGCTCTCCATCCCGGAGAGCTACAGCCAAAAATCTGAGCATATAGGACACCATGATTATGGAGCTGCAAAATCTTGAAGAGGACCCTTGAGTAGCAACCAATTCCACGAAAAGCAGGATAGAACAAGCACCAGAGAAGAACCAAAAATTGGATTTTGCCATGGAAAAGCAAAGGGGGCAATGGGAGGGTAGAAAGGAGGAGGAGGGGAGGGCTGAGGGGCGGAGATGGAAGGGGTTGGGAGGGTTAAGGATGTGGTTGGGCAGATTGGGAAAGGGAGGGATTGGGGTTATGATCATGGGGTCTGGAGAGGGTTAAAATGTTCCAACAGTAGATTTACAGAGGGTGCATACGGGAAATTATGAAACATAAGGTAAGAAAAAGCGAGAATAACCCATGTGGAAAATGTGGGGAAATAAAAACATGTGAAAAATGTGCTCAAAACATGTGGGTTTGGACCAAAAGTCAGAGAAAAGGTGTGATTTTGGAAAATTTAATGCAAAAAATGAATCCAGAGGTGCCAAATTACATGAAAATGACTCAGAATTTGAAAAAAATGGCCATCCGAGGCACGATCCAGAGCGAAAAGGTTTGAATCATGAAAAATAAAAAATATAATGTTTTATATGCATTAAAAGATAAAAAAGAAAAATAAAAGAAAACAACCCCTTTTTTTTTATTAACGCCCGTGCGTGGCTTCTCCAAAATAAAAATAAAATAAAAAGAAAAAATAAGAAAAAATAAATAAATAAACAAAAAATAAAAAATTAATTAATTAATTAATTAAAAAAAAAATTTGTGGGGGAGGGGTGTCAGAACGGGGGGCAGGGGGGGATGTGTCAGAACGGGGGGCGGGGGGATGTGTCAGAACGGGGGGGGGGGGGGGGGGGGGAAGGGGGGGGGGGGTAAGGGGGAGAGAAGGGGGGGGGGGGGGGGGGGGAGGGGTGGAAAAGGGGGAGAGAGGGGGGGGGGGAGGGGGAGAGGGGAAAAGGAGGGGGGGAGGGGAGTTTTTATTTTTTATTTTTTTACACCCTCAATCCGAAAATTCTAGGGGGGGGCCTTTTTTTTGGAAAAAATATCCAAAAATAGAGAAAATCGGAGAAAAAATCCAACAAAATGCCAAGAAAATTGTCAAAGAAATCTGAAAAAAATCTCATAAAATTTTCTAGAGGGCTAGGCCCAATATCCTTCCTCAAACCATAGAGATATTCCTCCTATTTGGCAAGAAAATGACACATAAAAAAGGAGAAACATGCTAGAAAAATTCTAAAAATGCTTGAAAAATTCTAAACAAAATCCTAAAAATTCCAAAAATTGTACCTTTGCAAAGTTTATGAAATGGCTGCTTAATTTGCTAAAAACTCAAGAAAAAAGAATGAAATGGATAAAGAGAACTACTAAAACTTAAGCAAAAATGAAATGAGAGGGTTATGTACAACCTGGACTATTTTTTCAGGTTCCAGGTGATCCAGAAATCTTCACTTTTGAGGATGATCGGCCTTGAGCCTTGATATGTTGACTCAGAGAAACTCCTCCATAATCTCCAATTGTACTGCACTTCATTAGTTTTGTCTTCTCATTGGGCACACTGGTCATCTGATAAGGGTACCCTAAATCCTTCATTAGAATGTTATCTCCTCCAGCAACTTTATGACTTAATCTGCAAAAATTTATTTTTACTATTCTGGCTTCTTCATCCAATGGAACCCTCTATTTCCAAAGACTGGCAGGTACACCTTCCACATTCTTGTAAAGCCCAACACTTGCTATCATAAGAATTGACATAACAGATGATAGCCATACCAGTATCCATAAAAAAGTGTCCATTGACATATGAATTGGAGTAGCTTCATCACTACTACATGTAAGGGCTTTGCTTTTCTTCTCTTTGCTATGGCCTTTGACCGAGACTGTTTCAACCTGAGTGATTTCCTCTTTTTCTTCATATGCTTCTTCTCTACTTGAGTTTGGAAAAATTCCATAGCAGGAAGATGGGTCTTCTGCATGGAGCCAAGCCAACATGTTTTCATCTTCATATAAATCTACTCCTTCAAATATATATGCTTCTGGGTTGTCGACCACTTCTTCTTCCATACAAATACCAATTGTCTACATCATGCTAGTATTTCTCTGATTGTCTAGTCCTTCTTCTAAAATTATCTGCTGCAACTCTTTTCCCTCTTGCTTTACCCACATTGTGTCCTTGCCCCAGTCATGCAGCACATTGGCATGCCTTAACCAAGGTCTCCCAATTAACAGGGGGAAGCTTCCTTCTACCTGTGGCAGCCTTAAAACAACAAAGTCCAAGTTAAAGATGGTACCTTGTATCTTGACTGGAACTCCAGGGACCACTCCCATAGGCCTTACTATGCTTTGGTCTGCCATTGTTACAGTGAAGTTGGCAGGTCTTGAAGGGTATAGTCCAATCTTTTTCATGGTATATTCAGGCATCAAGTTAATGCCAGAACCACCATCCACAATGACTCCTTGAAACTCATGACCTTTAATGGAGACTGTTAGCCGAGGGCTCTTGTAATCTATGAGGGGTGCTTCCCCTACACTTTTATCTTTATGCATAACAGTAGCCTTTGCCACAAGACTTGTTGTGGACATTTCATCAATTATCTGCAAGAGTTCGGACCTGAACTTCCCATCCATCTTTATTAAATAAAAAATACTAACGTCCTTTTTCATGGACTTGAGTAGTCTGGAAGCTTCTGATTCCTTAACAGCCTGGGTTCCATTTGACTTATCAAACTCCTCATGAGCCCTATTGAATGCATGTCCAATGGCATCACTGGTACCTATGAAATTTTCTTTTTACCTTGTATCTGCACATGTGGTGGCTTTGTCTTCATATGCAACTTTTTTTTTGCTCAATCCATTAATCATTGGTTCTTGACCTATGTCCACTTGAGCCTTCCCCTTGCTTCTTGTCTGCACTATAAAAGATTCAAGTTCTTCTAACTGCACTCCTTTGAGTTCCTGCAACTCCTATCGCAACTGAGCCAATTCCTATGCTTGGGCCTCCTCCTCCTTTTGGTGCTTTAGTGCTTCAATCTCCCTTCTCAACTGAGTTACATCATTCTCCTCCTCTCGGTGGGGCTTATTTCTTTTTAAGCCCTCCAACTCCTTCCTTAGCTGGATTACTGGATCCTCCATTTCCATGGAATATGGTAGTTGAGAAGATGATGCTCCATACTGTTGCCTTATGTGCTCCAGTCTTGTAGCTGTGTTGATGAACTCCTCTATGGAGGCTGTAGGTAACACTAATTCCTTTATTTTGCATTGGGTGGCCACTGTAGGGGCTTAGCTAACCATTTCTTAGCAAAAAAATCATGTGGTGGATCTGGCAATTTAGCCATTAGTGCCTTGGCCCTAGTCACAAACTCTGGGAACTTTTCACCTGGACCCAACTTCAAATTTTCTAGTTCTTCTATAACGATCTCTACAGTATTCCCCTGCTGGAATTGATTTTTAAATGCATCCTTCATCAAATCCCAAGTTGTAAAATGGTTCTCAGCAAATTGGCTGAACCATTTATCTACTAATCCCTCTAATGTGGCAGGGAAAAGTATCAAAAAAGCATCCTCCCTGCCCATTAAGCCTCTAGTCTTACATAGTGCTAAAAACCTTCTAATGTGTTCATCTGGATCCTCCTGAGCTAGGCCTTTGAATGAAGGAAACTTTATATTTAATCTTGAGAATAAGGTTTCCAAGTCTACTTGTCCCGCCATGCTCTTTACTGATGGGGATGAAGATAGTGGACTGGAGGATCTTCTAACAACCTTCCTTCTTGTTTGCTTGCAGGTGACCCTCAATGTTTGGGACCGGGTTGCGGTCATGAGCAGCTCATAGTCCACTTAATATGAGACACTTGATAAGAATATTTACCTTTTAATTAATGAAGTAGCATTGTAGTACTCTCGACACTTGATCTCTTCTATACTTTGCACTTGGTTTCTCGTAAGATCAAATCTCCTTGGAGGTCCCATTGGGCGTGCCAAATTTTGTTGGGGGATTCTTAGACAAGAAGGGATTTGAGTGTTTGTAGGAGAAAAGGGAAAGGAAAGAAGAGAAAATACACACTGGAAGCCTCTATCGATTGATTATAGTAAGACAAATACAAAGTTGAAGCACAATACGACCAATGCTTCTGTGCAAAATCCCATAGAGTGCTCAATTACAAATACCAAATACCCAAGGGACTTGTTGCTGCCGGCCTCCTCTGCACCAAACCTCCACCTTCTACAAGCCTGCTCTTGTGCACACCTTGCACCAAGCTTCCACTAAGGGGGAGGGATGGATACCTTCTGTCGGCGCATGCACACTTCAGTAAGTCCTTGGGATCCTTGGGGGACAAGCTTAGCACTCCTCTGCACACTTCCTTGGTCACTCTTCATGCACACCTTGCACTTCACTTCTCTGCGTCGCACACTCTGTGTCTCCTGCACTTCTCTCTCTTGCTCCACTTAGACTATGCTTCCCTTGCTTACACTTAGGATTGTCCAAGAATGGTCCTTGCCTTGATTTGAGTGTCGATTCACGTATGCTCCTAACTGCAAGAGTATCTTGGTGCTCACTTTGATGTCCCAAGATTGTCTTCACAAGTGGCAGCCAACGACTCCCTGTTTTGTCTTGTAGTGACTTTAGACTAAAACCAAAAATTTAATTGGGGGGCCATATTCTCACCTTTGCGTATGCTGCCGCTTCACATTTCCTTTTAAGTCTTCACTTTTGCACATAAGAGAGGGTTCACCTGAACCTTCCAAAACACTTTGAACCTTAGGGAAATTAGAGAAAATACCTCTGCAACCTGCAACCCACTTTCTCCAATTTTACCCTTTGTGGACAATTAATTGTGCACTACTTGTGCACTTTGACACCTGCACCTTAGCACTTTGACTTTGCACCAATTGACTTTGACCTTGACTTTGTTGACTTTGACCACTTTGACTTTGAACTTTTGACTTTGAACTTTTGACTTTGATTGCAGCTGACTTTGACTACGGTTGACTTTGACCAATATGACTTGTATGGGCTCAACAACCGTTTAGCAACAAGCCTAACTTCATAGTCTACAAGCCTAGAATGTTGAGTCTTCTCTTGACTATTCATTGTGCATCTCTGACTACTATCCCTTATCAATCTCCCTTTAGAAGAACTCTCCGAGTGTGAGGTGAGGTTGGCCTCACCTTGATCCCTCTTTTTTGAAAATTCCTTGTGTGGTTTAGAAGTCTAAGGAGGTTTTTTTCCCACCACTTTAGTATGTAGCACAACCATTGAAACCCTGCAAAACTCCTGGCCTTGATGGCCTTCCCAATGAGTATCTCATTAATCCTAAGGATTTCCTTACACCATTCATTCTCTTGATTTGGAAAGAAGTTGTTAGTAGAGGCACTCTTTCCTGTTGAGATCAACACTAGAGTTATAAAATTGATTCATAAAAAGGGCCCAAATAGGACTTGAACAATTGGAGACCTATCACTTGCTTGACCCCTATATACAAGATTTTTGCATCTTCCCTTGCTAGGGGGCTTAGTCCCATGATGAAGGACATCATTCTTCCTCAACAAAAAGGATTTATCAAAGGTGGATTCATATTGGATGCCATTATCTCTCTTTGGGAAGGTGTTGAATTTTCTAATGAGTCAAATCAACCCTTTTATCTCCTCAAAATTGATTTTGATAAAGCCCATGATAGAATTGAATGGGACTTTTTTCTTCAATCCCTTCATGGCATTGGAGCTGGCAAGTTCTTCATTAAAGCTGTTAGCACTCTATTCAGAAATGCTCATTCTAGAGTTTCCATTAATGGAGCCCTCTCTCCTCCCTTTAGGTTGAAGAGATCCATTAGGCAAGGGTGCCCTGTTGCCCCCTTCTCTTTGCTATTGCTAGTGATTCCCTTAGATGGCTAGTGATTCCCTTGGATGGCTAGAAGGTATTGAAATTCTTGGTTCTCCTAAGCCTTGCTGCCTTCAAGCCTTTGTTGATGACACCAATGTGATAGTGAAGGCTAATATCGGCTCTATTCACTGCTTTCTTGCTTGTTTGAATACTTTTTGTCTTACCAATGGGTCCCATGTTAATCATTAAAAAATTGCTTTTAGAGCTTCTAATAACATTATCCCTGAATCTATAAAAGCCCTTGGCTATGATATTTTTAAAGATTGGGGAAATATTCAAACTCTTGTGGCATTCCTATGCATTTCCATATCTCTCTTAGTCAAAGGTGGGATTGGGTTCTTAACAAGTTGAGAGGTAAACGTTTAAAATGGTATGCTTGTTAGAGTTCCTTGTCTCACATAGGTTTTGTTTTAAATCACTACATCCTGCCTTGTTTGACTTACTTACTTGCCTCTTGGATGCCTAATAAAAAAGATATTGCTCTTGCCAGGAGATTCCTTTGGGGAGGAAGTCTTCACCACAATAAGGTGCCCAAAGTGGCATGGGAAATATTTTGTCTCCCTAAAAGAGAGGGAGGGCTTGGTATTCTGTGTCCTACTAAAATGGACTCCAACCTAACTGCCAAATGGATCGTTAGATCCTTGGACTCTGATGATATTTGGGCCTATCTCATCAAAAGAAATGTTGCTCAGTTTTCCTTGGAACATTACAAGTCTTGGAATTTCACTCCGTATGGAACATTATTGTTTCCCCTCATCCCTTTTCTGTTTCTCGAAGCTTTTTAAGCTAGAGGCTTTGGAAGGCCTAGATAGATGTTAAGAAGGCTAGTTTTCCTAGTGAAAACTTTTTTCTTCACTTTGATTTTTTTCTACAAGAAAGCATGTGGACTGGGTGGCTTTCTCTCTAGAACAATTGAAATGTGGAATAAAAGAACATAAATGAAAAAAAAGGGTTTCTCTTCCTAGAATGACTTCACTATCAATGGTGAGATCATTACTAATGCCACAATAATGGAAACTACGGATCTCTCCCCTACTTGTCTGGAGGTTCTAATAAAGCACATACCTGTTGTAGGAGAAGCTCCAACAATGCTCCTTGTCTATTGTAGTTAAGGATATACTCCAAAAGTATAAGAGGAATAGAGGATCTGTCCATAAGATTCTCCACAAGCTGAATTCCATATGGTAATTGAACCTTGTAAACCCACTAGAATCCAATTACATTCATATCCTTCTTCCTTGGCACAAGAGTCCAAGTATGATTATCCTACAAGGCGTTGATCTCCTCTTGCATAGCTTATTGTCATTCCCTACATGTGTTTGCTTTTTCAAAGCATCTGGGTTCTTCAACAACCCTTCTCATGTATGCATATTGTCTAGCCATAGATGAATAATAAGTATGTCTTTCAACTAGATACCTTACCCTATCAGACCTTCTTATCTCACCACTCCACTGATTTGGATATTTGTTGTTAACCTTTGAGCTCTCCCCATTCTTTCCATGATGGTTTGCATTGAGCTCAATCCATAAGTCTTCATCTTCTTCTATCTTTGTGATTTTGGGCTTTCCCTTACTCCTTTCATTACTTAGTTGGCTTGATGTATGACTTTCTTTCTCTCATGATGGTTGAATACTCAAATTCTTTGGTCCATTAAGAACCATGCTTTCTAGCTCATCCCTTGAAATCTTCCTTTCTTCATATTCATTACCCTACATAGATACATTTGTAGCATGGCATGGTAAAAGTTCATCAAATTTGGCATCCCTTGATATTTTTAGCTCTAGCTCGACCTTTACCTACATAGAATTATTGGGCTTCATTGCCATTTGCCTTTGAGCCTCCAATATTCATCTCCTCAGTTACCATCAAGTCCAACAATTTCTCAAAGTCAGGAAGAGTATCTGTGACATACATAGATGTTGTAAAAGCCTTCCACTTCTCATCATCCCTTAGCTCATTCAAGGTGTATGGAACAAGGTCATCATCATCTATGTGAAAACCTATGGATTTCAATGCGTCACTTACTTATTTGATTGTCAAGAAGTATTCATTTATATTGCTACTAGGTTCTTTCTCAAGTTCTTGATCAGTTCATTCCTCAATTAAATATTTTTGGCTTGTTTGAAGTGGAGTAAAGTCTTTCTAGGGTTTCCCATACCTTCATGGAGGTATCTAAATCTTGGATAAGCCCTATCATGGCATTGCTAATATGCTGAGATAACATGAAAATGGCTCTCTTTCTCTCTCATTCTACTTTCTAAAATTCCTTGATTGTTCATGTGTTGGATTCTCACCCAATCTAGGTCTAGCATCTGTGCCACTAATGAGATCCCATAGTTCTTTTCGCATGATTAGCTAGATATTATAAATCTCCATTTCTGATAATTGTTCTTGTCCAACTTCTCAATTTGAGTGCTATAATCGGACATGATGTAGTCTGATGCAATCTTCTAGATCCTTTGATGCAAAAGGAGTAATAGACAAAAACGATGGATCCAATTGCTAAGTGAAAATGATTTTGATATTAAATACTTACCAGGAAAAGAAAACAAGGTGGCCGATGCTTTGAGTCGTAAACCCTTATGCAGTTCAATTTCTATTTTATCCTCTGATTTTGATATTGGAAAAGAATTAAAAGAAGATTTATTTTATGCAGCAATCTTGGAATTTTTGGGTATGAATCCAGGTTCTATGTTTCAGGGAAAATTTCATTTGAGAAATAATGATTTGTATTGTAATTCTCATTTATGTATTTCTTTAGAATATGTTTTGAAAGAAAAGATCCTGCATGACTGTCATGATGCACCTTTCTCTACACACCCTGGTTTTTCTAGAACTTATGCAAAAGTGAAAGCTTCATATTATTGGCCACGTATGAAATATGATATTAAGAGGTATGTCGAAGAATGTCTGAAATATCAACAGGTTAAGGTCGAATTTAAAAGGAGTCTTGGCATGTTACAACCATTAGATGTGCCTGATCAAAAATGGGAATCCATCTCTATGGATTTCATAACAAAGTTGCCTGTGACCAGAAGTGGGCATGATACCATCTTTGTTGTCGTGGACCGTCTTACAAAGATGGCACATTTTCTTCCCATGAGGAAAACTGATACAGCTTTGCATGTTGCTACACTTTTCATAAAAGAAATTTTTAGGTTACATGGTATACCCAAAAGTATAAGTTCTGATAGGGATGCAAGGTTCACATCTAATTTTTGGAAAGCAACATTTCAATCCATAGGAACAGAATTACGCATGAGTACTGCATTTCATCCTCAAACTGATGGTGAGACCGAGAGGGTTAACAGGGTGCTTGAGGATATGTTACGCATGTATGTGAATGATAAGCAAAACAATTGGACTGAATATTTGCCCTTGGTTGAGTATGCATATAATAGTGCATGGCATTCCTCTATTAAGATGACACCTTTTGAAGAAATGTATGGTTATAATTGCTTGCTGATGCATTCACTTTTTAATTCACAGAATCAGGTTGAAATATCCAAACAGATGCTTGAACCATGGATTTGGAGTTAAATAAGGTAAGGAAAAACATGAAAGATGCACAGAAACGTCAGAAATTATATCATGATCTCAAAAAGAGGCCCTTCGAATTTAGAACAAATGATCTGGGTTTTTTGAAAGTGAGTCCTTCTAAATCAAATCTGGTTTTAGGCAAAGATCGTCGATTGTCTCCTCGTTATGCTGGTCCTTTCAAAATCTTAAAGAAAATTGGTTATGTTGCATATTTACTTGACCTACCTAATACTTTGAAAATTCATCGAGTCTTCCATGTTGGATTACTTAAAAAGTATGTTCCTAATGTTGATCATGTTTTGCACGACAAATCTAAGTTGAAGGAAGATGCCACTTTTGAGCTTGAACCAGAAGTTATATTGGATAGGAGAGTTAGACATCTTAGGAGTCATGAAATAGTGGAAATTTTAGTAAACTGGTTTGCATATCCTATTGAAGATTCAACATGGGTTGGTTTAGATGAGTTTATGGAACATTATCCTTCTTTCCAACTCTGAGGACAGAGTTCTTTAAAGAGGGGGAGAATCGTAAGATGCCACGTTGATTTTCCACCTGGGAAAAAAAAAAGATGTGTAGGTAATAATGAAATTTTATGTTTAGGATATTTTGATCATGTCTGCAAAATTTTGTAGCAATAAGTTTTTACATTCTCTCTCTAGAAAGTTGTCGCATGAAATTTGTATGTTAATTTCGAGCATGAAGATGAAGGAATCTGAAAAAGTGTTGTATGAGAGAAAGGTAGAGTATTCTTAGTAGAAAAACTTTACCTGATTGAATTTTTTGTAGTTCCTATGTTTTATGTCTCATTTGGTTCCATGAAGATAGATTAATGAAGAGATTTTTCATGTTTTTTCATCTCTCTCTAGAATTTTCGATTTTGCAAGGCCCAAAAGTGATATCTGGAAGCAGATTTGGACCTGAGGTGGCTCTAACATTATTGTACAGATTTAAGAACTGAATATTTTTGTCTCTCACAAGCTCAAGCTGATTCCTCACTGTTTTTGAGTTACAGGGTTTTGAAAAGTGCCGTTTTCCAACACAAAAAAAAAAAAGAGAAGCCTTCATTCATTCATCTTATTCATGTTCGCGAATTTAGAAAATGCACATGGGTATATGGGTTATTTTTGGGTGATTGACGTGTGTGTGAGTGCATTGCAGGGATTACCTCTATTTTTGCAGGTACGATTCTTGATGGTGGACATGAAAAGTAGATGCATGGGTGGTCCGAAAGTCTTGCATGAGATTGAGATTGAGATTGAGATTGAGATTGTGATTGTGATTGAGATTGGGATTGAGATTGTGATTGTGATTGAGATTGGGATTGAGATCAGCTCGAGGGTGGTCGGGTGGATGAGGCTTCACATTGAAGCAATCTGATAGATTTTGTAACGCAGATCAAAACTACTTGTAAATCTGCATAGATAATAAAATTCTCTCTCTTCTTGTTCTGCGTATACTCTGTTTGCCTTCTTTATATCTTGTGGTGTCGAAACCCATTATTCTGTGTGAGATTGTGACTCAAGTTTAGGAGACTTGTTAGAGTATGTGTGTATGCACGTGTATATATATGTGTATGTGCATATGTATTATGTGTTCATATGTGTATATGTGTGTATGCATGTGTGTATATATGTGAAAGCCAAAAACTGTAACCCTCAAACCCTAACGCTAAAACATGCATATGTGTGTATGTGTATGTCACGTGTGTGTATGTATGCATGTGTGTGCATGTGACTCTCTCTCTATGTGTATGTGTGTATTGTTAAACATTGTACGATAATAACTCAATCCAACTTTCGGACGAGTATTATCGGGTCCTTGGGTTCTTGGGAGTGGTAGGGGTCTGTTAGACAGAGGCCCTGTACTATTTTCCCAATCCTTTACACAATCACCAGTAATTGCTCACTTCTTAATACAGGAGTTGAGTTGAATACTAACTATTCCACGGTATGATAAGCACTGGAATGTTTGGTCCTGAATATACTATGGTAATAGCACAGTGATTCTGTCAAAACTCACAACTACGAGAATACGTTCTTCTCAAAATACTCCACAATAAGACGATTTCATGTGATAACTAAATACACCGAACGAAATGCACAGACAACTCAGATCGAGATTATATTAGACTTTTCGTATACTCACTCAGATCACAGATTTATACCGCAATTAATGACTCACTAAGACTTCTGTCCACACACAGATCTTTGTCGAATACTCAATGATCACCGATTACTATATAAAACCCTGGTTACTTGACCGAAAAGGTACTAAACTCTGTTCTTATACAGACTCACGCATGACAATCAATACACAATCTCATAATCGCGAACTACAGAGTCATATATAACTGTTCAGCAGTAGACTCACAGCATCACGAACTTTTCAATGAGAATCGATTCAACCAAAGAATAGCAGAAATGATTAAATATGAATAGAATGAAACAGTATTCAATGTCCTCAATAAAATCTCATTCACAGTCTTCTAAAATATATTACTCGTGGTCTCCGAACACTTCAGTTACGATGTGATTAACCCTCATCATACAGCGCGCAACAGAACAGAGACGTATCTATCTTTCTGTCTCTCTAACATACATTCATGTTAACTATCACCTCAAGGGTCTGTTTAACACCGTAAACTCTGCTCCAACAGTTAAACGAAACGATGATGCAACGACTGAACTCTTTGCTCTTCGATGATAGAACTCTTTTCTCTTCCTGTCTTCTGCTTTTTATTACTTCCGCATTCTTCATTTACCGCCTCTTGCGAAATTTCCTACCTCTCCGTCATTTCCGCCACCAATCTTGTTTATCCTTCGTTTGCGGTTGCGGTTGTCTCGCTCCATTAGCCTTGTAACAGTATGTATGTATGTATGTATGTATGTATGTATGTATGTATGTATGTATGTATGTATGTATGTGTGTCTGTATGTATGTATGCATGTGTGTGTATGTATGTATGTATGTATGTATGTATGTGTATGTGTATGTGTATATGTGTATGCATGTGTATATGTGTGCATGTGTGTATGTATTATGTGTGTATATGTGTAAAAGTCAAAAACCCTAATCCTAAAACCCTAACCCTAAACATGTATATGTGTGTTTGTGTGGATGTATATGTGATGTGTGTGTATGTGTATGTGCATGAATGCATGTGTGTGTACACGTGTGTGCATGTATATATGTGTGTGTATGTATGCATATGCATATGTGTATGTAATATTTATGCATCTGTGTGTATGTATCTCTATGTCTCTCTCTTTCTCTCTATCTATATCTCTCTCTTTATCTCTCTCTCTCTCTCTTTCATCTCTCTCTCCCTGAACGCTCTCGTCAAAGCCCAATTGACATCGTCTCTTGTCAAATTCCAAAGAATCAATGCCAAAAATCTCTTGCAAAACAAAAGAAAAGAGAAATTCAAAAACCCTAATCCTAAAACCCTAAAACATGTATATGTGTGTATGTATATGTGATGTGTGTGTATGTGTATGTGCATTTATGGATGTGTGTATACATATGTGAGTGTGTATATATGTGCATTTATGTAATATGCATGTGTGTATGTATGTATGTGTGTGTGTACATGCATATGTGTGTGTATGTATGTATGCATATGCATGTGTGTATGCACATAAGTGTGTGTATACATATGTGAGTGTGTACTTATATGTTTGTGTGTGTATGTAATATGCATGTGTATGTATGTATGTGTGTGTACATGCAAATATGTGTGTATGTATCTCTCTGTTTTTTTCATCTCTCTCTATCTCACTGTATATCAATCGAAAACAAAATAATCACGTACATCAATGTAATTGTTTGGAGCATTGTCGTCAAAGTCCACTTAATGTTTTCCTTCGTCGAATTCCAAAGAATTGATGCCAAAAATCTCCTGCAAAACAAAAGAAAAGAGAAATTCATAAACCCTAATCCTAAAACCCTAACCCTAAAACATGTATATATGTGTATGTGTGTATGTATATGTGATGTGTGTGTATGTGTATGTGCATGTATGCATGTGTGTGTATACATATGTGAGTGTGTAAAGATATGTGAGTGTGTATATATATGTGTGTGTGTGTATGTAATATGCATGTGTGTATGTATGTATGTGTGTGTACATGCGTATGTGTGTGTGTATCTATGCATATGCATGTGTGTATGCACATATGTGTGTGTATACATATGTGAGTGTGTATGTATGTATGTATGTGTGTGTGTACATGCAAATATGTGTGAATGTATGTATGCATATGCATGTGTGTATGTATACATGTGTGTGTGTACATGTGTGTATGTATATGTGTGTATGCATGTATGTATGTATGTGAGTATGAGAATGAATATGTGTGTATATGTATATGCATGTGTGTATCTAATATGCATGTGTGTATGTAATATGCATGTTTGTATGTAATATGCATGTATGTATGTATATGTGTGTATGCATGTATGTAATATGTATGTGTATGTATATGCATGTGTGTATGTAATATGTATGTGAGTGTGTATGTAATATGCATGTGTGTATGTAATATGTATGTGTATGTGTGTGTATGTATGTATGCATCTCTCTCTCTATCTCATTCTCTTTCTATTTCATCTCTCCCTCTCTCTCTCTTTCATCTCTCTCTTTCATCTCTCTCTGTTTCACTCTCTCTCTATCTTTCTCTTTCATCTCTCTCTCTCTTTCTCTCTCTCTCTTTGTGTTTCTCTAGATCTCTCTCTTTCTTTCATCTCTCTCTCTCTAGCTCACTCTCTATCAATCAAAAACAAAACAATCACTTACATCGATGTAATTGTTTGGAGCGTTGTCATCAAGGTCCTTTTAATGTTGCCCTTCATTGAATTCCAAAGATTTGATGCCAAAAAGCTCCTGCAAAACAAAAGAGAAGTGGAATTAGAAAAGGGAAAACACAAAGAAAGAGAAAGGGTGCTACAATATGTGCAATTCTTAAAAAAAATTCAGATCTAGAGAAACAAAGATGTAGAGAAAGAAAGAGAGAGAGAGAGAAAGAGAGAGAGAGAGAGAGAAAGAGAGAGAAAGAGAGACATGTGTGTACACAATAGGTTCAGAATGTACTTCGCACCCGCAAACTCGACAGTAGCAAACTTTGGTTCCAAACACAAGCAAATGTCGAATTTTTGCTCTCGAGCTCGGTCATAGCCTCGGTATAAGCGTCGGTATGAGCGTCGGTATAAGCATCGATATAAGCTTTAGTATAAGCATTGGTAATTTATAGTAAAGTACCGATGCCTATACCGACGCTCATACCGACACCGTGTATACCGACGATTAAATCACCATCGGTATTGCATTTGTAAGATGCCACATTAATTTTCCACCTGGAAAAAAAAAGATGTGTAGGTAATAATGAAATTTTATGTTTAGGATATTTTGATCATGTCTGCAGAATTTTGTAGCAATGTTTTTACATTCTCTCTCTAGAAAGTTGTCGCATGAAATTTGTATATTAATTTCAAGCATGAAGATGAAGGAATCTGAAAAAGTGTTTTATGAGCGAAAGGTAGAGTATTCTTAGTAGAAAAACTTTACCTGATTGAATTTTTTGTAGTTCCTATGTTTTATGTCTCATTTGGTTAGATGAAGATATGTTAATGAAGAGATTTTTCATGTTTTTTCATCTCTCTAGAATTTTCAATTTTGTAGGGCCCAAAAGTGATATCTGGAAGCAGATTTGGACCTGAGGCGTTTCTAACATTATTGTACAGATTTAAGAACTGAATATTTTTGTCTCTCACAAGCTCAAGCTGATTCCTCAGTGTTTTTGAGTTACAGGGTTTTGAAAAGTGCCGTTTTCCAACACTAAAAAAAAAAAAAAGAGAAGCCTTCATTCATTCATCTTATTCATATTCGCGGATTAAGAAAACGCACATGGGTATATGCGTTATTTTTGGGTGATTGAGATGTGTGTGAGTGCGTTGCAGGGATTACCTCTATTTTTGTAGGTACGATTCTTGATGGTGGACATGAAAAGTAGATGCATGGGTGGTCCGGAAGTCTTGCATGAGACATGCGAAAAGATGCTATCTTGGAGCATGCACATTCTAAAAGTGCGGGTCTAGGAAGGCGTGATTGGTCATGCGCTGGCGAAAGGCCCAGATCCCAAAAAGACGAAGACTGAGAGATAGAAAAGGATAATTGTTGTACAGTCATTACGATCGTTTTTCGGCTTCTGGAATTGCGATTGAGATTGAGATTGAGATTGAGATTGTGATTGTGATTGTGATTGAGATTGGGATTGAGATTGTGATTGTGATTGAGATTGGGATTGAGATCAGCTCGGGGGTGGTCAGGTGGATGAGGCTTCACATTGAAGCAATCTGATAGATTTTGTAATGCAGATCAGAACTACTTGTAAATCTGCACAGATAATAAAATTCTCTCTCTTCTTGTTCTGCGTATACTCTGTTTGCCTTCTTTATATCTTGTGGTGTCGAAACCGATTATTCTGTGTGAGATTGTGACTCAAGTTTAGGAGACTTGTTACACTATGTGTGTATGCACGTGTATATATATGTGTATGTGCATATGTATTATGTGTTCATATGTGTATATGTGTGTATGCATGTGTGTATATATGTGAAAGCCAAAAACTGTAACCCTCAAACCCTAACCCTAAAACATGCATATGTGTGTATGTATATGTCACGTGTGTGTATGTATGCATGTGTGTGCATGTGACTCTCTCTCTCTCTCTATGTGTATGTGTGTATGTATGTATGTATGTATGTATGTATGTATGTATGTATGTATGTATGTATGTATGTGTGTCTGTATGTATGTATGCATGTGTGTGTATGTATGTATGTATGTATGTGTATGTGTATGTGTGTATGCATGTGTATATGTGTGCATGTGTGTATGTATTATGTGTGTATATGTGTAAAAGTCAGAAACCCTACTCCTAAAACCCTAACCCTAAAGATGTATATGTGTGTTTGTGTGGATGTATATGTGATGTGTGTGTATGTGTATGTGCATGTATGCATGTGTGTGTACACGTGTGTGCATGTATATATGTGTGTGTATGTATGCATATGCATATGTGTATGTAATATTTATGCATCTGTGTGTATGTATCTCTATGCCTCTCTCTTTCTCTCTATCTATATCTCTCTCTTTATCTCTCTCTCTCTCTCTCTCTCTCTCTCTCTCTTTCATCTCTCTCTCCCTGAACGCTCTCGTCAAAGCCCAATTGACATCGTCTCTTGTCAAATTCCAAAGAATCAATGCCAAAAGTCTCCTCCAAAACAAAAGAAAAGAGAAATTCAAAAACCCTAATCCTAAAACCCTAACCCTAAAACATGTATATGTGTGTATGTATATGTGATGTGTGTGTATGTGTATGTGCATGTATGGATGTGTGTATACATATGTGAGTGTGTATATATGTGCATTTATGTAATATGCATGTGTGTATGTATGTATGTGTGTGTGTACATGCATATGTGTGTGTATGTATGTATGCATATGCATGTGTGTATGCACACAAGTGTGTGTATACATATGTGAGTGTGTATTTATATGTGTGTGTGTATGTAATATGCATGTGTATGTATGTATGTGTGTGTACATGCAAATATGTGTGTATGTATCTCTCTCTTTTTTTCATCTCTCTCTATCTCACTATATATCAATTGAAAACAAAATAATCACTTACATCAATGTAATTGTTTGGAGCGTTGACGTCAAAGTCCACTTAATGTTTTCCTTCATCGAATTCCAAAGAATTGATGCCAAAAATCTCCTGCAAAACAAAAGAAAAGAGAAATTCATAAACCCTAATCCTAAAACCCTAACCCTAAAACATGTATATATGTGTATGTGTGTATGTATATGTGATGTGTGTGTGTATGTGTATATGCATGTATGCATGTGTGTGTATACATATGTGAGTGTGTATATATATGTGTGTGTGTGTATGTAATATGCATGTGTGTATGTATGTATGTGTGTGTACATGCGTATGTGTGTGTGTGTATCTCTATGCATATGCATGTGTGTATGCACATATGTGTGTGTATACATATGTGAGTGTGTATGTATGTATGTATGTGTGTGCGTACATGCAAATATGTGTGTATATATGTATGCATATGCATGTGTGTATGTATACATGTGTGTGTACATGTGTGTATGTATATGTGTGTATACATGTATGTATGTATGTGAGTATGAGAATGAATATTGTTGAGAGCAATATGGGCACCCAAGGACTGACTAGACAAGGAAGCCAGCGGAGAGAGTGAGAGCGAGGTGAAGGATTAAGTAGACAGAGCAGTCGACGCAAATCTGGCAGATAGGCCCTTCAAATTTTTCCAAATCAACATCTTTACAACAATGATTCTCATCACTAACAATCATTGTAAATACCATTTCATAATTTTGTAGCTCCATTTTGTGCAAGCCAAGGAGTCCTTGAGCTTGAGGAGCTTTAGAAGTACCTACCTGTCAGTTTTCACATTTTTTAGACTTCGTTTGAACCTCCAAATAGGGTAGAGAACCTAATTTCTAACTAGGCCGGACACTAGGTTTGGACACGGCCAAAACCTAGTCAAAAACTATAAATAGAGCTAGAGAGCTCATTTTTGAGGTTAGCTTGTAAGTGATTTGAACTTGTAAGAGCTTTTTGAAAGTAATCTAAGAACTCCATTGCTTCTCACTCTTTGTCTTACTACGTGTGCGCGTGTGTGTATGTGTGTGCATGTTGGTGTGCTTCTCACTCACGCACTTGTGCCTTCACTTGCTCGAGGTCTTCATACCATCCTCACGTCTTTCCGGATTGACATTAAAGGAGGTGCTACTCATCACTGAGCTACACCAAATTTTGGCGCCGTTGCCGGGGATCGAGCTCTGAGGACGAGCGTGTGATGGTAAGACGTAGAGTTGTGACGTTGGCGTTGTATAGGTAATTTCTTTACTTTTCCTTATTTTTCTCGTCCTTACTTCATCATCATCATCATCATCTTCCACCTCCATCTCCATCATCGCAAAAAATTTCAGTTTTTTGACTATATCTCCTTCCTCCTTTCGTTTCCCTCATTTCACTTGTGAGAGAGAGCGAGAGAGCGAACTGTTGTGTGCTATTTTTTGCATGTTTCTTGAGTTTGCTTGCAGGTATTGGCTATCCCATCATCCCCAGCATGATGCGCAGGTACGGAAATGTGCAGAACTGTCTCTATGTCGCAAGCTTCTGTCGATCGCGATTGATAGAAAACTTCATCTTTTGGTAAAACTAAGTGCACCACAATAGACTAGAGACCTTGCACATCACAAATCCACAAAAAATTTTGGAAAATTTGCATTTTTTTCAGTCCATCGCGATTGATAGCATCAATCGCGATTGACACTGTCCATCGCGATGGACAGCCAGTCCATCGCGACTCACAAACCCCGACGGACACGTGTCCATCACGACGGACACCCCTGTCCATCGCGACCGACAGAAAAATCGCGATTGACACTCCATTTCGTCGAGATTCTTGTCCATCGCGACATATAGAGGCCCGATCAACACATAAACACAGAAAAAACCCGAAATTTCAATCCATCGCGATTGATACCAGTCCATCGCGATTGATACCAGTCCATCGCGATTGATACCTGTCCATCGCGATTGACAGCCCAGTCGATCGCGATTGACAACCATTTTCGGCTAAATTTTTAGGGTTTTTTAAATTGAAGATTTTGGCTAATTTTGGACATGGATAATGGACTCTAGAGCACATAAGGAGGCCTTAAGAAAATAACTTGAGAAGGCCTGTTTGCCTGATAGCCTGTTTGAACCCTGTTTTAATCCCTGAAGCCTGAACTGACATAACTTTCTCATACGAAATCCGTTTGCTGTGATTCTTGTTTTGTTGGAAAGCTGAAGTTGACCATACCCCGAGGTAGGAAAACTGAGGGATCCTTGGGATTGTTTTCCATAAAGGCAAAGGATAATTTGGTATGTGAGTTACATGCATGAAAGTGGTCTATTGTGTCAGTTGAATCTAAGTCTTGAGCTAACCGTGGGACTTTTACAGGTCCAGTAAGAGCACTTGAGGGCATTCTAAGCAAGAGTAAGTGCAAGCTTGGGAACACTCTTCTTGGGCACTCAAGGGCAACCAAGAAGGAAACAAAAGGTTGGAAATTCTCAACTCCCTTTGTCAATTCCTAGCTTAGGCTAAGAACGACTAGTGATAGGAGTAAGCTAGGGCAGCGATAGGCGTTTATCAAGTTGAAGACTACCTAAATACTCAAGTTCAAGCTAACGACATAATCTTTGTACGGTCGAGAACTCTAAAGGAAAAGAACTTAACGTGGAACGATCAACTTCAAGTGCGAAAATTAACTCAAATATTCCTGACGACGTGATTTCTGACAAGAGCATAAACACGGTAACCACTAAAAAGAATCAAGTAACTGATACAAAAGAACTCAGCAACGAGGTTGTACTTGGGCAAATTTGGGCTATTCAATTAGGCTTATGAACCTTAGATCAGGGCAACATCTAGGGAGAGATAGACAAAGTCTTAGGTCTTCAGAGGCTAGTGTCAACCACACTGCTAGGTCTTGGGCCCAGCAGTTGATCCACCACTCATACTACCCTAGCTCTGAGACTAGTGAATCAGAGATGTCTCAAGGCATGGACAGACCTACGGGAAGTTCAGGAGTGCCATACTTGCACAGGGTAGAAGGCCTGTACAAGACGCAGCTGGAATACCTTAGGACCAACCGATTAGGTGCTAGCATCTATGAGGACGGCCTAGGAAGATCCGTGGTCCAAATCAAAAACCCAGACCAATCTATTGGGCTAGAGCACCCTGCTGTCAAGTTTGAAAATGGTGCATACCTTGATAAAGAGGGAACCATATACGTGGTCACTAGTCACCCAGAGAGGACAAATGAATTCGGGAATGTGATCCCTGAGACGGACATAGATGACCTAGAACAAGGGAACGTAGGAGGGGAGCCCAAGACCCCTCGAGGGAGATCTGTTCTTACTAGAATCCTCAATCTCGAGTGGGTTCCCTAAGACAACAAGAGCATAGATCTGCTTCTGAACCGAGCGACTAATGAAGCCTTTTGGAGGTATAAATCTGATCGGCCAAGTGATATAGGAACAATCATGATCTATGAGTTTAAAGATCCAGATAGCCCAGGCAAAGTGACCTATCTAGATCACGCTTCAGAAAGGATCTTTGTGGTTACAGAACATGATAGACATGCTTACACTAGGATGGGTGAGTTTATTTTCCCCCAACCAAAATCTAACGTGTCCTCTGGCCACCCGGGAGCTGGAACGTCCCATGCTCATGGAGTTCAGGGAGACATAAAGAGAGACAGACCTGAGGTAAGCTTTGCCAACTCCTTGGGAAGAGGAAGAACGAGAAAAGAAACAAATAGAGTGGAACTTTGGGGACATAGAGCCCCAGGGAACCGAAGAAATGCGGATGAATTCCCTCTACCAAGACCAAGAGAGCACACGAGGACCCTGAGACCGACCCAACTAGTTAAGTCCATGAAAAACTACTTCGATGGCATTGGAGATCCCTACGATCATGTGGCTGAGTTCAGGCAAGTCTTGAAAGCTGAACAAGTGGAGGATCTATTCACGCAGTACAATGCCTTTGGTCTAACCCTTAGGAACACTGCCCTGACATGGTTTCAGCCACTAAACGAAAGGCAGTTCAGGAGCATAGACCAACTCCTAGAGGTTTTCATTATTGAATTCTCTAAGAGTGGCATAAGACATAATACCTCCTCATTGATTCACAGCTTCAAGCAAACCCCTCAAGAGACCGTGAGACTTGCAGGAAGAAGATTCAGGCAATACTTAGAGAGATGCCCTATCCCTCAGTTACCCACGCCAGCTAAGCAAGTGGCTTTATTCTTGGATGGATTGCTAAGTACCAAATTGAGATCTTATGTGTACTTGAAGGACCCTAGGACCATAGAAGAGTGTGTACGCATGTGCATTGACATCGAGGATAACCTAGGGGAGGAGTTAGAGCTTTCCAAGATATACAAAGATTCAGATAGTGCCTCTAGCCTCTCTTCCACGCAATCCACATCAATTGAGGAACTTGCAGAGAAAGTAGCTCAGAAATTAGGTGTCACTAGAAAACAGATCCCAAGGTTTGCCCCTGTGAAAAGATGCTATACTTGTGGGGGTGACCATATGGCGAATGTATGTCCCATTATGGCTCAACCCCAAGTGAATCCCAGTAGCCAATACTGCACCATAGAACGAAGATACACTAATCACACAGCACAAGACTGCCCATACAACAAGCAGGCGGTTAGGCAACCCTACCCTCAGCCATACCCTCAGCAGGGAAGATACCAGAATCAGTACCCACCGCAGCAATATGCTAGGCCTCAACAAACCTACCAACCACAATACCAAAACCAACAAAGGCCTCAGCCTGTGTTAGCACAACAACCCCCTGCCCCAGCTAATGTGATCCCAGTAAAATATGCAGCTGCAGAAGAGAACCTGAATAGAGCTATAGTCCCTGTTGTTAAGGAAACACTCACGAATTTGACGCAACAAACAAGAGAAAACTAGAATCCTCCAGAAAATCAGTGCACAGGTGTACAGTATGCGAAGTTAGTGCGCGGTGGCCGCATAACAGAACAATTAACCGCGGCGGGCGCGTAAGGCGCGCATAACGCGAATTGAAAAATGACAGAAGCAAAGGAGCGCCAAAGAAAGTGTATATATATACAGCAAAGGTTGAAGAAAAAAAAGGGTGTGTGTGTGTGTGCGTGTATGCGAGTGACGCAGATATACACGGAGAGGGAATCATAGATGATACACAGAGGAGAACGAAAGACTGAGAGAAGACGCCATAGATCGCGTATGAGTGAAGAGAGATTTAGAAATTCTCAGAAGACGCCATAGATCGCGTATGTACAGATGAATAACACAAGCCTGAAGTGTCGGGTCTTTTCATCTGAAGAGAGATGGTAATAAGAAACTACTCACTGTAGGAGAGTTTCTGTAGCTTGAGCAAGAAGAGGCCAAGCTTACTTGTACACATACTCTCTAATCGAAAACACATGTTCATGTGGATGTCTGCGCGCAATCTTTACTTGTGAAGAATCTGAAGTTATTTCGTGTTACGGTAGAACGCTTGGTTTATCGTTTGCTGTCACGACTCGTTACTAAACGTGCTTCAGTACTTTCTCTGTAAACGCATGTTTCGGCGTATAACAGTTTACTCAGTAAACATATTTCAGTAATTTTTCGGTCAGTTACAGTTTCTCAGAAATCAGGATTTTTCGGTAAATCAACGAAGTATAACTCATAGCAGAGGTTGAAGCTTTGTATGAGAGATAGCTCATCTTGTAGCTAGACGTCTCTACTTTAAGCTGATCACAGTTTCCGGTGGAATGGAGATGTACACACAGTACAAAAGTTAACCGGAAAGTAGCAGTTCAGAACTGTGAAGTTTCCAGAAGGAAGTTCATTCGGTGAAGGAAGCTCACACACTACTTCCTTACTTCACATAAGTTCATCTGAAGCAATTACGAACAGAACTAAGTTTATTTCGGTGAAGTTCCGGCACAACTACGGTATCAGTCCAGTAACAGTCTGGTGAAGTTCCGGTGGAACTTGTGTCGCAGGATAACGCAGTTAAAGCGACGTTAATTAGGCTGAGCTACTGTTGATTACAGAGGTGTTCTGAATCACTCTAGTTTAGCATTCCATTGCGGTGGCGCGGCAATTTCCGCAGGCCTGACAGAGTTCACGCCTTGTCGCGAAATCCACCTTCAGGGCGAAAGTATTTCCGCAACAGTAGGCGTTAGAGCCGAAGTTTTTCGCCAACATTTGGTATCAGAGCTTAGAGTATTCTCTATCATGGCAGATCATGTCCAAATAGATAAACTGGACAGAGATAATTATCCTGCATGGGTAATGCGCATGGAAGCCTTACTTATGAGTAAGGACTTAATGACGTACGTGACCGGAGAAGAAAAGAAACCCACTTTCGAAGATGATAGTCAACCAGAAAAAGAAGAACTAGACGCCCTAAAGCTATGGCAGAAGAAAGATGCAACGGCAAGAGCCTACATCTACAACACTGTGTCAGATCATCTACTACCGCACATTAGAGGTCTGGAGAAAGCGGAGGACATATGGAGTGCATTGGAAGATCACTTCCAAAATACTACGAAAGCTAGGAAAGCCAGCCTATGGTCCGAGTTCACAACGTTCAAAAAGAAGCTGAGTCAAAGCATCAGTGACTACGTCACTAAAATGAAGGATCTAGCAGATAGTCTTGGATCTATAAATGAAGAAGTCGAAGATCATAGATTGATAGCGCAAGTGCTCACAGGTTTGAGAGGAGATGAAAGGTGGAAACCTTTCGTACTCTCAACTGAACTTTCTTTAAATCATTTTGTACCAGATTTAAATCAGTTGCTTGGTTTGATGCTCACATATGAGCAAGACCTGAAAGGAGACGCAGACAAAGGACAGAGCACTGCGATGTACATGAAGAACAAGAAGAAAGACAAAGGCAAGTCAAAAGATGAAGAAGAGTCGAGCTCTCAGGCCTATTACGCAAGAGGTAAAGGCACTGGCAGAGGAAGAGCAAGAGGAAGAAGCTGCCAGAATACCACCAAGAAAGCTTGCTGGATTTGCGGACTAAGTAATCATCTGGCGCATGACTGTTGGCACAACCAACAGGGATCAAATCAAAGCCAGAACAATAATAGCAGAGGCAGAAGCGGAAGAAATCAAAGTAACTTCCAAAGAGGAAGACAAAGCCAAAGAGGAGGCTACGGTAGAGGTGGAGTAAGAAGTTGGGGACAGAGCCAATCCTACAACACCACCTACAACAACTACGCAAATGACACACAGAATGAAAGTCATACATCATTGATGATGAACTCAATCAGCACATCAGAAAATGAAGACCTAAAGGTATTTTACATTGATTCTGGATGCTCTAATCATTTGTCAGGAAATATAGAACTAATGTCAGAACTAGAGAAAGGTAGTTCTAGTCACACTGTTCAAACAGGTGACAATACAAGACACAAAGTACAATCAATCGGAAAAGTGAAATGCAAGAGTGGAGCAGATCTGCTAACCAATGTTTTGTATGTTCCAACAATACCGAAAAATCTGATCAGTGTGGGACAGATAGTCGAAAAAGGTTTTCAGGTCAGATTTACAAACAAAGGAGTATTTGTAGAAGATCCCAAGAACGGATATTATCAGATCGTTTCTGGTAAGAAAGAAGGCAGACTCTTTACCTTAAGAGTACAGGGAAACATTGGCCAAGCGCTGCTCACACATGATGAAAAGGTAATTACAGAACTTGATCTCTGGCACAAGAGATTAGGTCACTTTCACGAAAAAGGAATTAAAGCTATGATAGCGAATCAGTCTGTACTGGGATTACCGAACGTACAGAACCAACATATGATTCACAAATGCGAAGCCTGTCAAATGGGAAAAGCCCACAGGTTACCTTTCCAGAAAAAAGGATTCAAACATGATGGCGTGCTAGAACTCATACATACAGATGTATGGGGACCAACAAAAGAAGGATCAATCAGCGGGTCAAGGTACTATGTTTTATTCATTGATGATGCAACAAGGTGGATAACTCTTTATGTTTTGAAAGAGAAATCAGAAGTATTCGGAGCTTTCAGGCACTTTCATGCATATGCCGAAAGACTCACCGGACGAAAACTTAAAAGACTGAGGTCTGATGGAGGGGGAGAATACTTCTCCCAAGAATTCAATGACTATCTTTGGAATGCAGGTATTAAGAGAGAAATAACCTGTAGATATACACCACAACAAAACGGTGTAGCAGAAAGGAGAAACCGAACTCTAGTCGAGTTTGCACGGGCTATGCTAAAAGAAAAGAATTGCCCAGATTATCTTTGGGCTGAAGCTGTAAATACAGCTACATACTTGGTAAACAGATTACCATGTACAGCGTTAGAAGGAATGACCCCTTATGAAGCCTGGTGGGGAAAGAAGCCAACACTTGATCACTGCAAAGTGTTTGGATCAGTAGCGTATGCTTATGTACCGTCTCAACTGAGACATAAGCTTGAACCAAAAGCAGAGAAATATGTATTCGTCGGATATGACGAGAAACAGATGGGTTACAGGTTATGGAGTCCTCTAACCAAACATTTTACTGTTTCCAGGGATGTAACATTTGATGAACAGAAAAGCTGGTATGCAGATCAGAGTCATACAGCTGAAGAATTTGAAGAAGAGATAAAAAGAAGAGAGAAAGGAAAATCAATTGTTCAGGTAAACAAAGATGAAGAGGCAAGTACGTCCAGGACCAGAACAGGTATAAGGAACGAAGATGAAGACGGGTACTCAGACACACACGAAGAATATGAGCTAAGAAGGTCAAACAGAGTAAGAAGACAACCGGAAAGATACTCGTATGATACATCGTATATAACTAAGAACGATTATGCATACATGGTCAAGGACGATGATGAACCTCAGAGCTATGACGAAGCCAAAGGCAAGAGGCAATGGCAAGAAGCAATGAAAGAAGAATTCACCGCACTAGAAGAGAACAAGACATGGGAGCTTGTTCCTAAACCAAACGGTAAAAAAGTAATTGGAAATAAATGGGTGTTCAAAGTTAAAAAACTTGCAGATGGAAGGATAGCCAGACATAAAGCGAGACTGGTTATCAAGGGCTATGCTCAGACGCATGGCATAGACTATGACGAGACATTCAGTCCGGTGGCAAAAATGTCAACCATAAGAACAGTAATTGCTATAGCAGCATCAAAAGGATGGAAGCTAACTCAGCTAGATATAAAGAATGCATTCCTGAATGGATATATATCAGATGAAGTATATATGGAACAACCGGAAGGGTTTATAAGTTCCAGATACCCAAACTTTGTTTGCAGGTTAAAGAAAGCACTTTATGGACTGAAGCAAGCTCCAAGAGCTTGGAACTACAGACTCGTGAAGTATCTGAACGAACTCGGATACCAAAGTTCGAAGGCAGATGCAAGTCTACTCATCAAAAGAACAGAAGAAGGAATGATCTACATTTGTATCTATGTAGATGACATAATAATTACAGGTACCTCAGATACAGGAATCACAGAGGTAAAGAAACTGCTGGAAAAGGAATTCAAAATCAGTGACCTGGGAAAGTTATCATACTTTCTAGGTATGGAAATCACATATACAGATCATGGTGTATATGTCACACAAGAAAGGTATCTCCTGAACTTACTGAAGAAGTTCAACATGGAAAATTGCAGAGAAGCTTCAACACCGCTTGAAGTAAACCATAAACTCAGTAAATACAGTGGTACAGAGTTCAAAGATATGAAGAAGTATCAATCGTTAGTAGGAAGCTTAATATATGCTACGCTAACAAGACCGGATCTTAGTTTTCCGGTGGGAGTTCTCTCACAGTTTATGCATTGTCCGACAGAGCAACATTGGGTTGTAGGACAAAGAGTTCTCAGATATATCAAAAGAACTATAAAGGAAGGATTATATTATCCTTTCACATCAGATATAAAGCTCAGAGCATACAGTGACTCAGATTGGGCAGGAAGTCAAGATGACCGAAGATCAACGCACGGGTATATGATATACCTAGGAGAAAAGCTGGTAAGCTGGTGTTCGAAGAAACAACACACAGTTGCCTTATCATCAACAGAAGCAGAATACAAAGGACTGGTAGAAGCAGCAAAAGAAGTAATATGGATGCAGACGTTACTTAAAAGCATGGGTATAGATCAAAGTATACCAATCATACATGGAGATAATATGAGCTCGCTGTATCTTGCAGCGAATCCTGTGTTTCATGCAAGAACAAAACACATAGAGATTCAGTATCATTTCCTAAGGGAAAAAGTAATGGAGAAAGAAATAGAAATAGTCTACACTCCTACGAAAGATCAGATTGCAGATATTCTGACAAAGAGCTTGGATGGAACAAAGACGAACAGATTCAAAGAGATGGCAGGAATAAAAGAAAGGAAGATATATGAAAGACCGGAAGATGTCAAATTAGTGATTGAGGGGGAGCTGTTAAGGAAACACTCACGAATTTGACGCAACAAACAAGAGAAAACTAGAATCCTCCAGAAAATCAGTGCACAGGTGTACAGTATGCGAAGTTAGTGCGCGGTGGCCGCATAACAGAACAATTAACCGCGGCGGGCACGTAAGGCGCGCATAACGCGAATTGAAAAATGACAGAAGCAAAGGAGCGCCAAAGAAAGTGTATATATATACAGCAAAGGTTGAAGAAAAAAAAGGGTGTGTGTGTGTGCGTGTATGCGAGTGACGCAGATATACACGGAGAGGGAATCATAGATGATACACAGAGGAGAACGAAAGACTGAGAGAAGACGCCATAGATCGCGTATGAGTGAAGAGAGATTTAGAAATTCTCAGAAGACGCCATAGATCGCGTATGTACAGATGAATAACACAAGCCTGAAGTGTCGGGTCTTTTCATCTGAAGAGAGATGGTAATAAGAAACTACTCACTGTAGGAGAGTTTCTGTAGCTTGAGCAAGAAGAGGCCAAGCTTACTTGTACACATACTCTCTAATCGAAAACACATGTTCATGTGGATGTCTGCGCGCAATCTTTACTTGTGAAGAATCTGAAGTTATTTCGTGTTACGGTAGAACGCTTGGTTTATCGTTTGCTGTCACGACTCGTTACTAAACGTGCTTCAGTACTTTCTCTGTAAACGCATGTTTCGGCGTATAACAGTTTACTCAGTAAACATATTTCAGTAATTTTTCGGTCAGTTACAGTTTCTCAGAAATCAGGATTTTTCGGTAAATCAACGAAGTATAACTCATAGCAGAGGTTGAAGCTTTGTATGAGAGATAGCTCATCTTGTAGCTAGACGTCTCTACTTTAAGCTGATCACAGTTTCCGGTGGAATGGAGATGTACACACAGTACAAAAGTTAACCGGAAAGTAGCAGTTCAGAACTGTGAAGTTTCCAGAAGGAAGTTCATTCGGTGAAGGAAGCTCACACACTACTTCCTTACTTCACATAAGTTCATCTGAAGCAATTACGAACAGAACTAAGTTTATTTCGGTGAAGTTCCGGCACAACTACGGTATCAGTCCAGTAACAGTCTGGTGAAGTTCCGGTGGAACTTGTGTCGCAGGATAACGCAGTTAAAGCGACGTTAATTAGGCTGAGCTACTGTTGATTACAGAGGTGTTCTGAATCACTCTAGTTTAGCATTCCATTGCGGTGGCGCGGCAATTTCCGCAGGCCTGACAGAGTTCACGCCTTGTCGCGAAATCCACCTTCAGGGCGAAAGTATTTCCGCAACAGTAGGCGTTAGAGCCGAAGTTTTTCGCCAACACCTGTAACACCATTGCTTTCTGAAAGTGACCCGAGAGACCATAGCTTTGATTCGACGCATATTGACAGCCCCCAGGCCTACTACATGCAATCTCCTAAACATGGTGAGTCCTATTACAGTGAAGAGCCAAATGAACCTAGTTGGGAGTCAGATTACACAAATGTCATGTATGCAAACCCCAACCCTAGACCTCAACCTAGGCAAGTAAGACCTCCATTCCCTAGAGGACCATGCTACAGATGTCAAGGAGATCATCTCATTCGTGATTGTCCCGTGCCTCCACCTACACAACCCCAGTCAGTGACGATCTAGGGCTTTTGCCAAGAATGTGGAAAGAAGCATCTCTTACGAGATTGCCCAAAGAACCCCAATAATATGCCAAAAATCACTCCTATCAACGTTATTGGGTTAGTTGTAGACTCCATGGGGAGTGTGACTTCCACTGCACCCATACAGGTAGTCACTAGAGCTCAAGCATTGCAGCAAAACCATGGGGTAGGCCAGGAAAAGAGCCTAGAGGCTAGTGAAACTGAGAGCATAACCAAGAAAAGGACTAGAGCTTGGAGAGATAGTCGTGAAAGAATGAAAAGGCAATGGGCAAAAAAGATGAGTGAACTTGAGGAAAGCCTAAGAGAAACCAAAGCCAGGATAACCGAACTCACAGCTCAAACTCCCTCTCACACTGCCCCACCTCCATCACCTCCACCATTCCCATCCCTATCCAACCCGCCTCACCTAAGCCCACCACCCCCTAGAGTAGGATCAGTCCTAGCAGATCCCACTCCCGAGGACCTTAATATGATGCTTAAAGCCTATCAGGCCAGAATCCAAGAAGGGCCAAACGTAACTGATCATGAAAAGTGTTACCCTAGAGCAGAACTAGAGCTAGAACAAACCAAAATTTGTGCTAAGATGGTGGAATTGGCTCAGACCATGTTTGATGCCAGTCGCCTATTTAACATCTCTAGTTCAGCGAAGACACAGTTGCACTTTGATGGACTGTTAGAAAGAATACAGAGGCTAATTGCACAATTAGAAAAGGAACCTGCCTCTCCACACAAGGGCAAGGCAAGTGAGAGAGTGAGCTTACCTGCCCAGGAAGTCTATGTGCCCAACTCTACGGAACCACACACATCTTCTTCTATGAATCGGTTCACCCAGAATTCCTACGAGAGATTCAAGAAGACAAATGGGCTAAAGAAAGTAAAGTCCATCCTCCCATTGAACTTGTGGATGATGCACACGACCAATTCCCACAAGACATCCCATCCATTTATGAGGAGCAGGAGAGCACCCAATCTCAGGAAAGATTAGACTTTGAGTCTAACTCTCCACAAGAATTACCCCACTTCACAGGCCCATGGGAAGCTAAGTCCACGTGTATGAGAGCAACCACGGTGTCAGGTCGTGAGAGATGCTCGGATGGTGGATCAAGTCATCCGCCTAAATCGTTCGGCACACGCGGGGTGTCTGTAGCAAACTCAGGCTTATGAAAATAAGGGTTCTAATGACAAAACAATTTAAATTACCTATTTCTATGACTGAAACTAAGGTCTTTAAATAGTTTAAATAGCTATGGACCGTAAGGACGGGCGGCTTCGTACTTAGCAACAGCTTCCTGATATGAGATTGAAACTTCCATAATGGGTTCTTCTACTAAACTTTCAGGTAAGCTAGAGGGTTCTGGTCTGTTTAGAGTTGGCAGAACATTTTCAATATTTTCAATATTTTCAATAGTACTGTGCTCAGACTCATGAACTAACTTAGAAGACATCAAGGAAAGTAATGGAAAACTAATGAAACAATATGATGCTAAACTGTTTGAATGAATTAATTGACATGCTAATGGTTCTAATCAATAAATCTAATACAACTGGAAGGCCTAAACAATTGGATAAATGTCTAGTCAATTGGATAGTTGACTAAATGAGAAATAAGATTTAAATGGATCTTTAGGCTGCTGCTTCACTTCAATTGTCTTCACTTCACTTTAATTGATTGTAATCTTCAATGTTTCTGCAAAAAACATTAGGTTCACTGCACTGCATTTGCTCTTCAATTGCTCATTAATCTTCAATGCTTCTCGACACTACAAGAAACATTAGGTTCACTGCACTTCATTTGCTCTTCAATTGCTCATTAATCTTCAATGCTTCTGTAAAAAAAACATTAGGTTCACTGCACTGTATTTGCTCTTCAATTGCTCATTAATCTTCAATGCTTCTCGACACTACAAGAAACATTAGGTTCACTGCACTTCATTTGCTCTTCAATTGCTCATTAATCTTCAATGCTTCTGTAAAAAAAACATTAGGATATTAGTAATATTACAAGAATCATTAAGAAACTTAAAAACATTAGTCACATACCATTTTGCATACACATGCATAATAACTTGCCTTTATCATGCATAAATTCTCACAATCAATCATTCATATGCATTCAATCATAAGTAACATTGTACTTCAATCCATATACATGCATTTTCACATATGCTAACATAAACTCATTCATATGCACATGCTAGCATTAGGTAAATGCACATTCATACTAACTCTTAGATGCATTTATGCACATGCATACACTAGTGCTTATCTTAATATGCATATACTCCATCGTACTCATTCATTCAATTACATACCCATGCACATAAATCATGCATACTATGATACATATTTTAATATACATAGCCTTTAATATGATTATACATACTAACCAGTCATACCTGATCATGCATATGTTTATATTCTCATTCACATGCATCTATATATGAACTAATAGGTTAACATACACACAAACACATACATTTATATGCTCATGCTAACATAGATTCATGCACATGCTAACACTTAACTTAGGCATATTATCATGTTGACATGAATAGCGACATATATGATAACATTATACAAATATAAACACACTTATGTTTATACTTAAGAGAACCCATGTACTTACATCTAAACACATACTTTTATGCTACCATATGCTAATTCATGGTCAACATACCCATAATCATACACTACCATGCATATGCACTTACTTACTCACATGCACATGCTTCTACACTCATACTGATATTTTCATTTGCACACATTTTTCATGCATACTAATGCACTATATATGTTAATGCATATACACTTCCATGCATATGCACTCTAAAACATACACATTAAAGCTTCATACATCAATATACTAAATATCTAGAAAAGGAACTAAGTAATGAACTAAATAAATTACTAAATTAATCAATAATCAAGTGAACTTTCATTATTAAGTGAATTTTCTTCATGTCTCTCTCCTAACTCTCTCTTTCTCTCTCTCTCTCTCTCTCTCTCTCTCTCTCTCTCTCTCTCTCTCTCTCTCTCTCTCTCTCTCTGTTTCTCTCTCCCTATCTCTCTCTCACTCTCTCTCTCTCTCTCTCTCTCTCTCTCTCTCTCTCTCTCTCTCTCTCTCTCTCTCTCTCTCTCTCTCTCTCTCTCTCCCTCTCTCTTTCTCTCTCTCTCTCTCTCTCTCTCTCTCTCTCTCTCTCTCTCTCTCTCTCTCTCTCTCTCTCTCTCTCTCTCTCTCTCTCTCTCTCTCTCTCTCTCTCTCTCTCTCTCTCTCTCTCTCTCTCTCTCTCTCTCTCTCTCTCTCTCTCTCTCTCTCTCTCTCTCTCTCTCTCTCTCTCTCTCTCTCTCTCTCTCTCTCTCTCTCTCTCTCTCTCTCTCTCTCTCTCTCTCTGCGCGCTGCCGTGCGCAGTGCCGTGGAGGGAGGGAGCTTCCTTTCTCTCTCTCTCTCTCCCTCTCTCTGCGATCTTTTCTTTCTTTCTCTCTCTGCCGCTGTGGTGTGTTGCCTAACAGAAGCCGTCAGCCTTTTCTCTGACACACACTCTCTCTCTCTCTCTCTCTCTCTCTCTCTCTATGCATGCACTACACGCTGCAGCCGCCGTGGAGGGAGGAGGATTTTCCTTTTTCTCTGCACATGTCAGAGCTCCAGGACTTCTAAATTTCATGTTCTCAAAAGTTTATCTCTCTGTCTCTCTCTCGAATGCGTTCTGGCGTTGGCCAAGTCACCTTCAGTAGCGTTCTCTCTCTAAACTCCCTACTGACATCAGTTCTTCCTCTCACTGTGCAATCAGACCTCTCTCTACCACTCTCTTTGACAGAAGCCACCGGCTATAGAAACCGTCTATGAACCTCCACTCTCTATACTTGTCTATACACAGTGCATCGTTGGTAGAATAGCCGTCCTGGACAGATGAGAACTGAGAGGGAAAAGGATAACTTTCCTAACTCTCTGCAATGCTAATATACTGCCATTGATAGATGAGTCCATCAGAAGCTCATCAAAAGAAGAAGAAGACTTTAAAACAACTGTCTCAATCTCTCATGACCTATAGCACAAAATTAGCAGCATCTGTGATTCTTTCTTTCCCCATAATAACTATAGAGGAGAGAGAAAAAAAACACGATGAAGGATGAATGGAGAAGAGTACCTGTAAAAAAAACATTAGGAAAACTCATTGCACATACACATATATATACACAGACAGATCCTCTCTATACCACTCTTTTGGTCTCCTACTTTATTTCTCATCCATTCTTTTATCCACCATACTTTAAATTGACTTTTCTCACATAACTCACTTACTCCATTCTTTTCACCACATATTTTTTGCACTTTAAATGCATAATTAATTTAGGCCACTCTTTTATCTTGCACACATAATTACCACACTTTTAACTACTCACTTTATCCACTTTAATTACACACTTAATTCACACCATTCTTTAAACACTATTCACATATACCACTCATTAATTATCCACTTCATTTCCATTTTAATTTAATTATCCTAAATTTCTTAATTTAAATAATTCATTTAAATTAAGCTTAGGTTAAGAATTTAATTAATTAGAACCTTAGTATTTAAATGTATACACACTATTAAATTAACAAATTAAACCATAAATTAAATTTGTAGGTTAACCAATGTTAAATTATAGATTAATTTCATTAAATATTAATTGTTTCAACCCTTCAAACTAAGGCTAATCTTCATTCTTGCACACTAAACCCCTTAAAACCCTTTTGGAATCCTACCATTAGCTCATTAACATTTAAATAAACCCTATCATTAACCCTTTGGAACATAAATAAACTCTAACATGAACCTATTAGAACCTTTTGAGACCCTTCAAATGAACCCTATTGTCATAAATCATATGAACTAGAGTTATATACCCATGTTTCTAGCATGTATAAATATAAATACTCATTAATTAAGTACTTAGGGTAAACCCTAATATGAACATATTAGAATCTTTTGAGACCCTTCAGATGAACTTAATTGACATAAAATCATATGAACTTAGAAAACCCTAGGGTTAAATACCCATGAATCAAGCATGTATAAATATGAAATACTCATTAATTGAGTAATTAGGATAAACCCTAATTTGAACATATTTTCTTCATCATTTCTTGTACCTGCAAACACTTCAAAAGTAGTTAATTCAATCTAGAACAATTGTTCAACAGTGAAAAAGAGGTTTAGAATTCACCAATTAAGTTGTTTCCATTTTCTCTGGTCATCAACTGGAAGATGTAAATCTTCCCGACATCCACCGCCACCAAACCTGCACATCGTCCCGATGGGCCAACTTGCAGATTTAGGGAAGCAGCATTTTCAATAATTATCCTGAAATTAAATCATAGAACAGCATCAATTCTTTTTTTAAATATATTTAATCTTATCAAATTTTAAATCTTTTCAACATGCACATGAAGTTTATTTCAATTACATCTGGCAATGAAAACATATTAAAGTATAAAGGTAAACTATTAACCTTTTCAGTCAACAAACATTAGTTTACATTTAATCCATTTATAAACTATGTAAAGATTAGTATAAAACAGAATTCATTTTCATTCATTCAAACGCAGGTTTTGTCATATATATGCATTCACATATGAGCAATCAAGCATGCCAAAGAAATCTACTAAATCTACTTGGACAGACAGCCGCCTTGTATGCCCAATTTTAATCACTAGATGTGTTTTTTCTCAACTAGTTTCTTCATATAAATATGATGTAAACTTCATATCGATAATAAATGTAAATACCTTTTTGGGGTGGAAGAAGGTATAACTTCCATGTCAATATTCTTTTTTTTTTCGCTACTTTTTTGTTTTAAAGGGGAAAGGCTTAACCCCTTAATCCGAGCTAAGGATCTAGGTGCATGGACAAGAAAGATCTAGGTTTTCACAGACATGTATCATGCAACAATATGCTCCTACATATATACAACTACTTTCGTTATCTAAATGAACTACAAATCCTTCTATTTTTAACAAATATCACTTAATCTATAAATGTAGAAATATAAATTATGTCTATTTTCCTAATATGGTTAAATAGAGTCCTTTATAAATTAATATTCTTCATTCCAGATTTTATCAATTAGTTTTAGATGAATGCAAATAAAATACGTAAAACAAATTTTTTAAGACAAAGAAAAATACAACCTAATATCAATTTTATCTTCAATCTGCTTCATCTTCAATCTGCTCTCTTTAAATTCATCAGAACTTTTAGCATAACATCTTCAATTGCTTTGATCAATGCATCTTCAGAACCTGTAATCACTTATAAAATAGAAGCTACTAAACAAGTAATCTTCATTATCATTTATCTTGCAAATATCAATTCATATATTCTATCAGATTCATCTTCATCATGTCACAAATTTCATCATAAGAAATTCATAGTGGTTATAATTATCATAAATAATGCATTCTTAATTTTTAAAATAGGTTTTTCAACCTATGAAACAAAGTTCATAAAATTTAGGAAAAATCAAAATGTTCAAAGCTTTTAACTTGTATCTTTATAAATGAGCATCATTTTTTTTTTTTTCAATGAAAAATTCATATCTGGATTATAAAAGTTCCTCTTACTCATCATATGGTATATCAATAAAATCATCCTCATATTGTAACATTTTTTTTCATGTTCTTCATATTTATCATGATCATATTTATATCATATATATTTCTTTCTTTTAAAAGTATATCATCATAATTGTTGTAAACAAAGATCATTTTGTGCAAAATATTCATCATAATAGTATTCTTCATAATTGTTCTTCATAATAGATTTCTTCTTATTTGTGAAAGAAAAAATCATAAATTTATCATAAGTTTAGGAAATGACAAGCATATTGATCAAAATCATTTGCAAGCATAATTACAAACATGTTTTTGTTTAATTTGAAACAAACTTTGTGTTTTCATATTTTAGAATTCTTTTGATTAAACAAATCGTAATGTAAACTTAATCATAAGTTTGTAATTAGCTTTTCAAACATTAAAACTAAACAATTTAGATATCTGTTTCTCAATTTTTAGGAAAACAACATATATGCAGCAAGCAAAAATCAAAATTTGAAATGTTTTATCTTCAATAAACAATTCCATCACAATAAAACTATTCACTTAAATTCTTCTCCTTTTTCATACCTTTAGATGAGTTTTTGATATTATTTTCAATCTTCCATATGGCTTCTTGTACCCATTTTCCCATATTCTTGTCATGTTCTGATTGAAGTTGAAGATTTTCGTCTTCAGATGTTTGTACTATTCTTTCATCATTTTTATTTTGATCACATTTATTGTCAATTTCTATGACTTTAGGTTCTGTTTTAACCGCCTGTATATCTATATTTCCATCAATTGATTGTTCATTTTCATCATCTTTTATCTTTACATCTTCTTCTTTCTTAAACTTTTTCAACGTATCTTGATCCTTAGATTTAATTTGAAGATCAATGTTATTCATAGATTTAGGTTTAATAAGGTTTTGATCATTGTCCAAACATTCACATTTAAGCACAATCTTGGTGTTCATAGAATGTAATTGACATACATTGCTTTTCTCCTTATGACTCTTAGGTTTCCATTGTTTTGGAAGTTTGGTTTTAGGAATAAATTTTTCTTGGTCAAAATAGTCTATCATTCCTCCTCTACCTAAGTTTAATCTCAATGGTAGATGCGTTTGATAATCACATATTTTCTGTTCACTTTCTAATACCAATTGTTGGCTACATGCTTTCTCATAGGCCATACAATTCCCATAAGTATGACCTAGTTGGTCACACCAGAAGCATCTTACAGTTCTCTTTGGTCTTTGATATACAGCCTTAGGATCAACTTTTCTATGATCGGGTAAAGGATTTTGGTCAATAGAATACATAGATCTACTTTGAACTCATACTTGATATCTATCTTTGCATTCACATGTAGCACTTTCGTGTATTTGATTGTTTAACCTTTCTATGTTCTCTTTTAAACTTGCAATTTCATGACCAATCGTTTTGAATGATGAAATTTCTTTTACATGATTTGCTATTGTTTCCATATTTTCATTCAAATTTGAGAGTTCATAATGAAGAATTCCTTCTAAATTCCTAAACTCGTGATCAAATTGAGTATCTATTGACTTAAGATTTGCATTAAAATCAGATACTACTGTAGTTAAGATTGAAAGAAACGAGTTTAAGGACTCAAACTTGGAATTAAGCTTTAAATCTATAGATGAAATTAATCGCGCTTCCATATCATGCAGAAGATTCTCTACATTAGATGTCATTTTCATTTAATTATGTGCAAGCAAAAAGAATCCAAATATAAATACCTGGAATCTGAATCGAAGAAGAGGCTTAAAGAGTGACTTGTGTATAAGTTTATACAATTTTTAATAGAATCAAAATCTAATACATCAGTTGCTAATGGATGATTGTGCAAACGTTCTTGCTTCTAATGTCGATGAAAAGGGTGGCGAGATGAGGATAGCTACTTGCCAATCTTCGTGGAGGCGCTCAGGTCACCAGACCAGCCCTCGACACCAAGAAGATTGCAAGCTCACGTAAATGCCACAGCTTCCAGGAATGAAGATGCAGCTGCACTGATGTAAAATCGTATGAATGTAGATGCAATGCAAAATTTAAAATTTATACCTGAGCTGCAACGCCGTTTGTTCACATCGGGTTCACCAATGTCGGGTCGTGAGAGATGCTCGGATGGTGGATCAAGTCATCCGCCTAAATCGTTCGGCACACGCAGGGTGTCTGTAGCAAACTCAGGCTTATGAAAATAAGGGTTCTAATGACAAAACAATTTAAATTACCTATTTCTATGACTGAAACTAAGGTCTTTAAATAGTTTAAATAGCTATGGACCGTAAGGACGGGCGGCTTCGTACTTAGCAACAGCTTCCTGATATGAGATTGAAACTTCCATAATGGGTTCTTCTACTAAACTTTCAGGTAAGCTAGAGGGTTCTGGTCTGTTTAGAGTTGGCGGAACATTTTCAATATTTTCAATAGTACTGTGCTCAGACTCATGAACTAACTTAGAAGACATCAAGGAAAGTAATGGAAAAACTAATGAAACAATATGATGCTAAACTGTTTGAATGAATTAATTGATATGCTAATGGTTCTAATCAATAAATCTAATACAACTGGAAGGCCTAAACAATTGGATAAATGTCTAGTCAATTTGATAGTTGACTAAATGAGAAATAAGATTTAAATGGATCTTTAGGTTGCCGCTTCACTTCAATTGTCTTCACTTCACTTTAATTGATTGTAATCTTCAATGTTTCTGCAAAAAACATTAGGTTCACTGCACTGCATTTGCTCTTCAATTGCTCATTAATCTTCAATGCTTCTCGACACTACAAGAAACATTAGGTTCACTGCACTTCATTTGCTCTTCAATTGCTCATTAATCTTCAATGCTTCTGTAAAAAAAACATTAGGTTCACTGCACTGCATTTATTCTTCAATTGCTCATTAATCTTCAATGCTTCTCGACACTACAAGAAACATTAGGTTCACTGCACTTCATTTGCTCTTCAATTGCTCATTAATCTTCAATGCTTCTGTAAAAAAAACATTAGGATATTAGTAATATTACAAGAATCATTAAGAAACTTAAAAACATTAGTCACATACCATTTTGCATACACATGCATAATAACTTGCCTTTATCATGCATAAATTCTCACAATCAATCATTCATATGCATTCAATCATAAGTAACATTGTACTTCAATCCATATACATGCATTTTCACATATGCTAACATAAACTCATTCATATGCACATGCTAGCATTATGTAAATGCACATTCATACTAACTCTTAGATGCATTTATGCACATGCATACACTAGTGCTTATCTTAATATGCATATACTCCACCGCACTCATTCATTCAATTACATACCCATGCACATAAATCATGCATACTATGATACATATTTTAATATACATAGCCTTTAATAGGATTATACATACTAACCAGTCATACCTGATCATGCATATGTTTATATTCTCATTCACATGCATCTATATATGAACTAATAGGTTAACATACACACAAACACATACATTTATATGCTCATGCTAACATAGATTCATGCACATGCTAACACTTAACTTAGGCATATTATCATGTTGACATGAATAGCGACATATATGATAACATTATACAAATATAAACACACTTATGTTTATACTTAAGAGAACCCATGTACTTACATCTAAACACATACTTTTATGCTACCATATGCTAATTCATGGTCAACATACCCATAATCATACACTACCATGCATATGCACTTACTTACTCACATGCACATGCTTCTACACTCATACTGATATTTTCATTTGCACACATTTTTCATGCATACTAATGCACTACATATGTTAATGCATATACACTTCCATGCATATGCACTCTAAAACATACACATTAAAGCTTCATACATCAATATACTAAATATCTAGAAAAGGAACTAAGTAATGAACTAAATAAATTACTAAATTAATCAATAATCAAGTGAAATTTCATTATTAAGTGAATTTTCTTCATGTCTCTCTCCTAACTCTCTCTTTCTCTCTCTCTCTCTCTCTCTCTCTCTCTCTCTCTCTCTCTCTCTCTCTCTCTCTATTTCTCTCTCCCTATCTCTCTCTCACTCTCTCTCTCTCTCTCTCTCTCTCTCTCTCTCTCTCTCTCTCTCTTTCTCTCTCTCTCTCTCTCTCTCTCTCTCTCTCTCTCTCTCTCTCTCTCTCTCTCTCTCTCTCTCTCTCTCTCTCTCTCTCTCTCTCTCTCTCTCTCTCTCTCTCTCTCTCTCTCTGCACGCTGCCGTGCGCAGCACCGTGGAGCGAGGGAGCTTCCTTTCTCTCTCTCTCTCCCTCTCTCTGCGATCTTTTCTTTCTTTCTCTCTCTGCCGCTGTGGTGTGTTGCCTGACAGAAGCCGTCAGCCTTTTCTCTGACACACTCTTTCTCTCTCTCTCTCTCTCTCTCTCTCTCTCTCTCTCTCTCTCTCTCTCTCTCTCTCTCTCTCTCTCTCTCTCTCTCTCTCTCTCTCTCTCTCTCTCTCTCTCTCTCTCTCTCTCTCTCTATGCGCGCACTGCGCGCTGCAGCCGCCGTGGAGGGAGGAGGATTTTCCTTTTTCTCTGCACATGTCAGAGCTCCAGGACTTCTAAATTTCATGTTCTCAAAAGTCTATCTCTCTGTCTCTCTCTCGAATGCGTTCTGGCGTTGGCCAAGTCACCTTCAGTAGCGTTCTCTCTCTAAACTCCCTACTGACATCAGTTCTTCCTCTCACTGTGCAATCAGACCTCTCTCTACCACTCTCTTTGACAGAAGCCACCGGCTATAGAAACCGTCTATGAACCTCCACTCTCTATACTTGTCTATACACAGTGCATCGTTGGTAGAACAGGCGTCCTGGACAGATGAGAACTGAGAGGGAAAAGGATAACTTTCCTAACTCTCTGCAATGCTAATATGCTGCCATTGATAGATGAGTCCATCAGAAGCTCATCAAAAGAAGAAGAAGACTTTAAAACAACTGTCTCAATCTCTCATGACCTATAGCATAAAATTAGCAGCATCTGTGATTCTTTCTTTCCCCATAATAACTATAAAGGAGAGAGAAAAAAAACACGATGAAGGATGAATGGAGAAGAGTACCTGTAAAAAAAACATTAGGAAAACTCATTGCACATACACATATATATACACAGACAGATCCTCTCTATACCACTCTTTTGGTCTCCTACTTTATTTCTCATCCATTCTTTTATCCACCATACTTTAAATTGACTTTTCTCACATAACTCACTTACTCCATTCTTTTCACCACATATTTTTTGCACTTTAAATGCATAATTAATTTAGGCTACTCTTTTATCTTGCACACATAATTACCACACTTTTAACTACTCACTTTATCCACTTTAATTACACACTTGATTCACACCATTCTTTAAACACTATTCACATATACCACTCATTAATTATCCACTTCATTTCCATTTTAATTTAATTATCCTAAATTTCTTAATTTAAATAATTCATTTAAATTAAGCTTAGGTTAAGAATTTAATTAATTAGAACCTTAGTATTTAAATGTATACACACTATTAAATTAACAAATTAAACCATAAATTAAATTTGTAGGTTAACCAATGTTAAATTATAGATTAATTTCATTAAATATTAATTGTTTCAACCCTTCAAACTAAGGCTAATCTTCATTCTTGCACACTAAACCCCTTAAAACCCTTTTGGAATCATACCATTAGCTCATTAACATTTAAATAAACCCTATCATTAACCCTTTGGAACATAAATAAACTCTAACATGAACCTATTAGAACCTTTTGAGACCCTTCAAATGAACCCTATTGTCATAAATCATAAATCATAAATCATATACCCATGTTTCTAGCATGTATAAATATAAATACTCATTAATTAAGTACTTAGGGTAAACCCTAATATGAACATATTAGAATCTTTTGAGACCCTTCAGATGAACCTAATTGACATAAAATCATATGAACTTAGAAAACCCTAGGGTTAAATACCCATGAATCAAGCATGTATAAATATGAAATACTCATTAATTGAGTAATTAGGATAAACCCTAATTTGAACATATTTTCTTCATCATTTCTTGTACCTGCAAACACTTCAAAAGTAGTTAATTCAATCCAGAACAATTGTTCAACAGTGAAAAAGAGGTTTAGAATTCACCAATTAAGTTGTTTTCATTTTCTCTGGTCATCAACTGGAAGATGTAAATCTTCCCGACAACGGTCATGGTAAGAAACGACGATTCAGTCATACCTAGGAACACAGAGGTAGTGAAAAACACTAAAGTACAATGCAACCTCACCTTAGAAGAGCTACTCAAAGTAAGGCCAGAGCTATGGAAACATGTGGCCAAACAAGTACCAGAGATAGCAAAACCTTGTTCCCAGGTAGGATCCCAGAGAACAGTGCCAGAAATACCCTTGGACAAGATAGGAGATATGAGTGAAGGTGAAGAGGGAAACACTTATCTTCCCATTACACATCAAGGATACACAACCAAGGCAATTCTCGACTCAGGTGCAGGAGTTGCAATTGCTACCACTTCCCTATGGAAGCGTTGGGGCAAGCCAGCACTCAGGCCCACGAGGATGAAATTGCAGATGGCCGATGGTCACATAGAAAGACCCTTAGGCTTGCTAGAAGGAATAACTCTCACCACATGTGGTGTTGAGTTCGAGCATACATTCGCTATATGTGACTTTAGCAAAAATCATGCCTATGAGATGATTTTGGGAAGACCATTTATGCGATAGTTGCAAGTGGTACAGGATTGGGGAACCAACTCCTTGTATTTGCAACACTTAGGTGTCACGACCAAAGTGAATCTCAAAGATTACTCTCATAGAGATGTCCCTCCTATCCAATGGAATCCCATCCATAGAGCCAAAGATGATACAGAATCGGTGCATTCCATAGGATCAGGATCCTCATGGATGCATGAAGATACCCATTTGTGGATGTGCAAAGTAGCAGTAGAAGAAGAGAAAAGAGAGAAAGCCAGAGAGATAGGTGTGAAGGAAACACATAGATCAATTCAAGACCCAGCCTATGCACCTGTAGTGTTTTCCGATGAAGAGTTCGAACCTCATGGTTGGGCAGAAATCCTAGCAACAATGGATGTAGCCATCAATGAAGAACAATGGACACCTCACTGTGATGAAGATGGCTATGACATTTCATTCTTCTCCATAGAGCCAATCATGAGAGATGCAGTTTTAGAAGAGTGCGAACCTAGCCCTGATGCATTTGAAGATGCAAGTGACTCCGATCTAGAGTCAATCATTATGGACCCACCTTTTGCATCAGATGAAGAATACTTCTATGAAGTAGAATTTCAACCCCAAAGGCACGCAGAGCTTACAAATGATATAAGGCTAGCCACACATGTAACCCCTAAGGAAGAAGGAAAGAAAAGGAAGAAGAAAGAAGTCACACCATAAGAGGAAGAATCTTTATTTGAGGTCCCGGATAATTTTAAGAAGTATGAGATAGACGATAGAAGAGTCATGGTGAGAATGCCTAAACGTGAGGCACAATCAGGAGAGGCCTATGATAACAAAGAAACCACAAAGAAAATTGTGGTAGCCATAGAAGAAGGAGAAGAGAGATGCACGTACATAGGCCATGACCTGACAGAAGAGGAAGAACAAGAGCTAATAGCCTTGCTAAGAGAATACAGAAATGTATTCGCTTGGAGTTACAAGGATTTGAAGGGGGTTGATCCAGACATATGCTCACACACTATCCCCATGACCTCAGATGCCAAACCCTCTAAGCAAAAACCATATGCATATAATGATAATTATGCTGCCAAGATCAAAGAGGAGATAGATAGACTGGTTGAAGCTGGATTCATCTATGAAATTGAGCACACTGAGTGGGTATCCCCCATCGTAGTGGTGCCCAAGAAGAATGGAAAGCTGTGTGTATGCATTAACTTGAAGAACGTTAATGCAGCCACAATTCGAGATAACTATCCACTTCCTATCACAGAGCATCTCTTAGAAAGAGTAGCAGGCAAGGAAGTGTACAGCTTCCTCGATGGATTTTCGGGCTACAATCAAGTAGCCATAGCTCCAAAAGATCAGCATAAGACGGCATTTGCCACTAAATGGGGCATTTTTGCCTTTAGAGTAATGCTGTTTGGGCTTACCAATGCACCAGCTACCTTCCAGAGGCTGATGTGCCATGTATTTAAAGAGTTCTTGAGGAAGAACTTAGAAGTCTATGTTGATGATCTTTGTGCTCATTCCAACATCAGACAAACCCATATTCCTGAACTCAGACAAATCTTTGACAAATGTAGAGAATATCAAGTCTGCCTAAACCCAGAAAAGTGCGTTTTTATGGTCAGGCAAGGCAAGATTCTAGGACACATAGTGTCAAAGAATGGCATATCCACTGATGAAGAGAAAGTGAGAGCCATAGCCAAATTACCTAGGCCAAATAATGTCAAGGAAGTACAAGCTTTCATGGGGCATTGTGGTTATTATCGACGGTTTATACACATGTATGCCATCATTGCAAAGCCTCTCTACGGACTTTTGACTAACTTTGAGTGGACTGACGAGTGTGAAAATTCCCTCAATGAGCTTAAACGACGATTATGTTTAGCCCCAATCTTGACTACACCAGATTGAAATAAACCCTTTCATGTTCATGTGGATGCATCCAATTACACTATTGGATGTGTACTCGCACAACCTACTGGTGAAGGTAATATGGATCTCCCAATTGCCTATGCTAGTAGACAATTGAATGCAGCTGAACAAAATTACACCACTACTGAGAGAGAAGGCTTAGGCATGGTATATGCGGTTAAGAAGTTTAGACATTACTTGCTTGCAAATAAGTTTAAATTTTTTACTGATCATCAGGCATTGTTGTACTTGGTAAACAAACCTTGCAACACAGGTAGATTAGTAAGATGGTTTCTCTTACTAATGGAATACGACTTTGAGGTAGTGGTAAGGAAAGGGAAGACTCACTTGAGAGCACACCATCTCTTTAGGCTCACATCTGGAGAAGCCCCACAAGGAGTGTCAGATGACCTTCCTGATGCTTACTTGTTTAATTTGGAAGTGGTGCCGCAGTGGGCTAAGTCATTAGTGCCAGTATTGACATACGGGCCTAACCACCCAGTAGTAAACACACAGGATAGAGAGGTAGTAAAAGCTCAAAAGTATCACATCATGGCAGGTAGTATGTACAAGCACACAGATCAAGGGATCTTGGCTTGTTGTGTGGAAGAGGATGAGTACGCTAAATGGTTGCAATTAGCACATGTAGGTGCATTAGAGCAACACTACTCAAAACAACGAACCCTACAGACACTAAGGAGACTCAGAGTGCATTGGCCAACTATGGAAGCTGATGTCCAAAAGTTGTGCAAGGAATGCCCAATCTGTTGCACTAAACCACCTGTGGAACATGCCACTCTTTATCAAGTGTCCATAGTGCCAGATTGGAGCGAACCACTAGTATCCCTCCTGAGAACGAAAACATTCCCTCCAGACATAACTCTGGCTAGGAAAAGGAGTTTAGAACAAGAAGCCCAGGAGTACTCACTCATTGGTGATAATCTATACAAGCGTGGTAAAGATGGTTACCTGAGACTATGTGTCCATGAGAGTGAATATCTCAAGATCTTGGAAACTGCTCACCAAGGTGTAGCAGGAGGACACTTTGGACCAGACCGAGTGGTTAAAGCGATCCTATTTGCAGGCTTCTAGTGGCCGACCCTTCACATGGATGCACATACCTATGTGAAACGATGTGATGTCTGTCAGCAAACTCAGTATCCTATACGCAAAGATGAGATGCCACTGAAACCCATGATGGGCGGACGAGCATTCTCTAAGTGGGGAATAGACTTTGTTGGTCCTATTAATCCCCCAGCTAAGGGTTCTTGCCACGGACTATCTAACCAAATGGGTAGAGGTAAAAGCTACGACAAAGAACGATGCTCAGACAACTGCTAAATTCTTGTTTGAGAATGTGTTCACCAGATATGGGTTACCTATAGAGCTAGTCAGTGACAGAGGCACTCACTTCTTGAATGAAGTTATTGAAAATCTGCTCCAAGAATTCTTGGTAGTACATAAGAAGTCTTCCCCCTATCACCCTCAAGCAAATGGCCAGGCTGAGAGCACCAACAAGATTCTGTGCAATGTGTTGACCAAATTAGTGAATAATAAAGGCTCTGATTGGGACAAATAGCTACACCATGCTGTTTGGGCATACCGAGTCGCCTACAAAACAGTACTCCAAGCCACCCCCTTTCAGATGGTATTCGGCCAAAATGCAGTGCTATCCTTGGACTTCTTAATACCTACATTGAAAGTAGCACAAGAGCATGAATGGACGGGTCATGAACTCTCCTCAAGACTTTTTGACCTTGAACGATTAGGAGAAACAAGACTGAGGGCGGCTGCAGGGATATATGCAGCTAAGAAACGACAGAAGGCCTACTTTGATGCCCACGTTAAGGATAAAGGTTTGAAGGCAGGCGACCTAGTACTAGTCTACACTTTGAAACAACATGCGAGGAAACTTGAGAAGAGAGGCTACGGACCCATGATCATTAATAGAATCTCAACCAGTGGAGCAGTGCAACTAGCCACATTAGAAGGCGATGTTCTCTCGAGCTACATAAGCGGATGCAGAGTCAAGTTATATCAGGAACCTCTCACAGAGGAAATGCTAAGTCGACTCAATACTGCTAAGAAACGCAAATTTGAGAAGAAGCTCAAGCAGAAGCTTTAGAGCGCATACGGAGAATGAAATTAAGAAGACAAGGCAGAGAGCAACATAGGCCAGATGCATATGCAGATCAAGGATATCATGTGGCTATCTGTGAAGTTTCAGGTGTCAGCTCTCATAGGATAATTGATCGACGTCCTTTTATAACCTTAGATATAGGACAAGGAAAGGGTGCAAGGACTGTAAGAGCCTTGATTGACTCAGGTGCAGCCACTAGTGCTGTTAAATTGTCTTACTGTCAAGAGTTGAAATTAACAGTCAATCCTATAGAAGCGTATCTCATAGGATTGGGAGGTGTGGAAACCCCTTGCATGGGCGAGGTGGAACTTCCCCTCTATATTCAAGATGAAGCAATGACAGTCAAAGTACTAGTGTGTCAAGATGAGGACCTCACGGAGCCTCTTGTCTTGGGTCAGGACTGGATCTATGATCATGCAGTCAACCTAAACCTAAGAAGTGGACTTCTTCAGGTATGGGTAAATCATAATCAAATCACAGTTGAATTAGAAAATAAAGCACTCAAGGAACTAGGAAAGGCACAAACTCCTGGTCCTTCCAGGAGTACACATGAAGATGACCATGCTGTTCTTGTCCAAAACTGTGTGATGCAGAGGAATGATGATCTCAATCAAGAAGTCAGGGACGCAACGAAACTCCCTTCTTTTCCAAAGGCCAGAGGAATGCAGCAACCAAGGGCAGAGCAAACACAGAAGGAGCAGAGTACTACCCCTGCTAGAGGCCAAGAGTACGTGCGATGCAGGATGTCTCAGCCATTGAAACAAGTGTGGGTGCGGAAAGGCAAACACCCTGTTGCGATCAAGCCAACCACATGGGCAAAGCTTCTTATTAGTAATCAACAACACGACACTAATCAGAAGTCTTTCAGAAATTCCTCTGCAAAAGCGAAGCTTATTTGGGTACCCAAGAAGTCGATGAAGGCTAGCCCACGATCAAGACAAATTTGGGTGCCTAAGGCTTGCTTGCGGGCGCAAATAGCTACGTCGAGGCCACACCCGGTACAACATGTTTCACTCACTCGAACATCTGATGCCCAGTCTTACACATCACGCACGGCCACATATTCTTCCATGCGCACAAGTAGAATCACTCGTAAATGGGTCCCTAAAAAGCCTCATTTTCAAGCAGATACTCCTATCAAACCTTCCAGAGTCTCCACAAAATCAAGATCAAAACCCATCCATTGCATTTGGCAACCTAAAACTTGTAATAAACCCCCGGACCCCAGTTGTAAATCCATGTCCACCTACTAACTACATCACTCACACACTACATCTTTCCACTTAGCTCCTAGGTCTACCCAACTCCTAACTACACACACAAGCATCGCGCACTCACTGACTGACTGACTTATCACTAAAAGCTCATGTTAATGTTGTAACGAGGACACAGTGTCATTTTTGTGTCCATTGCAATGTTAACATTTGTTCATATATTCTCACAGAACCGGTTGCGAATTTTTCAACATGGCTGAGGCGGCAGGAACTAGCTCTCAAACAGAAACGAGCCAGCAAGTGGTGGACTTAGACAGTTTACCCGTTTTGCCTGAGACAAATGAAAGACCAGAAGAATTGCAGGCCATCAAAATCATACCTATAGCGGATCCTCCCAGTGGCCATACCATGCCCGTAGGAGAAACTTCCCACTGGTTTAGTGAAGTTGCAGGCCCCTTGGGAGAGGGAACATACCTATGGGAATCAGAGTTGGACTTCAATGGGAAGCAAGGTAAATACCATTTCTTTACAAGAGAATTCGAGAAGTTACAAAATGCAGAAGGTCTACATTCGGTATGGGAGAAGGCAGGATTGGATGCATATTTCAGTGCCCGGCTCCCAAAGCCTGACTTTATGCGATGCTACTATCTCATCAACACCTTGACTCCAAACAAGAACCCAAAAGGCGCAAGCTCATTTGTGATTCCATCTCTGACAAAAGGAAATGAGCTCAAGAGGTTTAGGTTATCCAACAACTTGGTGAGAGAGGCCCTAGATATGCGCGGAATGCATATTCCTACAGAGAAGGAGACCCTAGTGCCTGATTACATGAAGAATCGAAGCCTCACCAAACTCAAGGACATGGTGTCCATGATGCCTAATATTGCAATACACCTTCGCATGTGCATGCAACATTTTGCTTTTCCTGCCCAAGATAGATTCACCATGCCACCCAAAAAGATATGGTTTAGTTTGTATCTGGCAGAGACACAGAGCCTCACCATCAACTTACCCCACTGGATAATTGATCAGATATACCTAGCCCACAAACGATGGCCGCGGAAGCATGTTTTATATGGATGTTGTGCTCTGACTAGAATCATTTATAGATGTCTGGCTTATGACATCCCTATTCAACGGGCCCTGATGTGGAATCGAGTAGAGCAGCTCAGAGGCAGGACATCCACTGGACCCCCTTCTAAGAAGATGAGAGGTACAGTCCAAGTCCCATGTGCTCAACCACGTGGAGCCACCCTAACACCAGACGTTACCCCTCCACCCCGGAGAGTTCGGCCTTTCACACTACGACTTCCAAGACGCAGCATCGATGGGCCTAACTTGATATTTCCTCCAGTCCCAACCGATCTTGAATTTCCCGGTGGTGCACCTTTGGAAGAACTCACGAATGAAGACTTCAAACAATTATTACAAGATGTACAGCTGGAGGCAGAAGAGGCACAACAAGTGGAGAATGTGCAAATGCAGGCAACAACCTCCCAAGTACCTGTCACCACAGTTGAAGTGGATGAAGAGGATGATGAAGATGAAGAACAGGAGGAAGATGAGGAGGATTATGATCAAGAGCGTCAAGATGAGCAACAAGAAGTGCCAGAACTTGTAGGTGCACCTGCATATACAGCTCAACTACAAAGGTTATACGACACAATCAAAGCAGTACAAGAAAGGCATCAACTCTCTCTTGTGTCAGGTCAAGCTTTGATGCAAGAGATGCTATCAGATGATGGAGTGGATCAACATTTTATTGACACCCTCAAATTAGTGTCAGAATCTTTAGGAGTTCCGGAGGCTGTCCACACAGCAGTCCGCCAGTCCGTGAGGTATGACAAGCGCAGAGTTGACACATTACCACGAGCAGGTAAGACTATCAGGATACCTGTCACAGAACAAGAAGTAACCATTGAAACCATAGCCACCCCCACCACCACCATTGACCTCTCTGCTGAAACCTTCGTTCAGACATCACCCATCTCACCCCAGCACCCCCCATCACCACCTTCTCCACCCCCACCACCACCTCCCACCATGGAAGAAACGGCAGTCATCACCTCTACCTTCACTTATAACCCACCCTCATTCACATCATTCTCATTTCGAGAACCCACCTCACAAGACACCCTCTTCTCTTTAGTCACCAATCCCTTGTACACTTCAACCCTTCTATCCTCCGAACCCATAATTGGCCATCCCATAATTCCAAGTGTGGTTGGAAACCCTGTACCCACAGAAGGCACCCTGTGTTTCCCAGCCTATCCCCCAATACGGGTACCTCCATTCCATGACCCTCACTTCCCATCTGCCACCTACACCTCATTCAACCTAACCTCACCAACCCAATACCCGTCCTTTGTGGAGCAGTTCATCCGCACTCCAATGTATCAGCCGCACATTCCCCACATATTCGCAACGACATCAATCTACACAAACACCACACTCACTTCACCTACCATACCAACCTACATGGTAGCCCCTGTACACACCACCTTGTCAAACCCAATGGACATTTCACAACCACCGCACCTCTCCCCACAATTCCACCATCTCCCCCTCCACTACCCCCCACCTCACCACTCAACACATCATTGGTAGACACAGCATTCACTACCTCCCTTCCCATTCCCACCTCCCCTGCATTCCAAACTTTTCCCCTTGCATCTCATAATGTAAATAGCACGTTCAATACATTACTTCAGTGTGCACATCAACTACAACAAGAATATCATCAATTGGAAGAACGCACTGCTGCCCTCCAGGCAGAATCTCGGCGCCTACAGGCTAGAGTTAACACTTTAGAAGCTGATTACCAAACGCTTCTAGCAGAACATACCACCTTACAACAAGCTCACACAGAATTGGAATCGAAAACCTCGACAGTGGATGATCAAGCAGTGAAGGAACTGGAAGGTATGCTCGAGTCCCAAATGATATCCAATGCTACACTTAGACGCAATCTTGGACTATTAAGGAAGCATATGGCAGCAGCACTAGAAGAGAATAAGAGGCTTCAACAACAAAACCAAGACAACTTTGAAGCGGCTATGGAAGGAACTACAGGAGCAACCATTAGCCCTACCAAGTATAGAGCAGTCCCATCAGAAGACATTAGCATCTTACTCGAAGAGCATGCAAATTTCTTGGAGTCATATGAAAAGTTAGAGGTTGAATGTGCGGATCTAAAGAAGCAGATAGCCAGTGCCCCCACAGCTCAACAGGAGCCAATAATCTTGCAACCCTCTATAGAAGAATTAGAGACCCTCCGGAAACAGGTGGCCGAACTCCAAGCACGTCTCTTACCATATGAAAGGCCACCCTTGCCAATTGAAGAACTAGAACCTGAAACAGTGGTGGAAATCCTCGTCGATGACAACTATGAAGAGCCATACGAGCCGATGCCCACACCCGGCGGTCGGGTAACAGAGGAAGGATAGGACACTTTAGAAATAGGAGTTCCAGATTGGGTTAAAAGGATCGAGAAAGTAGGAAAGACACATGATGATCGTGTTGCCATGCAAATTCAATCTCTCACAAATCTGGAAGAAACTGTCCTTCGATCTTCTTACTTTCAGAACCTATCCCACCAACGTTTGATCACAACATCAAAGACGCAATACATGCCTTACTTTGTCTTGCTACATGATTATAATGCAGAAGTTAAAAGGCATACAGGGAAGGAGCCCACATTCGCCACTCAATTTGAGCCAGAGGACTTACCGGTAGATGCCCGTGCTGGCTCGATCTTCCAACCTAATTGGCGTGCACGTCTACTAACCGATTACCCTGAGATGATGAGCACATGGGCAACCATGCCACTGTATATCAAGTATAATCCATGCTATTTCCCAGTGGTACGTCGCAGATCCTGGCAAGCATTTGCAATCAAGGTATGCAACAATAAAGAATGCTCGGCTTGGGTTAACTATATTTTGCTCCGCCTCGAGGGACCCCAACCGTAGCCTACATGATATCAACAATTCGACACTGATCTACTCGTCTAAATAATGTACCCGACATAGCAGCGAAAATGTGTATGAAAATATTCGAGCTCATGACCATTGTCTTCAAAACCTTTCGGAAGGTACAAGCTCCATACATCTCTACCCCTGGATTCTCTCAAGGTAACAAGGATTTAGTCTACGACATGAGCCAGACTCCCTCGGTCACTATAATCTTTGCCTGGCATGCACGAATAAAGTACTTACCCGCATGCTTCAAGCAGACATTTGAGGAAATGTTCTCTATGGGATTCTGGGAATATCATTCGGAAATTTTCATTCCTAGACCAACACATTTGCTACATCTATTCGCAGTAGAACAAGCCATCCATGCAGATCAGTTATGTCTGCCACATCCGGACATTCCAGGACCAATTGATTGGGATCGCATGATGACAGATTTCGCCCGAGGACTACGCATACAAGAACATCAACTTGCCACTCATGTGGTGGATTATTACATCCACCACTCCTAGCAACAAGAGTCTGTCAGAGACGACAGACGTGAGAAAGGGGGGGGGTGTTGAGAGCAGTATGGGCACCCAAGGACTGACTAGACAAGGAAGCCAGAGGAGAGAGTCAGAGCCAGTTGAAGGATTAAGTAGACAGAGCAGTCGACGCAAATCTGGCAGATAGGCCCTTCAAATTTTTCCAAATCAACATCCTACAACAATGATTCTCATCACTAACATACATTGTAAATACCATTTCATAATTTTGTAGCTCCATTTTGTGCAAGCCAAGGAGTCCTTGAGCTTGAGGAGCTTTAGAAGTACCTACCTATCAGTTTTCACATTTTTTAGACTTCGTTTGAACCTCCAAATAGGGTAGAGAACCTAATTTCTAACTAGGCCGGACACTAGGTCTGGACACAACCAAAACCTAGTCAAAAACTATAAATAGAGCTAGAGAGCTCATTTTTGAGGTTAGCTTGTAAGTGATTTGAACTTGTAAGAGCTTTTTGAAAGTAATCTAAGAACTCCATTGCTTCTCACTCTTTGTCTTACTACGTGTGCACGTGTGTGTGTATATGTGTGCATGTTGGTGTGCTTCTCACTCACGCACTTGTGCCTTCACTTGCTCAAGGTCTTCATACCATCCTCACGTCTTCCCGGATTGACATTAAAGGAGGTGCTACTCATCACTGAGCTACAAATATGTTTGTGTATGTGCATGCATGTGTGTATCTAATATGCATGTGTGTATGTAATATGTGTGTTTGTGTGTATGTAATATGTATGTGAGTGTGTATGTAATATGCATGTGTGTATGTAATATGTATGTGTATGTGTGTGTATGTATGTATGCATCTCTCTCTCTATCTCATTCTCTTTCTACTTCATCTCTCTCTCTCGTTCATCTCTCTCTCTTTCACTCTCTCTCTATCTTTCTCTTTCATCTCTCTCTCTCCTTCTCTCTCTCTCTCTCTCTTTGTGTTTCTCTAGATCTCTCTCTTTCTTTCATCTCTCTCTCTCTCTAGCTCACTCTCTATCAATAAAAAACAAAACAATCACTTACATCGATGTAATTGTTTGGAGCGTTGCCAAAAAGCTCCTGCAAAACGAAAGAGAAGTGGAATTAGAAAAGGGAAAACACAAAGAAAGAGAAAGGGTGCTACAGTATGTGTAATCTTAAAAAAAATTTAGATCTAGAGAAACAAAGATGTAGAGAAAGAAAGAGAGAGAGAGAAAGAGAGAGAGAGAGAAAGAGAGAGAAAGAGAGAGATGTGTGTACACAATAGGTTCAGACTGTACTTCGCACCCGCAAACTCGACAATAGCAACCTTTGGTTCCAAACGCAAGCACATGTCGAATTTTTGCTCTCGGGCTCGGTCATTGCCTCGGTATAAGCGTCGGTATAAGCGTCGGTATAAGCGTCGGTATAAGCATCGATATAAGCATCAGTATAAGCATCGGTAATTTATAGTAAACTACCGATGCCTATACTAGCGCTCATACCGACACCGTGTATACCGACGATTAAATCACCATCGATATTGCATTTGTAAGATGCCACATTGATTTTCCACCTGAAAAAAAAAAAAGATGTGTAGGTAATAATGAAATTTTATGTTTAGGATATTTTGATCATGTCTGCAAAATTTTGTAGCAATAAGTTTTTACATTCTCTCTCTAGAAAGTTGTCGCATGAAATTTGTATGTTAATTTTGAGCATGAAGATGAAGGAATCTGAAAAAGTGTTGTATGAGAGAAAGGTAGAGTATTCTTTGTAGAAAAACTTTACTTGATTGAATTTTTTGTAGTTCCTATGTTTTATGTCTCATTTGGTTCCATGAAGATAGGTTAATGAAGAGATTTTTCATGTTTTTTCATCTCTCTCTAGAATTTTTGATTTTGCAGGGCCCAAAAGTGATATCTGGAAGCAGATTTGGACCTGAGGCGTCTCTAACATTATTGTACAGATTTAAGAACTGAATATTTTTGTCTCTCACAAGCTCAAGCTGATTCCTCACTGTTTTTGAGTTAAAGGGTTTTGAAAAGTGCCGTTTTCCAACACAAAAAAAAAAAAAAAGAAGCCTTCATTCATTCATCTTATTCATGTTTGCGGATTTAGAAAACGCACATGGGTATATGGGTTATTTTTGGGTGATTGACATGTGTGTGAGTGCGTTGCAGGGATTACCTCTATTTTTGCAGGTACGATTCTTGATGGTGGACATGAAAAGTAGATGCATGGGTGGTCCGGAAGTCTTGCATGAGACATGCGAAAAGACGCTATCTTGGAGCATGCAGATTCTAAAAGTGCGGGTCTAGGAAGGCGTGATTGGTTGTGCGCTGACGAAAGGTGGAGATCCCAAAAAGACGAAGACTGAGAGATAGAAAAGGATGATGGTCGTACAGTCATTACGATCGTTTTTCGACTTCTGGAATTGTGATTGCGATTGAGATTGAGATTGAGATTGAGATTGTGATTGTGATTGAGATTGGGATTGAGATTGTGATTCCGATTGAGATTGGGATTGAGATCAGCTCGGGGGTGGTCGGGTGGATGAGGCTTCACATTGAAGCAATCTGATAGATTTTGTAATGCAGATCAGAACTACTTGTAAATCTGCACAGATAATAAAATTCTCTCTCTTCTTGTTCTGCTTATACTCTGTTTGCCTTCTTTATATCTTGTGGTGTCGAAACCCATTATTTTGTGTGAGATTGTGACTCAAGTTTAGGAGACTTGTTACACTGTGTGTATGCACGTGTATATATATGTGTATGTGCATATGTATTATGTGTTCATATGTGTATATGTGTGTATGCATGTGTGTATATATGTGAAAGCCAAAAACTATAACCCTCAAACCCTAACCCTAAAACATGCATATGTGTGTATGTGTATGTCACGTGTGTGTATGTATGCATGTGTGTGCATGTGACTCTCTCTCTCTCTATGTGTATGTGTGTATGTATGTATGTATGTATGTATGTATGTATGTATGTGTGTCTGTATGTATGTATGCATGTGTGTGTATGTATGTATGTATGTGTATGTGTATGTGTGTATGCATGTGTATATGTGTGCATGTGTGTATGTATTATGTGTGTATATGTGTAAAAGTCAAAAACCCTAATCCTCAAACCCTAACCCTAAACATGTATATGTGTGTTTGTGTGGATGTATATGTGATGTGTGTGTATGTGTATGTGCATGTATGCATGTGTGTGTACACGTGTGTGCATGTATATATGTGTGTGTATGTATGCATATGCATGTGTATGTAATATTTATGCATCTGTGTGTATGTATGTCTATGTCTCTTTCTCTCTATCTATATCTCTCTCTTTATCTCTCTCTCTCTCTCTTTCATCTCTCTCTCCCTGAACGCTCTCGTCAAAGCCCAATTGACATCGTCTCTTGTCAAATTCCAAAGAATCAATGCCAAAAATCTCCTACAAAACAAAAGAAAAGAGAAATTCAAAAACCCTAATCCTAAAACCCTAACCCTAAAACATGTATATGTGTGTATGTGTGTATGTATATGTGATGTGTGTGTATGTGTATGTGCATGTATGGATGTGTATATACATATGTGAGTGTGTATATATGTGCATTTATGTAATATGCATGTGTGTATGTATGTATGTGTGTGTGTACATGCATATGTGTGTGTATGTATGTATGCATATAATGCATGTGTGTATGCACATAAGTGTGTGTATCCATATGTGAGTGTTTATTTATATGTGTGTGTGTATGTAATATGCATGTGTATGTATGTATGTGTGTGTACATGCAAATATGTGTGTATGTATCTCTCTCTTTTTTTCATCTCTCTCTATCTCATTGTATATCAATCGAAAACAAAATAATCACTTACATCAATGTAATTGTTTGGAGCGTTGTCGTCAAAGTCCACTTAATGTTTTCCTTCGTCGAATTCCAAAGAACTGATGTCAAAATTCTCTTGCAAAACAAAAGAAAAGAGAAATTCATAAACCCTAACCCTAAAACATGTATATATGTGTATGTGTGTATGTATATGTGATGTGTGTGTATGTGTATGTAGTGTGTATACATATGTGAGTGTGTAAAGATATGTGAGTGTGTATATATATGTGTGTGTGTGTATGTAATATGCATGTGTGTATGTATGTATGTGTGTGTACATGCGTATGTGTGTGTGTATCCATGCATATGCATGTGTGTATGCACATATGTGTGTGTATACATATGTGAGTGTGTATGTATGTATGTATGTATGTGTGTGTGTACATGCAAATATGTGTGTATGTATGTATGCATATGCATGTGTGTATGTATACATGTGTGTGTGTACATGTGTGTATGTATATGTGTGTATACATGTATGTATGTATGTGAGTATGAGAATGAATATGTGTGTGTATGTATATGCATGTTTGTATCTAATATGCATGTGTGTATGTAATATGCATGTTTGTATGTAATATGCATGTATGTATGTATATGTGTGTATGCATGTATGTAATATGTATGTGTATGTATATGCATGTGTGTCTGTAATATGTATGTGAGTGTGTATGTAATATGCATGTGTGTATGTAATATGTATGTGTATGTGTGTGTATGTATGTATGCATCTCTCTCTCTATCTCATTCTCTTTCTATGTCATCTCTCTCTCTCTCTCTTTCATCTCTCTCTCTTTCACTCTCTCTCTATCTTTGTCTTTCATCTCTCTCTCTCTTTCTCTCTCTATCTCTTTGTGTTTCTCTAGATCTCTCTCTTTCTTTCATCTCTCTCTCTCTAGCTCACTCTCTATGAATCAAAAACAAAACAATCACTTACATCGATGTAATTGTTTGGAGCGTTGTCATCAAGGTCCACTTAATGTTGCCCTTCATTGAATTCCAAAGATTTGATGCCAAAAAGCTCCTGCAAAACGAAAGAGAAGTGGAATTAGAAAAGGGAAAACACAAAGAAAGAGAAAGGGTGCTACAATATGTGCAATTCTTTAAAAAAATTCAGATCTAGAGAAACAAAGATATAGAGAAAGAAAGAGAGAGAGAGAAAGAAAGAGAGAGAGAGAGAGAAAGAGAGAGAAAGAGAGAGATGTGTGTACACAATAGGTTCAGAATGTACTTCGCACCCGCAAACTCGACAGTAGCAAACTTTGGTTCCAAACGCAAGCAAATGTCGAATTTTTGCTCTCGGGCTCGGTCATTGCCTCAGTATAAGTGTCGGTATGAGCATCGGTATAAGCATCGATATAAGCATCAGTATAAGCATCGGTAATTTATAGTAAAGTACCGATGCCTATACATGCACTCATACCGACACCGTGTATACCGACGATTACATCACCATCGGTATTGCATTTGTAAGATGCCACATTGATTTCCCACCTGGAAAAAAAAAAGATGTGTCGGTAATAATGAAATTTTATGTTTAGGATATTTTGATCATGTCTGCAAAATTTTGTAGCAATAAGTTTTTACATTCTCTCTCTAGAAAATTGTCGCATGAAATTTGTATGTTAATTTCGAGCATGAAGATGAAGGAATCTGAAAAAGTGTTGTATGAGAGAAAGGTAGAGTATTCTTAGTAGAAAAACTTTACCTGATTGAATATTTTGTAGTTCCTATGTTTTATGTCTCATTTGGTTCCATGAAGATAGGTTAATGAAGAGAATTTTCATGTTTTTTCATCTCTCTCTAGAATTTTCGATTTTGCAGGGCCCAAAAGTGATATCTGGAAGTAGATTTGGACCTGAGGCGTCTCTAACATTATTGTACAGATTTAAGAACTGAATATTTTTGTCTCTAACAAGCTCAAGCTGATTCCTCACTGTTTTTGAGTTACAGGGTTTCGAGAAGTGCCGTTTTCCAACACTAAAAAAAAAAAAAGCCTTCATTCATTCATCTTATTCATGTTCGCGGATTTAGAAAACGCACATGGGTATATGGGTTATTTTTGGGTGATTGACGTGTGTGTGAGTGCGTTGCAGGGATTAGCTCTATTTTTGCAGGTACGATTCTTGATAGTGGACATGAAAAGTAGATGCATGGGTGGTCCGGAAGTCTTGCATGAGACATGCGAAAAGACGCTATCTTGGAGCATGCAGATTCTAAAAGTGCGGGTCTAGGAAGGCGTGATTGGTCGTGGGTTGGCGAAAGGCGGAGATCCCAAAAAGACGAAGACTGAGAGATAGAAAAGGATGATGGTCGTACAGTCATTAGGATCGTTTTTCGGCTTCTGGAATTGCGATTGAGATTAAGATTGAGATTGTGATTGTGATTGAGATTGGGATTGAGATTGTGATTCTGATTGAGATTGGGATTGAGATCAGCTCGGGGGTGGTCCGGTGGATGAGGCTTCACATTGAAGCAATCTGATAGATTTTGTAACACAGATCAGAACTACTTGTAAATTTGCACACATAATAAAATTCTCTCTCTTCTTGTTCTGCGTATACTCTGTTTGCCTTCTTTATATCTTGTGGCGTCGAAACCCATTATTCTGTGTGAGATTGTGACTCAAGTTTAGGAGACTTGTTACAGTATGTGTGTATGCACGTGTATATATATGTGTATGTGCATATGTATTATGTGTTCATATGTGTATATGTGTGTATGCATGTGTGTATATATGTGAAAGCCAAAAATTGTAACCCTCAAACCCTAACCCTAAAACATGCATATGTGTGTATGTATATGTCACGTGTGTGTATGTATGCATGTGTGCGCATGTGACTCTCTCTCTCTCTATGTGTATGTGTGTATGTATGTATGTATGTATGTATGTATGTATGTATGTATGTATGTATGTGTGTCTGTATGTATGTATGCATGTGTGTGTATGTATTTATGTATGAATGTATGTGTATGTGTATGTGTGTATGCATGTGTATATGTGTGCATGTGTGTATGTATTATGTGTGTATCTGTGTAAAAGTCAGAAACCCTAATCCTAAAACCCTAACCCTAAACATGTATATGTGTGTTTGTGTGGATGTATATGTGATGTGTGTGTATGTGTATGTGCATGTATGCATGTGTGTCTACATATGTGTGCATGTATATATGTGTGTGTATGTATGCATATGCATATGTGTATGTAATATTTATGCATCTGTGTGTATGTATCTCTATGTCTCTCCCTTTCTCTCTATCTATATCTCTCTCTTTATCTCTCTCTCTCTCTCTCTCTTTCATCTCTCTCTCCCTGAACACTCTCTTCAAAGCCCAATTGACATCGTCTCTTGTCAAATTCCAAAGAATCAATGCCAAAAATCTCCTACAAAACAAAAGAAAAGAGAAATTCAAAAACCCTAATCCTAAAACCCTAACCCTAAAACATGTATATGTGTGTATGTGTGTATGTATATGTGATGTGTGTGTATGTGTATGTGCATGTATGGATGTGTGTATACATATGTGAGTGTGTATATATGTGCATTTATGTAATATGCATGTGTGTATGTATGTATGTGTGTGTGTACATGCATATGTGTGTGTGTATGTATGTATGCATATGCATGTGTGTATGCACATGTGTGTGTATACATATGTGAGTGTGTATTTATATGTGTGTGTGTATGTAATATGCATGTGTATGTATGCATGTGTGTGTACATGCAAATATGTGTGTATGTATCTCTCTCTTTTTTTCATCTCTCTCTATCTCACTGTATATCAATCGAAAACAAAATAATCACTTACATCAATGTAATTGTTTGGAGTGTTGTCGTCAAAGTCCACTTAATGTTTTCCTTCGTCGAATTCCAAACAACTGATGCCAAAAATCTCCTGCAGAACAAAAGAAAAGAGAAATTCATAAACCCTTATCCTAAAACCCTAACCCTAAAACATGTATATATGTGTATGTGTGTATGTATATGTGATATGTGTGTATGTGTATGTGCATGTATGCATGTGTGTATACATATGTGAGTGTGTAAAGATATGTGAGTGTGTATATATATATGTGTGTGTGTGTGTATGTAATATGCATGTGTGTATGTATGTATGTGTGTGTACATGCATATGTGTGTGTGTATCTATGCATATGCATGTGTGTATGCACATATGTGTGTGTATACATATGTGAGTGTGTATGTATGTATGTATGTGTGTGTGTACATGCAAATATGTGTGTATGTATGTATGCATATGCATGTGTGTATGTACACATGTGTGTGTGTACATGTGTGTATGTATATGTGTGTATACATGTATGTATGTATGTGAGTATGAGAATGAATATGTGTGTGTATGTATATGCATGTGTGTATCTAATATGCATGTGTGTATGTAATATGCATGTTTGTATGTAATATGTATGTATGTATGTATATGTGTGTATGTGTATGTATATGCATGTGTGTATGTAATATGTATGTGAGTGTGTATGTAATATGTATGTGTATGTGTGTGTATGTATGTATGCATCTCTCTCTCTATCTCATTCTCTTTCGATTTCATCTCTCTCTCTCTCTCTCTTTCATCTCTCTCTCTCTTTCACTTTCTCTCTACCTTTCTCTTTCATCTCTCTCTCTCTTTGTGTTTCTCTAGATCTCTCTCTTTCTTTCATCTCTCTCTCTCTCTAGCTCACTCTCTATCAATCAAAAACAAAACAATCACTTACATCGATGTAATTGTTTGGAGCGTTGTCATCAAGGTCCACTTAATATTTCCCTTCATTGAATTCCAAAGATTTGATGCCAAAAAGCTCCTGCAAAACAAAAGAGAAGTGGAATTAGAAAAGGGAAAACACAAAGAAAGAGAAAGGGTGCTACAGTATGTGCAATTCTTTAAAAAAAATCAGACCTAGAGAAACAAAGATGTAGAGAAAGAAAGAGAGAGAGAGAGAAAGAGAGAGAGAGAAAGAGAGAGAAAGAGAGAGATGTGTGTACACAATAGGTTCAGAATGTACTTCGCTTCCGCAAACTCGACAGCAGCAAGCTTTGGTTCCAAACGCAAGCAAATGTCGAATTTTTGCTCTCGGGCTCGGTCATTGCCTCGGTATAAGCGTCGGTATGAGCGTCGATATAAGCATCGATATAAGTATCAGTATAAGCATCGGTAATTTATAGTAAAGTACCGATGCCTATACGGGCGCTCATATCGACACCGTGTATACCGACGATTAAATCACCATCCGTATTGCATTTGTAAGATGCCACATTGATTTCCCACCTGGAAAAAAAAAAGATGTGTAGGTAATAATGAAATTTTATGTTTAGGATATTTTGATCATGTCTGCAAAATTTTGTAGCAATAAGTTTTTACATTCTCTCTCTAGAAAGTTGTCGCATGGAATTTGTATGTTAATTTTGAGCATGAAGATGAAGGAATCTGAAAAAGTGTTGTATGAGAGAAAGGTAGAGTATTCTTAGTAGAAAAACTTTACCTGATTGAATATTTTGTAGTTCCTATGTTTTATGTCTCATTTGGTTCCATGAAGATAGGTTAATGAAGAGATTTTTCATGTTTTTTCATCTCTCTAGAATTTTTGATTTTGCAGGGCCCAAAAGTGATATCTGGAAGTAGATTTGGACCTGAGGCGTCTCTAACATTATTGTACAGATTTAAGAACTGAATATTTTTGTCTCTCACAAGCTCAAGCTGATTCCTCACTGTTTTTGAGTTACAGTGTTTCGAGAAGTGCCGTTTTCCAACACTAAAAAAAAAAAAAAAAGCCTTCATTCATTCATCTTATTCATGTTCACGGATTTAGAAAACGCACATCGGTATATGGGTTATTTTTGGGTGATTGACGTGTGTGTGAGTGCATTGCAGGGATTACCTCTATTTTTGCAGGTACGATTCTTGATGGTGGACATGAAAAGTAGATGCATGGGTGGTCCGGAAGTCTTCCATGAGACATGCGAAAAGACGCTATCTTGGAGCATGCAGATTCTAAAAGTGCGGGTCTAGGAAGGCGTGATTGGTCGTGCGCTGGCGAAAGGCGGAGATCCCAAAAAGACGAAGACTGAGAGATAGAAAAGGATGATGGTCGTACAGTCATTACGATCGTTTTTCGGCTTCTTGAATTGCGATTGAGATTAAGATTGAGATTGTGATTGTGATTGAGATTGGGATTGAGATTGTGATTCTGATTGAGATTGGGATTGAGATCAGCTCGGGGGTGGTCCGGTGGATGAGGCTTCACATTGAAGCAATCTGATAGATTTTGTAACGCAGATCAGAACTACTTGTAAATTTGCACACATAATAAAATTCTCTCTCTTCTTGTTCTGCGTATACTCTGTTTGCCTTCTTTATATCTTGTGGTGTCGAAACCCATTATTCTGTGTGAGATTGTGACTCAAGTTTAGGAGACTTGTTACAGTATGTGTGTATGCATGTGTATATATATGTGTATGTGCATATGTATTATGTGTTCATATGTGTATATGTGTGTATGCATGTGTGTATATATGTGAAAGCCAAAAATTGTAACCCTCAAACCCTAACCCTAAAACATGCATATGTGTGTATGTATATGTCACGTGTGTGTATGTATGCATGTGTGTGCATGTGACTCTCTCTCTCTCTCTATGTGTATATGTGTATGTATGTATGTATGTATGTATATATGTATGTATGTGTGTTTGTATGTATGTATGCATGTGTGTGTATGTATTTATGTATGTATGTATGTGTATGTGTATGTGTGTATGCATGTGTATATGTGTGCATGTGTGTATGTATTATGTGTGTATATGTGTAAAAGTCAGAAACCCTAATCCTAAAACCCTAACCCTAAACATGTATATGTGTGTTTGTGTGGATGTATATGTGATGTGTGTGTATGTGTATGTGCATGTATGCATGTGTGTCTACATATGTGTGCATGTATATATGTGTGTGTATGTATGCATATGCATATGTGTATGTAATATTTATGCATCTGTGTGTATGTATCTCTATGTCTCTCCCTTTCTCTCTATCTATATCTCTCTCTTTATCTCTCTCTCTCTCTCTCTTTCATCTCTCTCTCCCTGAACGCTCTCTTCAAAGCCCAATTGACATCGTCTCTTGTCAAATTCCAAAGAATCAATGCCAAAAATCTCCTACAAAACAAAAGAAAAGAGAAATTCAAAAACCCTAATCCTAAAACCCTAACCCTAAAACATGTATATGTGTGTATGTGTGTATGTATATGTGATGTGTGTGTATGTGTATGTGCATGTATGGATGTGTGTATACATATGTGAGTGTGTATATATGTGCATTTATGTAATATGCATGTGTGTATGTATGTATGTGTGTGTGTACATGCATATGTGTGTGTGTATGTATGTATGCATATGCATGTGTGTATGCACATGTGTGTGTATACATATGTGAGTGTGTATTTATATGTGTGTGTGTATGTAATATGCATGTGTATGTATGTATGTGTGTGTACATGCAAATATGTGTGTATGTATCTCTCTCTTTTTTTCATCTCTCTCTATCTCACTGTATATCAATCGAAAACAAAATAATCACTTACATCAATGTAATTGTTTGGAGTGTTGTCGTCAAAGTCCACTTAATGTTTTCCTTCGTCGAATTCCAAACAACTGATGCCAAAAATCTCCTGCAAAACAAAAGAAAAGAGAAATTCATAAACCCTAATCCTAAAACCCTAACCCTAAAACATGTATATATGTGTATGTGTGTATGTATATGTGATGTGTGTGTATGTGTATGTGCATGTATGCATGTGTGTGTATACATATGTGAGTGTGTAAAGATATGTGAGTGTGTATATATATGTGTGTGTGTGTGTGTATGTAATATGCATGTGTGTATGTATGTATGTGTGTGTACATGCATATGTGTGTGTGTATCTATGCATATGCATGTGTGTATGCACATATGTGTGTGTATACATATGTGAGTGTGTATGTATGTATGTATGTGTGTGTGTACATGCAAATATGTGTGTATGTATGTATGCATATGCATGTGTGTATGTATACATGTGTGTGTGTACATGTGTGTATGTATATGTGTGTATACATGTATGTATGTATGTGAGTATGAGAATGAATATGTGTGTGTATGTATATGCATGTGTGTATCTAATATGCATGTGTGTATGTAATATGCATGTTTGTATGTAATATGCATGTATGTATGTATATGTGTGTATGTGTATGTATATGCATGTGTGTATGTAATATGTATGTGAGTGTGTATGTAATATGCATGTGTGTATGTAATATGTATGTGTATGTGTGTGTATGTATGTATGCATCTCTCTCTCTATCTCATTCTCTTTCGATTTCATCTCTCTCTCTCTCTCTTTCATCTCTCTCTCTCTTTCACTTTCTCTCTATCTTTCTCTTTCATCTCTCTCTCTCTCTTTGTGTTTCTCTAGATCTCTCTCTTTCTTTCATCTCTCTCTCTCTAGCTCACTCTCTATCAATCAAAAACAAAACAATCACTTACATCGATGTAATTGTTTGGAGCGTTGTCATCAAGGTCCACTATATATTTCCCTTCATTGAATTCCAAAGATTTGATGCCAAAAAGCTCCTGCAAAACGAAAGAGAAGTGGAATTAGAAAAGGGAAAACACAAAGAAAGAGAAAGGGTGCTACAGTATGTGCAATTCTTAAAAAAAATTCAGACCTAGAGAAACAAAGATGTAGAGAAAGAAAGAGAGAGAGAGAGAAAGAGAGAGAGAGAAAGAGAGAGATGTGTGTACACAATAGGTTCAGAATGTACTTCGCTTCCGCAAACTCGACAGCAGCAAACTTTGGTTCCAAACGCAAGCAAATGTCGAATTTTTGCTCTCGGGCTCGGTCATTGCCTCCGTATAAGCGTCGGTATGAGCGTCGGTATAAGCATCGATATGAGCATCAGTATAAGCATCGGTAATTTATAGTAAAGTACCGATGCCTATACCAGCGCTCATACCGACACCGTGTATACCGACGATTAAATCACCATCAGTATTGCATTTGTAAGATGCCACATTGATTTTCCACCTGGAAAAAAAAAAGATGTGTAGGTAATAATGAAATTTTATGTTTAGGATATTTTGATCATGTCTGCAAAATTTTGTAGCAATAAGTTTTTACAATCTCTCTCTAGAAAGTTGTCGCATGAAATTTGTATGGTTAATTTCGAGCATGAAGATGAAGGAATCTGAAAAAGTGTTGTATGAGAGAAAGGTAGAGTGGTCTTAGTAGAAAAACTTTACCTGATTGAATTTTTTGTAGTTCCTATGTTTTATGTCTCATTTGGTTCTAGGGAGATAGGTTAATGAAGAGATTTTTCATGTTTTTTCATCTCTCTAGAATTTTTGATTTTGCAGGGCCCAAAAGTGATATCTGGAAGCAGATTTGGACCTGAGGCATCTCTAATATTATTGTACAGATTTAAGAACTGAATACTATTGTCTCTCACAAGCTCAAGCTGATTCCTCACTATTTTTGAGTTACAGGGCTTCATTCATTCATCTTATTCATGTTCACGGATTTAGGAAACGCACATGGGTATATGGGTTATTTTTGGGTGATTAATGTGTGTGTGAGTGCATTGCAGGGATCACCTCTATTTTTGCAGGTAAGATTCTTGATGGTGGACATGAAAGGTAGATGCATTGGTGGTCTAGAAGTCTTGCATGAGACATGCGAAAAGACGCTATCTTGGAGCATGCAGATTCTAAAAGTGCGGGTCTAGGAAGGCGTGATTGGTCGTGTGCTGGCCGCGAAAGGCGGAGATCCAAAAGAAAGACGAAGACTAAGAGATAGAAAAGGACGATGGTCGTACAATCATTACGATCGTTTTTCGGCTTCTGGAATTGAGATTGAGATTGAGATTGGGATTGAGATTGTGATTGTGATTGAGATTGGGATTGAGATGAGCTCAGGGGTGGTTGGTTGGATGAGGCTTCACATTGAAGCTATCTGATAGATTTTGTAACACAGATCAGAACTATTTGTAAATCTGCACAGATAATAAAATTCTCTCTCTCTTCTTGTTCTGTGTATACTCTGTTTTCCTTCTTTATATCTTGTGGTGTCGAGGCCTATTATTCTGTGTGGGATTGTGACTCAAGATTAGGACTTGTTACAGCATCCATGGTTTTTCAAGCATTTTCAACGGTCATACCGACACCGAGGCGTGACCATCGGTATGGACAACCTCGGTATGCCCCTCATATGTTGTAGTGCATTTCAGACAATGATCTCTTCCTCATATGTTGTAGTACACCTTAGAGTCCACTACAGATGGAATTTCTTCTACATGTATTTCCTCACAAATTTTTCTCCTATGTGGAGAGACTTGTAAAACAAATAGCCACTCTTATTCTTTTGAATCTAGCATAAAGACAACTTGCTCATAGTATTTAGAAAGTACAAATTTATCTCTTTTAGTTGTCCATAGCTTTATGGAGTCTATTTGAAGCAAAGCACTCTTATCTTGCCTCACTGTTGCGTTTCTTCTAGAGGTGACCACTTTGAACCATTTCACATCAAATAGAAAGTATTCAAACCTCCTAAAGGATAGCTTCAAGATATCTTGGATCACTCCACAATACTTGAGCTGGCTTTCTTGAGCATTCTCCTCTTTTGCACTAGCTCTACTTTTTTGGAAAATGTTCACCATCACCCCACTATTAAAAGTAGACCTATTTTCATTGATTCATACGATTCGAAAGTGTTGTCCATGAGACCATAGTGCACTGTATTTAGAATACTCCCAATCACACCCCTTTGTGAGTTTCTCCTCTTCTTTAGAGATATCCTCACCTGCTGCTTTAGCTTGTGGAATGGCTTTATCTAGCCATCTGTTCGTTCGAAAGGGTGGAAGAGGTCGAAGACTTTCTGAAAGAGGAAAAACGTGAGTGGAATGTTTCTTTCGAAACTGAGCTCTTTCCTTTGCAAGCTCATACCTCGCCAACCACTTTTGCATAGGCTTAGAGTTAACAATGCAAAACTTCATTGCCTTCTCTCTAAAAGCTGCATCCATATTTCTCTGCATCCCTTTACCTTGAGGCTCATCACCTACAAGATGAACATCTTTATCAATGCTCCATAAGCGAGGCATTTTTGGGTATGACATCCATAGAAACTCTATTATGAATACAAGAGACTCTTGTACGAGCCACCCCTTTGCCATGCTTCCCTCTATGTTCTTTGATGAACAAACCCTTTTAATGTCTTCATGATGTGATCTAAAAAGAGCATCCATCGACTATGGGCAGTTCTTGCTATTGCGACTTCATCAACCAGATGAACCAATAAATGAAGTTGAATTGTGAGAATACTTGTGGGAAAGTATTTCTCAAGCATATAGATAGCCTCTATAGGATTGAGTTTCGCACTCTTTATGTTACCTCTCTTTATCTCATTAGAAGAGATCCACCATACGAAGGAACTAATTTTATAAATTGTTGTTTGCATATCCTCCAAAAGGTAATCAAACTGTAAACAATTCTGCCAATCATGAGACTTGATCCCTCCGAGATCATTGTTTTTTGTGAAGGCAATATTTAAACACCTCATGTGCCTAATAGGTGTCCAAAACTCTAAAATCCCCTTCGTCACTTTTTGCTCTTCCATTTTGCAGAGCACCCAAGGAGCTCTTGGTAGCGAGATTGCTCCGTTGGGCTTAGTAATTACCCGCAACTCTTGCATATGGTCTTGCTCTTCCATGTCCTCCCTTTGTGATTTTCTCTCCTTCTTTTTTATCATTGTCTTTAAGAGCATCTCTCCCACATTCTTGACAATATGCATCAAGTCTATTGAATGATTGATCAATAACTCACTCCAATAAGGGAATTCATAAAAGATCGATAGTCCTTCATAGACAGTTCTTTGAAGTGCTTTGGAGTAGCATGCTTTGAGTTGTGGTCCCCATAGGGAACAAGCATGGTAACCCGAAATTGATAAACCTGAGCATTCACCATAACCGGGCCAGTCATGCATCATCCACATAAGTATGCCTTACACTCACACATCTTGTCTTCTTATAGCTTGAGACATGTCGTGCATAGTAATCCCATCCCATAAAGTGCAGAGCTATTCCAGAAGTGGTGCAAGGTATACATCCATGTTTTTTACATTATACTTACCTGACGTAATGAGAGCTAATAATAAATGGTCCTTTTTTGTGGATAACCATGGTGGATGTTATAGTTGACCCTAATTAATCATGTATGTATGCATATGTGTATGTATGTAAAAAACCTAAAACCCTAATTAATCATAAAGACCTAGACCTAAAACATGTAGGTATATGTGTGTGTATGTGTATATGTTTATATGCATATGTGTATGTATATGTGTGTCTGCGTATCTGTGTGTATGTATGTATTTGCATGTGTGCATGTATACGTGTGTGTACATATGTGTATGCATATGTGTGTGTATATATGTATGCATATGCATGTGTGTATGTATATGTGTGTGTATACATGTATGTATGAGTATGTGTGTATGCATATGTGTGTGTATGTATGCATATGCATGTGTGTGTATGTAATGTGTGTGATTGTGTGTATTGTATAGGTGTGAATGTGTATGTATATGTGAGTGTGTGTGTATATATGTATGTAAGTGTGTATGTATATGTGTGTATGCATGCATGCATATGCATGAATATGCATGTGTGTATGTAATATGTATGTGAGTATGTGTATGCATGTGTATGTATGTGTGTGTACACATGTTTGTATATGTGTATGCATATGAGAGTGTATGTAATATATGTTGGAGAATTCCTCTCCTATGCGCAGCGAAAAGTGTCAAAGACCTTCTAAGGATCAAGACTTTTACTTACAGCTGAACCTTAGACTGAAAACTGGTATTAACTGAAGAACCCAATGAACTTGAAACTTTTATCACTCCACTTTGAAATGAGCTATCAAACACTCAATTTGGAGTAGTTTTGCTTTGTCAATTCTTTGCCTCAAAACAGGTTGCATGTCCACTCAGTTAGGCTAAAAATTGGACTTCACTAAAAACTAAATAACTCATAGAGCATGGTGAATCTCAAAAAACTAAATAACTAAAAATTGGACTCACTTTCCAAAGAATATTTAAACTCTAAAAATGAATACATGCATTGAGAGATATGACTCTCGCAATCAGGCTGCCCAAAAATTGGTATGTGACTGGACAAGTCTTTGAGATTGTAGAAAATGAAATGACTGAAATCAAATGAACTACCTATAAGTGGACTTCAGCACCTTCTTCCTCTGCTCTTGAGTGTCCTCCCTTGCCTCATCTATAGCCAAGTGACCACAAGCTCTCATGATGAGTTTGAGAGCTCTTCTCCATAACTCCTCCACTACTTTGAGCAACCACTCTTCTCTTCTGGTTCAATTTTTGGATTTGATTCTCTTTTAGCCTCCACTACTTGCTAAAGCAAATGCTTCCATTTTTCATTTTTTAATTTTCCTTCTATTTGAAGAAAAAATCTTTTTGCAAAATATATATGGCCTTCCTTCTTTATTTTTTAACACTCCCCCTCAAGCTCACATGTGAGCTTGCACCTTCAACCATATCCTGCAAGTTGATTTCATCCTTGAGCCTATTTAGCTTAGAAGCATCTAAGGACTTTATAAGCATTTTTGCAACCTAGTCATTAGTTCTAATGAACTTTATATCCACATCCTTGTTCAAAATGTTTTCTCGAACATAATGATAATGCACTTCTATGTGCTTACTTCGTGCATGAAACATTGGGATTGTTTGTCAAGTGAATGCTTGACATGTTGTCACCGTAAATTGGAATGGCCTCTACCCGCACATCAAGATCAACCAAGAGCTTCTTAATCCACATAGCTTCACAAGTTACAAAGGCTAATGCTCTATATTCAGCTTCTATAGATGATAGTGTAATACTAGGTTGCTTCTTCGAGCTCCATGTGATAGGTTTGCTGCCTATCATGAATGCATAACCTGAAGTGGATCTTCTATCTTCCTTTGAACTAGCCCAATTAGCATCACTAAAGCCCTTCATCTGCAATTCTTCATCATATCTATAAAACAAGGCATGATCGACCGTGTGCTTCACACGTATTAGCACTCGTTTGGCTGAACTTAAATGTTCACTTATTGCAGTTTGCATAAATTGAGAAAGAACTTCAATGATATAACACAAATCTGGTCTTGTGATCACGGCATAGATCAATGAACATATAATACTCCTGTATGTAGTTACATCATGTAACTTCTCTGCATCATTTGAGCATAGCTTCACATTTTCCATAGGTTGAGAGAGTGGTTTGCATTCACTCATTCCAAATATCCAACAGGTACTTTCTTTGCATCAAGTAGATGGCATCTTTCCCACAAACTACCTCAATGCCTAAAAAATATTTTAGCTCACCAAGATCTGAAATTTTAAACTCCTTGCCAAGTTTTCTTTTTAACTCTTGTATTTTTGCAACATTACTTCCTGTTATGCTAAGATCATCAACATGTATGCAGATGTATACCTGCTTGCCTTCTTCTTTCTTCATGTAGAGAGAAGGATCTGCACTACATAGACTATACCACACCTTGTGAGGTACTCAATCAATCTTTGATATCGAGCACGTGGTGCTTGTTTCATCCCATACAAATCTTTCTTCAATCTGCAAAAAAATATGGATGCTTTTTATCATCAATACCAATCGGTTGACTCATATATACCTGTTCTTGAAGTTCACGATTGAGAAAAGCATTTTTTATGTCAAGTTGGTACAATGACCATGTCCTTGCTGCACTCCTTGCAATCAAGGTTCTAATTGTTCCCATCTTTGCAACCGGGCTGAAAGTCTCTTCATAGTTGATGGCCTGATTTTGTTTGAATTCTTTTGCTACTAGTCTAGCTTTATGCCTAGCTAGAGAACCATCAGTATTTCTCTTTATTTTAAACACCCATTTATTTGGAACAATATTCATACCTTCAGCCTTTGGAACTAGGTCCCATGTATGATTATCCTTGAGAGCTTTTATCTCTTCTTGCATAGCTTGCTTCCATTGTTTTTGTGTACATGCTTCTTCATATGCATCTGAATCACTAATTTGGCAGTACTTTTAGCTTCAAATTGTTCATAACCTAATGTTGGTGATGAGGAATGACTCCTTAGTCTCCCCTTTCATGTTGAGCTTTCTCCATGTAATATAGAAGCTTCTGGGCCTGAAATTTGAGTGCTTGTTTGCTGAAATTCTTCTTGGAGAGCACCTTCATCATCTTCGTAATCTTCTTCAAGAATCTTCTCTTTCCCTTTGTCTCCAAACCATGGTCTTAGCTCATCAAATACCACATCTCATGAGACTCGTAATTCCTTTGTCATTGGATTGTAGCACCTGTATCCTTTTTGCTCTGATGAATATCCAATGAAAATACATTTTTCTAGCTTTGGCTCCATCTTTGTCCTTAGTTCTTGAGGAATGTGAACATAACACACACATCCGAAAACTTTGACATGTGTAAGGTCAAGTTTCTTACCAGAATAAACCTCCTTAGGACTTAAATTATGCACTTCAATCGTTGTGCACTTGTTCATCAAATAAATAGCCGTACTAGCTACTTCAGTACAATAGTTTAGCGGCGCCTTCATCTCGTTGAGCATGCATCTTGCAACTTCTATGATATGTCTATTTTTCCTTTCAGCAATTCAATTTTGTTGAAGCGTATACCTACATGTAAATTGTGGTTTGATGCCATTTCATAAAGAAAATCTGAAAATTCTTTTGAGAAATATTTTTTCTCCTCCATCAGACCTCAAGGTCTTTATGTACCGTCTGGTTTCCTTTTCTACCTGTGCTTTATATCACTTGAACATAGAGAACACATCTGATTTCTGTTTTATGCAGAACATCCATACTTTTCTTGAATGATCATCAATAAAAGTGACAAAATATCTATTACTAGCCATCAATGGTTGTTGTGATGATCCCCATACATCCATGTGTATCAAATTGAGAACATTCATTGCCACATAGTTGCTCTTCTTGAATGGTTGTCAAGTTTTCTTTCCTAGTTGACATGCTTCACAAAACTCATGCAGTCCAGCATCATTGAATCTTGGAAGACCTCTTACCACTTCATGGTTGCTCATGTCCTTGAGCTTGGGAATGTTGATATGCCCAAACATTTTGTGCCACAAATCAATTTTAGCAATCCTCTTGTTTCCAAACTGAATATACGTCACCTTTCCCTGTGGTTGTTGAATGTCCAAAGTGAACATCCTACCTTCTTTCCTTCCTTGAGCAATGACCTTGAATCCTTCTTTTGGATTCTTTATAAAGCAGCCTTTTTCATTGAAGATAATATGATATCCTTTCTCTACCATCTTTCCTATTGAAATCAAATTCTTTGCAATAGTAGGAACATAAAGAACATCATTCAATACCTTCTTGCCTCCAAGCTTGATTTCTTCAACATGCTCAATTGTGTGTTGAGTTTCATCACCAGTCTCCACACATCCTTTTCCACTTGGAGCTTGTAGATTTGTGAATAAATCTCCTTGGCATGTCATATGGTTGTTGCAACCTGAATTTATAAACCATTTTTTATCATCACTTCTCGGGTTGTTGTACTCATGCTTCATGGAAAGCATGGTTTTCTTGTCTCCTTCACTTGATGTACTCGCATAGTTATTTTGTCTCTTTTAGTTGATTCCATTTAGCCTTCCATTCTTTTGCCAACAATCATTTGCATAATGTCCTACTTTACCACAATGATAACATGTTATACCTTTATGAGGATTGTATGAACCTCGACGTCTTCCTCTTTTTCTTCCTCGGCCTCTTCCATGTGTCTTGTCATTTGAGTTGTCCTTGTTGTCCTCCGAATTGTGTTGGCTGGAATTTGTGTAGTTGTAGCTTCTTCCTCTTCCTCGTGAGCCTCCTCTTGAGTTCTTTCCTCTACCTTGACGTGCATATAACATTTGGCTATGGTTGTCCTTACCTTTGTTGCCTTCTCCTTGTTGACCAGCCTCTTCAACTACAAGATTTGGTATAATCTCATCCAGTGTTTGTAGAGGATCTCTATAAAGAATGCTTGTGATGAGGGGCTTCCACTTCTCTTCACTGATGCAAGCTGATCTCAAAGCTCCTTGATCTTCAATGTATACTCACTAATGCTTTGGTTTGAACTTTTCTTCATGTTTTTGAGCTCGATCTTGAGTTGCATCTTTCGAGACCTTGTTGAGGTAGCATATACCTTTTCCAATGCTTCTCAAACTTTCTTAGCTATCTCTAGGCTTTGCACATGACCAATCATAGTGTTAGAAATAACTTGTGAAATGAGGAACATCACCCTTGGATTCCTCTCTTCCCCATCTACAAATTGTCTCCTTTGTGCTGAAGTGATGTTGGGATCTTGAAGGTCCACTAGTTGTGGATCATCTCTAGTAACAAAAATCCAGAAACCTTTACCTTCAAGGTAATTTGTCATTCTATACCTCCAAGACTAAAAATTGTCTTTATTTAACTTCTACACTTGTTGTCCTAAATCAGCCATTGAAAACTTCCAAATTTGAAGTTTACCTCAATATGTTGTGGTGCTCTATCTTGACTTTATGAAGCTCCCTCTTTGTAGCTTCCCCTCTGCTTTACTTTAGCTTCAATGCTTTGCCTCTTCAATCTCCAATGCTCTATTGTTGAGCTCTGATACCAACTATTGGAGAATTCCTCTCCTATGCGCAAGGAAAAGTGTAGAAGACCTTCTCACGATCAAGACTTTTACCTACAACTGAACATTAGAATGAAACCTGGCATCAATTGAATAAGCCAATGAACTTGAAACTTTGGTCAGTCAAAATATACACTAAAATGTTTCAAATGAGCTATCAAACACTCTATTAGGAGTAGTTTTGCTTTGGCAACTCTTTGCCTCAAAACAGGTTGCCTGCCCACTCAGTTAGTCTGAAAACTGGACTTCACTAAAAATTGAATAACTCACAGAGCATGGCTAATCTCACAAAACTCTTTTAGAAAGATGAAGTACAAAGGAAATCTTTCCAACAAATATTTAAAGCCTAAAAATGGATACATACATTGAGAGATATGACTCTCGCAATCAGGCTACCCAAAAATTGGTATGCGGCTGGACATAGTCTATGAGACTGTAGAAAACAAATTGATTGAAACCAAATGAGCTACCTACAATGGGACTTCAGCACCTTCTTCCTCTATTCTTGGGTGTTCTCCCTTGCCTCGTTTATAGCCAAGTGACATGAACTCTCATGATCAGTTTGAGAGCTCTTCTCCATAAGTCCTCCACTACTTTGAGCAGCCACTCTTCTCTTTCGGTTCAGTTTTTGGATTTGATTCTATTTTGATTGATTCTCGTTTAGCCTCCACTACTTGCTAAAGTAAATGCTTCCATTTTTCATTTTTGTATTTTCCTTGTGTTTGAATAAAATCTTTTTTACAAAATATATACGACTTTGCTTCTTTATTTTTAATAATATATACATATGTATATGTGTATGAATGTGTGTGCATATGTGTGTGAATGTATGTATGCATATGTATATGTGTGTGTATGTATGCATGCATATATATGAGTAAGTGTGTGTGTGTATGTATCTCTATCTCTCTCTCTTTCTCTGTCTTGATCTCTATCTCTTTCTCTCTCTCTTTCATCTCTCTCTCTGTCTCTCTCTCTCTCTCTTTCATCTCTCCCTCTCTCTCTCTATTATTAATAAAGAACAAAAAAAAATCATTTACATCTATGTGTGTGCGTATATATCTCCATCTCTCTCTCATTCTCTCTCTTTCATCTGTCTTTCTCTCTCTCTCTCTCTCTCTCTCTCTCTCTCTCTCTCTCTCTCTCTCTCTCTCTATATATATATATATATATATATATATATATATATATATATATATATATATATATATATATATATATATATATATATATATATATATATATATATATATATACAGAACAAAACAATCACTTACATCAATGTAATTCTTCAGATCATTATCATCAAAGCCCAATAAATGTCGCCTCTTGTCAAATTCCAAAGAACTGATGCCAAAAAGCTCTTGTGAAACCAAGGAGAAGAGAAATTAGAAAAGAAAAAACATAGACAAAGAGAAAGGGTGAAATAATACATGCATCACTTACCAAGATGCGGGATCTAGAGAGAGGGAGAGATGTATGTGTAGAGAGAGATATGTGTGTGTGTGCACAAGATGATCACAATGTAGGCCATGCATGCAAACTCAACAATAGCACTACTCGGTTCAAAACACGTACAAATGTCAACTTTTCGCTCTCAGGTCCGGTTATGTTATAGCATCAATATAAGCATCGGTTTAGGCACTGGTATGAGCATCCGTAATCCTAGGAATCTATCCACATGCATACCAATGCCTATATCGATGTCTATATCAACACTGTGAATTTTTTATGCTTATACCGACCAAAAGTTTTTAACAAGTATATTGATGGTCAAATTATGGACTACATCGGTATGCCCTTCATATGTCAATATGAGTGAGGAGACAATGTAAATATCAGGATTTGTGTTGCCCAAATCAAGATTGAGAGAGAGAGAGAGGAAGTAGGATCATAATGCAGAAATTGATGCTTTGGTAGTTGACGGACATAAAAATAGACAGAAAGAGGATAGAGAACACTAAAAAAGTGTTCAAATATGATAATAAGATATGTGAAGTAACAAGATATGTGAACTAACACTGCTAACTAATAATGTCTAGGACATATGTTATTTGTGCCATGTGAAAATGGTTAAACTCAAATATGTACCCAAATCCATCCATTGCCCTACGATGAAATGGGCTTATCTTCAAACAATGCATATGAGGAAAAAGAAATGATAAAAAATGGGGTAGAGAAGTAAAGTGAGTAAAAGATGTGTTCAATAGGACAAAAAGTCTCTATGGACTGTAGAACTCTTCAGACTGTGGCATGGAATGTTATGAGAATGATTAATCTTTGTTGTATATGAAGGGAAAGGTATAAGATCATATACAACAAAGATTAATTTCTGTATATGATGGAAAAGGTATAAAGTCATGTTTGTTCACGTCTTGTAGGTAGATGTATTGTGTTCAACCCCTGAATAAAGTGAATACCTTTTAAACATTGTCCTCACGATTTACTATTGGAAGGATATCGGGCGGAAGATATTTTTTACCATTGGAAGAAAATCGGCCGGAAGATTAACTTTTGTCAGTTTCACAATGGAATCTTCAACTTCAAAACAAAAGCATGAACTTGAGACTCTCTCATTCAACGAGGGCGGAAAGGTGATTTTGCCCTCCTTTGAATCTCTGGACTAGTGAGCCTTTGTACAATCTGGAGGAAACCAAAGAGCGAATTCTCTTTATCAAAAAGAAAGGAAGAAAATTTAGCAGAATCCTATTTAGACATGAAGATCAGCAACTCATTGTGTTGTCGCAACCATAATACAGTCCGTCGCAAGACTCACACACATACATACTTGCTGGCGGTTTAAACATTTGCAGTCTTTATAAATCTCTCTCTCCCTCTCTCTCTCTTCTCTCTCTGCATACGAGGTCCATTTTTATTATGGTTTTAATTTTTTTTTTTTGTTACATGGAGGTTTGCAAGCGCCTCCTCTCCAGAGTATTAAGTTAAAAAAAACAATTGTACAATCAATACACATACTATTCCCCTGAGTATCTCACAAAGCAAGAGCTAGACAAGATCATTATTGATTACAACTGGTTTACATTGGCCAAAACCACTACATGTCCAGCTTAGAAGTTGAACACAAAATCTACACCTCAAGAAGCTAGTGCTTAACCAACCGACCTACAAGACGTGTTTCCACATTCCATATTGTACATGAAAATTTATTTCTCGAACTTTTCGTCCGTGTCTACATATTTGTACATTAAAATTTCCTTCTCCACTTGTTATGCATAAGACAAAAGAGAAAGTGTGAGACCGAATGATGGATTCGATGGCAAAGCATCACGTTGCCGGTGGGAAGAATTTAAAAACAGTGGAGCTGCTTTCCGCAGAGAAAACTTTGTTTTTTTGATAAAAACAGGAAAATATAAATTAACAAGGTAAATTACATATGTGCAGGGGGCACGAGCACCAGAGACTCAATAAGTCACAAAGATGCCACCATTGCAAATCTGCAATGGGAATACAACTGGCTCAATAATACTTTCCATCTTGTGTAATGGTGAGCTGCAAGGATACAGTGGAGATCATGAGAGGGAAGAGAGGGTTTTGTAATACACTTTATACAATTATCAGAGACTCTTTTCAGAGTGTGATGTAGGGGAATCAGGAATTTCTTTCTCCCATTGTCAAAGACCTGATTATTTCTACTTAGCCAGATGGCCCACAGGATGCGCCCCCGCCAAGTATTCCATAGGAGGATATCCATGTTTTTGCAGCATCCAATCAATGCATCCATTCTTTGCAGCTTGGGGGCTTTAGAAGAATGAAGAAAGTTGTCAACACATTTCCAGTAAGGCTTTGCATGATCACAGTCAAAGAAGAGGTGATAAACATCCTCCACCCTGCCACAGAATGCACATTTACCACCATCAATAAATATTTTCCTGATTCTGGGGCCCACCCAAAGCCCTTGATGTATTATCAACCACTAAAGAAAAGACTGCTTGCTGCTTTCTGGGTAAGCCCACAGAGATTTAAACCTATAAGACCACTGAGCAGAGGACCAGTTCAGATTCCACACCTTGTTCAATTTAGGAGTGATATGATCCATCGAGGCTTTCTTCTTCTTGAAGTTCTTGTAAATGAAAACAGCAACATCATGAAGTTTTAGTTCCTTCCAATTGCACCGGGTCAGTTGTTCAGTCAGTAGCTCCTTGTGTGACAGCAAAACCTGCAAACAGGCAGGAGAGGCATTAGTCAAATTGGCCAGATCATTATCAGACATTACCTTCCCATTTGTCAAATAATCTTTCCAAGATTTGAATCCAAGTTTTCTATGACATTTATGTTCCTTGATAGAAATGTTCCCACTGTTCCAATGAGACAACCATCCCAGCCAGGGTGATTCCTGCATGTAAAATTTAGCCATGACAAACAACTTGTCAGTAGGATAGAAAACACTTTTAGCTTTGAACCAGGCTTTCCAGAACCTACAAATGAGAGGACTCCCAACAGGGGGAATGGGGTGAGGGCAGGCAATAATGTCCCACAAATTAAGGTTATTCCAAGCCCTGTAATTAGTCAAACATAATTTGTTGACAGATCTTTGAATAAGAGTAGCCCAAATCTCAGTGTCGCCAATACTTCTTAGAATCCATTTAGCAGCCAGAGTGTCCCAAGCCCCCTTTTTCTTTATGCATGCAACAAATATCCCAAGAAACTTTAGCAATTTTCTTTCTGTTGGCCGATCCCCCCCATAAGAATCTTTTGGCCAGAGAGATCACCTGATTAAGCTGTTTTTTTGAAGGAGTCCAACAAGAAAGAAAGTAGACAAGTTTAGGCAATAAGTAATGGTTAAGAATAAAAGTACGATGGGGAAGGGAGCAGTTAGCATCATACCACATAGCCAACCCTTTTTTGAACTTGTCACACACCCAATCCCACCTTTGATCAAAGGAGACATTAAAACCCATTAGGATCCCAAGAAGCCTAAAGATCTCCCCTTCTTTTATAATACTACAGCCAAGCTGAGTAATAATGTCAAGTATAGCATTATTGGAGGCTTTGAAACCAGTTTTGTTGTGGTTGACCCTAGAGCCACTGGCCAAACAAAAAACATCAAGACATTCCAAAAACTTCGTTAGGGACTAGGGATCATTTTTTAAGACAACATTGGTATCATCAGCAAACATCTGAAGACAAAGAGGGGCAGGGGAGTTAGGAATGCAAACACCTTTAATATTACCAGCAGACAGATCATCCTTCACGAGCCAACCCAAGGCGTCACTAGCAATGGCAAAAAGAAGAGGGGCCAAAGGGCACCCTTGTCTTATAGATCTAGCCAACTTGAAAGGTTCAGACATATGGCCATTAATAGAAACTCTAGAAAAGGCATTTCCAAACAGAGTACTCACATACTTAATAAACCTCTGTTGCTCTAGCACAATGGTGAGAACCACGTTAAGAAGCTCCACCTCCTTAATGTCAATCCGCGGAAGAGATAGGAGTGATATGAAGATCGTGAATGTGAGATGAAGTGAGAGTGAAGGTGAGAAGCATAGAAATGCACACACACATGCACACACACTACGAAGAGACAAGCAAGGCACAATGGAAGGTGAGAAATCAACTCTATTACTCAAGAACACTCTTACAAGCTCAAAATAGCTCTAAGCTCTTCTCTACTCCAACAAGCTAACACTAATCAACCTCAAAAATGAGCTCTCTAGCTCTTTTTATAGTTTCTAGACTAGTTTTGACCGGTTTCACATCTAGTGACCGGCATAGTTAAAAATTAGGTCCTAGATGCTATTTGGGAGGGTAAACGATGTCTAAAAATAATGAAAATTGATACGCTTGTTCTACCTAAGCTCCTCAAGCTCGAGGACTCCTCGGCTTGCACAAAATGGATCTATGGATTACAAAATGGGGTTTTCTATGTTACATATGTTACAATAGTGATAAAAATCACTGTTGGAGGTTTTTGGAAAGTATTTGAAAACATAATTATTTGAAAAACGATTCGACTGGCTCCCTGCTCCGTCGTTACATGCTTCCGTGTCATCTGTGCCTCTGGCTGCTTCCAACACCCCCCTCCCTCTTGCTTCTGTCGTCCTCGACAGAACCTTGTTGTGCGGTCTGTCGGATGTAGTTTTGTAGGAGGTCGTGAGCGAGGGTGTGCTCAGATACTCGAATGCCTCGGGCTAGGTCTGCCTCGAGCTTCTCCCAATTAACTGGTTGTGGTTCATCTGATGGTGGGAGTCTGTAATGCGTGGAATACACCAACTGTTCACAGGCAAATAATTGCAATAAGTGGGTCGGCCTGCTGATGAACACTTCAGAGTGGTACTCCCAGAAACCGGTGGTGAACATTTCTTCGAATGTTTGCTTGTAGCACGTCGGTAAGTACTTGACTCTGCAATGCCAGGCATAACACACCCGGAGCGATGGCGTCGTACTCATGTCATATGCGAGATCCAAGTTGCCATGCTCAAAGCCCGGGGTATTAACATGTGGTGCTTTGACTCGCCGGAAGACTTTAAATATCATTTGCATCATGTCAAAGATCTTGACAGTCATATGCCCTGCAATATCATCCATATATCTCAAGCGAGGGAGCCAGTGACGAATCGTTGCCATCATGTAGCCAATTGTCGGTGATCCTGTAGGTGGCCTGAAATATGGGTAGTTCAGCCAGTCTTGGCACTGCTTATTGTTTTGTACTTTGATAGCGAAGGCAGTCCAGGAGCGGCGATGTGGCACGGGTCCCCAACATGGGTTGTATTTTAAATGTAAAGGTGCCTTAACCCATGTGCTCATCATTTCAGGGTACTCCTGTAAAAGACGTGTACGCCAATCTGGTTGATAAATAGTGCCTTGCGCATCCAGTGGCAAGTCTTCAGGCTCGAATTGAGTTGCATGGGATGGCTTCTTGCCAGTTCGCTTCTCTATGGCCAGCTGGTATTCGGCCATTAGCATGAAGTAAGGTTTGTATTGAAGCTCATGCTCGGATATGTACCTGCGTGGGGCCAATTGAGCAAAGTAGGGAGATTGCAAAATTCTTTCTTCGATCATGGCCATAGCGTGTAGCTGGGCCTCGACTCTGGCTGAGTGGGTTCTGCCCATTTCCTCCATAGTCTTCATCCATGCGGGAGTTGGAAGTTCGTACGTCATCTAGCCCTCGGCCGTGACTTGTCCGCCTGGGATGGGCTGTGGCTCGTACGCCTCTTCAAATGTTTCCTCCACCGGGATGGTGACCGTTTCTTCCTCAGCTGGAAGCTCAGGTGGGGAATCTGGCCTTGGTGGCGCTTCGTATACTGCAATCCTTGATTCAAGGGTCGATACCTGGGCCCATAATGAGTTGAGTTCCTCTAGGAGGTCAGGAGAGGGGTCCACAGGTGCTGGTAATTCTGCTGCTACTTGTACTTGTGTTGCCGGTTCTCTGAGCTGTAGTAGCTTGTGATCTTCCTTTAACTTCTGATGCTCTTCGTTCATCCGATCATAGTCCTCGAGCAGTCTAACATGGTCTTCTAGCAACATCTTCATTGCTTCGGATGGGACTGCCTTGAATCTGCTAGGACTTAAGGGTTGTTCTGGATGGTCCAATGCCGCTTCCAAATTCTCTCTATTCTGCTCTTGGAGTCTCTGGTTCTCCTCTTTTGCTGCGGCTAGGTGTCTTCTTAGTAAGCCAATGTTTCGTGTTAGCGTTGCATTGCGGACTGTCTGGGTTCTTGATAAATTATCCAAGTCAGCAGTGGCTTCCTTGGTCTTTTCTTCACTTTCTAGTTCCAATTTGTGATAAGCCTCGCGTAATTCTTGGTAGCGGGTGTTCAGAGAGGCATTCTCAATAGACAGTAAATTAAGCTGCGACTGTAAGTCATTGGTTGTCCTCTGCAGCTGCTGATAATTATCACCAAGAGATGTGAACTCATCTCTTACTTGCGTCATACACATGAACATCTGTCGGAATGCATTATCTACAGTGGGTGATAGTATTAACGGGGTGCTAAATGAAGATGCAGTTGGTGTAGATGCAACGGGAACGGGGAATGGGGATGGGAAGGTGGATGATGTAGTGATTGTTGAAAATTGGGATTTGCCTAAAAATGTTTGTGCCATGAGTGAAGGTAGTGATGGTGCAGTGGGTGGTGAGATCTCCATGTCAGTGGACGTATCTAGTGCGGTGACCGTGAATATGGGTGTGATCGTGGGTGCGCGTGCTGGTGTAAATACGGGATTTACAAATGTTGAGGGGTAATTTATAGGGGGGCTGGCTGGAGCAGCTTGGTGGAAAGGGGAAAGAGGGGTTACCGTGGGTCGGGGAGGTGAGACGGGGGAGAAGGTTAACGGCGGGGGGAATGGGAAAAGGGGTCTTGGAGTTGTGGGGAAAGATGGAAAAGATTGATGAAGGAATGGGTTGGATAGAAAGGTGGGTGTGGGAGGGGGTAGACTAGGGCTAATGGGCGCGGGAATTGTGGGGTGAGTGGTCGTAAAGACGGTTTCTGCAACACCACCGGCGAATGGAGATGTTGGTCTGGGGGAAGGAGGGTGAATAGGGGAGGCTGGATGGATTGGCGGTGAGAGAGGAGCGGTTGGGGTGGTCGGTGCTACTGAGGTTTGTACAGTTGTAGCGCGAGGTGGGGAATCTATAAAGATTGTTTCTACGGGTAATGAACTTTCGGGGACGAGGCGTGCCTCCCTGGCTTGTTCTGAAGATTGTGCTCCGGTTGGTACACGAATGTATTCGCCGGGCTTTGAAAGTAGTCGTACTCTACGGGGGTCAAACTGTGGTAGTGGCTTTCTTTGCAAGTACCTGAGGGCTTCGTTGGAACCTACTGATTTGACTAATTCTTTGAATCCTTTGATGTATGCGTCTTCGAATCCGCCTGTGATGAGTTCTTGTTCTATTATTGTTTGACTCTCTTCCTCTGTCAGCTTTTTGCGTGCCCAAACTTTTTCCATAGTTCTATACAGCTTCTTAATAGCCAGTGTGTAAGCGGCTGCTTCGTAAGTTTCGTCTTCATGGGTACTAGTATCGCCATGTGTGTCTGTTTGTTGGCCTTGGCCATCTGTCTGTTCATGCTCTTGGGATTCATGTGTTCCCTGGCTAGCTTCGTCGTCTCCTTCGTCGTCATCGGTTGTTGTCCTTTCGTCATCAGAGCTGGACACGACCTGTCCTTGTGGCTGATCCCTGGGTGTGGTAGGGTAGCTAGGCCTTTCAGATTCTTGAGAAAACATTTGCCCTTCTGAAAACTGGAACTCATTGGAGAATGCATCGGGCATCTCAAAATCAAAGGTTTGGTCCAGTGGCTCTGCTTGTCCTGGTTCTAAATGCGGTATTGGAAAAGAGAAAGCTTCCGCACCAATAGTGGTGGGAAGTTCCGCTGCTGTGGTGATAGGTTCTGCGGTTGTGGCTGCTGGGGGTGCAACGGAACTGGTGGTGCCCTCCGTTACCACTGGTCTAGATAACCTTATGCGAATAGGTTGTACTGTGAGAGTGGCTGCTGTTGGTGACTGCTCTGGAGATGGTTGTGGCGAGGGTGATTCTGGGACTTGTAGGCACGGGATAGTACCTCTCATGCGTTTTCCGGCTCTGCCTTTGCTAGACTTTCTAGCCTTCCTAGTTGTGCCTTTAAATGCTTTCAGTTCCTCACTGGTCATGGCACGCTCAATTGGTAAGTCATACGCCAAGCACATATATATGATCCTGGTGAGGGCGCAGCACCCATTGATTACCTTCTTTCGCTCCCATCGATGTTGTGCCAAATAGAGCTGATCAATGATCCAGCTGGCTAGATCAACTGTTTGCGGTCCAATACATGCTAAGTATAATCCAAACCAGATTCTCTTGTGGGGCATGGTAAAACGATCCTGAGCTAAGAAAGCAAAGTGCTGCATGCATATCCGTAATGGCTTAGAGAGCTCAGGTGTTATAGCAGAAATATCCTCCCACTTAGTTATGTCACCACGCTTCATCTGCTCTGGGACTAGCCGTTCTTTCTCCGTTGGAGTGTGTGTTCCATGAATCTTGATGGCGGCTCTGATTAAATCCTTCGAAAGATAAAATCTTTTGTAAGGTGGATCATCCACTAAAGAAGGCAAAATAAAGGTTCCTGGGATGTCCTTATTCTCTGAGGCCAGCAAAGTGGTGATTAAGTAATAACACCTATAAAAGTCAGGTTTGGGCAGAGGATCACTGAAATACTCCGTGAAGTCGGCTCTGGCCCAAACATGAGTTAAGTCCTGGGTGTTCTGTAGGCCTTCAAATTCTCTTGAGAAGAATTGATACTTGCCCCATGTGCGGTCATCAAATGTCATATTTGCTTCAAAAATGAAGTCAGCATCAGCTAATGGTCCTGCTAGGCCTTGGAACCAATGAGAGTTACGGTGTATCTTCTCTGTGTATCCCATAGGTGGGTTATCAATTGGCATGGGTCCCGAAAATCCCTGGAACTCTGGCGGTGGAGCGGTCGGGTGGGATTCTACGCGTAAAACATTGAGGGGCACCGCAGCGACGCTGGGGCCTGCTTCCGATGGTCCTGCTTCGGTTTGCATGATGACTGATGAGCTAATGGAAAAGATCTGCTACAAAAGATTAACACATTAGTATGGAAATTAATTATGATCCCATTAAGGTGAGACCGCAATCCCTTTCCATAACCGATGTGTAACCCGTGTAGCCAAGTGTCGTGAAGTGATTGATGCAATGATTATTTGCAAAACTAATGCAGGTCTCTAGACGCCTACATGCTTCAGATTATGTATACATTTCTTGATGAGCTTTTATTATGCATGATGTGGGGTTTTGGTGTATGAATTTATACAAGGTTTGGTTGAGGGTGAATTGTTACAAGGGTGGAGTTTAAACGGGGTGGGAGAATTGTAGATAATGGGGTACAAGAAGACGTTTGGATACGTTTAGGTATCCATTTCCTAAGAGTCTTGGAGTGGGTGGTATGTTTCTGTTGAGGGACAAAAAGTGGTATCGGGTTTGGTGGTATTGAAGGATGAAAAGATTTCGGAGGGTTATATATTACATGGCTAGAGAGTTGGGCTATAATACATTGTTTGGGTACCCAAATCTGCATGGGTGTGGGTCTATGGATAAGATATTTCTTGGCGATCCAAATCTGTCGAGTATTTGTACTTGTAGAAGAAGATCGAGGGGACTTTGGATACTGACTCTGCTTCTTTTGAAATTTTGTCCTGTTCTCGTCTGCAGTGTTGCCAATAGCCTGTGGTTGCTGTCCTTTTGGCACCCATATTTGTTTCGTGCCACTTGTTCTGTGATGTTGATACTGCTGTTTTCCTTGCCTTGTCTGGTGGTGTCGTCAGTCTGGGTTCCTCTGTGGTGGTTGACTCGTTCGTGGTTGGGTTTGAGACGTCCATTGGACGCTCTGCTTTGGAAAAGAAGGGAGATCCAACACTTGCGTGACCTGCCCATTAGGAAGTGATTCGTTATTTATCGTTAATTTAGGCCAGTCCGCAGCAAGTTTGGAAGGATGAGCACCGCAAGGTGTTGTGCTCATTTGGCCGCTGATGCAACCCACCTGACCGCTGATTGTGTTCAACTGCCCTAGCGGTTGGGTAGCTGCCCCTTCTAGTTTGCAGGAAGCCCCAGGGAAGATCTCCTGTCATCCTTCTGATTGACAATTGTCCCCAGCCAAGCCCGAGTGGGTTGGTGTAGAACTAACGTGACTGGTCTGACCCAAGATCTTCCGGTCTTCCGTCGCATGCGTTTCATAGGGTCTAGGGTTACAAACCTCAATCGGAATCCCGTTAGGGAAGTCAAGCGGTATCACTCGCTTCTGTTCTAAGGTTCCAATCTGTATGGAGCCTTGTCTAAGATTTAGGTCCACTGAGTGATCGTATAGCCAATCTTGGCCAAGGATTAGTGGTTCTATCAGGTCGTCATCATGGCACACTAGTAGCTTCGCTGTCATGGTCACATCCTTAACGAGGATAGGAAGGTCCACCTCACCCATGCAAGGGGTTTCCATGCCTCCTAGGCCTATGAGGTATGCCTCAATTGGCCGCATTTCTATGCCTGAATCCTTATAGTGGGACCATCTAATAGCACTAGTCGCAGCACCTGAGTCAATTAAAGCCCTGAGCTCTTGGCAAGGGTTGTCGTGCTCTAGCCTGACTGTAATGAATGGTCTCCTGTCCACTATACTAGGATGAGTGGTTGACTTTACTTGACACATGGCCATGGGGGATCTGGGTGTGGTCCTCTAGGGCCCTGTGGTCTTTGTTGTCTCACTTGGGGCCGCGGATATGGGTTTGTGTACATCACATTAGCATAGTCGGGCTCCCAACTAGGTTCCATTGGTGGACTATCGTAATGATATGTCTCCACGTGTTCTGGTGACTCTGTGTAATATGCGGGTGGACTATCTACATGCGTAGAGTCAAAGCTATTTGAGTGTGGGTCACTCTCTGTGATCAAAGGTGAAGAAGGCACTAAAGCCCTACTTAGGTTCTCTTCTGCAGCAGCGTATTTGACTGAGATGACATTCGCTGGTGGGGGTGGCTGCTGAGGTAAGACAGGTTGAGGTCTCTGTTGAGCCTGGTATGGGTGTTTCTGAGGAGGCCTATAGTAATAGGGCTGAGCATTGTATTGGCCTTGATACCTACCTGGCTGCTCGTATGCTTGCGGGTAGTTCTGTCTCACGGTTTGTTTGTTGTATGGGCAGTCCTGAGCCGTATGATTCGTGTATCTTCTTTCAATTGTACAATATTGGCCACTAGGGTTGGCTTGTGGTTGTGGTGCATTGGGGCACACATTTGCCATATGATCACCACCACAGGTGTAACAACGCTTGTTTGTTAGCACCCTAGGTTTACTAGAAACTCCTAGTTTCTGGGCCACTTTTTCTGCTAGGTCTTCTATTGAGCTAGACAATTTTGTGGATGCTAGAGATGAACAGTCTGAGTCCTTATAGACCTTTGAGAGTTCCAACTCGTCTCCTAAGTTGTCCTCAATGTCTATACAAATTCTTACACATTGCTCTAGCGTTCTGGGTTCTTTTAGGTACACATAGGAGCGTAGTTTAGAGCTCAACAAGCCATCTAAAAACAATGACACTTGTTTGTCTTGTGAGGGTAGCTCTTGCATTGGACATCGTTCCACATATTGTCTAAACCTACGTCCTGCCAGTTTGACTGTTTCTTGAGGGGTTTGTTTAAAGCTATGAATCAACGAAGACGTGTCATGTCTAATCCCACTTTTAGAGAATTCAATGATGAATGACTCTAAAAAGTGATGGATGTCTCTAAATTGCCTTTGTTGCAGAGGTTGGAACCAAGTTAAAGCGGTATTCTTTAACGTTAGTCCAAATGCATTATATTACGTGAAGATGTCTTCAACTTGTTCGGCTCTTAGTACTTGCTTGAATTCTGCGACATGGTCATAGGGATCTCCTGTCCCATCAAAGTAATTTTTCATGGATTTTACTAACTGTGTGGGTCTCAATATTCTTGCGTGTTCACGTGGTCTGGGTAGAGGAAAATCATCTCTACCACCTAGTACTCCATGATCTCTTTGTCTATCCGCTCTATTAGTGTTCGTGGTTGTTCTATCTCTCCCTATGGGGTGATTAAAGCTTACTTCCGGTCTCTCTTTATTTCCCTCTCTGTGATTTCCATGGGCTGAGGATATTCCTGCCCCTTGTTGACTTGTATTCATATTTGTTCTAGATGGAGGGAATACCAATTCACCTCTCCATGTGTATGTGTTTTTAGCGCGGTCAGGCACCACAAAGACTCTTTCTGAAGTCTCATCCAGGTATACAACCTTTCCAGGTGTATCCGGGTCCTTGAACTCGTATATAGTGATGATACCTACCTCACTAAGCATTTCGGTCTTGTATCTCCAAAAGGCTTCATCCGTTTCTTTATTTACAAACAACTCTATGCTTCTGTTGTCCTGAGGGATCCATTCCGGAATTAGTACTCGTGTCAGTACAGATTTCCCTCTAGGTGTTCTAGGCTCTTCTAATGGTTCTTTTCCTTGAGATTTTGTTTCCGTCTCTGGTTGAATCACGCCAAACTCGTTGGTATTGTTTGGCTGCGTACTTAAGATGTACATCGCTCCTTCCTTGTCTATGTACGCGTTTCTCTCGAATTTCACCACTGGATGTTCCAATCCAATGGGTTGATCGGGGTTGTGCATTTGCACCACTTGCCTTCGCAAACCATCCTCACAGATGCGAGCACCTAATCGGTTGGTTCGGAGAAACTCTAGTTGCGTTCTATAGGGTCCTTCTGGTTTTTCTAAATAGGCTACATACGACCCTCCTTCTTGTCTGTCTGTGCTAAATGCCATTTCTGATTCGCTAGTATCTGAGCTCTCGTAGGGGTAACTAGTGTTCAATTGTTGAGCCCACGATCGTGCAGTAGTTCTTACACTTGCCTCTGATGATCTAAGGCTTCGTCGGTCTGACTTACCTATATGTTTGCCCGATCTAAGGTTCATTAATTTCCTTCCTTGCACACTTAGTACACGCTCAGATCGTCAATGATTCTTTGTTATTACTGTCTTGATTCTTTTTAGATTTCTTTAGATTCTTGTCTTAATGTATGCGTCAGGAATTCGACTTTCCGTTATAATTTTGAGTTCTCGTTCCGTTAGACTTAGGTTCTTTCCTTTAGGTTTTCGAGTCACACACCTTTACTTGTAGTCTTAGACTTGAAAGAATTAAATATCTTGAACTTGAGGCGTTCCTATCGTTAATCCACAACGCTAACATTTATCCTAAGCTAAGAATTGACTGAGGGGGTTGAGTAATCTTCCAACCTCGAGTCAGCTTTTCTGGTTGCTCTGATGCCCAAGAAGCTGCGCTTCCCAAGCTTTATGCCCTTCACTGCCTTGCCTTGGTTGCCCTTGATTGCCCTTGCTAGACCTGGAAAAATCCAATATTAGACCAATTCACAGTTGGATGATCAAGCACTTAAGTATATACACCTTTTAAGTCCCTTCCCTTTTGCCCAACTTTTCAATGTTTGCCCCCTGGCTTTCAAGTCCCAAACTAGGTCAACCTCAAAATAGCTTATCTAAAAATAGACATATCCTTTAAGAAAAAAATAGTTGAGGTCACGTAGTACTCGTCAAGAGCTTTCTAATGAGCTATTAAGCTCAAAAAACGGACTTCGGATGAAAAAGTTATGACCGTTCAGGCCCTGGGGGGTGAAAATTGACAAACAGGTTTTTCTCCAAATATGAGCTAAGGGGTCTCCTATGAGTCTAATCACCCAAAAATTTCCCAAAAATAGCCCCAAAATTGACCAAAAAATGTAACCCTAAAATTTGCGATGGGGGTGCACAATCGCGATGGTCTGGGACCGTCGCGATGGCATGAGGGTGCACCGTCGCGATGGCGTGGATTTGCACAATCGCGATGGTCTGGATTTGCACAATCGCGATGGTCTGGATTTGCACAATCGCGATGATCTGAAAGTGCACCGTCGCGATGGCGTGAAATGGGACCGTCGCGATGGCGTGAACTTGGACAATCGCGATGGCATGAAATGGACCATCGCGATGGCGTGAAATGGGACCGTCGCGATGGCGTGAACTTGGGCAATCACGATGGTCTGAATTTGCACAATCGCGATGGCGTGAAAGTGCATCGTCGCGATGGCGTCAGTCAACGGTCAACGTGGACAATTGCGATGGTCCGAAGAGCACTGTCGCGATGGTCTGAACGCGATGGCGTGAGCCAATCACGATGGTCTGGGCGCGATGGCGTGAGCCAATCGCGATGGTCTGAATTTTTGAAGTGTCGCGATGGTCTGAAGTGCACCGTCGCGATGGTCTGAACGCGATGGCGTGAGCCAATCACGATGGTCTGGGCGCGATGGCGTGAGCCAATCGCGATGGTCTGAATTTTTGAAGTGTCGTGATGGTCTGAAGTGCACCGTCGCGATGGTTTGGATTGCCACGTGGCACCGTCGGCGCGATGGCGTGAGCCAATCGCGATGGCGTGACACAATCGCGATGGTCAGAGACCGTCGCGATGGTCCGGCCAAGCCGTCGCGATGGTCCGGCCAAGCCGTCGCGATGGCGTGAGCCAATCGCGATGGTGTGACACAATCGCGATGGTCAGAGACCGTCGCGATGGTCCACCAAACAGTGATTTTTCCAAATGCAAGTGTGGATTCCTAGAGGCGCTGGTGTCGCCTACACGCTGGTGTGGTCGCCTTCTCCAAATTCCGAACTTTGCAGACCATCGCGATGGTCTGACACAGTCGGCAATTTCTGACAGAAACTAAAAATTTTACCTTTTTGCAGCCTTCCTGATGCACTGGAGCTCTGTTCCTGCAAGAAAACTCAAGAAAGCCAAAGCACACACAAGCACAAAAGCTCTCTCTCACTCTCTCGCATGCACAAATGAGGGGAAATGAGGAGAATGGGTGGATATGGTGAATTTTCTGATTTTTTTGGAGATGAAGATGATGATGCGGTGATGAAGATGGAGTGTGGGGGAGGTGAAAAACACTAAAAACTAAGTAAAAACAACAACAGAAACTGAAATTTTTACCTTCCAACGCCACTTCTTGCTATACTCTTACCATCACACATTTGTCCTAGACTCGATCCCCGGCAACGGCGCCAAATTTGGTGTTGCTCTAGCACAATGGTGAGAACCACATTAAGAAGCTCCACCTCCTTAATGTCAATCCGCGGAAGAGATAGGAGTGATATGAAGATCGTGAATGTGAGATGAAGTGAGAGTGAAGGTGAGAAGCATAGAAATGCACACACACATGCACACACACTACGAAGAGACAAGCAAGACACAATGGAAGGTGAGAAATCAACTCTATTACTCAAGAACACTCTTACAAGCTCAAAATAGCTCTAAGCTCTTCTCTACTCCAACAAGCTAACACTAATCAACCTCAAAAATGAGCTCTCTAGCTCTTTTTATAGTTTCTAGACTAGTTTTGACCGGTTTCACATCTAGTGACCGGCATAGTTAAAAATTAGGTCCTAGATGCTATTTGGGAGGGTAAACGATGTCTAAAAATAATGAAAATTGATACGCTTGTTCTACCTAAGCTCCTCAAGCTCGAGGACTCCTCGGCTTGCACAAAATGGAGCTATGGATTACAAAATGGGGTTTTCTATGTTACATATGTTACAATAGTGATAAAAATCACTGTTGGAGGTTTTTGGAAAGTATTTGAAAACATAATTATTTGAAAAACGATTCGACTGGCTCCCTGCTCCATCCTTACATGCTTCCGTGTCGTCTGTGCCTCTGGCTGCTTCCAACAACCTCCTTCCTAAGCCTAAGTCATGAAGAGACTGCAAAATAAAGTCCCACTCAATCCTGTCATAAGCTTTGTCAAAATCAATTTTAAAGAAATAGTACTCTTGACCAGACTCTCTAGCACAGTCCATGCCTTCCCAAAGGGAGATGATAGCATCAAGGATGAATCTACCTTTAATAAACCCTTTTTGTTCAGGGAGAATGAGATGGCTTATCAAAGGGCTAAGTCTCCTAGCCAGAGTAGCAGCAAAAATTTTGTAAATGGTGTTTAAGCAAGTGATGGGCCCCCAGTTGTTAAGGTCATCTTTGGGACCTCTCTTATGAATAAGCTTGATAACCCCAGTGTTAATGGAACAAGGGAGAAATCCTTTACTAGAAACCTCTTCCCATATCAAGAGAATGTAAGGAGTGAGAAAATCCTTAAGAATGATAAAGAATTCATTAGGCAGTCCATCCATCCCAGGAGATTTACAGGGATTCAATTTATTGATGGTTTCTTTGATCTCACCGGCAGTAAGGGGCAGGTCCAGAGTAGGAACCAGGCTCTCAGGAATCATTTGTTTCCTTTTCAAGGCAATAGAAGCCCTGGCCCTCTGAATGTCCTCCCCCCACTTGGGAGAAACAGAGAAAACATCCATAAAGAAGCACTTGGCCTCCTGTAAGGTCTCTTCAATATTGGAGGTGACACTCCCATCTTTTTTCTTAATAGGGGGGACAAAGTCCCTCACTTGCCTTTTCTTCATAAGAGAAAACATATGTTTATTGTTCTGATCCATGTTCTCACTCCAAAATTCTCTTGAAATAGCAAGGGAGCTCCTAGCTTCTAGATACCTCTCTTTACACATCATCACAGAGCAATCAATATACTCTTGAGAGTTAACATCAAGGGAATTTAACTGATTCATAAGCGAGAGCCTCCTCTGAGTCCTCAACTCCAAGGCATGCTTCCTATAAGTGGTGAAAAGCTTTTGAATCAGAAACAGCATGATTCCAAGCTACAGTAGGGGATCTATCAACCTTGAAATGGTAGGTGATGATATCCTTAGTACTAGTCATGATACTAGGGATCTTGAGTAAACTAAAGTCAATGTGAGGCTGCCCAGATCTATAATTAGGATTGCCTTTCCTAAAGGTCAGATAAAGGGGTTTGTGATCCGACACAAACAGAGAATGATCGATCTTGCTGCTAATATCCCAACACCCCTGGATGAACTCCGTACTAGCATAGCATCTATCTAGCCTTGCCGATGTGTAGCTGTCCCCCCCTTGTTTATTAGACCAGGAAAACCCCGAATTCCAAGAAACGTCAGACAGGTCCAGATGGTTGCATAAGTTGAACCAAGAATGTTTTTCAGAGCCAAAAATACAGTTACCTTTTCTTTCCCATCTATCCTGCAAAGAAGTGACCATATTAAAATCCCCAGCAAGGATAACAGGACTGTCAAAAAAAAATAACTCTTCCCAGAAGATTTTCCTTTCAGAACAAAGGTTAGAAGCATAAACCAAAATGATAGAACAATTAAACGGGTCCCCCAACTTGACAGCACACCATTGGTGGGAGTTACTATAAACAACATCCTTAACAGAATTGGAGATAGAATTAGACAACCCAACCACTGCACCACCTTTGCCACTGGGGTGGTTGGTGTGGTACCAAGTGAAATTAGAGGCCACAATGTTTAGGTGCCTAAGCAGAGTATCCCCTCCGATTTTGACTTCCTGCAAGCAAAGAACATCAGGCATGATGGGTAACAGATTGAGCCAGCAATTAACCATTTTGGGCCTGACTACATCAGTCAGCCCTTTAACATTTAAGGTGAGAATTTTTAGGTCAAACATCAAAAAACAAATTATTTACGACTATTTTTAGTCGGCTTGGGAGCTGAGGTTGAAAACCTGACAGTTTCTTTCCTTTTAGGCTTACTTACTTTACTGTGATCATTGAATGAGTCCATATCCTGAGACATGGGCACAATTTCACAATGTTCCCCTTCCTCATCCATACAGTTGATTGAGTCCTGGTCCATAGCATCGAGTTCTTGACTGAAATGTTCCATGGATGGGGGGGGCACTTCATTATCCTGTTGGGAGAAGCAAGGGTTGTCCTTAAGACACGCTCGTTCATGAAGAACCTTGTTTTTTTTCCCAATTTTTTTCCAGCTAGCAGGAGAGCCATCATCTACTTTAGTTGCCTGAACGGTCTTGGTACTACCTCCAGCATCCATATTGGGATTAGCATTTTCATCCTGTTCTACAACAATAGGAGATTCACCTGTAATGTTTTTGTCATCAAAAGGATTAGAGATGTCCTCTAACAGAATGTCGTATGGGTTATCCGACTTAAAAGTCTTTTTTTTTAGATTTTTGCACTTGTTTTTTCCCCGGCACATTGGGGCTATTACTAGGAGTAGAGGGTAATTCCTTTTTATCCTGATTACCAGTCTCATTCCGATTTATGATGAGGGGACAATCCCGAATTAGATGGCCCTGTTTGTAACAGTTATAACAGGCGTTAGGCAGATTACGGTACATAAGCTTTTGGGTGTGCAATTTCTTCCCTTGGGAGTCCTTAATCACTATTTGGGTCTTAATTTCTTTGGAAACATCTATTTCAATTAGCACCTGAGGATCCCATTTAGTGTTAATGATACTATTTCTGGATTTTTGACCCAATACCCTACCAATCATATTTCCAAGATGCTCAATCCACGGGTAAAAGTCTATGGGCAGTTTTGGGAATTCTACCCACACAGGGATCTTAGTAGGCTTTGGGCCCTTGGGGTTAAAGCCAACATGCCATTTGAAAGAAGACATGGGGATATTCCTGATAAGCCATTGGACTTCGCTGATTACATGCAGAGCGTTGTTTCCTCTTCAAAAAAGAAAAGATAGAAGTTGTTAGGGCAATATTGAATGTGCTTTACCATTAGCCCCCTAGCTTCCCAATGCGATTTTATCCAAGTTTTAAGAACTTCATGCGAGGGTCTAGGGCCGTGACAAAGCCCTATGACAACCCTTCCTAACAGATGCTCTTGCCAACTATCCAAGGAAGTCCTGTCAATTATAAATGTGTCTTCGTCATCTTCACTATGGATATCATCAACATGCAGCGTATGCGAGTTCTCAGAGCATTCTGCTCTCCCAAGACCCTGATCAATGCCATTACAGGGAGTCTTAACGCCTCGATCAGAAATGACAGGGGAAGAGAAGTGAATACCTGTGTGCTTTATGGAGTCTGCATATGACTTATGAGGAGAGCGAGTCACAAGACCTAGTCGAGCAGCAAGGCTGCCAGAAGGGGCACCGACCAAGGTTGCATCATTTAACCCAGTGTGGTTGCAATAACTTACCTATTGAACTCCCACCGCTGGGTTAGGCAGAGCTGGAGCATTCACCTCAACTCCCCCGTTCAGCGGAGCATCCACCACAGAGATTCCGTTGCGCAAAGCTTCGAAGAGAGCCATGTGAAACCAAGAGGATGAGGTAGAAGAGCAGAGGCAGGCAGGGCAGCCCCCCCCCCCCCCACGAGGGCGAAGAATGAAGGCGAGCACCCTCCCGACTGAGGGGAGGGACTCGTAGGGGGGAAGAGAAACCCACAAAACCCTAGCGTCGCCTCATGAAGTCTCCACTACGCCTAATGCCTCATGTTGTCTGCAGAGAAAACTTGCACTAACGAGATCCTTGCTTTCCTTTATTCACGGGGTACACCACCGTCCATGCTTCTCCGTTTCACTAATCAATACACAGCAGACGCGAGCGCTGCAATTTTTTTTTTAAATAAAAGGAAGTTTGGTCTTAACTATTCTCTCGGACTTTAATTAAAATAAAGAAGAAAAATTACAAGTGAATGGAAGTAGTGCCCATGGGACCCCCCAAATCCCACAATGCAAGGGAGGAGTATGGCGAGCTAGAGAGCATTACAAATGAGGCGGATAAATCTAGCATCACCCACATGTGGGACCCATTTGGGTTTCAACATGTTGTTTTCGAGGAGATAAATACAGTGATGTCTAAACAGTGATCTCTTATCTCAGGAGATTCTTTTACCTAGAAGAAACAAGGATTTCTCGATCGACCATTCTCTAAGAGTTTTGGCCAAAATTGAAAGCACATCACTCCCTCCAAATCTTCCAAAGAGTCTCACCTCTGATGGCATTCCACAGCCTCGATGAACAGTTGACCGCCTCGCCCAATAGCACCTGTTGCCAATTGATTTGGTTCATGAGTCTCAATACCCGTGTCATGTGACGCCAGATAACACGGGACTTGGGGCAATCGAAGAACAGGTGAGCTAAATCTTCGATGCATCGATGGCAATGCTTGCACCATGGCGGCACACCACAGATTTTGTTAGCCCTTGCATTGCACCAGATACCTTTATGCAAGATCTGCCACATGAGAACATACTTTTTGATCTAAATTAGTGGGTGCCAAATAGACCTGAATTTTAGTTCCCATTGAAGTTTGGTCCAAGAAAGGCACCATCTCTTGTTAAGAGTGTGATGAACATCTAAGTTCTCTTTGAAGTTGGGGATTCTGGATAGTTTCTTTCCATTGCTCCATTTGAGGCCCTCCAAGCAAGGAAGATCCTGACTGCATAGAAGGCGGGTAGTTGAGTGGTCCCATGCTAAACACCTTCCTTGAAGAAGAGTCCATTCCTCTAGGGTAACTCTAAGTCTTGGGTCCAAGTCGTCGAACCTAATCCACTGGTTGGTCTCTTGTTTCCAGAGTTGTTTCCACTATTTGAACCCCTTGTTCCATAGCCGCTTTGCAGTTTAGAGGGTACTCCACCCCCTAATGCCACCGATCGGGAACCAGATAGAGTCATTTTGTCTTATCCCAGTGCCCACTTCCACTCATCACTGATTCTGATGAATAGTTTGGCCTTGTTCCAACTCTTCCATAGGGAACACACAAGGGTAGAGCCTTTAGGGGACACCGGGTGGGGGGAGAACAAAAATGTGAGGATCCCTATGTCCTTCCAGTTGGGATGGCCAACTAAGCTAAGATCTCTCATGTTTCTGAAGATCAATTTAGCCCAAGAGGACTCACTATTGATCCAAGCCTTGATAATCCACTTTGCCGCCAGCTTGTCAGCCAATCCAACGATATCCAAAATTCCCAAGCCCCCTGAGTCTTTCGGGCTAATGCAAGTTTCCCATTTGATTTTGGGAATCCCCCTCCTGTTGGGGTCCCCAGTCGAAAGGAAGTTTTTGCAGATTCTTTCCACTTTGGCCAAGACTTTCTCCTTAGGTCTCCAGCACGAGATAAAATAAATAGTTGTAGACAGCATAAATGTGTTAACAACCATAGCACGCCCTGCCAAGTTGACTTGCATACCTTTCCAATGATTTAGTTTGCTATCCAGCCTAGATAGCACCCAGTTCCATCATTGGTCCATTGAGATGTCGAATCCCATCGGGATGCCAAGGAGACGGAAGACTTGACCACTAGGGATACCTTGACACCCTTGATCTAATAACAATTGGGGTGTAGGTCCGTTGATTGCTCTAAAATCAGTTTTAGCATGGTTGATTTTTGAACCTGACGCCACACAAAAGGTGTCGAGGCACCACCAAAACACCTCAATGCTGTTTATATCGTTATGCACAAAGGCATTCATTTCATCGGCAAAAAGTCTTGCAATCATTTGGCCATGATTTAGAGGTAGGGAAAGACCCTTGAGATTGTCAGCGTCCATGTGATGCTTGAATAGGCAACTGAGTCCATTTGAGGCGATAGCGAAGAGTAATGGAGCCAGAGGGCAACCTTGCCTAATTAATCTTTTTAAGCGAATGGGCTCAGAGAGCTTACCGTTGATATTTATTCTAGTCGAAGCCTTTGCAAGAAGAGTGGAAACCATCTTCATGAACTTTTGGCTGCATCCAAGGTCTTTCAATGATTGAAGAATAAAGCCCCATTCTAATCTGTCGTACGCTTTTTCGAAGTCGATCTTGATGAATACCATATCTTGTGCAGACTCCTTTGCAAACGCAAGGCCTTCCTAAATATCGACAATTGCTTCAAGTATAGATCTACCTTTGATAAAACCTTTCTGGTCCTCACAAAGCCATGACTTTAAATGACAAGAGATTCTGTTGGTGATAACTTTTGCAATTATCTTGTATCCTGTTTGGAGCATGGTAATCGATCGCCTTCTTATCTCCCCTTTTATGGATTAACTTGATGACGCCATTATTAAGACACTCAGGGAGGGCACCGAAGGAGAGAGCCTCTTGCCACACCAGACGCAGTGGGTGGCCATCTCATGTTTGAAGGACTTGAAAAACTCATTGGTGAGACCATCAGGACCCGGACTTTTCCCATTGGGAAGAGCATCAATAACCTCGATAATTTCATTCTCGGAAATGTTAGCATCCAACAGAGAAATCATGTTCTATGGGATTCTAGATTGAGCAACCCTTGAGATGGTTGCCATTGAGTCACGCCTATGCGGGGACAGAGGAGCCGAGACCCCGAGAAGATGGGTAAAGTGTTCGACGATGATAGAACTATTCTCAACTTCCGTGCTACATTGGATTCCATTGTTATCGACCAATAAGGGGATGGATTCCCTAGCTTGTTTCCTTTTGAGGATGTTACACATCTCTTTCGATGGTTTGTCGGCCTTCCCCGCCCACCAATCTTTGAAGAATATTTGAAGATTTTTCCATTGAACCTCCTCCTCTAATCTTAGTCTTCCCTTGATTTTCAAAAGACCTTGTTGGCATTGTAAGTTACCTTTGTTCACCTCTTCTTCAAGCCGTGAGAGCCTCCTATACACCGTTTCTCTTCTTTTTTTTCGGATATCTCTTATAGCCTTTTGAGTCCTGATCAGAATTTTTCGAGTCCTTTCCACCGCGCTTCTCCAACACTTAGTCAGTTCATTACAATAGGCAAAGGCTTCCGCCCACACTGAAGAAATTTCTTGGTGGACAGAGGGGAGGGAAAACAATGTCTGACAAGCATGAAACCAAGGGGCTTTCTGGAGCATGGGAATCGGTTTGAAAGACAGAGTAATCGGGTAGTGGTCTGAGATAGTCAGGTCCATGTGTTGGGAAATCGACGGGCTACCCCACTAGAGGATGGTGTTTTGATCGATGTAACATCTATCAAGTCTTGCTTTCCTCAAAGAGTCCCCCGATTGGAGATTTGACCAGGAGAATCCCTTCATGCCTTTCACCTCGACGAGGTCGAGATGGAGCTTGATTTTATCCCATATCTCTTTCTCTTGGCCGTCAATAATTTTTCCCTTGTTATTCCATCGGTCCTCAGGAAACTCAACCATGTTGAAGTCCCCACAAATCAAAACATTATGTGAGAGGGAATCGAGAGAAGCCCAGGTATCAATTCTATCCGCTTCTCCATTAGGGGCATAAATTGAGACCATAATGAACTGAAAAGGGAACCCGATAGAGGCAGCAATCCAACGATGATTCCGACCTTCAAAAGTCGAGGTCACACTACCAGACAAGGAGTGGCTAATACCGATCGCCGCACCCCGCCCCCCTAGGGCGAGAAGTCGAGAACCAAAGGTGGTTTGGAGAAATGCATTTAAGCCATTTCTGGAGATCCTCTCCGTCGCTTTTAACCCCTTGTAAGCAAATAAATTCTAGGTTGAGGCACTTGTCTTTGAACCACTGGCCAAGAATCGCTGCTCTTGATGGGTCCGACAAACCCGTGATGTTTAATGATGTGAATTTCATTATTGATGGTTGCCCTCTTCAGGGGAGGGACCCGATCTTTTTTCTTCTTGTGATCTTCTTTTTTCCTCCCAGCTTCTTGACTTAGGATCCTACTCTTGAGGGGGCTCTTCCATGGCATGCCCGATGGTTGTTTTTTCTTTAAGCTTTGACTTTTGTTGCGGTAATCTTGGAATGCATACCGGAAGGGTAGGACCAAAGAAGGAGCTTTCAATGTCTGGGTTGTCTTCCTTGCTAGTAGTGAAGCCTTCCTCTTTACTCGTGGTGTAACCTTCTTAGTTTTCTTCTTTGCTGATAGAGCACCCATAGGTATTATCAGTGGGGTCTTCTTCATAATGGTTGCCTTCAATGGCCTGCACTTGCGATCTTTTATGGGTGTTGATTTCAATGGGCCTTCATTTGACACGCGCGACATAATTTTCATATGAAACGAGAAATTTCATGGCCATATATTTCACATGGTAGAGAATATATATATATATATATATATATATATATATATATATATATATATATATATATATATATATATATATATATATATATATATATATATATATATATATATATATATATATAGAGAGAGAGAGAGAGAGAGAGAGAGAGAGAGTGAGAAAGAGAGATTACAGAAAAATTACCAATCATTTTACAGGAAAACTGACTCTTTACAGGCCCTGACATATTTAAATTTCCAATGTTGAAGTGATAGTTCAATTTTCAACTAAATTACAAAGAAGAAATCCTGAAAAAAAAGGTTTTTTATCTCTCTCTCTTACATGCATAGTAAAAAAAAAAACCCATTGGACTACTTTGTGTCCCCCTCCACTAAGAAGTCACGTTAAGGAGACTCCGAATCTTCAAATGCGCATAAGGATGAGGGGAAGAAAGAAGGTGTTGTACTACTCATGCACTCGTACTTTGAGCAGAATGTCTTACGGAACCGTCATGCTTTTCAAGTTGTGGAAGTTCATCAATCAAATCTCTTTTTCCACTTGGGAATCTCTTTTTCTTTTCGCCGCCATGCTCTTCTATGACCCACCTTCTTCCCTATGTGCATACGATATATTGTAATACAAATTCATGAATTCACATGAGCAGAAGGTTATCGAAAGGAGCTTCTCAAATGCTTGCTTCAATGTGTTCAAGTAGGAACACATGAGATAAAATTTTATCCTCTTGTAAATCAAAACAAAGAGAAGAAAAATGCTATTCCCGAAGATCAATCCACCCCCAACACTTTCCTCAGTATTCATCTTAATGGGAAGTAAAAATTCCTAATAAGGAGTCTTTTAAAAATAAATCCGGGTCGTCGTCGTCGTCAGTATGCCGCCGAGAACTTAGGCATTGCGCTGCTTGAACAGCGGCAAGGTGCAATCACTCACGCTTCGGTCTTCTCACATTCGTCTCCATGTCCAGCTTTACTTCAGACGGATTGGAGCAACCGACCTTCAGCGACCGTCGACATCCTCAGTTGTCATTGTGTCCACCATCACCGTGAGTGACCGTTGCAATTGCGACTGTTGTAAAACCAGTTTACTTCATGTCTGGTTGCGACTGTTGTGTCCGTCTTCACCGTGAGAGCTCGCTGCATTTACAACTATTGTAAAACCAGTTTGCGACTGTCCGTCTTCTGCTCTCATCATCGCGACGGTGTGGCTTGTAGCTCATCGCTACGGTGTGGCTCAAGCCCATCGTCTTTGTGCTTCGCATCGGGGCATGTCGTGTGGGCATGGATAAGTCCTCGAGGTAATACTCTTCTCTAAGCAAATTTTTAAATTCATTCCATGTATGGGATTGCCCTTGAAGAGCATAAATGCTAGGTTTGACACCGGGCATTACAATCCTTGCAAATTCACTAAGCTTCATAGAAGCACTAACACCATAGAGGCCCATTTTGGTATCATAGGTTTGCAAGAATTTAGTTACATCTCGGCCATTAAAGAATCCACATTCTTTTGAAATTGCCTCTAGGGCTCTCATCACTCCATCACTACTTGTCGCAATCCTCTGGGATTCAATCAACACTTGAAGTAACGTACTCAAGGTTCTCGGATCCAAGCCTAAGGCCTCCATCATGGTCAAATTTCAAAGTCTCAATCAAAGTTAGTACACAAACTCTCAACCTCAAGTCTCTTACTCTAATGGTCAACTGAAGTCATCTCAAGCTCAATCTCAAAATAAGCTCAAAGTACACTCAAAGTAAAATCCATCCCCCTATGCGTTTCATGTCGGGTTCACTTATGTCGTCAGGTTCTCGCACGCTTAGGGGTGCACACAGGGTGCCAAGAACTCAAAGACAATGAGTTAAATCAGCCAATGATTATGTTGGCATAACTTTGAAAGATAGTTTAAATTAGCTTCTCTTTAATACTAATTTCTTCCTTGGTAATCTTAAATTATATTTTTTGTTTAAGCAACATGCATCCAGTCCGAGGGAATAAAGTGCCAGCGAAACTTGAAGAATAAAGATATGTATGAGTACACACATAGACGTATGCAACTCGGCTCAATATAAACATGAAATACTGCGTCTTCAACTCCAGTACTTGACTTGGTAAATCATGACAAAGATTTAATATGCAATGCTAGTAATTTGCATATTTCTCATATATGCATCATGCATAGTAGTAGCCTTTCAAAGATGCCGAGACAGATTGTAAACTCTCGTGCATTAAATAGCCTACGGTAGAACTCGAGAACTGTACCCTTCAATAGATTAATCAGCAGTGAAAAAGACTTTATGAAATCTTTAAAAAAAAATCCTCCTTTTTCTTGTTTGACTGTAGATGCACGGATATATGAGCTCTGGCTTCAGTTGTATATTCACGAACTTCGAACTGTTGGTAGCTGCTTCAAGAAGGCATTCGACTCTATCGCATTCGATCAATAATTGAAACCATCCATTAATAGTGCTGGCGGTAGGAAATGCTACTCACTTTTCGCTATGTATGAATCTGCTCTTCGAATATCTTTGATGTCTCCGATTATCCATCAGACTCCTTTCATGATCTCTCTAACTCTGATTCGTACAGCGTCACGGTGTGATGTGGACAAGTAACGGTTGAAGCAATACAAAAATCAAAGTTTGACAGGGAGGTGCACGGAGCGACAAAGGAGCATCGAAAGTGGCAAGAACCATATATTGTCTGTAACAATAGATCAGTCAAGACACGGTTTCTCAGAAAACGGAACAAGATGGCATCGCTAGTTCTCTATTGAAACTGCTTCTTCTTCTTGTTTTTGACATTCACTACAGCTCTTTAGCGTTCTTCAGCATTATCACTGACCGGCCACCTTCTTTGTTGATTCTCCATAGCAACAGTCATAGCCTTGAATGAGAAAGCTCCTCCTCAGCAGCCGATAGCGGAGAAGAACAGCCTTCCGATCGTCAATCAATTCAAAAACTCCAATGTTTCGTGTAGTCATCAGAGATGTATATTTGTTTATTCTTTCAACAACCCACAACCTTTGCGAGGTTAACGCAGAGGAGAAAATCCACTTGATCCCCCAATAGTAAGTAGCCCCCTTCCAATGTTGAAGATAACCCTATATTCCCCTGAGCTATGCCCCCCTGGCCATTTTCACCAAAAAATCCCCTTTTTAGCGCAATTAATCTCCTTCTTTTCCTCCCCTCCTCGATTCGGTGCCCTTCCTTTTTTTTGAAAAGACCTCCCCTTGGAAATACCGAATACAATTTATCTCCAACACTTCGGATATACTTGCTCTCTATATAGCCTGAGGATCGAATCTCTGATCCTTTCACCCCTCTTATTGCATATCTTTTGGAGATGTTGTCCTGGTACATCAGCATGTAATCACCTTCCTTAAGGTCACAAAGCCTTACAAAATCACTTGTATTCTCTAGTAAATACATTCTGCTCCTGTTATTGGGCCAAAATCTGTAGCGCATATTCCAAACTCTAGTAGAATTCATATCCTCCACAACGAGATTTACTCCATCTCTTAGCTCAAGAGGAGGTAGGCAAGTTTCAGCAGCCTTCTTGGCCAAAACGATTCTCCCCAAGCTTCCCACATCACTCTGCTTGAATTCTTTGTGAAATAAGAGCCTCAAATCCCTCTCTCATAATCTGCTGGCACCTCCTTGGCAACATCGCGGGCATCATTGACAAATTTTATTTCATCTGATATGAAACAAAGGAAAATGTATTTGCTGAACGTTCGAACTCTATACCATCACAAGATCCATATATGAAATCCGCTGTTCCTTTTGAATCACATTCTATGACTGCATAATAGTACCTCAACTTATCCTTTTCATATTTTTTAAGACACTCCATGACTACATCCTCATTTTCATCACTTTCATTGCTTCCCCAGGCTGAAATATCTGCGGTCCTCTCTTCTCATATGAACGAAAATGGTGAGTCACAGCAATGTTTTCGTGGAGAAAGAATCTCCACGACAACACCCTGCCAAGTTGACTTGCATACCTTTCCAATGATTTAGTTTGCTATCCAGCTTGGATAGCACCCACTTCCATCTCCAACTTCTTTTTTTATTATTTTTTAAATGGAGGTTCGGCCGAGGCCTACTCCCCCGGACTTTAACTTTGAAATTGCAACTGTACAAGGAAGGGCATAGTACCCATGGGACCCCCCTTATCTCAAAAGAAGAGGGGTTTACAAGACTGGGTTAAATGGCGGTCACAACTACTGTGGGGATGGACAAATGGTGTAACATCAGCCACAATACAACATGTTTCCAAGATACATGTCCCTTACATGTTGCTACCAAGAGTTGAACTCTCGCCCCCGTCTCAAGAGGCAAGAGGCCCAACCACTAAGCGAGCGAACTGTGACATCTCCAACTTTTCATGTGTGTCTCCATATTGTACATTAAAATCTCATTCTCCACTTGTTGAGCATAAGACAAGAGAAAGTGTGAGTGATGTGTTCGATGGCAAAGCAAACAAGAGCACATGCATCACGTTTCCGGTCGGAAGAATTAAAAAGCGCGCTCAGCGGAGCTGCTTTCCGCAGAGAAAACTTGACTACGGGGAATCGGGAATATGTGCACTAACGAGATCCTTGGCTTTATTCAATGGGGTCCACAGGCGTGGCAACAGTAGTACCAACGAGTTACGAGATCCTTCATCCTTGGCTTCTCCGTTTCCCGAATCAATACACAGCAGACGTGAGCGCTGCAGTTGCAACTTGCCATCTTTTGTAGGCGTTGATTTCAATGGGCCTTCATTTGACAGGCGCGACAAAATTTTCATATGAAACTTGAAAGGAGAAATTTCATGGCCATATATAGAGAGAGAAAGAGAAAGAGAGAGAAAAGAAAAATTACCAATCATTTCACATGAAAACTGACTCTTGACAGGCCATACAATGAATTGGAAAGACACACTTGACACACCCTACTTCGTAACGTAGAGACACCCATCTTAGGGAACTCTGAAGCATGTCTTCTGCAAGACTTGAACCCTGACCATCTGCCTAGAAATACAAGGAACATCCGCTGAACCACACCTGCTCGATGCTACAAAGAAGAAATCCTTAAAAAAAAGGTTTTTTCTCTTTCTCTCTTACATGCATAGTCAAAAAACAAAAAGAGCTCTCGATTGTACTACTTTGTGTCGCTCTGGCGAGGGAAAATCAGTGTTGTATTTTGATGGTCTAACATGCCCTTCAAATTTGAAAGTTATCTATACATAGTACCTGTATTTAACATTTTTAATGTAATTTTTGAAGGTCAAATAAAATTTATCACTGTATTTTACGGTTCAAAATGGCCAAAACGGGCAATACAGCCGTCAAAAATCAACACCGGAGGGAATGTGTCTAAGCTTTCCATTGTACTACTAGTGGAAGTCACGTTTAGGAGACTCCGAATCTTCAAATGCGCATTAAGCTTTCCATTGTACTACTAGTGGAAGTCACGTTTAGGAGACTCCGAATCTTCAAATGCGCATAAGGATGAGGGGAAGAAAGAAGGTGTTGTACTACTCATGCACTCGTACTTTGAGCAGAATGTCTTACGGAACCATCATGCTTTTCAAGTTGTGGAAGGTTCATCTATCAAATCTCTTTTTCCACTTGGGAATCTCTTTTTCTTTTCGCCGCCATGCTCTTCTATGACCCACCTTCTTCCCTATGTGCATACGATATATTGTAATACAAATTCATGAATTCACATGAGCAGAAGGTTGTCGAAAGGAGCTTCTCAAATGCTTGATTCAATGTGTTCAACTAGGGACACATGAGATAAAATTTTATCCTCTTGTAAATCAAAACAAAGAGAAGAAAAATGCTATTCTCGAAGATCAATCCACCCCCAACACTTTCCTCATTATTCATCTTAATGGGAAGTAAAAACTCCTAATAAGGAGTCTTTTAAAACTAAATCCATTAAGTCCACCAAATCTTTTGAGATTTTTTTTGAAGACGCTTTTTATGTTTCCTATAATTATTCTTCTAACCTCCTCCATGAACCTCTCCATGGAGACATTTGTAAATAAAACCCAAATCGTATTATGAGAGGACATATTAATCTTAACAGCCACTCTATAAACGCAATCCTTTATTTATTTGCAGTAGAGATCTTCCCTTCTAATTAACGTGATAAAATCACTTGGGCGCAACAAAGGAGAGGGAGGAATAGTAAGAGTATGGACTCTGTTTAATATATATAATGAATGTATGTATGTACACACACGTGCATACGTAGTACCAGCTTATTAATCACATGGTTAAATAAATGGATGTTGTTCGTTTCAATCTTTAATTTCTCTGTTATTATCGATATCTCGGATTCATGCTATTTGACCTAAATACCCCCTAATGATGCCTGATGAGGTTATCAAATTATGTGACCAATTTTGACACATAAATGGATTTATTTCAAGCCAAACATAAATTCCGTTAAGTCTATTAATATCTAGACATACATTGCATAAGCACAGCCATTCAAAGATGATGATGATATACAACATAAAAGGTTCTTTTGTAGGATCCATCTATTCATGCGAAATTGAGCTAACATTTTATTTTTTCATTTCCACACAAGGGATTTTTGGTTTGTAATGTACAAATGGTTTCATAAACGCATTACCAAGTGGGTTTCCATATTGTAATAAATTGATTTATAGTGATGTTATTCTAAAGCATGGGCAACTAAATGCTCCTATTGCTCGACACAAACTACTTCAATTGAGGAAAAAATGAACCTTCATGGTCTTGTAAGGATTCTTAATTTTAAGGATTAAAGTTAACCTTTTTTCTTCATTAAGAGAACAAGTTAGTGCATTTAATAAAGAATTTTTAGAATGTTGAAGTAGTGGTTTTTTAAAGTTGATCTAGGATCATCTCTTTCTTTTGCATATCGAGAGAGATACAGAGAAAACACACTTTCCACACCATCAAATCCATCCATCTTTTTTAATATAAAATGATTCTTTAAAAAGTCCCTATGTTAACTATTATTTATTAAAAAAATCCAATACTTATATCTATATCTTAGAAATCCTTTACTTAATTCATTTTTAAGAATACCATGAATAAAACATAATTTTCAAAATCCCTCCAAAGTTATGTGGAACATCGTCAATCTCATAACTTTGCTGTCCACGAAATATGACTTTTTAAAAGCGCACGATTTTCAGTATTACATAGTGGACAAATTCATTTTCACATATCACTATAAATCAATTTATTACTAATCCACTCAAAGGATCACTAGGATCTTGAACACCATGGTATTCAACTGTATCACAAACATAACACTAGAACCTACTCATGCTCCTCATTCAATAATTGTACATGCTCATGTACCTATAGAATTTGCTCCAAGAACTAAATATTACACCAAAAATTTTTTCAAAATGAGTGACATCTAACTTGAGAGAAGAATATTGATGTTTGAGTCAATGGTGTAGTGTATTCCCCTAATCCAAATCCTATTTTTCATCATGCATTCCATAATATCTCAGCCTTCCTCTACTTTCTTGGTAGTGGTGAAGCTAGATTGTTAGGTTATTTCAAGTAATTGTCTAACCATTCATCATCTATTGAAAATTACTGGATACAAATATGCATTTAAAACCAATTGAAGATAGGCATTTTACAAATTGATATCAAATCTCTGGAAGAATACAATAAGATACTCCAAAAAGATGTCGAAGAAGGCAGAGCATAATTACATAGTTCAAAGACATTCTCCAAAAATTGAAAGAGACTCCACTTGGTATGAGATATAGAAATTGATGATTATCATCCATTGAAAGCTCTTTTAGTTGGTGGCGGAGCACACAAATGATGTATTTTTGCAATTAGGTTTGTCTTTCACTTGTTTAGTTTCTTATAGGACTTTGAGAAGGAGTTTCTTATTACACATGCCATTTGTCGAAGAGCTGAGTGCCTCATCAAGAATAGTGAACCAATTGAGGTCGTTCACCTTTGGTTTGATCCAAAAACATGTGGTTACTATTTTGGATTCACCACTAGGAAATTGTATCAAGATGCACTTGATGAAAGATTTTGGGGACAAGTTAGAAGATGTTATCACTCTTGGAGAGGTGCAGATGCTATCTGATGAAGCAAGTATTAGTATTAGAGGGTAGGTGAATTGTACAAGCTTCTGAACTAAGAATTGCAAAATAATGGTATTTTGCAAAGTATTATCCTGACATTTTTAAATTTCCAGTGTTGAAATGATGGATCAACTAAACGACAAAGAAGAAATCCTTTATAAAAAGGTTGTTTCTCTCTCTCTCACACACACACACATGCATAGCACTGTAAATGGGAGCATTCTTTCAATAACCGAAACAACAACCACTCACTCCACGAGAGTTATTCCTTGAGAGTCAAAACAAGAAGCTTTCCATTGTATTACTTTGTGTCGCCCTCGCGAGGGAATGTGTATAAACTTTGAGAGTCCATGGCCCTCCACGAAGAAGTCACGTTTAGGAGACTCCGAATCTTCAGATGCGCATAAGGATGAGGGGAAGAAAGAAGGACTTGTACTTTGAGCAGAATGTATTACGGAACCATCATGCTTTTCAAGTTGTGGAAGGTTCATCTATCAAATCTCTTTTTCTACTTGAAAATCTCTTTTTCTTTTCTCCCCGATGCTCTTCTATGACCCACCTTCTTCCCTATGTGCAATAGGATAAATTGTAATACAAATTCATGAATTCACATGAGGAGAAGCTGGTTGACTATAGGAGCTTACCAAATGCTTGCTTCAATGTGTTCAGAAGGAACACATGGTAAAATTTTCTCCTCTTCTAAATCAAAACAAAGAGAAGGAACATGCTATTCCCGAAGATCAATCCACCCCCAACACTTTCCTCATCATTCATCTTAATGGGAAGAAAAACTCCTAATAATTGTTTTAGACATAAATCCATTAAGTCCACCAAATATTTTGACATTTTGTTTGGAGACGCTTTTTATGTTTCCTATAGTGATCCTTCTAAGCCCATCGATGAACCTCTGCATGCAGACATTGGTAAATAAAGCTTAAATCGTATTATGATAGGACCTATTCTTAACAGCCACTCTATAAACGCAATCCTTTATTTATTTGCAATAGAGGTCTTCTCTTCTAATTAACGTGATAAAATCACTTGGGCACAACAAAGGAGGAGGAAGAGGTAACGTAATCCGAGTTTGAAACAAAAGGGCTGTGAAGAAGTTATTAACAAGATTGTGATGCGAGGGCCATTGCATATGCAATTGTGAAGGAAGGCGCAGCTATGGCCGCTGTCGCATACACACAAGGAGCATATTTGAAGAAAGAGTATAGAGTATTTCCGGATAAGCCACACTCAGGGTCGTGAAAAACATACGCACATTATGCTTTGTTGTTTTTGTTTTTTTACATAAGTGTGGCACATTGCCACCATCAAATCTCCCCCTCAAGCTCAGAATGAGATTGAATACAAAATGAAAGAAATACATATATGTCCATACAAGATGAAATGAAATCTAGATACAAACTAAAGCTTTCTAACTCCTAAAGCTTCTCTGAAGTATATGAATTTGTCTTTGGGAAGAGCTTTCGTGAAGATATCCGCCACTTGTTCTCGAGTGCTAATGTGAATCAGCTCCACTTCTCCTTTGATGACCTTCTCACGAGCAAAGTGATAATGAACTTTGATGTGCTTCGATCTCGCATGATAAACTGGAATTCTTTAATAACATAATGTTGCTCACATTGTCACATTAGATGACCACCTTTTCGTCGATGTAGACTCCCATGTCTTCAAGTAGGTACTTAATCCATGTTGCTTCACAAACGACTTGTGTAGTGCCTCTATATTCAGCTTCGGTACTTGACAAAGCGACATTCGGTTGCTTCTTGCTACTCCATGAAATGGTTGCACTTCCAACTGAGAATGAAAATCCACTTGTTGACCTTTGATCCATGACATTTCTTGCCCAATCCGCATCTGTGTATGCATATATACATGGCTAAACTTTTCTCTCATAAAATAAACCAAAGTTGCATGTTCCTTTCACAAACTGCAGTATGCGTCTTACTGCATCCAAGTGCACTCTACATGGTTTATGCATAAATTGACTCACCAAACCAACTGCAAAACTCAAATCTGGTCTTGTCTTTGTTACATAAATCAAACTTCCAACCATCTTCCTATACATATTGGCATCATGCAAGTACTTCCCATCATCCATAAGCTTAGCATTAGCATCAAGTGGTGTATCAACCAGTTTGCAAGCACTCATACCAAATCTTTCAAGCATTTCTAGCATATAATTAATTGTGTTGTAAAATCCACATTCCTTCTTGCATTGAAATAACTTCAATTCTCATAAAATATTTGAGCTCTCCCAAATCTGACATCAAAAAATCAGATTTCGATTGCTTTTTCAAATCAACGATCCTCTTCTCAACATTGCCAGTAATGATCAAATCATTAACATAAATCAATAATAGAATTGTCTCGCTTCCTTGATTCCATACAAATAATGAATAATCAGCCTTTGATTGCATAAATTTCAGATCCAACAAGTGCCTTGTGAATCATTCACACCATGCTCTTGGTGCTTGTTTCAATCCATAAAGCGCTTTCTTTAACTTGCATACATAGTCCAGATACTTTGGATGCACATAACCTTCCCATTGCTGCATATAGACTTCCTCATGCAATTTGCCATTCAAGAATGCATTTTTAATATCCATTTGATACAATTTCCAATTGTTCATAGTAGCCCATGGAATTATGCTTCTCACGGTTGTCATTTTAACCACTGGACTAAACGTTTCATCATATCCAATCCGTATACTTGTGCATATCCTTTTGCAACTAAATGCACTTTAAATCTCTCCACTGAACCATCACTTTTGCACTTAGCTTTCTTATTCGATGGTAATTTCACTAATTCCCATGTATCATTCTTCTTCAATGCATTCATCTCATCATCCATTGCTTTGCACTAATCTTCACTTTGTGATGCATCATGAAAATTCTTTGGTTTGTCATGCTTGATTCTCTCTATCATGTATGCACAATGAAGCTTCATAGACTTATTGTATAGATTCATTATATCCACAGGATGCTTTAATCTCATAGATCATCTCACATGTATTTCTTCATCTGATCTTGAACGTGTATCTTTCCTTGCGTGTGGAGGAACATATTTCTCCTTCTTATTTTTCAACATCCCAAGTGTAACTATCTCATTGTCAACATCCGAATCAGACATGTACTCTCTCATCTTCTCTTGCCCTTTCTCCTTTGTTCTCGCATAATCTTTTGCATTTTCACTTCATTACATTTCAAGTGTAGGAAATTCATATGAACCATAGTCTTGGATTTCTTCATGGTCAAAATGTATATGACTTGTTCCAGGCTCATCATGAACATTATGCATAGCATCAATCATATCATTCACTATCACAACCATGTCTTTGGGTGCGTACCATGATGCATTCTCATCGAATATAACATCTCTACTCGCTATAAATTCTTTTGTAATAGGATTATAACATTTATATCCTTTCTTCTCTTCTGAGTATCCAACAAATATGCACTTTTCAGATTTTGCCTCAAACTTTTGTCTCGATTGACTAGGCACATGTGCATAACAAATACTTCGAAAAACTCGTAAATAACTCACAGTTGGCATATGCTTCCATAGTCTCTTATAAGGAGTGAGATCATGAACCATTCTTGTTGGAGGCCTATTTGTGACATGTACAGCCGTATGACAAGCTTCTGCCCAAAATATATCTGGCATGCTCTTTTCATTCAACATGACTCTAGCAACTTCTTCAATCATATGATTTCTGCATTGAGCAACACCATTTCGTTGTGGTGTATATCTACAAGATAGTTGCCTTCTGATTCCATGACCACTAAGGTATTGATCAAATTCCCTTAAGATATATTCTCCCCCTAAATCTGAGCGTAGGCATTTTATGTACATGCCCAATTGCTTTTCAACCATGTTTTTGAATTTCACAAAGCACTCAAAAACTTCACTTTTATGCTTCAAAAAATATATCCAAGTACATCGACTATAATCGTCAATGAATATAAAAAAATAGAGTGAGCCACCAACTGATTTTGTTCTAGCTGGTCCAACCACATCAGTATGGATCAGCTCTAGAGGTCTCTGCCTATGCATTTCTCTTCTTGGAAACTTCATACCTTAATGCTTGCCAAATGTGCATGCTTCACAAATTCTGTCAAAATTTAAATGACCAAATCTTGGTAGACCACGTACTAATGTTTGCTTCTCCATTGACTTCAATGTCCTCAAATTGATATGACCAATTCCTTTATGCCACAATTCAGCTATATCTGAGTGTTCATTGTTCTTGGCATACATACTTTGATAAAGAGGTGAGCCCATGTCAAACGTGAACAATCTACCCATCTTCTTTCGATGACCAAACAATTTCCCTCTTTTTCCATACTTGAAATCATGTATGAAACAACCATGTTTGTGGAAAATTACTTCCATGTCCTGTTCCGCAAGCTGACCAACCAAAAATAAGTTCTTTGTTATGCTAGGAACATGTAAAACATCACTTAGTGTGTTCCGAACACCATTATTTTGTACTAACGGTACATTTCCAACATCGTTAATCAAGTGTAAGGTGTCCTCAAAAGTTGCCACATATTCTCTAGAATTCAAAGGCTCTTTTGACTCAAACCATCTCCTATGCTCTTCCTGTGATTTGTGCAACTACGAATTCATATCATTTCCAGGTTCAGACATACTATTCAACACATGCTCCATTGCAAACATATTATCTATGCCATAGTCTCTATATGAACTTTCAGCAAAGAAGTTTCCATGTGATGCATAACGGGCTCTATTATGTTTACAAACTTGTAAACATCAAAGTAAACAATGATAGTGATGAGAACTCCCAAGATCTTCAAAAGATCAAACAAATATTTCCAAACTTCAGAAATCAAACTTTCCTCCAAACTTTCAAGAAGACAGAAATAGGTGACTATAGCAAAATAACCACTAGCCACTCTTTGATCATAATTTCGCAAAAATAATCATATATTCTGAAATTCAACTATGAGTAGCATTTTTTAGAAACAAAAAACATAAAAAAAGGTGGAGTATAGCTCCAAAATGAATAGCTTGAAGTCAAGCTATGTGGAGGCCTGCAACACCAGGGTATGAGTAACTATCCGAATTCAAAACTGATGTATAGCAGTAAGAAAACTCAAAGATCTATGGAACATTTTGATAAAGATAGGAAGTTTGAGAGCTAAGGAAACTCCTCCAAGTGAAATCACTCAAGAAGGCCTCATAAAAACCTAGATATGAAAGTTTGAAGAGAGGTATGTCTCTGATGAGACACCGGATAGACAGAAGAAAGAAGATCTGCATGTTGATATACTTAGGTAATGATGTGTGTGAACACACTATGACCATCGGGGCACTTTTTCCCTCTTTAGGACGTTTTTTCTCCCGGCTTGTATATACGCCTATTGCCCTAATGGGCTACTTATCTTTGTACATTCTCTAGTAATACATTCAGTATTGTGTGTTGTGCTCCAAGCTTCTTCTTCTTCCTTGTGCTATTCGCGTGCTTCTTCAGACGTCTAACTCCAACAATTGGTATCAGAGTCGCCGCTTCATCTAGGGCGTCGTCGACACTCCTCCGTTTGCAGTCTCAGATTCGCATGAAATTTGGTGAGCATACTCAGGCCTCCGAACGCACTATCGTAGCGCTTGTGCAGGCTATTTTGTCTTTTTGTGCCAAAGGTATATACCAATTTCTGTTTGCCAGTATAAGCATGTCGAAGTCTGCTACAGGTCTAGCAGAATTCGTTCGGGCAGTTCTGTTCAACTTTTTGAGATACAATCAATTTTCTGCATCAAGGTATTTTAGTCACCTGACATGGCTGAAAGCAGTGATGTATTCCGTATGTTGGCTGTTGAGGATAAGTTGGATGGTACCAACTACCCATTATGGGCTTATATGATGCGACATGTATGGGTTGCAAAAGGATTGTGGAATATTGTGTAGGGTGTTGAAAGATGTCATGTTACACCTCTGACTACAGGTACTATAAATACAGGTGCTGGAGCTGATGAAGATGGTGTCGAAGATGATATTCCGCAAATTCCTGTTCGTGCTGCTATTTCTGCTGCACCTACTGTAGAGAAGATTCGCTGGGATGGCAGAGATGCCCAAGCACATGCATTGATAGCTTTGTCTGTCAAACATGCCATTATTCCTCACATTTGCTCTTGCATAACAGCTAAGGATGCTTGGGATACACTTACCACATTGTACCAAGCTAGGAATGAGGCTCGTGTTGCTTACCTCCGAAAACAATTGGAGAGTGAGTACATGAATGAAGGTGATTCCATGGACAGTTTCCTAACAAAGATGAAAGACTTGAAGGAACAATATATTTCTCTTGATGAGGTTATACCAGATAGCTCACTTGTGTAGACCGTTCTGAATGGTCTTCCTGATTCATATCAGAGTTTTGCTTCTACTCTTCGGTTAATGATGAAAGGCAATCCAAATGCCTTGTCATTTGAGGAGTTAGTCTCTGTTCTATTGCAGGAATATCAGTCCAGGCAGAACACGTCCATTATGCGTGTTGCAGATCAAGCTTTCCTGGCTAGTCAGAAGGGCAAAGGAAAATGGAGCTCTTCTACTAGTAAGCAGAAATCTGCAAATGCTGCACATTCGAAGAACCAAGACAAAGATGAAAAAAAATCAGAAAAGCAGAAATTGTTATGTAAGTACTGTAAAGGGAATGATCATATCATAAAGAACTCCAAAACTGGCTGCTAAAGAGGCAAAGAAGAAAGAGGCTGGAATGGTTGTTGCAGAGGCCTCTACACCAAAAACAGAGTCTGCTAATCTTTTGCAGGAAGAAGAATGGGCGTTCACTACTGTCTGCAGTTTTGACCCATCTTCTCATGATCAGTGCATGTCTGCAGTAGACTCAGATGTTTGGTATTTTGACAATGGGGCAACCAAACATATTACCTCGCAGCGTAGTTTCTTCTGTTCACTCGAGCCTGCCCCTATAGGGAATACTTTATTTGTGCCAGGGATCAAGAAGAATCTGTTATCAGTTTCTGCATTAGCCAAGATTGGCTTGGTTGTGAAATTTGTTGATGACAGATGTACAGTTCATGATCTGTCAAATGGCGATGTTATTATTGCTTCTAGCATTTTATGTCGTGGGCTGTATAAGCTCATAGACTATGAAAGATCTGTGAATGATTCGGTATGTATAGTTCATGATTCTCAGGCTATGTCAGATGCAAAGCTTTGGCATGCACGCTTTGGTCATCTGAATTTTGCTAGTTTGCTACATCTGCAGAAATCTGATATGGTGTCTTCTTTGCCCAAGCTTGAGGCACCTGGAAAACATGTATGTGAAGGCTGTATTTTAGGCAAAATGCAGTGTTCCTCCTTTCCAAAAGATGGTTCAGTTCGGGCTACGTAGACATTGCAGCTTGTACATAGTGATGTTTGTGGTCCTATGCAGACACCTTCTTTTGGAAACTATCTTTACTTCGTGACTTTCATTGATGATCTTTCTAGGCATGCATGGGTATATCCATTGAAGGCAAAGTCAGAAGTGTTTTTGTGCTTGAAACAGTTTTTGGTTTTGGCAGAAAATCTGTTAGGATGTAAAATGGGCACCCTCCGTTCTGATCGAGGGGGGAATATATGTCTTCTGATTTTAATGCATTTCTAGCTGAACGTGGGATAAAACACCAGTGTGCAGTGCCGTATACACCTAACCAGAATGGAGTTGTTGAACGGAAGAACATGTCACTCATGGAGATGGCGAGGTGCATGGTCAACAGTCAGGCTTTACCACATAGTTTCTGGCTTGAGGTTGTCATGTGTGCAGCATATGTACTGAACAGGTGTCCCACTAAAGCACTACAGTCTATCACTCCATATGAGGCTTAGCATGACCGCAAGCCATCTGTTGCTCATCTGCGTGTTTTTGGTTGTTTGGCATATGCAATAGTGCCTAAACAACATCGCAGAAAATTGGATGATAAGGCAGTAAAATGTATTTTGTTGGGTACAGTTCTGAAAGTAAAGGCTATCATCTGTATCATCCACAGACTAAACACATTCTGGTTAGCCGTGATGTTGTCTTTGTGGAAGATGCTATTCAGCCATTGCTTTCATGTACTAAGGAGACATCTGTTAGCTCCAAAGACATGTATGATACTTTGATGCCTCTTTTTACAGGTGGACAGTCTAGTGCTAGTCCTAATGAGGCAACTTCTCAGCCTTTGCAAGTTTCATGTGATGATGCAGATAATTCCACTTCTGATGCAGATGTACATGATGCACTTATTGATGAGAGAGCTGATATTGAGCACGCAAGAGCTATGCCAAAATGGCTGGTGTAGACTTTGCGTGATAGTAAAATTAGATGCACCTCTGTCATATCGTACTCGTTCAAGCTCTCATAGTGCCTCTTTTGCATCAGATTGCTATGCTATGGCTACATCTAGTCTCTGTGATGAGAATGAGCCTCTTTTGTTTGATGAAGCACAAAATTCAGAAAATTGGATGGCTGCTATGCAATCTGAATATGATGCCATAATGAAGAATGGTACTTGGTCTTTATGTGACTTGCCTCCTGGCAAGAAGGCCATTGGCACTAAGTGGGTCTACAAGCTGAAGTGTAAGCCTGATGGTACAGTTGACAGGTATAATGCTAGGCTTGTTGCAAAGGGTTATGCGCAAGAAAGAGGCATTGTCTTTGATGAGACCTTTGCACCTACATGTCGTATGACTACTGTTAGGAGCATTTGTGCACTTGCAGCCCATCATGGTTGGAATGTACATGAGTTGGACATTAAAACTGCATTTCTGAATGGTGACTTGCATGAAGAAGTGTATGTTTTTCAGCCCTGTGGCTTTGTGCCGAAAGGGCATGAAAACCAGGTGTGCAGGTTAAAGAAGGCATTATATGGTTTAAAGCAAGCACCACGTGCTTGGTATGAGAAGATACATGTCTATCTAATTGCCCATGGTTTTGAGAACAGTCCAACTGAAAGCACCTTATATGTTAAGCGTGCTAATGATGTACTTCTGATCATTTTTGTCTATGTTGATGACATGCTGCTCACTGGTCCTATTGAGAAGCATATTGCTGATTTTAAGGCTGATTTGCATGCCTCATTTGAGATGTCTGGTTTGGGGCATTTGCATCATTATTTGGGCATTCAGTTTATGCAAGTTGATGGTGGAATGGCTTTGTGTCAAACGAAATATATTGACACATTATTGCAGTGTTTTGGCCTTGAAGACTGTAAGCCTATTGCCACTCCTATGGAGACAGGTTTACGATTGAGTCTTCATGATGCTGGAGATGCATTTGATGCTGTTCTATATCAGCAGGCTGTTGGATGCTTGATTTACTTGTACATTACTCGGCCAGATATTCAGTTTGTTGTCTCACAGATGAGCAGGTTTATGCATTGCCCAGGAGTCAAGCGTTGGCAGGCGGTTAAGCGCATCTTTCGCTACTTGAGTGGTACTCGGCTACTTGGGTTGTTTTATCCCAAGGGGGGATCACTACCGCCAGATTTGCATGCTTTTTTTTATTCTGATTGGGTTGGTTGCTATGACACTCGTGTGTCCACTAGTGGCCTTTGCTTCATGCTTGGTATCTCATGTATATCTTGGTTGAGCAAGAAGCAGCCTACTGTGGCCACTTCCAGTTGTGAGTCTGAGTATAGGGCAGCTTTCACAGTGACAGTTGAGTGTGTGTGGCTCAGACGCCTTATGGCTGATTTGGGTGTTGGTCAGACTTCTGCCACCACCATCTTCACTGATAGTCAGAGCGCATTGGCAGTTCTGAGGAGCCTTGTGTTCCATGCTCGCAATAAGCACATTGAGGTGCATTATCACTATGTCAGGGAGAGGTTCTCTACTGGGGAGATCAGCTTGGCATATGTGCCCATGCAGGAGAACATTGCAGACCTTTTCACGAAGGCTCTGCCTAGGGAGAGGTTTGAAGCTTTCCACAAAGCTTTGGGCTTACTTCCTTTTGTGGAGTGATTTCCACATAGCTTGGCACTTCCTTATACATGAGTGCCAGCTCCTCGTTCACCGCATCACTCCTAGGGGGGATTTGTTGATATATTTAGGTAGTGATGTGTGTGAACACACTAGGACCGCCGGGGCAGTTTTTTCCCTCTTTAGGAGGTTTTTTCCCCCGGCTTGTATATACGCCTATTGGCCTAATGGGCTACTTATATTTGTACATTCTCTAGTAATACATTCAGTATTGTGTGTTGTGCTCCAAGCTTCTTCTTCTTCCTTGTGTTGTTCGCGTGCTTCTGCAGACGTCTAACTCCAACACTGCAAAAATGCCTACTTTCGTGGGTTTTCTCATAAAAAATTTTAGAAAAACTGAACTACTTATATAGTAAAAGTTGTAATCTTTGCAACGCAACAAGAATCACTCAATTTGGCCACCTACACTAAGAGATCCACTCTTTTTATTGAGAGGTTGTCAACAGAAGCGCCTTCCTTGTCTAAAAATAGACACCTCTCCTTTCCTTCTTACTTTTATCTACATTTATCTACTTTTACTCTAAATTAGGAGATATGAGCGCCTCCACATGTTATTTATCATAAATAATAAACTCCATAAGCCTAAAAAAATAATACTTTAAAGCTTGTTCTTATGTAACATTGCCCCCCTCAAGCTCTAAATCCAAAGCTTTGACTCCAAGTAGAACTTTGATCCACTTGAGCTTCTGCACATCCACTGCTCTTGTGAGTATGTCTGCTAATTGATCTTTAGTTCCAACATATTGAATATTAATATCTTCATTCATCACCTTCTCTTGGATATAGTGATAGTGTACTTCAATGTGTTTTGTTCTTGCATGGTACACTAGATTAGGCGTGAACTGTAATGAACTTACATTATCTCCAAAGAGTAGTGTATGTGTTGTAGATAGATTCATATCTTCATAAAGCTTCAAATACCACATAATCTCACATGTTACATTTGTAAGCCTTCTATATTCAGCTTTTGTGCTTGAAAGAACTACTGTAGGCTATTTTTTAGAACTCCATGAAACTAAATTATTACCTGCAAATATCAGATATCCACCTGTACTCCTTCTGTCATCCTTATTTCCAGCCCAATCTGCATCACTGTATGCTTTCAAATCCATACCTTCATGATATTTATAGCCCAAACCTTCATTTAATGTACCCTTCAAATATCTTAAGACCCTTTTAGTTGCTTGCATATGTATATCGGTGGGTTTGTTCATGAATTGAGACAATGTACTTACGTTAAATGTAATATCCGGCCTTGTTAAAGTTGCATATATAAGAGAACCAATCAAAGACCTGTAGATAAGTGGATCTTCTAAAGGTTCACCATCTTCAGCATTGTACTTCACAATGGGTGCCATCAGATTACTGATACTCTTGCAGTGCTCCATGCCATATTTCTTTAACAAATCTGAAATATACTTCCTTTGTAGAAGATATACACCATCCTCCTTCTTCATAACTTCGATTCCAAGAATGTATGTCAGCTCTCCTAAATCTGAAATTTTAAATTCAGATCCAAGCTCTGCTTTGATCCTGGCTATCTCACCTGCATTGTTTGCTGTTATTATCAATCCATCCACATAAATTGAAATATAAACAATCAATGATCCTTCAACCTTAACATACAAAGAAGTATCTGCATTTGAACACCTTTATCCCTGCTTTTCAAGAAACTTTACCAATCTAAAATTCCAAGCCCTTGGAGCCTACTTAAGACCATACAATGCTTTCAAGAGTTTACATACATGCGTAGGCTTCTTGGGATCTTCGTAACCTGTTGGTTGCTCCATGTACACATCTTCTTTTAAATCACCATTGAGAAATGCATTTTTTATATCTATTTGATAAAGATTCCATACCTTGCTTGCAACAACACTTATTAATGTCCTTATTATTGATATCTTTGCAACAAGAGAAAATTTCTCCTCATAATCGATGCCATAACTCCCTGCATAACCTTTACAATCAAGCCTTGCTTTATATCTACTTATTGAACCATCATTGTTTCTCTTTATCCTATAAACCCATTTGTTACTGATTACCTTCATGTTAGGTTGCCTTGGAACTAAACTCCATGTATTGTTCTCATACAAAGCTGTCACTTCTTCATCCATTGCTTTAACCCATTTCTTTATCTTTGATGCTTCTTTAAAAGTTCTTGGTTCCCACCCCTCAAGAATTTTTGCCATATAAGCTTCATGAGAAAATCTTTGCAGTTGCCTTCTTTCTCTTACTGGATACCTTGATTGACTTCTTGTCCTACCATGCTTTTCTTGCCTTTGAGTTTGAGTTCTTCTTGATGTAGAACCTTCACTTTCTTCTTCCCATGACTCAATTTCCTTTGAAATCAAATTGAGAATTTTCTTCAACTTTTGATTGGGGGGAGTTATCTCTTCATGTGTAATCTGACTTTCTGGTGAGCTGGGAGAACTTGGCTCTTCTTCATAACTTCTTGTAGTTTCTTCTTCATATACCTACACTTCATGTTTATACCAAGATTTATCTTCATGACAGTAACATCTATCTTCATGAAAGTAACATCTCTCGAACAATTACCTCTCCCGTATCTGGGTTCACACATCTATATCATGGCTGCCCTTCTGCCATACCAATAAAAACCATTTTTTGTGACCTTGGACCCAACTTTGACCTTAACTAATGTGGAACATGAACAAAACATATGCTTCCAAAAATTCTATAATTAGAAATATCTGGTTTTGATCCATGAAACAATTCATGAGGTGCTTTTTGTACATGACTTTGAGTAGGTGGTAACATGTTCATCACATAAACTACCATAATGCATGCTTCAGCCCAAAACCTACCCATATCCAAGATAGACCTATTTCTTCTTTCGGCCACACCATTTTGTTGAGGTGTATATCTGTTTTTAGTCTCCTTTTTAATCCTTCTTCCTCCAAAAATGCAAGAAAGTGATTAGAAAAGTACTCACCTCTTCCATCTAATCTCAATCTTCTTATGCTTCGACTTGTTTGCTTTTCAACCAATGATTTAAACTTCTTGAGCATATCAAACACTTCGGATTTGTATTTCATAAAATAAATGAATGTAAACTTTGAGAAGTCATCAATAAATGTTACAAAGTACTTGCCACCTGCCATGGACTCTTCTTGAGATGGACCCCATACATCAGTATGAATCAAGTCCAAAATACGTCTGCTTTGCAATCCTACTTTTGAACTGACATGCCTCACAAATGAAATCAAAATCTTGCTTAGGTAGTTGTGGTAAACCTTCGACCAATGATTTCTTTGCAATATCCTTTAACCTGCCAACACTGATGTGTCCTAATCTTGTATGCCATAAGTCCAATTGACTTACTTGAGTCCCATTAACCATTGTATAACCTGCATAATCTGGAACTTCAAATTCATAAGTATATAATCTGTTAACCGTTTGTCCTTTTATAACAAAATTCCCATCCTTCTTCTGATAAGCCTGCCACTGATTATTGTCAAAATTGACCTTCACTCCATCATCCTCCATCTCTTGAATTCAAATCAAATTTCTTGTAATAGTAGGAACAAACGAAACATATCTAAGAGTTACATGTTCATTAAGTGGACAATCACCAATGTAAACTACTTCATGCTCAGTACTATCTCCTGTAGCAACTGTGACTCTTGAATCTGGTTTGTGTAAGTTCACAAACATGTTCATGTTATGGCTCATGGGGTTTGAGCAACCACTATCTACATACCAAGTTTTTTTTTTACCTTCCTCTTATGTGTCTCTGTATGCATAGCCATAAGAATGTTTTCAAATGGCAAGTAAAGTTACCTTGCTGATTTGGTTGAGTGTGTTGACTTTGTTGTGTCGTTCTTCCTCCTCTAGTAGCATTAAAGATTCCTCTTCCTCTTGCATTGTTGTTGAATCTTCCTCCTCCTCTCCAATTTCCTCTACCTCGATCTATTTGATGAACTATAAAGAGCTTGTCCTTGACTACCTCTTTGTGAATGATAATGTTGATTTCTTCAGTCATCGTGAGCATTTGTAAGTCTTCAAAGGATGGTAGATTCTCTCGAGTCATGATAAATGTTGTAAGCTTCGCAACGCAACAAGAATCACTCAATTTGGCCACCTACACTAAGAGATCCACTCTTTTTATTGAGAGGTCAATAGAAGCACCTTCCTTGTCTAAAACTAGACACCTCTCCTTTCCTTCTTACTTTTATCTACTTTTCTCTACTTTTACTTTAAATTAGGAGATGTGAGCACCTCCACATGTTATTTATCATAAATAATAAACTCCATAAGCCTAAAAAAATAATACTTTGGAGCTTGTTCTTATGTAACAGCCTCCAAATCCCAAACTCTAGGTAAAAGCATCAATAACAACATGTAACATCAACAAATCTTCTCTGATGAGAGGCCACAAAATCATACATTCAACTCATGAACGGTACACGAGGTCTTTGGACTGTATTCTCTTTGGCCTTCCACCTATATCACCAAGGTATCTCCATGAGATGAAAATACCCCAATTAAAAACCTCACCACATCCCTCAGTTTTTGTTTAAATTCAAGGTTTTTTAGTAGGGTAATATAATCCTCAAAAGGCACGTGAGTTGTCCAATTAAGGACCTACAAAATTCATACATTGGTCTCATAACGTGTGAGTATTGTCCATGCAAGGACCCACAAGAAAATACATGATGTCGCGTGCCATATGCAATCGAAATGAAAAAAATACCGAAATCAAATATGTATGTGAGATAAAGCCCTCACAATTTCATGTCAAATTTTCAATAAGTTTTGTTCCTATTGTACAAATATTTTGTGGCTGCCATACTATCATCTTTAAGGAACAACACGTTCGCTGCTTCATACTCCCTGAGAAACACTCTAATTTACTGAACTAGTCAAGAAACAAATCGCCTTCATGCTTGGAACCCCGAGAAAGGCGTTTATGATTTTTATATTGCTCATCATCGCAGTCACCTTAATGAACGCAGGACACAAGGGACAGACGCATTTGAAGAGAATCAGACTACAGGAGCTCTGATTCTAAAGGACATCATATAATCACCATATATCGACTATCCTCGTTGCAACTGGAGAGCTCGAGAAGCTTGCTGACTATCCTCGCTGCTCAAATCCTCGTTCTCTAAATCTCGCTTTCGTAGCTACTCTCCACCGTCTGCCCTCACCTTCTCAATTACTACTGCATGTCGCCTGGTTATGCTGGCAGAAACCAGAACAACGGCGCTCGTTATTTCTCCCCTTTAGTATTGATCTTCGCTATACTATTTAACCCGACTTCTATTTGAGCACATTGTCACCTACATGCTCTGATACCATTGTGTGAAGGAAGGCATAGGCCACTACTATCGCATACGCGCAAGGAGCATACTCAGAGAAAGAGTAGAGAGTATTTCCAGATAAGCCACGCTCATGCAATCGTGAGAAACATACACACATTACACTTTGTTGTTTTTGTTTTTTTACATAAGTGTGGCACATTGCCACATCATCAGCAATGATGACCATCGCTTATCAAATGATAAAATATGCATTGTTACAATCAAATGGTAAGTAGTGATGTTGTTCGTGACATTCACAAACTCCTCGGGATGCTCGTTTAATTTATGTGATGCCGTACTTTTTCAAAAACCAAAAAAAAAGTCTAAGTTCCATAGAGCAGTTGGTTGAGCTTTGACTTCTTGAGGCAGCGGTTCAGAGTTCAAGTTCCATGTTGGACATGCAATGGCTTAGGCCAATCAAACGAGTTGTAAGTTGTCAACTTGTCTAACCCCTGCTTTGTGGGATACGAGGGGTCCCACGAGTACTATGCACATTCACTTCTACAGTTGCAATTTCAAAATTAAAGCTTGGAGGAGTAAGCTTCGGTTGAACCTCCATCTAAAAAAAAAAGCAATCCAACTTCTTGACATTCAAATTGGAATGCGTTTTTTTTTAAGATAAAGGAAGTTCGGCCTTAGCCTACTCTCCCGGACTTGAATTAAATAAAGGAAAAATACAAAAGAAGGGGACTAGTGCCCACAAGATCCCCCGAATCCCACAACGGGGGGGAAGCTTTTACAAAGTGTAGCTAGCTTTACAAGAAAAAGGTTAATTGCCCACTCATCACCGTCAAGCGGGGCCCACGTGGGTAAAGTGTGTTCTTGATGACTCCTAAAAGAAAGGGGGGGGGGGGGGGAGGGTTCTTACAATTAACAATCCTTTTGCCAAGGAGAAACAGTGAATACTCAATCGACCAGAGTTTGGAGCATTCTGGAGAGTCGCAAAGCGATCACCGGCTTCTCCCAGCAGAGCTGGCTTCCAACTGATATATTTCTGTCTGATGATCTGCCATAGCCTTTGTGGTAGGCCTTGCAAGGCTTACATGGAGTTATAGAGGAGGTTGATAAACCTCGCATCCCCATCATGTGGAGCCCACTTGGTTTTAAGCTTATTGTTGACATACTGTAGCTCTTTGTGATGTTTGACGGGGGGGGGGGGTTCTTACAGTTAGCAATTCTTCTGCCGAGAAGGAAAAGGGACTTCTCGATCAACCACTCCTTGGGGGTATTGCCAAAGTTTTGAGCACATCTTTCTCGCCAAATCTTCCAAAGGATCTCTCCCCTAATCGTATTCCACAACATCGCAGAGCAACCGATCGCCTCACCAATGAGGGCTTGCTTCCAATTGATTTGTTCTTGGAGTCCCAAAGAACGACCAAGAACCCTCCATAACCAAAGGGATTTAGGGCAAGCAAAGAACAGGTGACTTATATCCTCTTTGCTACAGCAACATCACTTGCACCAGGGTGGAACCTCACAGATCTTGTTAGCTTTTGCATTGGTCCATATTCCACGGTGTAGGATTTGCCATAGGAGAACGGACTTTTTGTTTTCAATGAGAGGGTGCCAGATAGACATAAATTTCATATCCCATCAAAGTCACGTCCAGTTGAGACACCATTTCTTGTTGATACTGATGTGAATGTCATTGCAAGCTTTGACATATCGAAGCTTGGAGAGGTGATTACCATTATACCATTTAAGGCCCATTGGGTTCGGAGAGTCTTGTCTCATAAGTAGTCGGATTTTAGATCAGTCCCAAGCGTGGCGTTTGCTGAGTAAAACATTCCATTCCTCGTATGTGACCGTAGTAGTAGGATCAAGGTCCTCAAAGTCCACCCATCTGTTTGTGTCCTATTTCCAGAGGTGCTTCCATTGTTTGAATCCCTTATTCTAGAGTCTCTTGGCACTCAAGACATTCCAAGGCTCCACATTTCTCATGCCTTGGATCGGGAACCAAATAGAGTCGTTTTGTCTGATACTTGCAGCCCACTTCCAATCTTCACTAATTTTGATGTGAGGTTTGAATGTGTTCCAGATCAACCACAAGGATCTTACCAGGATCGATCCTTTGGGTGAGATCGGAATCAGAGAGAATAGGTGGGTGAGGATGTCAAGGTTTTTCCATATAGGGTAGCCTACCAAAGTAATCGCGTTTGTGTTTCTGAAAATTAATGTGGCCCAAGAGGAATATCTGTTGCACCATGCCTTAATCATCCACTTAGCCACAAGTTTATTGGCCATGCTACCAATGTCCATAATACCCAAACCTCCATTCTCCTTTCGGCTAGTGCATATGGACCATTTGGTTTTAGGCACTCCCCTCCTATTATGGTCCCCGGTCCAAAGAAATCGAAATGCGTTGCGTGCAATCCAAAGGAGCACATTCAATCATGAGACAGGAATTCGAGCATCTATTTGAGTATTCATCATTACAAAAGGTCAAAGATGAGAGAGGGGAGAGATGAGAGATGACAGACAAAGAGAAGAGCGAGAGAGAGTGAGAGAATGAGAGAGAGAGATAAAAGACAATGAGGTGGATATAAATAGAGCGATTTGATCACATACTAGAGGATATGCTCAGCGTTTGTCTCATATAGATATCTCGGTTCCATGGTATTTGAGCAATTTACGTGACCAATTTTGATGGATAAATTATATGAGGTTATCAAATTATGCGTGATGACGTTATCAAATTATGTAACCAATTTTGATAGATAAATGGATTTATTTCGACTACTCATTAAGGCTAAACATAAATTCGGTTAAGCCTACTAATGTCTAGCCATTCAAAGATGATGAGGGTGATGGTATACAACATTGAATGTTCCTTTGTATGAACCATCTATTCTTGTGAAATTGAGCTAACATTTTATCTTTTCATTTCGACATAAGGGCGATTGTTGAGATATGATAATGTGATTACACTTCTCTAAAGTAAAATTTTGGTTTGTAATGAATAAATGGTAACCTTGCAGGGCCTTGTAAGGATTTTTAATCTTTAAGCATTAAAGTTAGCCTTTTTTTCTTCATTAAGACGACAAAGTGCATTTAATAAAGAACTTTTTAGAATGTTGAAGTAGTCCTTTTTGAAGGTTGAGCTAGGATCATCTCTTTCTTTTGCATATCGACAGAGATAGAGAGGAAATACACTTTCCACACCATCAAATCTATCCATTTTTGTGAATTAAAAATGATGTTTTAGAAAAAGTCTCTATTTTAACTATTATTAATTGAATGTTAGAAATCCTTTATTTAATTCATTTCTAAGAAAACCATTAAAATAACGTAATTTTTAAAATATCTCCAAAGGTTAAGTGGAACATCTTCAATCTCATAACTTTGTTGGCCATAAAATATGACTTTTTCAAAAAGCACCATTTTCACTCTTACATAGTGGACAAAGTCATTTTCACATATCCACATACGGCCAAAGCACATATTATTCTTGCAATATAGCTACTATATGAACCATTTCAACCATCAATATGCTTTTTGCTATCACTACACCACTCAAAGGATCACTAAGCTCTTGAACATCATGATGCTCAAATGTATCACACATAACACTAGAACCTACTCATGTTCCTCATTCAATCGAAGTCCATGCTCATGTACCTACAGAATTTGCTCCAAGAACTAGATATACCACCAATAAAAATTCTCAAAATGAGTGACATGTAACTTGAGAGAAGAATATTGATGTTTGAGTCGATGGTGCAGTGTCTTCCCCTAAGCCAATGCCTATTTTTCAACCTACATTCCATAATATCTCAACCTTTCTCCAGTTTCTTAGTAATGGTGAAGTTATATTGCTACGTTATTGTCTAACCATTAATCATCTATTGAAAATTAATATGCCTTTAAAACCATTTGAAGATAGGAATTTTACAAATTGATATCAAATCTTTGGAAGAATTCAATAAGATACTCGAAAAAGATGTGGAATAAAAGAGAGCATAATTACATAGTTCAAAGTCATTCTCCAACAATTGAAAGAGACTCTACTTGGTATGAGATATAGAAATTAATGATTATCATCCATTGAAGCTCTTTTGGTTGGTGGTGGAACACGCAAATGGTGTACTTTTGCAATTAGGCTTGTCTTTCAATTTTTTATTTTCTTATAGGAATTTGAGAAGGCGCTTCTTATTACACATGTCATTTGTTGAAGACTTGAGAGCCTCATCAAGAATAGAGGACCAATTGAGGTAGTTGAGTTTTGGTTTGATCCAAAAACATGTAGTTACTATTTTGGATTCACCACTAGGAAATTGTACCAAGATGCATTGGTTGAAAGATTTGGGGGACAAGTTAGAAGATGTTATCACTCTTGGCGAGGTCTAGATGGTATGTGATGAAGCAAGTAGTAGTACTAGAGGGTAAGTGAATTGTACAATCTTCTAAACTAAAAATTGCAAAAGAATGGTACTTTTCCAAGTATTTTCCCATGCCCTTACAAGGTATCTCTAAAGAAGAAGAAATTCAACGAAGATTTAGTTAATATTCTTGGACAATAAATGTGTAGAGAAGATAGTATGCCTATGTCCAATTATAATTCAACTACGTTTAAGAAAGATTTGAGAGCTCATCTAGAAATGGATTCACTTACACAAGTTACAATAACATATTCATCGATTTGGAGAGGCTTCAAGAGTAAATGGTTCAATTTTATGAAATCTACCATTCATGAAAAAAAAGAAAGGAAAAATAATACCTCACGGAAGGAAAGTGATTGTGAAGCCTAAAAGATGTGCTCAATTGGACAACAAGTTTTCAGAAACTATAGAGAACTTCATAACCTCGCATGAAATCTTATGAGAATGATTAATCTTTGTTGTATATGATGGGATAAATATAGCATCATCTTTGAAAATGGATGGATGGTTTTGAAGAAATTGAAGACCTATGAAACATGATCCTCACAATTAACCATTAGAAAGGTCTGGCAATGAAAGAAGAAGAAGAAGAAGAAGAAAATAAAGAAGAAGAAGACGAAGATGTTGGAGAATTCCTCTCCTAATCGCAGCGGAAAGTGTAGAAGACCTTCTCAGGATGAAGACTCTTGCCAACAGCAGAACCTTCAAATGAAAACTGGTACCAACTGAAATATCCAATGAACTTGAAACTTTGGTCACTCAAACTAGACACCAAGAGCTTTCAAATGAGATATCAAACACTTAATTTGGAGTAGATTTGAGTTGTCAACTATTTGATTCAAAACAGACTACCTGTCCACCCAGTTAGGCTGAAAACTGGACTTCACTAAAACCTGAATAACTCAGAGAGAATAAAGAATTTCATAAAACTGTTCTAGATAGAGGAAGTACTCAAGATAAACTTTCCAACGAATGTTTAAACACTAAATTTGGATACATATGTTGAGAGATATGACTCTCACAAGTAGACTACCCAAAAATGGGTGTGCGGCTGGACACACTCTATGAGAGTGAACTGAACGAAATGACTCAAACCAAATGAAGTAGATACAAGGGGGCTTCCACGCCTTCTTCCTCTCTCCTTGAGTGTCCTCCCTTGCTTTTTTTATAGCCAAGTGACCAAAAACTCTCATAATGAGTTTGAGAGCTCTTCTCCATCATTTCTCCACTACTTTGGACAGCCATTCCTCTTCCAATTCAGATTTTGGATTTGATTCTCTTTTGAATGATTCTCTTTTGGCCTCCACTACTTGCTGAAGTAAATGCTTCTATTTTTCATTTTTGTATTTTCCTTCTACTTGAAGAAAATCCTTTTTGCAAAAATATATACGAGCTTACTTCTTTATTTTTAACACTACCCCTCAAGCTCACATGTGAGCTTGCACCTTCAACCATGTCTTGTAAGTTGATGTCGTCCTAGAACCTCTTGAGCTTAGAAGCATTGAGGGACTTTGTAAGCATGTCTGCAACCTGGCCATTAGTTCCAATGAACTTTATATCCACATCCTTGCTCAAAACTTTTTCTCGAACATAATGATAATGCACTTCTATGTGCTTGCTTCGTGCATGAAACATTGGATTGTTTGTCAAGTGAATGCTTGACATGTTGTCACCATAAATTGGAATGGTCTCCACCTGCACATCAAGATCAGCCAAGAGCTTCTTAATCCACATAGCTTCACAAGTTGCAAAGGCTAAACCTCTATATTCAGCTTCTGTAGATGATAGTGCAACAGTAGGTTGCTTCTTTGAGCTCCATGTGATAGGTTTGCTACCTATCATGAACACATAACCTGAAGTGGATCTTCTATCCTCCTTGGAACCAGCCCAATCAGCATCATTGAAGCCCTTTACCTGCAATTCTTCATCATATCTATAAAACAATGCATCATTGACAGTGTGCTTCACATATCTTAGCACTCGTTTGGCTGAATTTAAATGTTCACTTGTTGGAGCTTGCATAAATTGAGAAAGAACTCCAACAATATAACACAAATCTAGTCTTGTGATCGTAGCATAGATCAATGAACCTATAATACTCCTGTATGTAGTTACATCATGTAACTTCTCTCCATCATTTGAGCATAGCTTCACATTTGTGTCCATAGGTTGAGTGAGTGGTTTGCATTCACTCATTCCAAATCTGAAAAGAACATCCAATAGGTACTTTCTTTGCATTAAGTAAATGCCATCTTTCCCATAGACTATCTCAATGCCTAAAAAGTATTTCAGCTCATCAAGATCTGAAATTTTAAACTCCTTACCGAGTTTCTTTTTGATCTCTTGTATTCCTGTAACATTACTTCCTGTTATGATGAGATCATCAACGTATATGCAAATATATACCTGCTTGCCTTCTTCTTTCTTCATGTATAGAGAGGGATCTGCATTACTTGGACTATACCCACACCTTGTGAGGTACTCGACCAATCTTTGATTCCAAGCACATGGTGCTTGCTTCAGCCCATACAAAGCTTTCTTCAATCTACAAACAAAATTTGGATGCTTTTTGTCTTCAAATCTAATCGGTTGACTCATGTATACCTCTTCTTGAAGTTCACCATTGAGAAAAGCATTTTTTATGTCGAGTTGGTACAATGGCCATCTCCTTGCTGCACTCACTCCAATCAAGGTTGTAATTGTTCCCATCTTTGCAACCGGGCTGAAAGTCTCTTCATAATCGATGCCGTGAGTTTGCTTGAATCCTTTTGCTACTAGTCTAGCTTTATGCCTTGCTAGAGAGCCGTCAGCATTTCTCTTTATTTTAAACACCCATTTATTTGGAACAATCTTCATACCTTCAGCCTTTGGAACTAGCTCCCATGTGTGATTGTCCTTGAGAGCTTTCATCTCTTCTTGCATAGCTTCTTGCCATTCTTTTTGTGTACATGCTTCTTCATATGCATCCGGTTCTTTATCTTTGACCACCTGTGTCATATATGCAAAATGTTTTGCAATAAAACTATCATGGCTCAGCCTTTCAATTGGATACCTTGCTCTTGAAGACCTCCTTTCATTTCCTTTTGAACATTGCTTCTTCAATCGGTTCAACTTTACCTTCGGTGTGATCACCTCTTCATACTCTTCTTCACTTGTATTTGAATCACTATTTTGGGCAGCACTTTCGGCTTTAGATCTTTCATAAGCTGATGTTGGTGATGAGGAATGACTCCTTAGCCTCCCCTTCCATGTTGAGCTTTCTCCAAGTGATGTAGAAGCTTCTGGACCTGACATTTGAGTGCTTGTTTGCTGAATTCTTCTTGGACAGCACCTTCATCATCTTCGCAATCTTCTTCAAGAGTCTTCTCTTTCCCTTTGTCTCCAAACCATGGTCTTAGCTCATCAAATACCACATCTCGTGAGACTCGTAGCTCCTTTGTCACCGGATTGTAGCACCTATATCCCTTTTGCTCCGATGAATATCCAATAAAAATACATTTTTCGGACTTTGCCTCCATCTTTGTCCTTAGTTCTTGAGGGATGTGAACATAACACACACATCCAAAAACTTTGAGATGTGTAAGGTCAGGCTTCTTACCGGAATAAACCTCCTCGGGAGTTAGATTATGCACTCCAGCCGTTGTGCACTTGTTCATCAAATAAACGGTCGTACTAGTTGCTTCAGCCCAATAGTTTAGTGGCATCTTCATCTCGTTGAGCATGCATCTTGCAACTTCTGTGATATGTCGATTTTTCCTTTCAGCTATTCCATTTTGTTGAGGTGTGTACCTACATGTAAATTGTCTCTTGATTCCATTTTCATAAAGAAAGTCTGAAAATTCTTTGGAGAAATATTCTCCTCCTCCATCAGACCTCAAGGTCTTTATGTAGCGTCCTGTTTCCTTTTCTACCTGTGCTTTAAATCTCTTGAACATGGAGAACACATCTGATTTTTGTTTTATGCAAAACATCCATACTTTCCTTGAATGATCATCAATAAAAGTGACAAAATATCTATTACCAGCCACTAATGGTTGTTGTGATGGTCCCCATACATCCGTGTGTATCAAGTCGAGGACATTCTTTGCCACATAGTTGCTTTTCTTGAATGGTTGTCGAGTTTGCTTTCCTAGTTGGCATGCTTCACAAAACTCATGTAGTCCGGCATCATTGAATCTTGGAAGACCTCTTACCACTTCATGGTTGCTCATGTCCTTGAGCTTGGGAATGTTGATATGTCCAAACCTTTTGTGCCACAAATCGATTTCAGCTATCCTCTTGTTTCCAAACTGAATATACATCACCTTTCCATGCGGTTGTTGAATGTCCAAAGTGAACATCCTTCCTTCTTTCCTTCCTTGAGCAATGATCTTGAATCCTTCTTTTGGATTCTTTATAAAGCAGCCTTTTTCATTGAAGATAACATGATATCCTTTCTCTACCATTTGTCCTACTGAAATCAAATTCTTTGCAATAGTAGGAACATGAAGAACATCAGCCAATACCTTCTTGTCTCCAAGCTTGATATCTCCAACATGCTCAATTGCGTGTTGAGTTTCATCGCCGGTCTCTACACATCCTTTTCCACTTGGAGCTTGTAGCTTTGTGAACAAATCTCCTTGGCATGTCATATGGTTGCTGCAACCTTAATCTATGAACCATTTTTGGTCATCACTTCTCGAGTTGTTGTATTCATGCTTCATGGCAAGCATGGTTTGCTTGTCTCCTTCACTTGATGTACTCGCATAGTTATTTTGGCTCCTTTGGTTGCCTCCATTCAGCCTTCCATTCTTTTGCCAACAATCATTTGCATAATGTCCTAGTTTACCACAATGATAACATGTTATACCTTTATGAGGATTTTATGAACCTCGACCTCTTCCTCTATTTCTTCCTCGACCTCTTCCATGTGTGTTGTCATTTGAGTTGTCCTTGTTGTCGTCCGAGTTGTGTTGGCTGAAATTTGTATTGTTGTAGCTTCTTCCTCTTCCTCTCGAGCGTCCTCTTGAGTTCCTTCCTCTACCTCTTCCTGCATATAACATTTGACTATGGCTGTCCTTACCTTTGTTGCCTTCTCCTTGTTGAGCAACCTCTTCAGCCACAAGATTTGGTATAATCTCGTCGAATGTTGGTAGAGGATCTCTATAAAGGATGTTTGTGATGAGGGGCTTCCACTTTTCTTCACTCCTCAAGCCCTTGAGGGCTGTTTGGACGATGTCTTCCTCTTCTATCTTGCATCCAAGTGATGCTAGTTGATCTCGAAGCTCCTTAATCCTCAATGTATACTCACTAATGCTTTGGTTTGAGCTTTTCTTCATGTTGTTGAGCTCGTTCTTGAGTTGCATCCTCCGAGACCTTGTTGAGGTAGCATACACCTTCTCAAATGCTTCCCAAACTTCTTTCGTTGTTTCTAAGCTTTGCACATGACCAATCATAGTGTTAGAAATAACTTGTGAGATGAGGAACATCACCCTTCGATTCCTCTCTTCCCAATAAGCAAATTGTCTCCTTTGTGCCGGAGTAATGTTGGGATCTTCAAGGTCTACCGGTTGTGGATCATCTCCACTAACTAAACCCCATAAACCTTTACCTTTAAGGTAATTTATCATTCTATACCTCCAAGACTAAAAATTGTCTTTGTCTAACTTGTCAACTTGTTGTCCTAAATCAGCCATTGAAAACTTCCAAGATTGAAGTTTACCTCAAGTATGTTGTGGAGCTCTCTCTTGAATTCACGGAGCTCCCCCTTGATTTGTAGCTTTCCCTTTGCTTCAGTTTAGTTCCAATGCTTTGCCTCTTCAAACTCCAAGGCTCTGATACCAAATGTTGGAGAATTCCTCTCCTAATCGCAGCGGAAAGTGTAGAAGACCTTCTCAGGATGAAGACTCTTGCCAAGAGTAGAACCTTCAAATGAAAACTGGTACCAACTGAAATATCCAATGAACTTGAAACTTTGGTCACTCAGACTAGACACCAAGAGCTTTCAAATGAGATATCAAACACTTAATTTGGAGTAGATTTGAGTTGTCAACTATTTGATTCAAAACAGACTACCTGTCCACTCAGTTAGGCTGAAAACTCGACTTCACTACAACCTGAATAACTCAGAGAGCATAAAGAATTTCATAAAACTATTCTAGAAAGAGTAAGTACTCAAGATAAGCTTTCCAACGAATGTTTAAACACTAAATTTGGATACATATGTCGAGAGATATGACTATCACAAGTAGACTACCCAAAAATGGGTGTGCGGCTGGACACACTCTATGAGAGTGAACTGAACGAAATGACTCAAACCAAATGAAGTAGATACAAGGGGGCTTCCACGCCTTCTTCCTCTCTCCTTGAGTGTCCTCCCTTGCTTTTGTTATAGCCAAGTGACCAAAAACTCTCATGATGAGTTTGAAAGCTCTTCTCCGTCATTTCTCCACTACTTTGGACAGCCACTCCTCTTACAATTCAGATTTTGGATTTGATTCTCTTTTGAATGATTCTCTTTTGGCCTCCACTACTTGCTGAAGTAAATGCTTCTATTTTTCATTTTTGTATTTTCCTTCTACTTGAAGAAAATCCTTTTTGCAAAAATATATACGAGCTTACTTCTTTATTTTTAACACTCCCCCTCAAGCTCACATGTGAGCTTGCACCTTCAACCATATCTTTTAAGTTGATGTCGTCCTTGAACCTCTTGAGCTTAGAAGCATTGAGGGACTTTGTAAGCATGTCTGCAACCTGGTCATTAGTTCCAATGAACTTTATATCCACATCCTTGCTCAAAACTTTTTCTCGAACATAATGATAATGCACTTCTATGTACTTGCTTCGTGCATGAAACATTGGATTGTTTGTCAAGTGAATGCTTGACATGTTGTCACCATAAATTGGAATGGTCTCCACCTACACATCAAGATCAGCCAAGAGCTTCTTAATCCACATAGCTTCACAAGTTGCAAAGGCTAAACCTCTAAATTCAGCTTCTGTAGATGATAATGCAACAGTAGGTTGCTTCTTTGAGCTCCATGTGATAGGTTTGCTACCTATCATGAACACATAACCTGAAGTGGATCTTCTATCCTCCTTGGAACCAGCCCAATCAGCATCACTGAAGCCCTTTACCTGCAATTCTTCATCATATCTATAAAACAATGCATCATTGACAGTGTGCTTCACATATCTTAGCACTCGTTTGGCTGAATTTAAATGTTCACTTGTTGGAGCTTGCATAGATTGAGAAAGAACTCCAACAATATAACACAAATCTAGTTTTGTGATCGTAGCATAGATCAATGAACCTATAATACTCCTGTATGTAGTTACATCATGTAACTTCTCTCCATCATTTGAGCATAGCTTCACATTTGTGTCCATAGGTTGAGTGAGTGGTTTGCATTCACTCATTCCAAATCTGAAAAGAACATCCAATAGGTACTTTCTTTGCATTAAGTAAATGCCATCTTTCCCATAGACTATCTCAATGCCTAAAAGTATTTCAGCTCACCAAGATCTAAAATTTTAAACTCCTTACCGAGTTTCCTTTTGATCTCTTGTATTCCTGTAACATTACTTCCTGTTATGATGAGATCATCAACGTATATGCAAATATATACCTGCTTGCCTTCTTCTTTCTTCATGTAGAGATAGGGATCTGCATTACTTGGACTATACCCACACCTTGTGAGGTACTCGACCAATCTTTGATTCCAAGCACGTGGTGCTTGCTTCAGCCCATACAAAGCTTTCTTCAATCTATAAACAAAATTTGGATGCTTTTTGTCTTCAAATCCAATCGGTTGACTCATGTATACCTCTTCTTGAAGTTCACCATTGAGAAAAGCATTTTTTATGTCGAGTTGGTACAATGGCCATCTCCTTGCTGCACTCACTCCAATCAAGGTTGTAATTGTTCCCATCTTTGCAACCGAGCTGAAAGTCTCTTCATAATCGATGCCGTGAGTTTGCTTGAATCCTTTTGCTACTAGTCTAGCTTTATGCCTTGCTAGAGAGCCGTCAGCATTTCTCTTTATTTTAAACACCCATTTTTTTGGAACAATCTTCATACCTTCAGCCTTTGGAACTAGCTCCCATGTGTGATTGTCCTTGAGAGCTTTCATCTCTTCTTGCATAGCTTCTTGCCATTCTTTTTGTGTACATGCTTCTTCATATGCATCCGGTTCTTTATCTTTGACCACCTGTGTCATATATGCAAAATGTTTTGCAATAAAACTATCATAGCTCAGCCTTTCAATTGGATACCTTGCTCTTGAGGACCTCCTTTCATTTCCTTTTGAACATTGCTTCTTCAATCGGTTCAACTTTACCTTCGGTGTGATCACCTCTTCATACTCTTCTTCACTTGTATTTGAATCACTATTTTGGGCAGCACTTTCAGCTTTAGATCTTTCATAAGCTGATGTTGGTGATGAGGAATGACTCCTTAGCCTCCCCTTCCATGTTGAGCTTTCTCCAAGTGATGTAGAAGCTTATGGACCTGACATTTGAGTGCTTGTTTGCTGAAATTCTTCTTGGACAACACCTTCATCATCTTCGCAATCTTCTTCAAGAGTCTTCTCTTTCCCTTTGTCTCCAAACCATGGTCTTAGCTCATCAAATACCACATCTCGTGAGACTCGTAGCTCCTTTGTCACCAGATTGTAGCACCTATATCCCTTTTGCTCCGATGAATATCCAATAAAAATACATTTTTCGGACTTTGCCTCCATCTTTGTCCTTAGTTCTTGAGGGATGTGAACATAACACACACATCCAAAAACTTTGAGATATGTAAGGTCAGGCTTCTTACCAGAATAAACCTCCTCGGGAGTTAGATTATGCACTCCAGCCGTTGTGCACTTGTTCATCAAATAAGCGGCCGTACTAGTTGCTTCAGCCCAATAGTTTAGTGGCATCTTCATCTCGTTGAGCATGCATCTTGCAACTTCTGTGATATGTCGATTTTTCCTTTCAGCTATTCCATTTTGTTGAGGTGTGTACCTACATGTAAATTGTCTCTTGATTCCATTTTCATAAAGAAAGTCTGAAAATTCTTTGGAGAAATATTCTCCTCCTCCATCAGACCTCAAGGTCTTTATGTAGCGTCCTGTTTCCTTTTCTACCTGTGCTTTAAATCTCTTGAACATGGAGAACACATCTGATTTTTGTTTTGTGCAAAACATCCATACTTTCCTTGAATGATCATCAATAAAAGTGACAAAATATCTATTACCAGCCACTGATGGTTGTTGTGATGGTCCCCATACATCCGTGTGTATCAAGTCGAGGACATTTCTTGCCACATAGTTGCTTTTCTTGAATGGTTGTCGAGTTTGCTTTCCTAGTTGGCATGCTTCACAAAACTCATGTAGTCCGGCATCATTGAATCTTGGAAGACCTTTTACCACTTCATGGTTGCTCATGACCTTGAGCTTGGGAATGTTGATATGTCCAAACCTTTTGTGCCACAAATCGATTTCAGCTATCCTCTTGTTTCCAAACTGAATATACATCACCTTTCCATGCGGTTGTTGAATGTCCAAAGTGAACATCCTTCCTTCTTTCCTTCCTTGAGCAATGATCTTGAATCCTTCTTTTGGATTCTTTATAAAGCAGCCTTTTTCATTGAAGATAACATGATATCCTTTCTCTACCATTTGTCCTACTGAAATCAAATTCTTTGCAATAGTAGGAACATGAAGAACATCAACCAATACCTTCTTGTCTCCAAGCTTGATATCTCCAACATGCTCAATTGCGTGTTGAGTTTCATCGCCGGTCTCTACACATCCTTTTCCACTTGGAGCTTGTAGCTTTGTGAACAAATCTCCTTGGCATGTCATATGGTGTGCTGCAACCTGAATCTATGAACCATTTTTGGTCATCACTTCTCGAGTTGTTGTAGTCATGCTTCATGGCAAGCATGGTTTGCTTGTCTCCTTCACTTGATGTACTCGCATAGTTATTTTGGCTCCTTTGGTTGCCTCCATTCAGCCTTCCATTCTTTTGCCAACAATCATTTGCATAATGTCCTAGTTTACCACAATGATAACATGTTATACCTTTATGAGGATTGTATGAACCTCGACCTCTTCCTCTATTTCTTCCTCGACCTCTTCTATGTGTGTTGTCATTTGAGTTGTCCTTGTTGTCGTCCGAGTTGTGTTGGCTGAAATTTGTATTGTTGTAGCTTCTTCCTCTTCCTCTCGAGCGTCCTCTTGAGTTCCTTCCTCTACCTCTTCCTGCATATAACATTTGACTATGGCTGTCCTTACCTTTGTTGCCTTCTCCTTGTTGAGCAACCTCTTCAGCCACAAGATTTGGTATAATCTCGTCGAATGTTGGTAGAGGATCTCTATAAAGGATGTTTGTGATGAGGGGCTTCCACTTTTCTTCACTCCTCAAGCCATTGAGGGCTGTTTGGATGATGTCTTCCTCTTCTATCTTGCATCCAACTGATGCTAGTTGATCTCGAAGCTCCTTAATCCTCAATGTATATTCACTAATGCTTTGGTTTAAGCTTTTCTTCATGTTGTTGAGCTCGTTCTTGAGTTGCATCCTCCGAGACCTTGTTGAGGTAGCATACACCTTCTCCAATGCTTCCCAAACTTCTTTGGCTGTTTCTAAGCTTTGCACATGACCAATCATAGTGTTAGAAATAACTTGTGAGATGAGGAACATCACCCTTCGATTCCTCTCTTCCCAATCAGCAAATTGTCTCCTTTGTGCCAGAGTAATGTTAGGATCTTCAAGGTCTACCGGTTGTGGATCATCTCCACTAACTAAACCCCATAAACCTTTACCTTTAAGGTAATTAATCATTCTATACCTCCAAGACTGAAAATTGTCTTTGTCTAACTTCTCAACTTGTTGTCCTAAATCAGCCATTGAAAACTTCCAAGATTGATGTTTACCTCAAGTATGTTGTGGCGCTCTCTCTTGAATTCACGAAGCTCCCCCTTGATTTGTAGCTTTCCCTTTGCTTCAGTTTAGTTCCAATGCTTTGCCTCTTCAAACTCCAAGGCTCTGATACCAAATGTTGGAGAATTCCTCTCCTAATCGCAGCGGAAAGTGTAGAAGACCTTCTCAGGATGAAGACTCTCGCCAACAGAAGAACCTTCAAATGAAAACTGGTACCAACTGAAATATTCAATGAACTTGAGACTTTGGTCACTCAAACTAGACACCTAGAGCTTTCAAATGAGATATCAAACGCTTAATTTGGAGTACATTTGAGTTGTCAACTATTTGATTCAAAACAGACTACCTGTCCACTCAGTTAGGCTGAAAACTGGACTTCACTAAAACCTGAATAACTCAAAGAGCATAAAGAATTTCATAGAACTGTTCTAGACAGAGTAAGTACTCAAGATAAGCTTTCCAATGAATGTTTAAACACTAAATTTGGATACATATGTTGAGAGATATGACTCTCACAAGTAGACTACCCAAAAATGGGTGTGCGGCTGGACACACTCTATGAGAGTGAACTGAACGAAATGACTCAAACCAAATGAAGTAGATACAAGGGGGCTTCCACGCCTTTTTCCTCTCTCCTTGAGTGTCCTCCCTTGCTTTTGTTATAGCCAAGTGACCAAAAACTCTCATGATGAGTTTGAGAGCTCTTCTCCATCATTTCTCCACTACTTTGGACAGCCACTCCTCTTACAATTCAGATTTTGGATTTGATTCTCTTTTGAATGATTCTCTTTTGGCCTCCACTACTTGCTGAAGTAAATGCTTCTATTTTTCATTTTTGTATTTTCCTTCTACTTGAAGAAAATCCTTTTTGCAAAAATATATACGAGCTTACTTCTTTATTTTTAACAGAAGAGAAAGAGGTCGAAAAAATAGAGAGGGACACTTAATGTCTATGTTGAAGCCAATGTTCCCTTATTTTATCAAGTCAAACAAAAAATGATACAAGAAGTGCTTTGAGTTTTTGTTAAATACGATTTGGTTTCTAGTCTTCCATATGCACCATACAATCTCTATTCTCCATAAAACAATATCAAGACTGAAGCACGTTCCAAGAAGATACTCTTGGAAACCAAGCTTATGTGGAGACATTATCTTGCAGTTACTTGAAATAAGCTTCAAAAATTTAGAAGCAAACCTATATGAGATGAGCAAGTATTGAAGATCCTCCACATCCACACAACTTGCATAACCTTTCATCAATTCCAAACCTGTTTGATTTGCTGCCAATATACATGCCATCATGTATATTCAACTACGTCAAAAAGGAAGGGTCTACATTGATTGGATAGGCCCATAAACATTGGGATCTGTATCTCCATTGGTGAGACTTCCATCACACACTCCATGTTTTTTTTTAAGTTTGGGGATGATGTCATTCACTTTGCCTCTCACTTTCTTGAAATCTTTCAGCTTATCCTACATAAATATGGCTAGATTGACCTCCTTATTGCAGCAGCAACCATTGATTTGGTTATCAAATAATCCCTTGTAAATTTCTACAGGATCTATTTACATCCACGGGAAAAGTTAGACAATTTTTTAATTTCATAATTTCTTTATATATTACCATCATGGCTTAGGCTTTACCATCATGTTCTACGATTGAGAGCTTAGAGATAGATTTGTAGGGGATCAAAGCCCAATAATCATGAGAACTAGCATATCTACAAATCCATTTGGCATCAAGATTCATAGCCATCTTAGTAGGACACAATATACCAACATCTCCTTCAGCTTTAGGAAGAGAACAGAGATTCCGTCTTACCTTAGAAGCTTTGGCTTTATGAGCATCCCCCCAAAGGAATGTTCTAGCAATTTGGAAGCAAGCTGATTCATAGCCATTAACCCACTCAAGGGGGAAGGTAATGGCCCTTGGTTGAATCTCTAGCTTTGGATACTCTAGATGATGATGATGATGACGACGACGACGACGAGTCTTCGGCTTGTGCAATTCCATTACTAGGGCATGATGCTTTTCGGCGGGGTCTCCATATTCTACCTTAAAGTTTCCTTCTCCACTTCGTAAGCATAAAACAAAAGAGAAAGCGAACAAAAGAGAAAGCGTGACTCGCAAAGTAAACAAGAATGGTCGGAAGAACCATAAAGAGGAGAGCTGCTTTCCGCATAGAAAACTTGAATACGGGGATACGTGCAATCATAAAGAAGTTGTTGGAGTCATTCAGCGTCCATGCTTCTCCGTTTCAATATTCAATATTCAACGCAACAAACGCGATGATAGATGGGGAGGGCACATGGATGTGTTTTCAGGTGATTCACTTTCACTTTTTAGGTGACCGAACAGACTATTAGGGACACGTGCAAGAGATCTGATGAACTCCAGTCATTGTTATCGATGGAGTTGATTAATCTCCAAGAGAACAAGTTATCCTTGATGTTAGAGCACTTCTATATCAAGAACAACTCATAAACACAACCAATTTTGGAAATCTATTGCCAAACTATCAAGGCTTGAGTCAACTGTGAAGAAACTCATTACACAGAAAAGTCCGCTGCACTTAATTCACTCATTGACTAATCAAATGTGCAACGTTTTCAATGAAACTTTATACAAGGTGACTCCTAAAGTTTCCATACCTTCTCCAAGTTAAATCACTTCAATAAAATAAGTGATTTTGAGATTTCCTCCAAACAATGTACCTATGTCTGAAATTGTTCTTCTATGTAGTCGACTTTGACACCTGCAACTTCTAATGCATGGTTCTCCCAAAGTACACTCCATTTATTCAAATGCTTTTAGCCACAAGTAGCTTACCTTTCAACTTAAAGAATACGTGCTTAGTTGCTCAAAACTTTAAACTATGGAGGGAAATCTGATCAAAACTTTGATCATCGAGATTGTGCCTATTTCAGAAGACACTTATCACTTCTTCATATACAAATGTTCCTACTTACAATTCTCTAAGCCTGATTACAATTGGACTCTCAAATCTTGATCATAGATGTATTAACTGTGGACTTAGACATCTACAAAAGGATTTCTGAAATGATCAAGCACAAAAGGAGAGATGAAGAAAAAATCACAACACAGATTTTAGAAGTTTTCTTCTATTCTCATGGAAAACATCTAATCGATGAATCTCATACATTCATCACAATTTTCCTTCTTCTACTCATCTATATTTGTTCTATATCTCTTCTCTATTATATGTCCCAACTCTATACTAGTATATATAGGCATATATGCAAAGACATAAGTGAACAAATTACAAGCTTAATGTACATGTATATACAAGTATTAATCTTCTGATCATGCACTCATCTTGAAGGCTCATATTTTGATCTTTGCTTTACTCTTTGACTTCAAACCTTGTCCAAATCATCAATTGGTCAAGGCCTTACATGAAAGTCTATTAACCAAATAAGTATCTATATTCACAGCCTCATCCCGCAAATAATTAGGGCAATTTTTCCCCTTCATCATTGACCTTGCAAACTCAACAAGAGTTCTATTTCTCCTTTCTGCTACACCATTTGGTTGAAGAGATTACCTGCAAGTAACTTCCCTTTTTATACCTGCATTAATAACTAATCACTGAACTCATTAGAGAAATACTCTCCCCCTCCATCTGACCTTAGCCTTTACAATTTTTGCCATGTGATTCCTCTGCATGCACATGATAATATTTAAATGTATTGAACACCTCTAATTTATCTTTGATCACATATATAGTGATCCACCTGGTAGCATCATCACCATAGATCACATAATATCTCAAACCATTAATGCTAAAGTCCTTTGATGGACCCCACACATTTGTATGTACCAATTCAAGCTTCTCTGAATACATAAACCCTTTCTTACCATAAGTCTTTTTGTGAGCTTTACCCAATTGACATGCTTCACACCTTGCTCAAAAGAGTGCTTCCATCCTTGGCCTTTACTAATCCAATGGACTTCACATTCTGCTTTGTGTTATCACCTCTTTGGACTATATGATTACTCACTTTATTCTCCAAATCAATCATCAAAGCTATGTTTCCACTCAGGTGATTGCTACACCCGTGTCAATGTAGAAAACTCTTTGATCTTCACTCTGTCTTTCACATGTTGCATTCATAATTAAGGTTGAATCCTCTTTTTGATTTGAAGCATAATTTTAGTAGGTATTATTGTAGGATTGACTTTGAAAGCCTCTTCATGCATTTATTCCAAAGAAAACCTCTACTACCTCTACCTCTGAAATTGCTTCTCTGATTTTTACCACCTCTTCCTCTTGAATTAGAGGTTTGATTATATCCTCCACCATTCTAATTATTATACCAACATTCATGAGCTAAATGATTAGTGTTACCACAAATCCAACAAGCTTTGACACCATCTTTATTGCTACTGCCTCTTCCTTATCCTTTGCCACCTCCTCTTCCTCTTAGGAAGTTAGCTTGACTCATAGTGCCTTCATCTTCATTCAATTGTTTCTTGCCTTTGTTAATCTTCTTCTTATCCTTTGACTACATTGATTGACCTGTACTCTTATCAACATCACCTTTGATATCTTGCTCAAAGGTTAGCATATGTCCTAGCAATTGATTCAAATCAAGAGTGAAATGATCTAGTGACAATTCAGTGGATAGATTGAATGGCTTCCACTTATCATCTCCTCTCAAACCTGTTAGAATTTTTCTTACCAATTTTTCCTCTTCAATGCCTTCATCAGCTGCTCCTAATGCATCTGCAATATCCTTCATCCTTGCTACATAATCAAAAATGGATTGAGAAGACTTCTTCTTGAATGTTGTGAATTCTACTCATAAAGATGCCTTCCTTGATTTTGTAGTGTTTTAGAAATGTTCCTCCAAAGCATTCCATATGTCACTTGCACTTTTGAGTCCTCTAATGTGAGGTAGCAAGTAATCATTGACTCCCATGTAGATAATGCTCCTTGCTTGAGCATCCTTCTTCATCCATGTCTTCAAACCTGAGAGTTCTTCCCTAGTTGGAACACTAGGATCCTTAAATTATGGTTTCTGTTCTTCACGTATGATGTATCCTATCAAATATTTTCTCATAAGATGATCTTCCATCCTCATTAACCAAGCAGAATAGTTTTCTCTATCCAATTTTTCTATCTGAAGAGAATCTCCCATCCTTTCTTCACATGTGTAATAGATTCTTCAAGCTTTGTGAATAATGAATGTACCTTTAACTTGAATATAGTTCCGTTTGATCCTCTTGATAACTTTTAGGCCTCCTTCTCTAGCTTTCACTTCAAACTTTCACCTTTCAAACCTTCAAAGGTTGATTTTTGTGTATCTATAATAGTCGAGGTCTTCCTTTTCTTCAAATCTAATTATTGCTGCTTTGATACCACTGATGGAGTTGATTCATCTCCAAGACAACAAGTTATCCTTGATGTTAGAGCACCTCTATATCAAGAACAACTCATAAACACAACCAATTTTGGAAATCTATTGCCAAACTATCAAGACTTGAGTCAAGTGTGAAAAAACTCATTACACAAAAAAGTCCTCTACACTTAATTCACTCATTGACTGATCAAATGTGCAAAGTTTTCAATGAAACTTTATAGAAGGTGACTCCTAAAGTTTGTGCACCTTCTCCAAGTTAAATCTCTTCAAAGAATCAATAGATCTTGAGATTTCCTCTAAACAATGTACCTATGTCTGAAATTGTTCTTTTGTATAGTTGACTTTGACAACGACAACTTCTAATGCATGGTTCTTCCAAACTAAACCCAGTTTATTCAAATGCTTTTAGTCACAAGTAGCTTACCTTTCAACTTAAACAATAAGTGCTTATTTGCTCAAATTTACACTATGGAGGGAGATCTGATCAAAACTTTGATCATCAAGATTGTGCATATTTCAGAAGAAACTTATGACGTCTTCATATACAAATGTTCCTACTTACAATTTGTTGGAGTTAGATGTCAGCGGGAGCATGCAAACAACACAAGGAAGAAGAAGAAGATAGACCTATTTCTTCTTTTCAGCCACACCATTTTGTTGAGGTGTATATCTGTTTTTAGTCTCCTTTTTAATTCCTTCTTCCTCCAAAAATGCAAGAAATTGATTAGAAAAGTACTCACCTCTTCCATCTAATCTAAATCTTCTTATGCTTCCACCTGTTTGCTTTTCAACCAATGATTTAAACTTCTTGAGCATATCAAACACTTCGGATTTGTATTTCATAAAATAAATGAATGTAAACTTTGAGAAGTCCTCAATAAATGTTACAAAGTACTTGCTACCTGCCCTGGACTCTTCATGAGATGGACCCCATACATCAGTATGGATCAAGTCCAAAATACGGCTGCTTTGCAATCCTACTTTTGAAAAAGGACTTCGTACCTGTTTTCCTAACTGACATGCCTCACAAACGAAATCCAAATCTTGCTTAGGTAGTTGTGGTAAACCTTCAACCAATGATTTCTTTGCAATATCCTATAACCTGCCAACACTAATGTGTCCTAATCTTGTATGCCATAAGTCCAATTGACTTACTTGAGTCCCATTAACCATTGTATAACCTGCATAATCTAGAACTTCAACTTCATAAGTATATAATCTGTTTACTATTTGTCCTTTTATAACAAAGTTCCAATCCTTCTTCTGATAAGCCTGCCACTGATTATTGTCAAAATCGACCTTCAATCCATTTTCCTCCATCTCTCCAACTGAAATCAAATTTCTTGTAATAGTAGGAACAAACAGAACATCTCTAAGAGTTACATGTTCATTAAGTGGACAATCACCAATGTAAACTACTTCATGCTCAATACTATCTCCTGTAGCAACTGTGACTCTTGAATCTAGTTTGTGTAAGTTCACAAACATGTTCATGTTATGGCTCATGTGGTTTGAGCAACCACTATCTACATACCAAGTTTTGTTGTTTACCTTCCTCTTATGTGTCTCTGTATGCATAGCCATAAGAATGTTTTCATTCTGTGTCTGAGCCTCCTCTTGCACTATGTTGTTTTGATGCATGTGATCTTGGCCTCTTCCTCTTTGTCGTCCTCTAAAACCACCTCTTCTATTTGGGTTGGAGAAGCAATCCCTGGCATAATGAAAAACTTTACCACAATAATGGCAAGTAAAATTACCTTGCTGATTTGGTTGAGTCTATTGACTTTGTTGTGTCGTTCTTCCTCCTCTAGTAGCATTAAAGCCTCCTCTTCCTCTTGCATTGTTGTTGAATCTTCCTCCTCCTCTCCAATTTCCTCTACCTCTTGATCTATTTGATGAAGTATAAAGACTTGAGTCAAGTGTGAAAAAACTCATTACACAAAAAAGTCCTCTACACTTAATTCACTCATTGCCAAACTATCAAGACTTGAGTCAAGTGTGAAAAAATTCATTACACAAAAAAGTCCTCTACACTTAATTCACTCATTGACTAATCAAATGTGCAACGTTTTCAATGCAACTTTATAGAAGGTGACTCCTAAAGTTTTTTCACCTTCTCCAAGTTAAATCTCTTCAAAAGAATCAATAGATCTTGAGATTTCCTCCAAACAATGTACCTATGTCTGAAATTGTTCTTTTGTATAGTCGACTTTGACAACAACAACTTCTAATGCATGGTTCTCCCAAACTAGACCCAGTTTATTCAAATGCTTTTAGTCACAAGTAGCTTACCTTTCAACTTAAAGAATAAGTGTTTATTTGCTCAAATTTACACTATGGAGGGAGATCTGATCAAAACTTTAATCATCAAGATTGTGCCTGTTTCAGAAGAAACTTATGGCGTCTTCATATACAAATGTTCCTACTTACAATTTGTTGGAGTTAGATGTCAGCGAGAGCATGCGAACAACACAAGGAAGAAGAAGAAGCTTGGATCTCAACATAGAATAGTGAACGTATTACCACTAGAATGTACAAAGGTAAGTAGCCCATTAGGGCAATAGAAATATATACAATCTGGGGGAAAAAAACCTCTTAAAGAGGGAAAAAAGTGCCCTGGTGGTCCTGCTGTGTTCACACACATCACTACCTAAATATATCAACAAATCTCCCCTGGGAGTGATGAGGTGAAGAAGGAGTTGTCACTCATGTATAAGGAAATGCCAAGCTATGTGGAATCAATCCACAAGAGGAAGTAAGCCCAAAGGTTTGCGAAAAGCTTCAAACTTCTCCCTAGGCAGCCTTCATGAAAAGGTCTACAATGTTCTCCTGCGTGGGCACATATGCCAAGCTGATCTCCCCAGCAGAGAACCTCTCCCTAACATAATGATAATGCACCTCAATTTTCTTAGTGCGAGCATGGAACACAAGGTTCCTCGCAACTGCCAATGCACTCTGATTGTCAATGAAGATGGTGGTGACAGAAGACTGACCAACACCCAAATCAACCATAATGCATCTGAGCCACACACACTCAATAGTAGCTGTGAAAGCTGCCCTATACTCAGCCTCACAACTGGAAGTGACTGTTAAATATGCTCAATACTCCACCCTCATGTGACCACAAATGATCCATGGTGCTCTAAGTTGTAAGGCCCCCATTATGAGGAGAAGCCATTATGAGAGCCCGGATATTTGTGGAACCCTAACTTCCAAGTTAGATGAGGCCTATGTGTGACCGTTGATAGTTGTAGATGATCTTTGTGAGCCTAGCCATTAGGTTAGGTAGGGCATAAACTTCCAAGCCATTGGGTTGCCATTTAAGGTGAAAATAAAGGCCCTGTGGCATCGCACAGTTTCCCCATAGAACCTTAATGGGAGGAGTGCAGAAGGGGGCTTGCCCCCTTCTGCGGGAGATATTGTCGGATCGTATATTTTACCGACTATTTTGTATCTCTCGACTGCATTTATCTATACCAAACCGCTTTGTAAAAGCTATATAAGCACGGCCCAGGTTGAGCTTTATATAGCATTGCACATTGGTAAGCCCTTCATCTAGAGTCTGTCTAGATTGCCATCTAAGCTCCACAATGGGAGCGCACGGGTGGATAGCACCATCATTGTAACTCCATTACACTCGGAAATCTGAGAATTTGAGTTCTCTATCTCTTAGTCTGCATCTATCTTTGTTTGCGTTTTTCTCTCAACTCTGTCTACAAGTCTATTCCGCTGTGCTATTATTTTCTTATATGGTATCAGAGCTCAGGAGGCTCTGAGTGGTGTAGAAGCAAAAACGCAGAGGTTGCAGAGGTCTGAACAACAAAAGAGAGAAGTGTCAAGCGGTGCATCATCATCTATGACTGGGGGCCAAGGTGGTTCATCACTAGGACTAGGTGGCGCATGAGTAGGAGCAAGAATGATGCCGCTCATCCCAATGTTGCAGATACGGCCACCAACCTTCACAGAAGGTAAACTTGATGGTACGAACTACACCCTGTGGAAGTTCAAAATCACTTCTATTCTTGATTCATATGAGCTTTTGGAGACTGTTTTTGGGAGTAATCATGAGCCCCAAGAAAGACCTGATCCAAATAATCCTGGTCGAATCATTCCTCCTAATGCTGATCTTCTACGTCCTTGGAAATGTAGAAATACAGATGCACTTTGTGCTCTAGTTACAAGTACTTCTGATAGTGTTCTGACTCTCATTCAACATACTACGAAGGCATGTGAATCATGGAACATATTGAGAATTCAATATGAAACTCGTAATCAGACACGGATTTAGAACTTGGAGAATCGGCTTGCAGCACAACGGTTTGTTGATGGGGAGACTGCAGAGGTGTTTATCACTCGCATAAAGAATCTACGAGATCAAATGGTAGGAGAAGGTGTTCAAAAGTCAAGTAAGGAGCTAGCTCGTAGTTGTCTTCGAATCTGTCCACCTAAGTTTGATGGTTTGGTAACTGCTCTTAACTCTCAAATCAGACCTCAACCACTAACTTTTGAAGAATTTAGTGCCTTACTCATAGAGGAGCTACTGCTCAAGGCAAGGAGTGGTGGTAGCAAAGGATATGCTACATTCACAGCAAATGCCAAAGGAGGCAAAGCAGAATCTTCAAAAGATGGAGACAAAAAGAAGAATGACAAAAAGAAGTTCAAGGGAGAGTGTTTTTACTGCAAGAAGAAAGGACACAGAATCCAAGACTGTTGCATCAAGAAGGCAGAAGAGAAGAGTGGCTCTTCAAAAGGTGCCAAGGGCAAGGAGTCTGGCAACACAGCAGAAATAGAGCTTGAGTTATTTCTTACGATAGAGGAGGTGTGCTCCTCCGCTGAAGATTTAGGAAAAGATGACTCATGGGGGTTGGACAGTGGTGCATCTCGTCACGTGACAAGTAGAAAAGACCTTAACAGTTCCTTATAGCTCTAAACGAACCCATCACAGTAAAGGTAGGGAACAATGCAAGATGTCCTGCAGAGGGCGAAGGTACGGTTTCTTTCATTAACTCTAATGGTGATATCAGAAAGCTTTCAAATGTGTTGTATGTTCCACAAATAAAACGAAATCTACTTTTAGTAGCTTCTATAACTGATCAAGGTCATCAAGTATCTTTCAATAAGATAGGAGCTAAGATTATGGACGGTAAGAACAACATTGTTGTGACTGGCATAAGGAGGAACAACCTGTATGAGTTGTGTGCTCTTATAGCCACTACAAATGTGGGCACAAGTAAGCTATGGCATGAGAGATTCAGCCACATTGGATACCTTGTACTAAAGGAGATGCATCGTAGAGGTATGGTTGCACATCTACCATCGATTGTAGAAATGAAGGAACCATCTGAAGCTTGCATGATGGGCAAGCAACAGAGGAAGGCGTTTCCACAAGAAAGCAAGAACAAGGCAAGCTATCCTCTAAAGTTGGTGCATGCTGACTTGTGCAGAAAATGACTACACAGGCCTTGGGCGGATCTTCCTACTTCATGTTACTTCTCGATGACTATAGGAAGAAGATGTGGGTGTACTTCCTTTGTGATAAGGCTCAAGCTTTTGGTAAGTTTAAAGAATGGTTTCAGCTTGTTGAAATTGAAACAGGGAAGAAGATGAAGAAATTCACGACAGATGGTGGTGGTGAGTTCACATCAACAGAGTTTGAAGATTTTTGCAAGAGTAAGGGAATCAAGCATCAACTCATAGTGGCACATAATCCTCAACAAAACGGTGTTGCAGAATGTCGGAATCAAATCATCATGGAGATGGCAAGGTGCATGTTGAAAGGAAAGGGTTTTCCTAATCAATTTTGGGTAGAGGCTGTCAACACTGCTGTCTACATCTTGAATCAAAGCTACACCAAGGCACTTGATGGAAAGACTCCACAAGAAGCCTACACTTGTAAAAAGCCTTCTGTTTCCCATTTCAAATTATTTGGAAGTGGGTATGTACATGTTCCAGATAGGGAGAGAAACAAGCTTCAACCAAAAAGCATCAAATGTATCTTCCTAGGGTATAGTGAAGATAAGAAGGCTTATAAGCTTTATGACCCTGAGGCTAAGAAGATCATGGCGAATCGTGATGTGGTGTTTAAGGAGGAGAAGCCACATGCAGTGGAGGAGGAAAAGAGAGCTTCCACTTTATCATCAGGCGAAGGGGCAATCCACTATGAACCTGGCCCAAGAGCTATCCCTTCTACACAAGACAAGGAAGCATCATCTTTAGATAATGAGTCTGAAAGTCACCAACCTGCCGACACCCAAGTGGAAAGGCCATTGCCATGTTGGGTGAGGCAGCTCTATGATTCTCCAAACCCCATCCCACAGTCACTAGAATAGGTTGCAGATGGATCGAGGCGATCACAGAGAATAGAGGAACAGAGATGGGCAAGCGCCCATATTGTAAACACAGCCTTGATGGCTGATCCCATTCAAGAAGAAGTGAAGGAACCAACCAATGTGGAAGAGGCACTCCATGATCCGAATTGGAGGGCTTCTATGCAAACAAAATACAACAATATCATGAAGAATGGAACTTGGGAGCTAGTGGATCGACCCGCTAAGCGTAAAGTCATTAGCACCAAGTGGTTTTGGAAGCTAAAGTACAAGGCTGATGGTACTCTGGAAAAATATAAAGCAAGACTTGTTGCATAGGGCTACTCACAAGCTGAAGGCATTTACTTTTGTGAATCATTTGCCCTAACTGCAAGAATGACTACTAGCCGAGTAGTACTAGCTGTGGCTGCACATAAGCGTTGGCCAGTCTATCACATGGATGTCAAATCAGCGTTCCTGAATGGATACCTCAAGGAGGAGGTATATGTGTCTTAGCCACTAGGGTTTGAAGCTCTCCATTCAGAGAACAAGGTATGTAAGCTGAAGAAGGCATTATATGGGCTAAAACAAGTCCCTAGAGCATGGTACCAGCGGATATATAAGTATCTCTTGGATCTAGGGTTCAAAAGATGTGCTTTGGATGCTAACTTGTATGTTCCAAAGAAAAGAGGGAAGACAATTGTGCTTGTACTCTATGTAGATGACCTTGTGATTACAGGAAATGATGATGCTCTTCTTCAACAAACAAAAGATGCCCTGAGTTTAGAATTTGAAATGACAAACTTGGGCTTAATCCATTATTGCTTAGGTCTTGAAGTTTGGCAGGATCTAGGAAAGATTTTCATCTCTCAACAAAAGTATGCAAGGCAGATATTGAAGGCATTCGACATGGAGGATTGCAAGGAAATTTCTATACCTATGGAGGTCAACACAAAATTATCTATTGAAGATACTTCACCTCCAGTGGATATTAGAAGATACAGGAAATTAATTGGAAGTCTCATCTACTTGTGCAATAGCAAACCAGACATCTCTATGTTGTTGGAGTAGTAAGCATGTTCTCTCATAAGCCTTGCCAAACTCATTGGAAGGCAAGCATGCGGATACTCAGGTATGTGAAAGGAACTACTGATTATGGTATTCTTTATGAAGAAGGATCATCTCTGGTCAGACACTGTGACTCAAATTGGGCAGGAGATATTGATACTAGAAAATCAGTTTCTAGATATTGCTTTTCTTTAGGATCATGGATTTTCTCTTGGATTACTAAGAAGCAATCTACTATAGCATTATCTTCTACTGAAACTGAGTACAAAGCTGCATGTGTTGCAGCATGTGAAGCACTATGGTTGAGGAGGAACGTATGGCACATAGGAATACAAAGAAAGGAGGCTACAAAGTTGAAGTGTCACAACCGAAGTTTCATGGCCATCGCCAAAAATCCTATTTTCCATGCACGTACCAAGCACATAGAAATTCAGTATCACTATGTGTGTGAGTTGATTGAGGACGGGGTCATGGAGATAAGCTATTGTCCTACTGAAGAAAATGGAGCAGACATCTTCACTAAGGCTCTTGGGAGAGAGCAACTTCTTTGACACTTTCCAAAGCTTGGGATTGGGCCAAGGAGGTAGTTCACCATCGGGTGGACATTGAGGGGGGTGTTAAATATGCTCAATACTCCACCCTCATGTGACCACAAATGATCCATGGTGCTCTAAGTTGTAAGGCCCCCATTATGAGGAGAAGCCATTATGAGAGCCCGGATATTTTTGGAACCCTAACTTCCAAGTTAGATAAGGTCTATGTGTGACCGTTGATGGTTGTAGATGATCTTTGTGAGCCTAGCCATTAGGTTAGGTAGGGCATAAGCTTCAGCTTGTATACCCACTTAGTCCCAATGGCCTTCTTGCTACGAGGCAAGTCACATAAAGACCAAGTACCATTCTTCATTATAGCATCATATTCAGATTGCATAGCAGCCATCAAATTTTCTAAATTTTGTGCTTCATCAAACGAAATAGGTTCATTCTCATCATAGAGACTAGATGAAGCCATAGCATAGCAATCTGATTCAAAAGAGGCACTATGAGAGCCTGAACAAGTACGATATGACAGAGGTGCATCTAATTTGTTGTCACGCAAGTCTCCACCAGGCATTTTGGCATAGTTTTTGCCTGCTCAATATTATCTCTCTCATCAACAAGTGCATCATGTAAATCTCCATCAAAGTGGAATGATCTGCATCATCACATGAAACCTACAAAGGTTGAGAAGTTGCCTCATGAGGACCAGCACTAGACCGTCCACTTGTAAAAAGAGGCAGCAAAGTATCATACATGTCTTTGGAGCTAACAGATGTCTCCTTAGTATATGAAAGCAATGGCTGAATAGCATCTTCCACAAAAACGACAACACGGCTAACCAAAATGTGTTTAGTCTATGGATGATACAAATGATAGCCTTTACTTTCAGATATGTACCCAACAAAAATACATTTTACTTCTTTATCATCCAATTTTTTGTGATGTTGTTCAGGCATTAATGCATATGCCAAACAACCAAAAACACGCAGATGAGAAATAGATGGCTTGCAATCATGCCAAGCCTCATGTGGAGTGATAGACTGCAATGCTTTAGTGGCACACCTGTTAAGTACAGATGCTGTAGACATGACAACCTCAAGCCAAAAACTATGTGGTAAAGCGTGAATCTTGACCATACACCTCACCATCTCCATGAGTGACATGTTCTTTCGTTTACCAACTCCATTCTATTGAGGTGTATACAACACTGTACATTGGTGTTTTATCGCATGTTCAGCCATAAATGCATTAAAATTAGAAGACATATATTCCCCCCCTTGATAAGAATGAAGGGTGCCCATTTTACATGTTGATAGATTTTCAGCCAAAACCAGTTTTCTTCTTGAGTTTAAAAGATGGCCACTCGGACTGATTGATATAAGCCACAAAATGTGGGATCTCCATAGAGACCACAGAGCTAGGTCCATTTTATATTAGTTTCCCTGCAACACTTTCTTTGTATCCAATTTTGAGTCCAGCTTGAGAGTAGTAAGGAGCCAAAATTCTCCATAAATGGTAAGCATGCTTGCGTTTGAGAAATAAGTGAGGTAAATCCTCCATCCTGCCACATAATGTACATCTACCTTCAGTCTCATTACTCAACTTAATTCAGCTACCACACCATAGAACATTTTGTATTATGAGCCACTAAAGGAAAGAATGTTTAATGTTTATAACCATAAACACTCAAATCTATATTTCCACTGGCTAGAATTCCAAGAGACCTTCCATCTTCTGTTGAGTTTTGATTCGACTTTGTTCAATGTTCCTCTCTGCTTTTTGAAGTGGATTAGCATATCTCTAGTGACATCAACAACTTGAATTTTCTTTTTGGATTGACAATCCTATAGGTTGTCACGAGGAAGGAGATAAGGAAGAGAGCTCACACACACACACTCACTCTCAAGGAGAAGCAAACACACAGATTGAGGCAAGGAAGAATGATCTTCTTCTTCTTCTTCTATTACATAAAAAAGGAATGTACAAGAATGACTAAAAAACAAGAATACAACAAGTGCAATATATAAAGATTAGTACATAAGGAAGAACCTAATGTGCGCGAATGAGTGAGCTGGCAAGGAACAAATATGCCATCACTCTCGATAGATAAATCTAATAAAGCTCAATGAAGTATCCCTGACATATATTGGCGTGACCACTATACATGACAGAGAAACAAAAAACTGGTACGTGTCATCCTGGATCATCACATGTTGAGCTTGATATCTCAACACTCCCCCTCAAGCTCAACGCCATATCCAATTATCCAAGCATCTCCCAAAACTTCTTCAACTTCTCAGGTCCAAGTGCTTTGGTGAAAATATCAGCAACCTACTCGTCTGTTCTCACATAAACAAGATCAATATCACCTGCTAAACCTCGATATGCTTTGATCTAGCATGGAAAACAGGATTCCATGCTAACTATATGCTGCTAAGATTATCACAATAAATAGTGATAGGCTTTCCCACTTCCATACCTAAATCTGCAAGTAGAATTTCTAGCCATGATGCCTCACATGTTGCCATTGCAGCACCTCTATACTCAGCCTCTGTACTCGATAAAGCAACAGTGGGTTGCTTCTTGCTGCTCCATGTAACAGCTGCACTCCCAAGTGAGAATAGAAAACCACTAGTAGATCTTCTATCTGGAATGCTACCAACCCAATCTGCATCGGTGTATCCATAACCTTCAAATCTACACCACCCGCATAAAACAATGCATAATCCAAAGTAGCACTCACATAGCGTAGAGTGCACCTCAGAGCATCCAAATGTGGCTTCTTGGGAACCTGCATAAACTGACTTTCAAGTCCAACAGTATAACTTAGATCAGGCCTTGTAATTGTGAGATATATAAGACTTCCCACTATTTTCATGTACATACTAGCATTTTCCAATGCTTCACCTGATGTAGTATCCAACTTCAAATTCTGATCTAATGGCATAGAAATTGGCTTATAGTCAACCATACCATACTTTTGCAACATATTCAAGGCATATTGCCTTTGGGACATCCATATACCTATTTATGTATGTATAAACTCAATGCCCAAGAAATCGCGCCGCACACCAAGATCTTTCATGTCGAATTCTTGCATATGAAGTTGCTTTACCTCTTTGATGCTTCCTTCATTATCACCACCTACAATCAGGTCATCAACATAAATAGCCACAATAATGATGCCATCATCAACCTTCCTTGCATATAGTGAGTGATCTGCACCACACATACAAAACCCAATGTTGGTTAAGTAATCAGGAATCCTTGCATGCCATGCACGAGGGGCTTGCTTCAGCCCATACAAAGCCTTTTGCAACCTGCCAACATAATCTGGATGCTTTGAATCTTCATATCCTTGTGGCTGGTCCATATATACTTCTTCTTGTAACTCACCATGTAGGAAAGCATTATTCACATCCATCTAATGCAAAGTCCATCCTTTTGCTGTAGCTAATGCAACAAGTGTCCTGACAGTAGATATTTTAGCTACACAGTTGAATGTTTCCTCATAATCAATGCCATATGTATGTGAATATCATTTAGCTACCAATCGTGCTTTATACCTGCTTATGCTACCATCAGCATTATGCTTTACCTTGTAAACCCATTTAGAGCCTATGGTTTTCTTTCCTTGCGGCAATGGAACCAGCTTCCATGTATCATTTCCATAAAGTGCAGCCATCTCCTCATCCATAGCTTTTTCCCAATGTGAAATTCCAATTGCATCTTCAAAGCAAGAAGGTTCAGCATCTTGTATTACATTTGTCATGTAGGCACAATGACGAGCCATGTAACTATCATATGTCAATCGTTGCACTGAATTCCGCATCCTCCCAGATCCTCTTGGTCCTGGGTAACTTCTCCTTGTATCATCTGCATGTGCCATTCTTACTCTTGGAGTCTTCACAGAGGGCAATCCAAGTTCCTCATCAAGACTCTTTTCGAAATCGCTTGAATCTCCATCAACGTCTTCAAAACCTGCACATCTTTTATGACCAGCAAGAAGCTTTTCTTTACCTTTCTTGGATGTATTTGATGAATTTGTTGGATTGAAATTTCCACGTAATCTTCCACTCCATGGATTTGAGTTGGAACTATTGCTTGGGGATGCATCCGTCCACTCAAAACCTAAGATACTGCACTTGATTTCTCAGCATTTTCTTTGCCATTTGGTTCAAGACTCAGTCCTTCTTTGGCATCTGCATAGAAGCTTGACATTTCATCAAATACCACATCTCTGATCACCGTTGCATGTCGTGTGAGTGGGTTATAACATTTATATCCCTTTTCCTCAAGGGCGTATCCAATGAAGACACATTTTTCTACTTTTGGATCAAGCTTCGTCCTCAATTCATATGGGACATGTACATATGCAATACAGCCAAAAACCTTCAGGTGTGATAAGTTTGGCATTTTACCTGTAAACTTCTCTTCAGGTGTAACATGATATATAGCAGCAGTCGGAGTTTTGTTCATGATGAGTAAAATCCTTTTCCATAGCTAAATGGGATGATGAGTGAGATAAAACAAGCTACTTTATGAATTTAGAATGACAAGAGAGTGAGAAATATACTTAAGAACTCACAACTGAGGTGTCTCAACATTTTAAGAAGTAGATAATGCACATACACAATCACAAAGATTGATTCATATCTCTACACACACATCTCCAATGTCCAAACTATTCCATGTAGAAACTCATAATGGAATTATCTTCATGACCCAAGCATTCTAAGAGAAAATGAGACCATAGCATCACTTCAATGACTTTGTAAAGTTGACAGACTTGGATAGTCCATAAGCAACAATAAATAAAGATCAAGATGATGGTAAAAAACTCAAGTATATGTATTGAAATGTAAAGTACAATACATGAAGACATTGGAGGACTCCAAGGACCACATGATAAGTACATTGATCACTCTAGAAGTGTGTGAAAGCTCAACACATTCGGCCAACATTTCCAGTGAAGTGTATATAAACTTTTCTCCTTGATTTTAGTAGGTAATCATTGATTGATTCCACCTAAAGATTCCAATTCCCTTCTTGATCTATATTTGAATTTTAATTCAAATATGAGTCATGATTTTGGATCTCTTTAGACTTACTTTAACTCTAAAATATTCATCCTCAAAAAAGGACTTTTACAACATATAAAAATGTAGTGAAAATGTATCCTTAGAAAATGAACTAAGGAAATGTGTGTACAATTTGCTTCTCATAGTCTCAATATAATCCAAGGATATGATCAAGCAGTTAGTCTTGCCATATGTACCAAAATCTCTCCCTCAACCCTAAGATGCTTGAGTCTTCACTTCTTTCTATTCTCTAGAAGTCTAATCATCGATTTGAATCTTTTTAACTTTACTCCATCCAAAGCTTTAGTCATCATGTTTGCCCATTATTATTGAGTTGAGATGTATGAAATCTCAATCACCTCGCTTATAATATTCTCCCTTACACAGTGATAACAGACCTCAAGTTTTTTGTCTTTGTATGATAAATAGATAAATAGGCTTGGCTGCAACATGCAAGTAACTTATGTTGTCACCAAATATCTGAAGAGTAGTTGAATTCATCCCCAAATTTGTATATAGTGTCTTATAAGACACATGGCTTCTGAGTAGCATGAACAATCCTCTATATTCAGCTTTAGTAGATGAGAGAGCAATAGTAGGCTTCTTCTTTGATGATCAAGAAATAAGTTTAGAGCGTGCAAATGAAAGATAACAAGAGGTAATTCTTTGTCCTTGCCCAATTTGAATTTTAGAAACTCTTAATATCTATATAAGATTATGAATAAAATAGGAATTCATTGATTTTTTCTTTGAGATACTTGAGTATCGTTTTTTGGCTAGCTCCATGTGTGGCTTTCTAGGTGAGTGCATAAACTAACTTGGAACACTCACAGTATGAACAATATCTACTCTTGCTAGAGTAGCATAGTTGAGAATTCCCACTAAGCTTCAATATCTTGTCACACTCAATTGGATCTCCTTCATGAGAACTTATTTTGGAATTTACCTCCATATGTGTACATGCAACCTTAGCATTTTCCATCTTGAACTTTGTAAGCATATCTCTAATGCATTTTCCCTGAGTAAGGTTTATACCATGCTCTATATATAAGAATTCCAATCCAAGGAATCATGTGATCCTCCCTAGATCACATATTTTGAATTCTTCTTGTATTTGATGTTACATTCTTTTAATACCTTCAACATCATTACCTATTACTATAACATCATCCACATATACAGAGAGATATATGACTTCTCCATGTGATCTTTCAATGAATAGGGAGGGATCTAGCTTGCTCACAATAAATCCTTTGTCCTATAGGTAAGTAACTAGTGTATGACTCCAAGCCCTTGGAGCTTGCTTTAGTCCATATAAATCTCTTCTTGATCTATAAACTTCCTCACAATTTTGTTAGTCTTAAGAAAAAAGGGGGTTGAGCCATGTATACCTCTTCTAAGATCCATCCATGGAGAGAGGCATTTTTGACATCCATTTGATATATCTTCCAATTCTTGGTAGCTGCAATACTCATGAGTAATCAAATAATAGGCATCTTTGCTATAGGGGCAAAAGCCCCCTCAGCCTATCCTTATACCTATTTATGGTTCCATCATAGTCTTTTTTGCCTTATAGATCCATCTACATCCAATGACCTTCATGGTTCATGTCTTAGGAACTAAGCCCCAAGTGTTGTTCTCTTGCAATTCATCAATCTCTTCCTCTGTGGCATGCTTACACTCTGACTTCTTGTTGGCCTCCTCATATGATGAGGATTATTTAGAGTTCCTATCTTGAGCCATATATATAGAATGCATAGTGACTAATGAGGTATCATATCCATACCTTTATGGCTTCTCCTTTCCCTTGTAGATGTTTGATGGTCTATTGAGATGATTCTGCTACATCGCTTAATTCGTATAAAATTACTTTTAAAATTAAAGTTACAAGTCTTGAACTCCCTTTTAGATGTTTTTTTATTATCCTTTGATTCACTTAGGTCTTTAAATGTGTGTGTATTTTCTCTTGAAAGCATTAGAAAATCATCCTCCAAATCATAGGGCAATTTGATCTTCCTGCAAATCTTCAAATCAACATTGATTTTCATCAAATATAATTGTTTTCTATGAATCCTTTCGTGATAATATTATAAAGACTATACTCTTTTTGGTTTAGGTCATATCCTATGAACAAGTATTTCTCTTCCTTGAGATCAAGCTTTCCTCTAATTTGTGATGGTTAATGTCCATATGCAATGCATCCAAATATTATGCAATGATCCAATCTTGGTCTTCAACCATTCCTATCTTCATAGGGTGTCATACCTTCCAAAGACTTTAAGAGTAACCTATTTATTGTTGAGATATCAAGCTCGACATGTGATGATCTAGGATAACACATATCACTTTTTTATTTCCCTGTCATGTATAGTGGTGTTGAGAGCAGTATGGGCACCCAAGGACCGACTAGACAAGGAAGCCAGCGGAGAGAGTCAGAACAAGGTGAAGGAGTAAGTAGACAAAGCAGTCGACGCACATCTGGCAGATAGGCCCTTCAAATTTTTCCAAATCAACATCTTTTAACAGTGATTATTATCACTAACAATCATTGTAAATACCATTTCATATTTTTGTAGCTCCATTTTGTGCAAGCCAAGGAGTCCTTGAGCTTGAGGAGCCTTAGAAGTACCTACATATCAATTTTCGTATTTTTTAGACTCCGTTTAAGCCCTCAAATTGGCCCTGGAACCTAATTTTTAACTAGGCCGGACACTAGGTCTGGACAAGGCCAAAACCTAGTCAAAAACTATAAAAAGAGCTAGAGAGCTCATTTTTGAGGTTAGATTGTAATAGAAACAAACTTGTAAGAGCTTTTTGAAAAGTAATCGAAGAACTCCATTGATTCTCTCTCTTTGTCTTGCCGTGTGTGCGCGTGTGTGTGTATGTGTGTGCATGCTTGTGTGCTTCTCACTCACGCACTTGTGCCGCCACTTGCTCGAGGTCTTCATACCATCCTCACGTCTTCCCGGATTGACATTAAAGGAGGTGCTACTCATCACTGAGCTACACCAAATTTTGGCGCGGTTGCCGGGGATCGAGCTTTGAGGACGAGCGTGTGATGGTAAGACGTAGAGTTGACGCATTGGAGTTGTAGGTATTTTCTTCACTCTCATCGATTTTCTTTTACTTTCTTCACCATCTTCATCACCATCATCAACATCGCCATCTCCGACCTCCATCTCCATCATCGCGAAACTTTTCAGTTTTTGATTATATCACCTTCTCCACCTCATTTCCCTCATTTCACTTGTGAGAGAGAGCGAGAGAGCGAACTGTTGTGTGCTATTTTCTGCATGTTCTTGGAGTGTCTTGCAGGTTTCAGCATCATCATCCCCTCCAGCACGTCGCGCAGGTACGGAAATGTGCAGAATTGTCTCGCAGTCGCCGCCTTCTGTCCATCGCGATTGACAGAAATTTTCACTTGTTGGTAAATCTGAGTGCACCACAGTGGACTAGAGACCCTGCACACCACCTTTCCACCAAAATTTTTGAAAATCTGGCAAAATTTCAGTCCATCGCGATTGACAGCTCTGTCCATCGCGACTGACTGCCTGTCCATCGCGATTGACAGCTCTGTCCATCGCGACCGACTGCCTGTCCATCGCGATTGACTGAACCTCTGTCCATCGCGATTGACTGAACCCCTGTCCATCGCGACTGACTGAACCCCCTGTCCATCGCGATTGACAGCTCTGTCCATCGCGACTGACTGCTTGTCCATCGCGATTGACTGAACCTCTGTCCATCGCGATTGATAGCCTGTCCATCGCGATTGATTGAGTGTCCATCGCGATTAACTGAACCCTCTGTCCATCGCGATTGACTGAACCTCTGTCCATCGCGATTGATAGCCTGTCCATCGCGATTGATTGAGTGTCCATCGCGATTGACTGAATCCTCTGTCCATCGCGATTGACTGAACTCCTGTCCATCGCGATTGACAGCCCTGTCCCTCGCGATTGACAGCCAATTTTAGCCAAATTTTTTAGGGTTTGTTAATTGAAGAGTTGGGCTAATTTTGGGCACAAACATTTTACTCTAGAGCACATTAGCAAGCCTTAGGAAAACAACTTGGGGAAAACCTGTTGCACAGTGATCCTGTTTGAACCCTGTCTTAACCCTAGAACCTTGAACGGTCACAACTTTTTCATACGAAATCCAATTTTTGAGCTCTAGGGCTTGTTGATTTTCAAATAGGGTATTTTGAAGTTGACCATACCCAGGGGGATCAAAGTCAGGGGTGTTTAGAATTGTTTTCTTAAAAATCACCATGCAAGTTTGTGTTTGTGCTACAGGACTGAAAATCATCGGTTCTATCTTTGAACTTTAAATCTTAAGGCTAACTTTGGAACTCTTACAGATCTATTGAGAGCTTCGAAAGGTGTGCTAAGCAAGTGTAAGTGCAAGCTTGGGAACTCACTTCCTGGGCGCTCAAGGGCAACCAAGCGGGAAACAAAAGGTTGGAAACTTTTAACCCCCTCTATCAATTCATAGTTTAGGCTAAGAACGACTAGAGGTAGGAGTAAGTCAGGGCGACGATAGGCAGTTATCAAGTTGAAGACTACCTAAAAACTCAAGTTCAAGCTAAAAATCTAACCTCTGTACTGTCGATAACATAAAGGAAAAAGAACCTAACGTGGAACGATCAACCTGAAAGCACGAAGAACATTCAAGTATTCCTGACGACGTAATATCAGACAAGACCTTAAACACGAGAAATAACTAAAAAGAACCAAGCGACTAATATAAAGTAACCAGCAACGAGGTTGTACTCTTGGCAAAGAATTGGGCTACTTAGATAGGCATATGAACCTTAGATCAGGACGACATCTAGTAAGGGAGAGACAAAGCCTTAGATCTTCAGAGGCTAGTGTTAACCACACTGCTAGGTCTTGGGCCCAACAGTTGAGCCACCACTCGTACTACCCTAGCTCTGAGACCAGTGAGTCAGAGATGTCTCAAGGCATGGACAGACCTACGGGAAGTTCACGAGTGCCTTACTTGTACAGGGTAGAAGGCCCTTACAAGACACAGTTGGAATACCTTAGGACCAACCGATTAGGTGCCAGCATCTATGAGGACGACCTAGGAAGGCCTGTAGTACAGATTAAGAATCCTGATCAATCCATTGGAATAGAGCACCCAGCTGTCAAGTTTGAAAATGGGGCATACCTGGACAAAGAAGGAACCATATACGTAGTCACCAGTCACCCAGACAGGACAGATGAATTTGGGAATGTAATCTCATAGGCGGACTTAGGTGACTTGGAGCAAGGAAACATGGGTGCAGAACCTAGAACCCCTCGAGGTAAATCGGTTCTCACTAGGATTATCACACCGGAATGGATTCCTCAGGATAATAAGAGCATAGAGCTGCTCCTCAATCGAGAAACCAACGAAGCCTTTTGGAGGTATAAATCTAATCAGCCAACTGATATAGGAAATATCATGATCCATGAGTTTAAGGATCCTGATAGCCCAGGCAGAGTGACCTACTTAGATCACACTTCAGAACGGATCTTTGTGGTTACGGAAAATGATAGGCATGCTTACACTTGGAAGGGTGAATTCGTTTTCCCCCAACCAAGAGCGAATGTATCCTATGGTCACCGTGGAGCTGGAACATCCCAAGCTCATGGAATGCAAAGAGACAGAAGCAGAGATAGACCAGAAATAAGCTTTACTAACCCAGCGGGCAGAGAAAGAACGAGGACGGAAACGAATCGAGTAGAACCAGAGATACTCAGAGCTCACAGGAATCAAAGAAATGTGGATGAGTTCCCTCTACCACGACCTAGAGAGCACACAAGGACTTTGAGACCGACTCAGCTAGTTAAGTCCATGAAGAACTACTTTGATGGCACTGGAGATCCATACGATCATGTGGCTGAGTTTAGACAAGTCCTGAGAGCCGAACAAGTGGAGGATCTATTCACGCAATATAATGCCTTTGGTCTAACCCTTAGGAACACTGCCCTGACATGGTTTCAGCCACTAAACGAGAGGCAGTTCAGGAGCATAGACCAACTCCTAGAGGCTTTCATTATTGAATTCTCTAAGAGTGGCATAAGGCATAATACCTCCTCATTGATTCACAGCTTCAAACAGACTCCCCAAGAGACTGTAAGATTGGCAGGAAGAAGATTTAGACAATATCTTGAAAGATGCCCTGTTTCGGAGCTACCAACATCTGCCAAACAAGTAGCCTTATTCCTTGATGGATTGCTGAGTACGAAATTGAGATCCTATGTGTATCTGAAGGACCCTAGGACTATAGAAGAGTGTGTACGCATGTGCATTGACATTGAAGATAACCTAGGGGAAGAGCTAGAGCTTTCCAAAATCTACAAAGATTCAGATAGTGCATCTAGTCACTCTTCCACGCAATCCACATCAATTGAGGAACTCGCAGAGAAAGTGGCCCAAAAACTAGGCGTCTCTAGCAAACAAATTCCGAGGTTTTCCCCAGCGAAGAGGTGCTATACATGCGGTGGTGACCATAGGGCAACCGTGTGTCCCATTATGGCTCAACCCCAGATCAATCCAAATAGCCAATATTGCACCATAGAACGAAGATACACAAATCACATAGCACAAGACTGTCCTTACAACAAGCAAGCAGTCAGACAAACCTACCTTCAGCCCTACCAACAAGGCAGATACCAGAATCAAAATCGACCACCACAATATGCTAGACCCCAACAAACCTACCAACCACAATATCAGGCCCAACAGAGACCCCAACCGGTGCTAGCTCAACAGCCTCCAAACCCCGCTAATGTAATCCCTGTAAAGTATACAACTGCAGAAGAAAACCTGAATAGGGCCATAGTACCAGTAACCCCATTGATCTCAGAAAGTGATCCCAGTGACCATAGCTTTGATTCTACACATGTTGATAGTCCCCAGGCCTACTACATGCAGTCTCCTGAACATGGTGAGTCCTACTATAGTGAAGAGCCAAATGAAATAAGTTGGGAGTCAGATTACACGAATGTCATGTATGCAAACCCCAACCCTAGGCCTCAACCTAGGCAAGTAAGACCTCCATTCCCAAGAGGACCATGCTACAAATGCCAAGGAGATCACCTCATTCGTGATTGCCCCTTACCTCCACCTACACAACCCCAGTCAGTGACGATCCAAGGCTTTTGCCAAGATTGTGGAAAAGAGCATCTCTTACGAGATTGCCCAAAGAACCCCAATAATATGCCAAAAATCACGCCTATCAACGTTATTGGGTTAGTGGTAGATTCCACAGGAAGTGTCACTTCCACTGCTCCCGTACAGGTAGTCACTAGAGCTCAAGCATTGCAGCAAAACCAAGGGGTAGACCAGGAAAAGAGCACAACAGCTAGTGAAACTGAGAGCATAACCAAGAAAAGGACTAGAGCTTGGAGAGATAGCCGTGAACGTATGAAAAGGCAATGGGCAAAGAAGATGAGTGAACTTGAGGAAAGTCTACGAGAAACCAAGGCCAAAATCATAGAGATCACAGCCCAACCGCACTCTCACACAATCCCACCGCTACCATCCCCATCACACTCCATCCTTCCACCTTCTAATACACCCCACGTAACCCACCCACCACCCCAAGCAGGATCAGTATTAGCTGACCCCACTCCCGAAGACCTTAATATGATGCTTAAAGCATATCAGGCCAGAATCCAAGAAGGGCCGACCATAACCGATCATGAAAAATGCTACCCTAGAGCCGAGCTAGAGCTTGAACGAACTAAAATTTGTGCTAAGATGGTGGAATTGGCTCAGACCATGTTTGAGGCCAGTCGCCTATTTAACATCTCTAGCTCAGCTAAGACGCAGTTACATTTTGATGGACTGCTAGAAAGAATAGAGAGGCTAATTGCACAATCAGAAAAGGAACCTGCCCCTCAAAGAAAGGAAAGGGCACGGGAGCGGATAAGCCAGCCTCTTCAGGAAGCCCATGTGCCTCCTCAAGAAGCTTATCTTTCCCCCCAAAAGGCAGATGAGCCTCCCTCGAAAGCTTATGTACCTCCATAGGTTGCCTACATTCCCTCTCAGGGAGCGTATGAGCCTGTTCGAAAGAGTAATAGAATAAGTAATCCTCCCCAGGAAGCTTGTGCTCCAGCCATCTATGAGAACAAGGAGAGAGCCAACGATAGAATAAGCCCTCCTTCCCAGGTTGCTTATGTGCCTAATTCTACGGAGCCAGACACTTCTTCTTCTATGAATCGGTTTGCACCAGACTTCCTACGAGAGATTCAAGAAGACAAATGGGATAACGAAAGTGAAGTCGCCCCTCCCTTTGAACTTGTGGATGAAGCACACGACCAATTCCCACAAGACATCCCATCTATTTACGGGGAGCATGAGAGTACTCAGTCTCACGAGAGATTGGACTTTTAGTCTAATTCCATACAAGAGCTACCCCACTTCACAGGCCCATGGGAAGCAAAGTCCACGTGTATGAGAGCACCCACAGTCATGGTAAGGAACGACGACTCAGTCATATCAAGGAACACGGAGGTAGTAAAGAACACCAAGGCGCAACGCGATCTCACTTTGGAAGAACTGCCTAAGGATAGACCAAAAGCGCGGAAATATGTAGCCAGTCAAGTAACTGAAGTTGCAGAACCACGTTCCCAGGTAGGATCCCAGAAGACAGTGCCAGAAATTCCCTTGGATAAGATAGGAGATATGTGTGAAGGTGAAGAAGGGAACACCTATCTTCCCATCACCTACCAGGAGTACACCACCAAGGCAATTTTGGACTCAGGTGCAGGAGTTGCAATTGCCACTACTTCCCTTTGGAAGCGTTGGGGCAAGCCAGCACTCAGGCCAACGAGAATGAAATTGCAGATGGCCGATGGTCATATTGAAAGACCCTTGGGATTGCTAGAAGGCATAACTCTCACCACATGTGGTGTTGAGTTTGAGCACAGCTTTGCTATATGTGATTTTAACAAGAATCATGCCTATGAGATGATTTTGGGAAGACCATTCATGCGACAATTGCAAGTGGTCCAGGATTGGGGAACCAACTCCTTGTACCTGCAACACTTAGGTGTGACGACCAAAGTGAATCTCAAGGATTATTCTCATAGAGATGTCCCTCCTATCCAATGGAATCCCATCCATAGAGCCAAAGATGATACGGAATCTGTGCATTCCATAGGGTCAGGATCATCATGGATGCATGAAGACACTCACTTATGGATGTGCAAGGTAGCAGTAGAGGAAGAGAAGAGAGAGAAAGCCAGAGAGGTAGGTGCGAAAGAAACCCATAGATCAATCCAAGACCCAGCCTATGCACCTGTAGTTTTTCCAGACGAAGAATTTGAACCCCATGGCTGGGCAGAAATTTTAGCAACAATGGACGTAGCCATCAATGAAGAACAATGGACACCTCACTGTGATGAGGATGGCTATGATATTTCAGTCTTCTCCATAGAGCCAATCATGGGAGAGGCAGTTCTAGAAGAATGCGAACCTAGCCCTGACGCATTTGAGGATGCAAGCGACTCCGATCTAGAGTCAATCATTATGGACCCACCATTTGCATCAGATGAAGAATACTTCCATGAAGTAGAATTTCAACCCCAGAGGCATGGAGAACTTACAAATGATGTAAGATTAACAACACACGTGACTCCGAAGGAAGAAGGAAAGAAACGAAAGAAGAGAGAAGTCTCACCAGAAGAGGAAGAATCTTTGTTTGAGGTCCCAGAAAATTTCAAGAAGTACGAGATAGACGACAGGAGAGTCGTGATAAGAATGCCTAAACGAGAGGCACAATCAGGAGAGGCCTATGATAACAAAGAAACTACCAAGAAAATCGTAGTGGCCCTAGAAGAAGGAGAGGAGAGATGTACGTACATAGGTCATGACCTAACAGAGGAAGAAGAGCATGCGTTAATTGCCTTGCTAAGAGAATACAGAGATGTATTAGCTTGGAGTTACAAGGATTTGAAGGGTGTTGACCCGGACATATGCTCACACACCATCCCCATGACTTCAGATGCCAAACCCTCTAAGCAAAAGCCCTATACATATAACGATAATTACGCTGCTAAGATCAAAGAAGAGATAGATAGACTGGTTGAAGCTGGATTTATCTACGAAATTGAGCACACCGAGTGGGTATCTCCCATCGTTGTGGTGCCTAAGAAAAATGGAAAGCTGCATGTATGCATTAACTTGAAGAAGGTTAATGCAGCCACTATTCGGGATAACTATCCGCTTCCCATCACAGAACATCTCTTAGAAAGAGTGGCAGGCAAGGAAGTGTAGAGCTTCCTTGATGGATTTTCGGGTTACAATCAAGTAGCCATAGCTCCAGAGGATCAGCATAAGACTGCCTTTGCCACTGAATGGGGCATTTCTGCTTTTAGAGTAATGCCATTTGGGCTTACCAACGCACCAGCTACCTTCCAGAGACTAATGTGCCATGTATTTAAAGAGTTCTTGAGGAAAAACTTAGAAGTCTACGTTGATGATCTTTGTGCTCATTCCAACATTAGACAAACCCATATCCCTGAACTCAGACAAATCTTTGACAAATGTAGAGAATATCAAGTCTGCCTGAACCCAGAAAAGTGCGTTTTTATGGTCAGGCAAGGCAAGATTCTAGGACACATAGTGTCAAAGAATGGCATATCCACTGATGAAGAGAAAGTGAGAGCTATAGCAGAGCTACCTAGGCCAAAGAATGTCAAGGAAGTACAAGCTTTCATGGGGCATTGTGGGTATTACCGACGATTTATACACATGTATGCTGTCATTGCAAAGCCCATGTACGGACTTCTGACTAACTTTGAGTGGACGAATGAATGTGAGAATTCCTTCCAGGAGCTTAAACGAAGATTATGTTCAGCACCAATCTTGACCACACCAGATTGGAATAAGCCATTCCATGTTCACGTGGATGCATCCAATTATGCTATTGGATGTGTGCTTGCACAACCTACTGGTGAAGGTAATATGGATCTTCCAATTGCCTATGCCAGTAGACAATTGAATGCGGCTGAACGGAATTACACCACTACAGAGCGAGAAGGATTAGGCATGGTATATGCAGTTAAGAAATTTAGGCACTATTTGCTTGCAAATAAGTTTAAATTTTTTACTGATCATCAGGCATTGCTATACCTCGTAAACAAGCCATGCAATACAGGAAGATTAGTGAGATGGTTTCTCTTGCTAAGGGAATATGATTTTGAGGTAGTGGTGAGAAAAGGGAGGACTCATTTAAGAGCAGATCATCTCTCTAGGCTCACATCGGGAGAAGCCCCACAAGGAGTATCAGATGACCTTCCTGATGCTTACTTGTTTAATTTGGAAGTGGTGCCGCAATGGGCTAAGCCCTTGGTACCAGTATTGACATACGGGCCTAATCATCCAGTGGTAAACACACGGAATAGAGAGGTTGTAAAAGCCCAAAAGTATCACATCATGGCAGGAAGTATGTACAAGCACACAGATCAAGGGATCTTGGCTTGTTGCGTAGAAGAGGATGAGTACGCTAAATGGTTGCAATTAGCACATGTAGGTGCGTTAGAGCAACACTACTCAAAGCAACAAACTTTACAGACCCTAAAGAGACTCGGAGTATATTGGCCAACTATGGAAGCGGATGTCCAAAAGTTGTGCAAGGAATGCCCAATCTGTTGCACTAAACCACCAGTGGAACACGCCACTCTTTATCAAGTATCCATTGTGCGAGATTGGAGTGAACCTCTAGTATCCTTCTTGAGGACAAACACATTCCCTCCAGACATGACTCTGGCAAGGAAAAGGAGTTTAGAACAAGAAGCCCTGGATTACTCACTCATTGGTGATAATCTATATAAGCGTGGTAAAGATGGTTACCTGAGGCTATGTGTCCATGAAAGTGAATATCTTAAGATCTTGGAAACTGCTCACCAAGGTGTAGCAGGAGGACACTTTGGACCAGATCGGGTGATCAAGGCAATACTATTTGCGGGCTTCTGGTGGCCTACCCTTCACATGGATGCACATACCTATGTGAAACGGTGCGATGTCTGTCAGAGGACTCAGTATCCTATATGCAAAGATGAGATGCCACTAAAACCTATGATGGGTGGACGTGCGTTCTCTAAGTGGGGAATAGACTTCGTAGGTCCTATTAATCCCCCAGCTAAGGGTTCTCATGCAGAATACATCATTGTTGCAACAGACTATCTAACTAAGTGGGTAGAGGTAAAGGCTACGACAAAGAACGATGCTCAGACAACTGCTAAATTCTTGTTTGAATATGTATTCACAAGATATGGGCTACCTATAGAGCTTGTAAGTGATAGAGGCACTCACTTCTTGAACGAAGTAATTGAAAATCTACTCCAAGAATTCTTGGTAATACATAAGAAGTCTGCCTCCTATCACCCTCAAGCTAATGGACAAGCTGAGAGCACCAATAAGATCTTATGCAATGTACTGACAAAATTAGTGAATAATAAACGCTCTGATTGGGACAAACAGCTACACCATGCTGTTTGGGCATACCGAGTCGCCTACAAAACGGTACTCCAAGCCACCCCCTTTCAGATGGTATTTGGCCAAAACGTTGTGCTACCCTTGGACTTCTTAATACCTACATTGAAAGTAGCACAAGAGCACGAATGGATGGGTCATGAACTCTCCTCTAGACTTTTTGACCTTGAACGATTAGGAGAAACAAGACTGAGAGCAGCAGCAGGGATATATGCAGCTAAGAAGAGACAGAAGGCATACTTTGATGCCCATGTGAAGGATAAGGGTTTGAAAGCAGGAGATCTAGTTTTAGTCTACACACTGAAACAACACGCGAGGAAGCTAGAAAAGAGAGGCTACGGACCTATGATCATCAATAGGATTTCCACGAGTGGAGCAGTAGAACTAGCCACATTAGAAGGTGATGTTCTCCCTAACTATATTAGCGGATGCAGAGTCAAGTTGTATCAGGAACCCCTCACGGAGGAAATGCTCAGCCGACTTAACACTGCTAAGAAACACAAAGAGGAAGAAAAGCGAATTCGAGAAGAAGCTCAAGCAGAAGCTTTAGAACGCATCAGAAGGATGAAGTTGCGAAGGCAAGGTAGAGATCAGCCTAGAACAAATGACTGTGCAGATCAAGGATGTCATATGGCAATGTGTGAAGTCGTAGGAACAAGCTCACATAGGATAACTGATCGACGTCCTTTCGTAACCTTAGATATAGGACAAGGAAAGAGTGCAAGGATTGTAAAAGCCTTGATTGACTCAGGTGCAGCCACTAGCGCTGTTAGTTTGTCTTACTGTCAAGAGTTGCAGTTAACTGTCAATCCTGTGGAAGCATATCTCATAGGATTGGGAGGCGTGGAAACCCCTTGCATGGGCGAGGTGGAACTTCCCCTCTACATTCATGATGAGACAATGACAGTTAAAGCACTAGTGTGTCAAGATGAGGACCTCACGGAACCCCTTGTCTTGGGTCAAGACTGGATCTATGACCAAGCAGTCAACTTAAACCTAAGAAGCGGACTTCTTCAGGTATGGGTCAATCATAGTCGAATTACAGTAGAGTTAGATAATGGAGCACTCAAGGAACTAGGAAAGGCACAGACTCCTGGTCCTTCCAGGAGTACACATGAAGATGACCATGATGTTCTTGTCCAAAACTATGTGTTGCAGAGGGATGATGGTTACAAAAAAGGAGTCAGGGATGCAACGGAACTCCCTTCTTTTCCAAAGGCCAGAGGGAGGCGGCAACCAAAGGTGGATCAAAGGCAGAAGAAGCAGAGTACTACCTGTGTTGGAGATCAAAAGTACCTACGCAGCAAAATGTCTCAGCAAGTAAACCAAGTGTGGGTGCGGAAAGGCGAACACCCGATTGCACTCAAGCCAACCACACGGGCAAAGCCTCTTATTAGTAACCAACAACACGACACTAATAAGAAGTCCTTCAGAAATTCTTCTGCTAACGTGAAGTCTATTTGGGTGCCCAAGAAGTCGATGAAGGCTAGCCCACAATCAAGACAAATTTGGGTGCCTAAGGCTTGTTTGCGGGCTCAAATAGCTACACCAAGAACACACCCTACACAGCATGATCCATTCACCCGCACAGCTTACATCCACTCATTTTCAACATTAAGGCCCATGAGCACGAACAGAATCACTTGTAAATGGGTCCCTAAAAGGCCTCAATTCCAAGCTGACATACCTATAAAGCTCTCGAGAGTCTCTACGGAACCAAGAACAAAACCCATCCACTGCATTTGGCAGCCCAAGACTTGTAACAAACCCCCGGACCCCAATTGTAAATCCATGACCACCTACTAACCGCTTCACTCTCACTTCACATCATTCCGCTTAGCTCGTAGGCCTACCCAATTCCTAACTACACACACTAGCACCGAGCACCTATTAACCTCTAACCACTCCCGAACTTTAAGTTAATGTTGTAACAGGGGACACCGTGTCATTTTTGTGTCCATTGCAATGTTAACATTTATTCATATATTCTCACAGAACCAACTGCGAAGTTTTCAACATGGCTGAGGCAACAGGAACTAGTTCTCACACAGAGACAAGCCCGCAAGTGGTGGACTTAGACAGTTTACCCGTTTTGCCTGAGACAAATGAAAGACCAGAAGAATTGCAGGCCGTCAAAATCATACCTATTGTGGACCCTCCACGTGGCCACACCATGCCCGTGGGAAAGACTTCCCACTGGTTTACCGAGGTGGCAGGACCCTTGGGTGAAGGAACGTACCTATGGGAATCAGAGTGGGACTTCAATGGAAAGCAAGGCAGATACCATTTCTTTACAAGAGAGTTTGAGAAATTACAAAATGCAGAAGGTCTACGTCCGATATGGGAAAAGGCAGGATTGAGTGCCTATTTCAGTGCCCGACTCCCAAAACTTGACTTCATGGGATGCTACTATCTCATCAACACCTTGACTCCAAACCAGAACCCAAAAGGTGCAAGCTCATTTGTGATTCCATCTCTGACAAAGGGGAATGAGCTCAAGAGGTTCAGGCTATCAAACAACTTGGTGAGAGAGGCTCTAGATATGCGCGGAGTGCATATTCCTACAGAAAAGGAAACCTTAGTACCAGATTACATGAAGAATCGAAGTCTCACCAAGCTCAAGGACATGGTGTCCATGACGCCTAATATTGCAATACACCTTCGCATGTGCATGCAACACTTCGCTTTCCCGGCACAAGATAGATTCACCATGCCGCACAAAAAGATTTGGTTTAGCTTGTATCTGGCAGAGACACAGAGCCTCACCATCAACTTACCCCACTGGATAATTGATCAGATACACCTAGCTCACAAACGATGGCCGTGGAAACAGGTTTTATATGGTTGCTGTGCTCTGACAAGAATCATTTATAGGTGTTTGGCTTATGACATTCCGATCCAACGGGCCTTAATGTGGAATCGGGTAGAGCAGTTTAGAGGCAGGACATCCACTGGACCCCCTTCTAAGAAGATGAGAGGCACTGTCCAAGTCCCATGTGCTCAACCACGTGGAGCCACCCTAACACCAGACGTCACCCCTCCACCCCGAAGAGTCCGACCATTCACACTCCGACTTCCAAGACGCAGCACCGATGGTTCCACCTTGATATTCCCTCCCATCCCAACCGATCTTGAATTCCCTAGTGGTGCACCTTTGGAAGAACTCACTAATGAAGATTTCGAGCAATTATTACAAGATGTAGAGTTGGAGGCAAAAGAGGCACAACAAGCGGAAAACGTGCAAATGCAGGCCACAACCTCCCAAGCACCTGTCACACCTGTTGAAGTGGATGCAGAGGATGACGGAGATGAAGAACAGGAGGATGATGAGGAGGATTATGATCAAGAGCATCAAGAGGAGCAACAAGAAGTGCCACTACTTGTAGGTGCACCAGCATATACAGCTCAACTACGGAGGTTATACGACACAATCAAAGCAATACAAGAAAGGCATCAACTCTCTCTTGTATCAGGTCAAGCGTTGATGCAAGAAATGCTATCAGATGATGGGGTGGACCAACATTTCATTGACACCCTCAAATTAGTGTCAGACTCTTTAGGAGTTCCGGAGGCTGTCCACACCGCAGTCCGCCAGTCCGTAAGGTATGACAAACGCAGAGTTGACACGTTACCACGAGCAGGTAAGACTATCAGGATACCCGTCAAAGAACAAGAAGTACCCATTGAGACAACAGCCACCCCCACAACCACCACTGACCTCTCTGCCGAAACCTTCGTTCAGACATCACCCATCTCACCCCAGCATCCTCCATCACCACCTTCTCCACCCTCACCACCACCTCCCACCATGGAAGAAACGACAGTCATCACCTCTACCTTCACTTATAACCCATCCTCATTCAGATCATTCTCATTTCGAGAACCCACCTCACAAGACACCCTCTTCTCCTTCGTCACCAATCCCTTGTACGCTTCGTCCCTTCTATCCTCTGAACCCATGACTGGCCATCCCGTAATTCCAAGTGTAGTTGGAAACCCAGCACCCACAGAAGGCATCCTGTGTTTCCCTACCTATCCCCCAATTCGGATATCTCCATTCCATGACCCTCACTTCTCATCTTGCCCCTACACCTCTTTCAACCTGACCGCACCACCCCAATACCCGTCCTTTGTGGAGCAGTTCATCCACTCTCCAATGTTTCAGAGGCACATCTCTCCGATGTTCGCAACCACATCAATTTTCACGAACACCACACTCACTTCACCTACCATACCCACCTACATGGTAGCCCCTGTACACACCACTTTGTCTGACCCAATGGACATTTCACCAACCACAGCACCTCCCCCCACGATTCCACCATCTCGCCCTCCCTTACCCCCCACCTCACCACTCACATCATTGGCACACACAGCATTCACTATCCCCCTACCCAATCCCACCTCCCCTGCACTTCAAACTTTTCCCCTTGCATCTCATAATGTAAATAGCACGTTCAACACATTACTTCAGTGTGCACATCAACTACGACAAGAATACCATCAATTGGAAGAACGCACTATGGCCCTCCAGGCAGAATCTCAACGTCTGCAAGCTAGGGTCAACACTCTTGAAGCTGACTACCAAACGCTCCTAACCGAGCATACCACCTTACACCAGGCACACTCCGAACTGGAATCAAAGGCATCAACAGTGGATGACCAAGCAGTCAAGGAACTAGAAACAGTGCTTCAAGCACAAATGATCTCTAACGCTACACTCAGACGCAACATGGGGCTATTAAGGAAGCATATGGCCGCAGCACTAGAAGAGAACAAACGACTTCAACAACAAAACTAAGACAACTTTGAAGCGGCTATGGAAGGAACCATAGGAGCAACCATTAGCCCTACCAGATATAGAGCAGTCCCATCGGAAGACATTCGCATCTTACTTGAGGAGCATGCAAATTTCTTGGAGTCATATGAAAAGCTAGAGACTGAATGTGCAGATCTAAAGAAACAAATAGCCAGTGTCCCCACAGCTCAACAGGAGCCGGCAGTCTTGCAACACTCTACAGAAGAAATAGAGACCCTCCGGAAACAGGTGGCAGAACTCCAAGCACGCCTCCTACCATATGAAAGGCCATCCTCGCCCATTTAAGAACCAGAACCTGAAACAGTAGTGGAAATCCCCGTCGATGACAGCTATGAAGAGCCATACGAGCCTATGCTGACGCCTGGTGGTTGAACTACGGAAGAAGGACAAGACACTTTAGAAATTCAAGTTCCAGATTGGGTCAAAAGGGTCGAGAAAGTGGGTAAGACACATGATGATCGTGTGGCCGTGCAAATGCAATCTCTCACAAATCTGGAAGAAACTATCCTTCGGTCTTCCTACTTTCAAAACTTATCCCATCGACGGTTAATCACAACATCAGAGTCGCAATACATGCCTTATTTTGTCTCACTACATGATTATAATGCAGAAGTCAAAAGACATACAGGGAAGGAGCCCACATTCGCCACTCAATTTGAGATAGGGGATTTACCGACAGATGCATGTGCTGGCTCGATCTTCCAACCTAATTGGCGTGCACGTCTACTAACCGATTACCCAGAGATGATGAGCACCTGGGCAACCATGCCACTATATATCAAGTATAATCCATGCTATTGCCCAGTGGTACGTCGCAGATCCTGGCAAGCATTTGCAATAAAGGTACGCAACAATAAAGAATGCTCGGCTTGGGTTAACTATCCATATTTTGCTCCACCTCGAGGGACCCCAACCGTAGCCTACATGATATCAACAATCCGGCATTGGTCTACACGTCTAAACAATGTACCTGACATAGCAGCGAAAATGTGTATGAAGATTCGAGCTCATGACCATTGTCTTCAAAACCTTTCGGAATGTACAAGCTCCATACATCTCGGCCCCTGGATTCTCTCAAGGTAATAAGGATTTAGTCTATGACATGAGCCAGACCCCCTCGGTCACTATCATCTTTGCTTGGCATGCACGAATAAAGTACTTACCCGCATGCTTCAAGCAGACTTTTGAGGAAATGTTCTCCACGGGATTCTGGGAATACCATTCCGAAATTTTCATTCCCAGACCCACACATTTGCTACATCTATTCGCAGTAGAACAAGCGATCCATGCAGATCAGTTACGTCTGCCACATCCAGACATTCCAGGACCAATCGATTGGGATCCTATGATGACAGATTTGGCCAGAGGACTACGCATACAAGAACATCAGCTAGCCACTCAGGTTGTGGAATATTACATCCAACACTCCCAGCAACAAGGGTCTGTCAGGGACGACAGACACGAGAGAGGGGGGGGGGGTGTTGAGAGCAGTATGGGCACCCAAGGACCGACTAGACAAGGAATCCAGCGGAGAGAGTCAGAACAAGGTGAAGGAGTAAGTAGACAAAGCAGTCGACGCACATCTGGCAGATAGGCCCTTCAAATTTTTCCAAATCAACATCTTTTAACAGTGATTATTATCACTAACAATCATTGTAAATACCATTTCATATTTTTGTAGCTCCATTTTGTGCAAGCCAAGGAGTCCTTGGGCTTGAGGAGCCTTAGAAGTACCTACATATCAATTTTCGTATTTTTTAGACTCCGTTTAAGCCCTCAAATTGGCCCTAGAACCTAATTTTTAACTAGGCCGGACACTAGGTCTGGACAGCGCCAAAACCTAGTCAAAAACTATAAAAAGAGCTAGAGAGCTCATTTTTGAGGTTACATTGTAATAGAAACAAACTTGTAAGAGCTTTTTGAAAAGTAATCGAAGAACTCCATTGATTCTCTCTCTTTGTCTTGCCGTGTGTGCGCGTGTGTGTGTGTATGTGTGTGCATGCTTGTGTGCTTTTCACTCACGCACTTGTGCCGCCACTTGCTCGAGGTCTTCATACCATCCTCAGGTCTTCCCGGATTTACATTAAAGGAGGTGCTACTCATCACTGAGCTACAAGTGGTCACGCCAGTATATGTCAGGGACACTTCATTGAGCTTTATTAGATTTATCTACCAAGAGTGATGGCACATTTGTTTCTTTCCAACTCACTCATTCGCGCACAATAGCTTTTTCTTTATGTACTAGTCTTTATATATTGCACTTGTTGTATTCTTGTTGTTAGGTCATTCTTGTACATTCCTTTCATGTAATAGAAGAAAAAGAAGAAGAAGAAGATAATTCTGTCTTGCCTCAATCTGTGTGTGTGCATCTCCTTGATTGTGAGATTGTTTGTGAGCTCTCTTCCTTATCTTCTTCCTCGTGAGATGGTATTAGAGCTAGTGTGTCTATAGAGAGCTCGTGGAGAAGGCTGACAGTGAAGAGTACGCGAGAAGGCATTGAGAAAGCGTGATTCACAAACGAACTTAGATTGCTATCAAAATTGGTGTGAAGGTAGAAGACCAAAGTTTCAGAGCCATCTCGACCTCTCTTTTGAGCCGGCAAGGTGGGGCAACCTAGAAAAACTAGGTCAATTTGGAAAATTATAACTTGCTTCCTGTTTGGCAATACTCATGTATTCGAGATCCAAAATTTCAAGCGATTTTGTGTACTATTGATACACAAAAATTGTGTTTTTCTGAGATCGAATTGTCACATCATAGCGTGATAGAGTTCCAGCAGAAGTGCTCCTTGTAGTGTTTTGTAGTGTTGTGAACTGCTACAAAAATGGAAAATGTAGATGGAATGACTCAGCTTATGAGCAATAAGCTAGACAAGAACAACTTCCATGCTTGGAGATTCAGATAGATGAATTTCCTGATGGGAAAAGGCTATTAGAAGTACATCAAAGGAGAGCATGAAAATGATCCGTAGTTACCATAAAAGAACTGGTCTATAGACCAGTTAAGAGCATATGAGGAATGGAATTAAGGAGCATGGAAGGTACTGTATTCGCTATCTATTAGCATACAGGATAACATGATTGGACACATACAAGATAACAAGACTCTGAAAGAGGCTTGGAACGAACTGCATACTTTGGAGAAAAAGAACATGTCGGTAAGTGACTACATCCAAAAAATCAAAAGCATATCTGAGTCACTTGCATCTATTGGCATGAATGTAAATGATGATGATAAGGTGGAAGTGTCTCTTTATGGTCTAGGAGTTGCGTATAAGTAGTTCAAAACTTCTATACAGACGAAGGAAAATATTCCAAATTTTATTGATCTGGTGTCCATGTTCATTATTGAAGAAAAGAATCTTGGTGAGAACTCAAACTCCCACGGAAAACCTAGTTCTGAGCAGGTATTCTACTCTCGCAGAGGAAAAGGTAGAGATAGAGGCTTCGGAAGCCGAAGAGGGAACAATAACCCAGACCAAGTTCAACAACAGAATCATGCAAGAGGAAGAGGACAATTTTGAGGCAGATGGAACCGAAGAGGTCGCAAAAATTTCCAAAGAAATGATTCAGATAATGACAGTAAAGGATGCTGGAATTGTGGTAAACCTGGACACTTTGAACGTGATTGCAGGTGAAGAATCAAAATAATAGAAGGCAGTAAAGCAACAATGTGTCCACAAGTGTAGATGATTCTGAGAAATTGTTCATGGTTCAACGTCACATGATGAATATGATGTCTATTGGTGTTTCAAAATCAAATGATAATGTCTGGTATGTTGATTCAAGTGCTTCCAAGCACATGAACAATCATGCAAAATGGTTTAGTACTTTGTAGAAATTGCCAATTCCTAGATATGTTGAAACAAGTGATGACACATCACACCCTATCGAGTATACAAGAAACATAGCACTATCTATGGACGATGGAAAGGTAAAACATCTTGCCGATGTGCTGCATGTTCCAAATATAACAAAGAGTCTGGTTTCTATTGGACAGATGGTTGACCATGGATTACAAGTCAGGTTCAATGCCGATGGGTTATATGTAGAAGAGTACAAACATAATGGAAGATTGATTGCGAAAGGAAACAAAGTGGGTAGGATTTTCACCTTAAATGTGAAAATTCCTAAAATGAATGCAACCATGTTTGCAAAAGGTGGAGGAGTTATTGCTCATATAGAGATATGACACACTGAATTGAACATGAAAATTTGCAAAGGCTAAAATTGATGCATTCAAAGGAGATTATCAATGGACTAGCAAATTTCAAGGTTGTTGAAATGCAAAAGGTATGTGGAGCATTTCAATTTGGTAAACTTTCAAGAGCATCATTTCCACATGACAAGCGTGTTAGTGAGAATGTGCTAGAAATAGTACATACAGATCTTTGGGGTCCTACAAAGACCACATCTATGGGTGGTTGCACATTTTATGTTATTTTCATTGATGACCATACACAGAAAGTATGGTTATATTTCATGAAAGAGAAGAGTGAGGTGTTCACTCACTTATAGAATTTTAAAGCTATGGTGGAAAAGAAGACAGGGAAGTATATTTAGAGATTAACATCTGATGGACGAGATGAATACATGTGAAATGACTTCAACAACTCTCTTAAGAGAGGGAGCTGTGCTGCGGAGGTCTTGCGTGATGTCAGGAGTTATGGCAGAACATCTCTGCATGTCGAAATGGGAGCGTAGAAGCAAGATGTCGCGAGTTGGTCAGTCCTTCATCTGAAGTTTTGGAGATCGCGATTACTGGGCTTCGCGTGTATCGCGATTACTGGGTGTCGCGGGTGACGTGTCATCCTGTCTATCGCGATTAATGAGCGTCTATCGCAGGTGATGCGGGGTTTGTGTGTATCGTGAGTACTGGGCGTCTATCGCGGGTGACGTGTGCATTGTGCCTATCGCGATTACTGCTCGTTTATCGCTGGTGATGTGTGCATCCGACGATAGATAGGCAGGCTTCGGCGCTCTGGCGATAAACCACTTTCTCCCGTGTGGCTCAGAACTCCGTCACTTCGTGACGGGTGCACGATAGACGGTCTTGGGCTACGATAGACACCTCGTGAGGGGACCATGCGGTCACTCTCCTACACGCTGCCGTAGACACCTAGGAAGGGGTGCGCGATAGACACCTTGGAGGTGTGCCCCGCGATAGACAGAGATTCGCTTTCGATGTGTGGCGACAGTCGGCTTCTTATAACACATGGTTCAAAGCCTAAAAAAAGAGCAAAATTGTGCCCGCGAAGATTAAGCCAAAATTGTTGCTTGCCATCGTGATGGTTCTTCTTGTCCAAGCTTTGATGGTGCTTGTGACTTTCCCCGCATAAAGCTTCAAATCGTTATTCTCAGCCCTCGTTCAAAGTTCTGTCTTGGCGTCGCTTTCTTCTAACGCTGCTCATGAGAGGAGACAATTGATAAGAGTTTGAATCGGCATTTCAAGGTTTTCAGAGTTCGGGGTGCCCCTCTTTTGCCATGGATTTGGCGTCCCCCTCTCTTGTGAGAAGTAACCTGGCCCCTCCTACCGGGGAGACCGATAACCTGGCCTCTTTGTTAGAGGGGGGTTCTTGTGCCGCCCTAGGGGCCTTCGAGAGTGCTGAACCCCCCATAGATCCGCAATTTTGTCAACTCAGGAGGAGCTCAAGAAAGTGTGCCTCGTCGGCCAAATGTTCGGCCCTAGCCCCCGCTCGAAACTGTGCGACAGTGGCTTCGCAACGAGTGGTTCCCCCGCGGGCTAGTTGTTTGTAAGTGTCAGTTCTTACCGGCAAGCCACTTGCTGCTAGTCTTTGAAAATGAAGATATGGCGTTTCGAGCCCTTAGCGTCGGAACTTGGCAACTCGGCCGGGCGACCCTGTGCTTATTCAGATGGTCCCCTGATTTTACTCCCGACAAATCGAAATCGCTTCGGTACCCTCTCTGGGTTGAGCTCCCTAACCTGCCATACTTCTTGTACAACTTCGTGTGGGACATTGTTTCTCCTATCGGCAAGCCGTTGGCCTCACGCGAGGACATTGGTGGTCTCATTTATGAAGGTGCAAGACACTCGTTCAACGCTCGGTGGCACCCTCAAATCTGTGTCGAGGCTGACCTCAGTATGCCTCTTCCATCCAAGATCAAACTGGACTTGGGCGAAGGGGATATATGGGAGCAAGACATCAGTTACAAAAACCTTCCCAACGCGTGCTTTCGTTGTGGCCAACAAGGTCACAGGATCAAAGATTGCCCTTTGAGACGAAAAAGCAAGCGAAATCAAGAAGCCCCCAAAAATGCTCAAGACAGCAACGGAGCATTGAATCACTCGACGAAAGTAGAGGAATTCAAGGGTCCCCTTAATCCAGAAGCTGATGCAGACGGGTTCATCGAAGTCAGAAGAAGAAGGAAAAGAAGCCCTAGGGCAACCTCTGAGCGAAACAACAAGTCAGTTACCCCCTCCAGCAACTTGTATTGCAATCTGGAAAAGGAAATCAATGAGTTTGACTACCCAGGTGGGAACCAACTTGAGGAGGACACCGATGTCAAAGGCCTAGAGATCCCTGACAGTAAAGAAACCTTGCAGGAGGGTTACACTACAAGCAAAGAAGACGGCTTTACTACTAGCAACGAAGATAACATGGATAGTGAAAGCTCCATCATCGGATCGACTATTCCGGAAACGGAGCTGAAAACGGTGCCCAGTTCTTCCCAGCATGAGGCACCCCGCAAAGGAAAACAACCTATGGAGTTACCGTGGAAAAGCCCCCACAAGAACCTATTGCTAACTCGGGATCCGATCCGAGCGAAAAAGAAAGATGATCCCAAGAAAAGAAAGGACAAAGCTCCCTCCCGCAAAGAGGGATTACTACGACAATGATCATCATCTCGTTAAATGCTAGAGGGCTAACCGACCCCTCAAGAGCGACCATCATTGGTCAATGGCTTCGCGACATTAGCCTAAACCCAGATTTTATATGTATCCAAGAGATTAAAATTGACGGAGAAGACCTCCAGAAACGGCTTAGACATGTCTCCTCGACCCATGTTTGGATTTCAACGGCGCATCAGCGGGGGTCCGGCGGAACGGTAATCGGTATCAATCAAATCTGGTTTGAAAAGCTCGAGAACTCCTTTGAAGATGAATGCCATCGATGGATTGCTGTTTCTTTCGGTGATCCCTTTTGTTTTACTTTAGTTTCTTTGTATGCCCCCAATGGGGAGTTAGAGAGACTTAACACTTGGGCCTCCTTGGACTCGCTCCCCCACAACGTGCTTATCTGTGGTGACTTCAACATGGTAGAGGACCCTACGGACAGATGGATGGGCAAGGGTACGGTCATCGATAGTTGGGAGAAAGAAACGTGGGACAAAACTAAACTACACTTGGATTTGGTCGAATTCAAAGACTCGAAGGGCTTTTCTTGGTCAAATCTACAAGCAGGCAAGGACCTGAGGAAAGCTAGACTTGATAGATGCTACATTTCCCAGAGTTTTACTCATCAGTGGGGCCACCCTTCCCTCTCGCAACGCACCGACCTCACCATCTCTGATCACTACCCGATCGTCATCACTTTTCAACCCCCCACCAAGATTCGTAAGGCTCCGTGGTTCCATGTCAGTGTGCCCTCCTTCTCTCTCCCCTCCGTCCATCAAGAAATTTCTGATGTGTGGGAGGAGGCATTTGCCTCTGGCTTGTCCCCAGCCAAGTGTTGGAGAAGTGCGGTCGATAAGTCACGACAGATCATGATTAGATCCAGGAAGATGCTAGAGACTGTGCGGCGGGCTCGTAGAGAAGCTCTATATCATAGACTCTGGAGGCTCGAGGAGGAAGTGAACAAAGGAAAATCTCAAGCCCAGAAAGGACTTCGAAAAATCAGAGCGCTGCTGAGATATGAGGAAGAGATACAAAGGAAAAATTTGCAAATCTTCTTCAAGGAGTGGTGGGCTGGCAAAGCCGACAAACCCACCAAAGAGATGTGCCGTATCCTCAAAAGGAAACACAACAGAGAATCGATCCCCTTATTGCTAGACGCAAATGGCAATGTATGCAATACGGAAGAAGATAATTTTGGGATCATTGAAGGGCACTTCACGAGACTCCTGGGGACCTCAAACCCCCTCTCCCACCATAGAAGGGACTGTATGGCAGCCATATCTAGGGTTTCCCCCCACAGGATACCACCCAACCTTCACTCTCTGCTTCATGCCTCTATCTCTGAAGCCGAAATCATTGAGGTCATTGATGCCCTCCCCTCAGGTAAAAGCCCGGGCCCCGACGGGCTCACTAATGAGTTCTTTAAATCCTTCAAGTTGGTGGTTGCCACCCCTCTTCGTTTGGTTTGGCAAGAGGCACTCAAGTTTGGCGCGCTTCCTTCTTGCCTCAACAATGGCATTATCAAGTTAGTACACAAAAAAGGGGAAAAGAACAGAATAGAGAATTGGCATCCCATTACAATGCTCCAAACAGGATACAAGATCATCGCCAAAGTCATTGCCAACAGAATCTCTTGCCACTTGAGAGCGTGGTTAAGCGAGGACCAAAAAGGTTTCATCAAAGGCAGGTCAATTTTGGAAACCATAATAGATATCTGGGAAGGTCTTGAATTTGCAAATGAGTCTAAACAAGAAGTGGTTTTCCTCAAGATCGACTTTGATAAAGCCTACGACAGGCTAGAATGGGACTATATTCTACAGTCGCTACAAGATCTTGGATGTAGTTAGAAATTCACCAAGATGATCGCGACCCTTCTCGAAAACGCATCGACCCAAATTAACATTAATGGAAATCTTTCAAAGGTGATCAAACTTAGAAGATCTATCAGACAAGGGTGCCCATTGGCTCCCCTTCTCTTTGCCATTGCCACGGAAGGGCTTAGCAGGCTGGTGGAGCATCAGGTGGAAGCTGGTAACATTAAAGGCCTTCGTTTGCCGCATGACCACAGTCAGATCACCATGAGACTTTTTGCCGATGATATGAACGCTTTTGTGCACAATGATAGTACCAGCCTTGAGACATTCTGGAAGTGCCTTGCTACTTTTTGTGAAGCCTCTGGATCCTTAATCAACCACTCTAAGACCGCCTTTAGAGCTATTGGTGGCTCACAGCCCGACCTTCTCATTGATCATGGCTGTCAAATCATTCCGCAGGGCCAAATTTTTCGGCTTCTTGGGATTCCCTTGGGGTTTGGCGTCTCTATGGAACAGCGGTGGAACTGGGTGCTTGCCAAACTCGAAAACAAGCTTAACTATTGGAGAGGTATGCAAATCAATCTTGCTGGTCGTGCTATGGTCATCAACACGTTCCTCTTATCATCTACCATTTATTTCCTTTCTTGTTGGAGATCGAAAGAGCAAGATCTGTCCAAACTGGATAGTATTTGTAGAAACTTCCTTTGGACGGGCGACCACAATAGGAGGGGGGTGCCTAAAATCAAATGGTCCATCTGCACCAGCCATAGAGATAGTGGGGGACTTGGTATCTTGGACATTGGGTGCATGGCTAACAAACTGTCGGCCAAATGGATGACTAAGGCTTGGTGCAACGGGGAGGCCTCGTGGGCCAAGCTGATCTTCAGAAACAAGAATGAGTTGGCGCTCATGGGTTTCCCAAATTGGAAGAATCTTGACATCTTGACCTTGCTGTTTTCCCCAATCCCCGTCTTCCCGAAAGGCTCTAATCTGGTGTGCTCCCTGTGGAAGAGTTGGAATAAAGTCAAAAGCTTCACAAGAATAAGTGAGGACTGGAAGTGGGCTGCCGATATCAGACAAAACGACTCTATCTGGTTTCCGATCCATGGCATCTGGAGTGTGGAATCTTGGAACATTCAAAACGCCAAGAAAGTATGGAACAAAGGCTTCAAAAAATGGAAACATCTCTGGAAACAAGACACCAACCGCTGGATCAACTTTGAGGATATTGACCCTAGCATCAACATTTTGCATGAAGAATGGAACACTTTGCAAAGCAGATTTCTCGCCTGGGACCGACACAAAGTTCGCCTTCTCATGGGACACGACATGCCGAGCTCGCTTGGTCTCAAATGGCACAATGGGAATAGTCTATCAAAAATCCCGAACATCAAAGAAACGATCGACTATCAGGTTAACCTCAACAAAAAGTGGTGCCTGTCATGGACGCGGCTTCGGTGGGACATGAAGTTCATGGCTATCTGGCACCCCCTCATAGAAATCAAAAAGTCTGTCCTCTTATGGCAAATTCTTCATCACGGAATATGGACCAACCTTAAGGCTAGCAAAATTTGTGGGATCCCTCCCTGGTGCAAACGCTACCACCGGTCTATCGAAGATGTTTCACACATCTTCTTTACCTGCCCCAACTCCAACAGACTCTGGCAGGTGGTTGGAAAGAGAATTAGACTTCAAAAACGTCTCAGTTGGCAGCAAGCCCTGCTGGGAGAAGCGATCGGCTGCTCCGTGACTCTCTGGAACGCCATCAGAGGGGAGGTTCTATGGAAAATCTGGCGGGAAAGATGTGCTTTCAACTTCGGTGACTCCCCCAAGGAGTGGTCAATTGAGAAATCGCTGTTCCTCCTTGGCAAAAGGATTGTCAACTGTAAAAAATCCCCCCCCTTTAGGCATCATCAAGTACTCCTTTTGATCGATAACAAGCTTAAACCCAAGTGGGCCCCACATGAGGGTGACGAGAGGGTAATTAACCTTCTTTGTAATGTCATCTAAGCTCTGTAAAAGCTTCCCCTGCTTTGTGGGATTTGGGGGGTCCCGTGGGCACTAGTCCCCTTCTCTTGTACTTTTCTTTATTTAATTCAAGTCCGGGAGAGTAGGCAATTGCCGAACTTCCTTTACATTAAAAAAAGAAAACTCTCTTAAGAGTCATGGAATTCGATGTCAATTTTCATGCAGGTACATACCACAATAGAATGGCATTGTTGAACGAAAAAATGAAATATTGTAGAAATAGCAAGAGCCTTGATGGCTGATAACAATATGCCTCATTGTTATTGGGCAGAAGTTGTGCATATTGTTGTATATATCATGAACAGAATCTGACTGCTGTTGTACATCAAGTAACACCTAAAGAGAAGTTTACAGGTAAAAAACCAAACTTATCACATATGAAAGTATTTGGTTGTATTACATATAAACATGTTTCAAATGAGTTGAGGACGAATCTTGATCCAAAAGCAAAAAAATGTATCTTCATTGGATACTCCCTTGAACAAAGTGCTATAAATGTTATGACCCACTAATGTGACAGGTGAAGGTGACCAAAGATGTGGGTTTTGATGAAATGTCAAGTTTTTATGAAAATGCCAAAGATGGGCTTAATCTTGAATCAAAAGACAAAGAAAATGCTAAAAACCTGAGTGCAAAATCTCAATTTTTAAGTGCACCAAATGCATCACCAAGCAATAGTTCCAACTCAAATCCATGCAAAGGAAGATTGCGTGGAAAATTCAGTCCATCAAATTCCTCAAATACATCCAAGAAAGGTAAAGAAAAGCTTTATGCTGGTAGTAAAACATGTACAAGTTTTGAAGATGTTGATGGAGATTCAAGTGGTTCAGAAAAGAGTCTTGATGAGGAACTTGTATTGCCTTCTATGACGACTCCAGGAATAAGCAAGGCACATGCAGATGATATAAGGAGAAGTGATCCAAGACCAAGACAAACTGGGAGGATGCAGAATTTAGTGCAACGATTGACATATGATAGTTATATGGCTCGTCATTGTGCCTACATGACTAAGGTAATACAAGATGTTCAACCTTGTTGTTTTGAAAATGTAATTGGAAATGCAGATCAAGAAAAAGCTATGGATGAGGAGATGGCTACACTTTATGGAAATGATCCATGGAAGCTGGTCCCATTGCCACAAGGAAAGAAACCCATAGGCTACAAGTGGGTTTACAAGGTAAAGCACAATGCTAATGGTAGCATAAGCAGGTACAAAGCACGATTGGTAACAAAAGGATATGCACAAACATATGGCATTGATTATGAGGAAACCTTCAGCCATGTAGCTAAAATTTCTACTCTCAAAACACTTGTTGCATTAGCCACAACAAAAGGATTGACTTTACATTAGATGGATGTGAAGAATGCCTTTCTACATGGTGAGTTAAAGGAAGAAGTATACATGGACCAACCACAAGGATATAAAGATTCAAAGCACCCAGAGTATGTTTGCAGGTTGCAAAAGGCTTTGTATGGGCTTAAGCAAGCTCCGTGTGCATGGCATGCAAGGATTGTTGATTACTTGACCACCGTTGGATTTTCTATGTGTGATGTAGATGATTCACTATATGCAAGGAAGCAAGGAAGGGTGATGATGGCATCACAATTGTGGCTATTTATGTTGATGGTTTGATTGTGGGTGGTGATAATGAAGAAAGCATTAAAGAGGTAAAGCAACTTCTTATGCAAGAATCTGACATGAAAGATCTTGGTGTGCTATCCTATTTCTTGGGCATTGAGTTTATACATAAAGAAACAGGTATATGGATGTCGCAAAGGCAATATGCCTTGAATATGCTGCAAAAGTATGGTATGGTTGATTGTAAGTGAATTTCTATGCCATTATATCATAATTTGAAGTTAGATACTACATTAGGTGAAGCATTGGAAAATGCTATTATGTACAAGAAAATTATGGGAAGTTTGATATATCTCACAATTACATGGCCTGATCTTAGCTACACTATTGGACTTGAAACTCAATTTATCTAGGTTCCTAGGAAGCCACATTTAGATTCTCTGAAGCACACTCTACGTTATGTGAGTGCTACTTTGGATTATGCATTGTTTTATGAAGTTGGTGTCGATTTGCAGGATCATGGATACACCGATGCACATTGGGCTGGTAGCATTTTAGATAGAAGATCTATTAGTGGATTTCTATTCTCACTTCGGAGTGTAGCTATTACATGGAGCAGCAAGAAGCAATAGACTATTCCTTTAATGATACAGAGGCTAACTATAGAGGTGCTGCAAAGGTAGCATGTGAGGCATCATGGCTAGAGATGCTACTTGCAGATTTAGGTGTGGATGTGCAAAAAACTATCATCATCTGTAATAATCTTAGTAGCATACAGTTAGCACAGAACCGAGTTTTTCATGCGAGAAAAAAGCATATCAAGGTACATTATCACTTCATCAGAGAGAAAGTATTAGCACGTGATATTGATCTTGTTTATGTGAGAACATATGAGCAAGTTGTTGATATTTTCACTAAAGCACTTGGAGCGGAATAGCTAAAGAAGTTTCACAAGATGCTTGGATTAGAGGACATGGCATTGAGATTGAGGGGGAGTGTTGAGATATCAAGATCAACATGTGATGATCCAGGATAACATGTATCACTTTTTTATTTCTCTGACATGTATAGTGGTCACACCGGTATATTTCAGGGACACTTCATTGAACTTTAGTAGATTTATCTATCGAGAGTGATGGCACATTTGTTTCTTGTGAGCTCACTCATTAGCGGACATTAGGTTTTTCCTTAGTACTAGTCTTTATATATTGCACTTGTTGTATTCTTGTTTTTAGGTCATTCTTGTACATTCCTTTTATGTAATAGAAGAAGAAGAAGAAGATCATTCTTCCTTGCCTCAGTGTGTGTGCTTCTCCTTGATTGTGAGATTGTGTGTGTGAGCTCTCTTCATTATCTCCTTCCTCATGACATTTATAAGATAGTTGGTAGTGGATACTACCTCTACCCACACACTTGAAGCTTTCTCCGAGGCTTACAGATATGGATACTACCTCTGTGGGCTTTCTCCAAGGCTTTTGACTAAGTTAGTGACCAAGGCATAGACCTTGGTATACCTTGTGATTTGAGTCACCGAATTCACCATGCTCATTGTTGGATGCACATGAGGGAGGACCTCAACAATCAAGGAAGACAAAGGTTCTGCTATTTCCCAAGAGGTCACCCATCCTAGTGTGTTCCCCCTAAGAGCTCACTTAACCAAAAATATCTTGCTACTAAAACACACTCTTTGGTGCTTGAGGAAGAGGAAATACTAAGGTTCACATTAGCTTGAACATGTTTTGGACCCTCAAAGCTTCATTCTTTGCTTTCAAAGCCTATTTTGAAGTTTTTTTGGGGTGATTCTTAAAGCCATTTTGGAGTACTTTCATGCATAGTTCTATTTAAATAGGTTCAAGAACATCAAGAAGAGTGCTCTTTGTACTTTTGAGAGAATGAATATTCAGATTTGGGGCTGCATTTTCAGCCACACTAGTAAATGTTGGTGCATTTTGCCCAAGCCTACATGCTTGATATGCTTGATATTATCCTCATTTGTAAGTCACATGAGTAGTCATGTGAACACCTCTTGTAAAAGAGTACATTTTATCTCTTGTAAATGGAAAAAGAAAAAAGTAAAAGGATGGCTTACCTCATCCATGATGTAAAAGCAAATTCGTGGCTCCAACTACCAAAATCACGAATTTTTGAGCTGAGGGAATCTCTCCTAACTTTGGGGATCACTTTTAGGTGGAGCCATTCGAATTCGAATTCAAAACTCCCTCCAAGAATTGCTATAAAAGGAGCAAGAAGGAAGAGGCGATTAGCAAGCCTTGTACGTGACCACTTCATGTCATTTTGTAGAGATTGAAGAGCTTACTCCATAGCTCTATCATTCTACTCCCATTGTGCAAAGATTCATTGCCAATGTGGTTGTAATCATATGTGAATCTATACATTTATTATCATCTACCTCTCTGTTTTGTTCTCTGCTATACTCACTCAGAGCAGTAACTTCAAAAGGTCATATCTCGAGTTTTACTGAACCTTTTTCAGTGTTTTAAAGTGCGTTGGATAGCTCTCACTGTCTAGTTTCTACCTATAAATTTTCAAGGTCATTGAATTTATACGTTTGGAGATATCTGCATTTTACTGCTTACTGGTCTATCTCTGCAGAGCCCCGAGAATTGTGGGAATGTTACAGAACTTGATGAAACTTGTTCTCAGTGCTCAGTCCATCATTTGAAGTGTTTTAACTTGGAATAGGAAGCTTGCTAAGTCTATTTGCTATGCCCAAAAGGAATTTTTCTAATTCCTTCCAGGTTGAGAGCACTGTTCATTTTTTCCAGCAGGTGTATGTCCAAAAATAGCAAGTTTTGGGAGCTAGTCATTTCGCAACTAGCCTGTCTTGACTTAAACTTTTGGGATACATGTTCCAAAGTACTTGGCTGATATTTTGGTGGATTTAGGAAGCTCAAAGGGTCTACTAATCAACTCTGAAGTCTCAGTTGGCTGGTGTGAAGCTGGTTGTAGCGGCACCTACTCATCTTTGGATTGCATCCACCATCTCTCTTCACAGTGGTATCAGAGCATAGTCAAGCAACATGGGAGATGGATTTCCATCAACAATTGACAAATTGGATCGAAACAACTACCCGGCATGGTCTCTAAGGATGGAGGCTTACCTTCAAGGGAGGAATCTATATGGATTCATATCCGGAGATGAAGCAATGCCAACCATGAGGAACAAAGGGCAACCATCACATGAAGAAGTGGAAGGACTTTCGAATTGGTGTTCGAAGGATGCACTTGCAAGGTCCTATATTCTAAACTCAATCTCTGATTTTCTTTTACCTCATGTCAAGGGATGCAAGACATCAAGAGAAACCTGGAATGCACTTGCTTCTTTCTTCTCTTCCAACACTCGAGCAAGGAAGAACCAATTGTGGATGGAGTTCACAACAATGAAGAAAAGCCCGAAGCAAAATGTGACTGATTATGTCACAAAGATGAAGGAGATTTCCGACCAACTTGGAAGCATTGGAGAGGTAATTGAAGAGGAGCAAATCATAAGACAAATCATGAATGGAATCAAAGCAGACGACAAGTGGGAGTCATTCACAACAGCCATGGATTTATACATGGATATGCATGTACCCGACCTCAACACACTCATGGGCCAACTCTTCACTCATGAAGCAAAGATTAGCAAAGGTGGTGAGTCCTCAAGAGGTAATCAAACTTCTGCCTTATATTCTGATAAAGCTAAGGTCAAGGACAAGTCAAAGAATAGGAAGAATGAAGATGAAGGAAGCTCTTTCCAAGCAAACTTTGCAGGTAGAGGAAGAGCTAGAGGAAGAGGCAGAGGTGGAAAGCAAGGCAGGGGGAGATTCCAATCATCTCAACCTTGCAACATATGTGGCTTATCTAACCATACTGCTGAAGAATGTTTCAGGAATCCAAGGAACTCAAGAGGAAGAGGATTCAATAGAGGTGGCTATGGATCAAATAGAGGCAGGTACAATGGAGGCTACAACAACAACTACTACAACAACAATTACAACAACAACAACAACTATCAAAGTGGCCATAGAGGAAGAAGAGATTACAATAACTATGCAGAGGACCAAAGTCAAGAAGATTCATTATTGATTATGAATCTATCAACGAAGAAGGGTAAGGATGATGATCACATATTTTACATTGATTCGGGATGCTCGAACCATGTAGCAGGAAATGTGGCTTTACTTTCTGATTTGGAAGATCCTCATAACAAGCATGAAGTGCAGACAGGAGATGACACAAAGCACTCAGTGGAGAAGATAGGTAATGTGAAGACATCAGATGGGAATATGAACCTCTTAAGCAAAGTCTTGTATGTCCCTACAATTACCAAAAATTTAATAAGTGTTGGACAGATTGTTGAAAAAGGATTGCAGGTTAGATTCAATCGATTTGGAGCATATGTTGAAGACCCAAGGCAAGGCTTTCGAAGGATTGCCAAAGGAGAAAAGACAGGAAGGCTTTTCACTTTTGAAGTGGAAGATACAAAGAACATAGCTTTGTTTAGCTATGGATCTCAAACTCTAACAGAGTTGGAGATATGGCACAAAAGGCTTGCTCACATTGGTGAGAGGACACTCAAACAGATTTGCAGGGACCAAAGTGTACTTGGTTTGCCTAATATCACAAGGCAACACATGATTTATAAGTGTGAAGCTTGTCAACTCGGCAAGGCTCATAGACAACCTTTCAATAAGAAAGGATATATGTATCAAAATCCTTTGGATCTAGTGCACACGGATGTGTGGGGTCCAAGTAAGGAGCCATCTATATCAGGCTCAAGATATTATGTGTCTTTCATAGATGATTGTAGCAGGTGGACCATTCTGTTTTTCATGAAGCACAAGGATGAAGTGTTTAATTGCTTTAAGAAGTATATTGCTCTTGTTGAAAATCAAACAGGTAGGACTTTGAAAAGACTCAGATCAGATGGTGGAGGAGAATACTTCTCTTCTGAATTTGATGCCTTCTTGCATGAAAGAGGCATTAAAAGGGAAGTCACTACAAGGTATACACCTGAACTCAATGGTGTAGCAGAGAGGAGGAATAGAGCTATCGTCGAAGTTGCAAGGTCCATGCTCAACGAAAAGGGATTGCCGAACTACCTATGGGCAGAGGCTGTGTCGACAGCCACATATCTCATAAATAGACTTCCATCTAAGTCACTAGATGGAACCACTCCATATGAAGTGTGGAATGGAAGAAGACCTAGTCTAGAGCATTGTAAAATCTTTGGATGCTTAGCCTATGCTCACATTCCTTCTCAAGTAAGAGGGAAATTGGATCCCAAGGCAGAGAAGTGTGTATTCATTGGTTATGATCAAAACCAAAAAGGATATAGATTGTACAATCCAACCAATAAAGGATTTTCTGTGAGTAGAGATGTAATTTTTGATGAAAACAAATCATGGTTTGATGATGACAGGAAAGTGAAGCTGCCATATGACTTGGATGAAGATTTTCCATCACTTCAACCAAAGGAGCCAAAGCAGATTGAAGAAAGTGATTCGGAGATTGACCTAGAAGACTTGGAAAGACTAAAGCTATGGAAGAACAAAGGTAAAGCAAAGATGCAGGATGCTACATATGGACCCGAGAGCTCACATCAACCACTTAGAAGGTCTTCGAGGGAGAAGAAGAAACCAGAGAGGTTTGGTTATGATACTTCTTTGGTCACCAAGCACTCAATCTACATTGCAAAGGATTCAACCAATGAAGAACCTACCACATTTGAAGAAGCACAAAGCAAGAAAGCTTGGAGAGATGCAATGGATGAAGAAATGGAAGCCTTGAAGGAGAATGACACTTGGGAGCTTGTACCTAACAAGCCATCTATGAAGATAATCGGATCTCGATCGATATACAAAATCAAGAAGAATCCAGATGGAAGTATAAATAGACACAAAGCAAGGTTAGTTGCTAAAGGGTTTGCTCAAACCCATGGTATTGATTATGAGGAGACTTTCTCTCCTGTTGCAAAAATGCCTACAATTAGGGTTCTCATAAGTCTTGCTGCATCTAGAAATTGGAATCTTTATCAACTTGATGTAAAGAATGCCTTCTTGAATGGATGGATTTCTGAGGAAGTGTATATGGCACAACCTCCTGGATATGAGGATGCACATCATCCTAACTATGTATGCAAACTAAAGAAAGCTTTGTATGGATTGAAGCAAGCTCCAAGAGCTTGGAATTTCAGATTGGTTACTTATTTGCAGGACCAAGGATTCAAAGCTAGCAAGGCGGATACCTCTTTGTTCATAAAGAGGAATGGATCTGAAGTGATCTATTTATGTGTGTATGTTGATGATATTATTATCACAGGCAATGATCTTGAAGGAATCAAACAGGTAAAGAGTCAAATGAAGGAGGAGTTCAAAATAAGTGACCTCGGACCACTCACTTATTTTCTTGGATTGGAGTTGATCTACACAGATTCAGGTATATACATCACACAAAGGAAGTATGTCCATGACATGCTCGTCAAGTTCAAGATGGAAAATACAAAGTGTGCAGGTACACCTATGGAGCAAAATCATAAGCTTAGTGCTTATGAAGGAGAGCCAATTGAAGACATCACAAGCTATCAAAGCTTGGTTGGAAGTTTGAACTATGCAACACTCACAAGGGTGGATATATGCTATAGTGTTAGCATATTGAGTCAGTTTATGCATAAGCCGAGAAGACCACATATGGAAGCGGCCAAGCGAGTCCTCAAGTATCTAAAGGGAACCATGAATGAAGGTTTGTTTTATTCATTTACTTCAGATATTGAGCTAAAGGTCTACTCAGATGCAGATTGGGCCGGATCTAAAGATGATAGAAGAAGCACATCAGGGTATATATCATTTGCAGGTTCAAAAATCATTTCTTGGTCATCGAAGAAGCAACCAACCGTGGCATTATCTTCTACTGAAGCTGAATATAGAGGTTTGGCTAATGCAACTCAAGAAATCATGTGGTTAAAATCTTTGTACACAGATCTTGGACTTCATTCTTCAACACCTCACATTTTTGGTGACAACACAAGCTCACTAAATCTAGCAGCTAATCCGGTATACCATGCTAGAACCAAGCATATTGAAGTCCACTACCATTATGTAAGGGAGAAGCTAATGAGCAAGGATATTCAACTATCCTACGTCTCTACAGATATGCAATGTGCAGACATGTTGACGAAAGCTCTTGATGGTACGAAATTAAGTAGATTCAAGTTGATGATTGGTTTGCAGGAAATCAAGGACAATTGAAGACTTATTTGGAGGCCAAGCATGTTAGGCTTGAGGGGGAGCTGTTGGTGCATTTTGCCCAAGCCTACATGCTTGATATGCTTGATATTATCCTCATTTGTAAGTCACATGAGTAGTCATGTGAACACCTCTTGTAAAAGAGTACATTTTATCTCTTGTAAATGGAAAAAGAAAAAAGTAAAAGGATGGCTTACCTCATCCATGATGTAAAAGCAAATTCGTGGATCCAACTACCAAAATCACGAATTTTTGAGCTGAGGGAATCTCTCCTAACTTTGGGGATCACTTTTAGGTGGAGCCATTCGAATTCGAATTCAAAACTCCCTCCAAGAATTGCTATAAAAGGAGCAAGAAGGAAGAGGCGATTAGCAAGCCTTGTACGTGACCACTTCATGTCATTTTGTAGAGATTGAAGAGCTTACTCCATAGCTCTATCATTCTACTCCCATTGTGCAAAGATTCATTGCCAATGTGGTTGTAATCATATGTGAATCTATACATTTATTATCATCTACCTCTCTGTTTTGTTCTCTGCTATACTCACTCAGAGCAGTAACTTCAGAAGGTCATATCTCGAGTTTTACTGAACCTTTTTCAGTGTTTTAAAGTGCGTTGGATAGCTCTCACTGTCTAGTTTCTACCTATAAATTTTCAAGGTCATTGAATTTATACTTTTGGAGATATCTGCATTTTACTGCTTACTGGTCTATCTCTGCAGAGCCCCGAGAATTGTGGGAATGTTACAGAACTTGATGAAACTTGTTCTCAGTGCTCAGTCCATCATTTGAAGTGTTTTAACTTGGAATAGGAAGCTTGCTAAGTCTATTTGCTATGCCCAAAAGGAATTTTTCTAATTCCTTCCAGGTTGAGAGCACTGTTCATTTTTTCCAGCAGGTGTATGTCCAAAAATAGCAAGTTTTGGGAGCTAGTCATTTCGCAACTAGCCTGTCTTGACTTAAACTTTTGGGATACATGTTCCAAAGTACTTGGCTGATATTTTGGTGGATTTAGGAAGCTCAAAGGGTCTACTAATCAACTCTGAAGTCTCAGTTGGCTGGTGTGAAGCTGGTTGTAGCGGCACCTACTCATCTTTGGATTGCATCCACCATCTCTCTTCACAGTAAATATATAGGTTGCTTGAAAGGTTTTCAATTGTAGTTGGAACAACCACCGCAAGTTTATGTAGGTTTTTGAGCCTAAAGAAAAGAGTTGACAGACACTTGTGGTTGTTTTTGGCTAGTGTTCGGGCTCTGAATTTACCGTTCAGTGCCATTTTACTGCATATATTGAGCAAATATACACTATGTATGCTTTTGTGGATATCACTTATATACATCCATGTGGTCATTGATATAGTGGTTATGTTCTTGCAGAAAGCCTTTGATGTTGGTAAAGAGGTTTGTGGTGAGTTTTCTTAACTCAAAGACACCCAAATGTCGAGATCTCTTTGGTGATGCAAGTGAGAGACTTACCCAATGTCACCATAGGAGATATATGTTAGTTGTTCATAGGTGCTCGATAAGCCTAGTTGGCTTCTTTCGATTCACTAAATTTTATGCAGTGGATTCAATTATTCATTGTGCATATTTACATGCTAGTGCATGCATTTTTATGAGATTTTGACATTGGCTATATGCTCATTGTGCACAAGACACTTTGACCAAAATTTTCTAGATTTTTTTTGGATTTGTGAACCATACATTGGTCGATTTACTCTTTGACAAAATTATTTTGAATGGTCATTACTATTCACTAATCCATTTTTCTAGGGAGACTCTATTGAGTTTTTCACAGAATTTGAAACTTGATCATCCTTTTTTCACCCTTATTCTTGTTTAGACTTTTCTAGCTCCATTATCATTATAGTCAATTCTCTATCATCATGGTATCAGAGATCTTAGGCATGTCTAGTGGATCAAGATCTAGTGCCAGTGTTCCGAAGAGGAGCTGTAACTTATAGGGCAAAGACCATTTTTAGATCCGAAAATTTTGTGAAGAGATAGATTTGAACTTGGACAAGATGAAAAGAAGCTGCAAAAACTTTGCACTACACCAACCAAATAAAATCTAAGGATATGCAGTGGGCCCTTTTAGATTGCCAGAGGATGTATTAGACACCCTATGTACCTTGGAAGATCACTCTCAAAAAGATGAATCAAAACAGATAAGTTGGAGTAGACTCAAAAACTTGTTATTTATGTTCATACACATGTCTAGTGTTTTGAACAATTCTCTGGCCACAATAGCAATTGACTCGATTCCCTTTGGGGAACTCTTATTAACTTAATAAGCTAACAATAAAGAGTTATTTCATAAAAAATGATGGACTACATAAAGAGAAAAGTATTTAGCAAGTTAAAAAATTATGGGTGTATCCTATCAAAACAAAGGATGAGGTATTCCATTCCTTCAAAAAATGGGTTGGTTTTGTTGAGACTTAAGAATGAACTAAGATCAAGGCTTTACGTTCAAATAACGGGGATGTGTATACTAGACATGAATTCAACCTTTTTGGTCAGTCTAGAGGAATTTTTAGAGATTTTACAGCTTCTTTTACCCCAATACAAAGTGGTGTAGCTAAAAGAATGAATAGAACTATTCAAGATAGCCTAGTTTCTATTCAAATACAAGCTTCAACCTTAGTTTAATTTAGACCAACTTGCAGCATCATAAAGCAAGCATTCAAGCATGAAAATCAAAAATAAAATTTTAATTTGAATCCTCCCCTCAAAAGCCAAAATTTGAATCAGACTTAGGTGTTAGTAATTGCCTATGATCAAGGAAAAGTAATTCCTAACTTATATGGAATCTTTCCATCTCTATATCTACACACACTCAACTTCCAATTTGAGAGATTCCATGTATGTGTGTGCTCCTAGATAGTTTGGAAGAAAGTTAGTAGGCCCCTGAGCTAGACTAGCCCCCTATATGCTTGCTTCCTTGAGTTTGAATAAGGTTTTGTGTAGCCATAGCTAACACACATATTTTTTATGTGAGCACTCTAGACTGCACTACGTGTTCAGCATTGTTCATTAGGCATGTCTCACTCAAATATTCTAATCTTTGGCTTGTTGGAAATCTAATCAAGATATATAAAGTTGGTTAAAGTATCGGATCAATGCTCTACATATTTGGAGAGAACCAAGTTCAGGAAAGAATATGTGTATCTATGTACACCTAGTGAAGAGGAAATTTAGTTTCTCTTGAAGGTATTGGATCTCCCAATAGGAGTAACAATTTAATTGAAAGAACTTGCATTGACAAAGCCTAAAAGTCTAGTTTATTTGTGCAAAAGGTCTTAGGTTCAATTTGCATATTCTCAAAGATTTGAGCATTTCATTAAGCAGAGGTTGTGTGAAGTTACCTATGAGGGTAGCTTCATGGCTACACAAGGAAGTTGCAAATTCTCCCAGGAGTGGTATCAAAGATACTCAACACAATTGAAGCATTCAAGAGGACCCTGAGAATACTTTGAAGGAGTTTGAAGGAAGAAGTGGGAAGAATTGTTTCTATATCAAGCTCAAAGGCACACACTAAGGGGGAGCCTATTACTGAACAATGAAGACATAAGCATAATCAGTTGCATACATTTTGAAGATGAGAGGTAAATCTTGTTGGATTTTGCGGTCTGAGGAAGCACGGGATAGCACAAGGAAGAAGAAGAAGCTTGGATCACAACACACAATTCTGAACATATTACCACTAGAATGTACTAACATAAGTGACACGTTAGGGTTTTTAGGCATATACAAGTCAGGGGGAAAGAACCTCTGAAAAAAGTGCCCTGGTAGTCCTAGTGTGTTCACACACATCACTACCTAAATATATCAGCAAATCCCCCATGGGAGTAATGCAGTGAACAAGGAGCTGACACTCATGTATAAGGAAGTGCCAAGCTATGTGGAATCAATCCACAAAAGGAAGTAAGCCCAAAGCTTTGTGGAAAGCTTCAAACTTCTCCCTAGGTAGATCTAGCCTTTTTGCAAAGGTCTGCAATGTTCTCTTGTGTGGGCACATATGCCAAATTCATCTCTCTAGTAGAGAACCTCTCCCTCACATAATGATAGTGCACCTCAATGTGCTGAGTGTGAGCATGCAACACAGGGTTCCTCGTAACTGTTAATGCACTCTAACTATCATTGAAGATGGTGGTGGCAAAAAAATGACCAACACCCAAATCAGCCATAAGGCGTCTGAGCCACACACACTCAATCGTCGTTGTGAAAGCTACCCTATACTCAGCCTCACAACTAGAAGTGGCCATAGTAGGCTACTTCTTTTTCAATCAAGATATGCATGAACTACGGAGCATGAAGCAAAAACCATTGGTGGACACATGAGTGTCATAGCAACCGGCCCAGTCAAAGTTAGAAAAATCATGTAAATCTGGCGGTAGTGATCCCCCTTCTTTTTCAATCAAGATATGCATGAACTACGGAGCATGAAGCAAAAACCATTGGTGGACACATGAGTGTCATAGCAACCGGCCCAGTCAAAGTTAGAAAAATCATGTAAATCTGGCGGTAGTGATCCCCCCTTGGGATAAAACAATCCAAGTAGCTGGGTACTACTCAAGTAGTGAAAAATGCACTTAATTTCTTGCCAATGCTTGACACATTGGCAATGCATTAACCTGATCATCTGTGAGATAGCAAATTGAATATTTGACTGAGTAATGCATAAGAAAATCAAGCATCCAATAGCCTAGTCATAGAGAACATCATCAAATGCATCTCGAGCATCATGAAGACTCAATTGTAAACCTATCTTGATAGGAGTGGCAATATTTTTGTAGCCTTCAAGGCCAAAATGTTGCAATAGCCATCATTGCAATTGCAAAAAGAATGAATTGGAAGATGTACCAACTTGATGTAAAGAATGCATTCCTCAATGGAGAACTAGAGGAAGTTGTATGCATGGACCAACCATTAGGGTTTGAAGATAAAGTCAAGGATGGCTATGTTTGCAAGTTGAAGAAAGCATTATGTGGTCTCAAGCAAGCCCCAATGGCTTGGAATCAAAGACTTTTGGAGTATCTAATTAGTTGTGGATACAATCAAAGCAAAGCAAATCCATCATTGTTTTACAAGAAGGAAAGTGAACTATATCTCTAGTTGTGTGTATATCTAGATGACTTAATTATTACAGGAGAACATGAAGAAGGTATCAAGAACGTCAAAAGGAAGCTTGGGAAGGAGTTTAAGATCTCATATCTTGGATATCTAAGGTACTTTCTAGGTATTGAAGCTATATATAAAGACAATGGCATTTGGCATATGCAAAGGAAGAACATTTTTTACGTTTTGAAGAATTATGGACTTGAAGATGTAAACCATTGAGCAATCCTGTGGAGCTTAATATAAAATTGACTTCAATAGAAGGTAATGAAGTACAAGATACACTTCTATATAGGTCTATGGTTGGATCATTAGACTTTGCCACTATTACTAGAATAGATCTAGCAAATATAGCTGGTGTGCTTTCTCAATTCATGCACATGCCTAGAGTTCCACATTTACTTGCACTAAAGACCATAAACCCGATAGGACCAATGAATTTGGAGTAGTAATTCTTGAATAAAAAATGGGTGACTTAGAACATGCACAACTAGATGTTGAACCTAGAATGTCAAGAGGTATATCTGTGTTGACACAAATGCTCAACCTAGAATGGATTCCTCAAGATAACAGAAGTACTGATTTGTTTTTGAATAGGGATATAGATGAGGCATTCTGTAGGTATAGGTATGAGCAATCAAGTGAAGTAGGATCGGTCACTATCTATGGGTTCAAGGATCCGGATATGCATGGAAAAGTGGTGTACCTAGATAACACATCAAAATGCATATTTGTGGTACCAGAGCATGGGAGGCATGCCTACACATGGAGGAGTGAATTGGTTTTTTCCCTAGCACGAGCTAATGTCGCTTTCGACCATCAAGGAGTAGGAACATCCTTAGCTCATGGTTCCCAAAGAGAAAAACGCAAACAGAGACTTGAAGTGAGTTTTTCTAACACGATAGGAAGAGACCGATCTGCATTGGAAACAAATAGGATGGAGAGACAAAGGGAACAGTACAGACCCCAATGTGGAGATTATTATCCTCTACCTAGACCTAGAGAGCATCATAGAATATTGAGACCCACTATTGAAGGCAAGGATATCTGGAAGATGAATGATTAATTTGAATTCACAAAAGATGGTTAAACGTAGATATTATCTAGTTAGATATATCTTTTTGGTGTATTGGATTTTAATAAAATAAAAAGAAAAAGACGGTTATGTTGAGAGAGAAAGGGACATGTCGTGAGAAGGAGAAAAGACATTACAAAAGGAAGGAGCGCGACAACCATAAAAAAGAAGAAGTTTCGCTGACAGAGACTTTGGAGGACCGAAAAACAGGTTCTGCAGGAATCATTATACAAGCTGTGATTGATGAAATCGTGTGGTGTAATCAAGTACGATTCATGAAGTTCTAATACTTATAAATCTGTAAATCACGGCGCTAAGTCAATCAAAGAAAGAACAGAAATGTCTGCGAGACAAGAGTTCCTGTTTGTAAATCTTCTATTTCTGCTAAGTCTATAGAGAGAGTTAGATTATCTGCACAGAAGCGCATTGAAACTCGTGTGTCTGTGAGTGTGTAAGAACCTGTTAATCTCCGAAATGTGTAAATCTGGAATGTGATTTGCGTAATTCTCAATCGGTAAAAGTTACTGGAAAGCCACCGAAATGGAAAATTACGGTAGATTTTCAAATATGTTTTCGGTGGAATCTCTGTGAATGAAGATCAGTGCAAATGGAAAATGTGTAATTCTTATTTTCTCTTTATTTAGATGTTGTGTTGAACATTTGGAACCCTCAACACAATTGGCAATCCTACTGTACGGCTGAAGCAGCCTCAAGAAATGCATGAGGGACAGACGCAACCCTTTTGGTAAAGTATATTTTACGAGGTCACAGGCAAGAGCAGCGAACGTGGAGACATCTTTGGACTTTTACGAGTGGTACAAGGCCGAGGAGTAGGGAGATCTGGGAACTGAAGAGGAACAGGTGGAAACAGGTGCAGCAGAGGCAAGGTTATTGGGCGGCATACTTGGAGCGTTATTCCTCACAGAAGCAATTGTAGGGGTAAGAAGATGACTCCAGTTTGACCCACTTGCAGGGGCGACCGGTCAAAGAACTAGGCGCACACCTCAACCACAGCCAATGGCTCAACCACCTCCTAATCCTAAGGTCAAAGCTGCTCATTTCAGTGGAACCTCTAAGGAGGATGTTGATTGCCATGTGGCTCAATTCGAAAGAAAATGGACAGCTAATGGATATCCAGCTATGTATGGTGATGATATTAAGCTTCAACAATTTGCAGCCACGTCGGAAGGACGAGCTATGAGCTGGTTCAGTCAATATGGCATTGCCCATTTTGCTACATATGATGATTTAAAAATAGCATTTTTGCAACGATTTAGAAAAGAAAAGACGTCTTCCGATGTATTAAGGAAGTTGAGGGCCATCAGACAAAAGACCATGCTAGTGGAAGACTATGCTCATAAGTTCCGGACCCTAATGGAGAGGTTGCAAGGTAATGAACGACCTACTGATGAGATGTTGGCAGGATTTTTTTTTGAAAGGATTACGGAGCACAATAAGACATGCGGTGGCCAGTGTGGACATTGCAAATGGCTTTGATGTATTAGTATTAGCAGCGGCGCGTGTGGAAAGAAGGTTTGGACGAGCCAAAAAGAAGCAGTCTGATTCTGGTTCAGAGGTTGAATCGGATTCAACAACGAAGTCGGGCAAGAGTTCAAGTGATTCTGACACTGATGATTATGATGATGAAATAGTGAGGACAAAGCATCGTAAGCATAAAGCCAAACACAATAAAGAGGAGGAATGGATTAATAAGTTAAAGAGACATGGGTATTCTATACTAGCTCCAATGGAAAAACGATTTTGTGATATCTGTGACAAAGAGGGACATACAACAACTCAGTGTTGGTATAACCCTAAGCATAGAGGGCAAAGTTCTCGGTAGGACAATCGAAATCTTAATGACGTAGCGGCCAATCAGGCTATTCCTATCCAAGGGTGAGGTAATTTTCAGAGACCGCAACAAGTAAGACCCCCATGGAGAGATCAAGGAAATCAGCAAGGGAACAACCAACAAGGCAATCACCAAGGTCGACCACCAAGGGTAATGCCTCATGGATATTGTTCAGCTCTCGATCATTGGATAGGGCCGAATTGCCCTTTTTGGGTAAAGCATCGTGAAGAAAGAGGTATACCCGTTATTAGGTATAATCAGCATAATCAACAGGGACAACATCAACAATAGGGGTAGCAGGCAGCTCAGGCAAATGCCATGCTGATAGAATGGCCAGATCAAGCGGATAGAGCTCATGATGCACCCAGTATATCTGATCGAATGCATGTTAAGAATAATAACCAATGGCAATGTGATTGTAAACAATGTGGGAAAGGTAAAGAGGTTGAAGTGTTGGCGGTTACAAGATCAAGGAATAAAGGCCCTATTGATTGCCAGGAACAAAGGCAAATCCGAGACAAGGTTTTGGAGCAGGTTCGGGACGAGCCTCATAATAAGGTGAGGTGTGGAGGTCAGAGTGAGCAACAACAGGGTGTGAAATTGATACCTCCCATAATGGAGCGGGATAAGGCGACGGGTTAGCAACGCTTGGCAAATGATTGGTTTGATGAAATCATTAGCTCACCGTTATAGTTGTCTTTGGATCAACTGTTATCTTTGGTACCTGTGTTTCGAGAGAAACTGTTGAGTAAGTTACTTGGGAATCATGCAGAGCCCAAAATCAGGTCGATCCCTTCAATCTCAGCCAACAGTATTGATCCAGCAGATGTGGATTTTGTAGTACCAGTAATTCAGGTGCAGTACAACCAGCGGCGATTCGCAGAAGTGTTGCTTGATGGAGGATCAGGGGTAAACATATTACCTGAGCATATTTTTATTGAAATGGGAAGAGGGGTATTGGCTCCAGCATCTTTTCAGGTAAAGATGGCGGATCAAACACGAGTACAACCGGTAGGCATTCTGAAGCAACAACAAATTATCATCTCTAGCATGACATTTATGGTCAATTTTGTGGTCATCCGAATGTCTGAGTCCGCGCATCCGTATGAAATGTTGTTAGGGAGACCTTGGTTTCGACTTGCCAAAGTCAAGCAGGATTGGGGCTTGAATGTAGTAATGATTACCAAGGGGAAAAAGCAATTGACGATTCCTATGTGCGAACAAAAAAATATGTCGGTACAGAAGAAACCACTTATGGCTCAGGCTATTAATTTAGCAGAAGAGATTGAAGATGATGAAGAGGAAAGGTTTTTGCAAGGAAACCCAACGGTGGTGCCGGTATTAGAAGTCGATGTTGCAGGAGTATTAAGTAAGGATCATAGTGGTGGGCCAAATGTAGAAGGGCCAATTCCTGGTGAACAGGTGGCAGGTACCCAATTACAAAAGATATTTGATCAACGTATAGACATTCCGGTGCAGCAACGGATGGAACAACAGGAGAAAGAGATAATTGCGCGGGCGGAAAGGATGTATGATCAGAAGTATGCAGGTTCTATGCGCGTTAAGGAGGAGGAGCTTCAAGAGGTTAATTTAGGAACCAAAGTTGAACCCAAGATGGTGCGAATTGGTAAAACATTGGAAGGAAAGTTTAAGGAGGATCTTATTTGCCTGCTTAAAGAGTATGTAGATGTGTTTGCTTGGGATTATACTCAAGTGAAAGGCATAGACCCGCAGTTGCATCAACATAGGATTAATTTGAAGACGGATGCAGTACCTGTGGCGCAGCAAAGATATAGAATGAATCCTAACTTTGCTAAACAGGTGAAGGAAGAAATTGATAAATTAAATTGGCGGTCAGATTTATCAAACCGGTGAATCAGGTGACTTGGCTATCTCCCATCATAGTGGTCCCCAAAAAGAACCGGAAGCTCAGAATTTGTGTTGATTATAGAAAGTTAAATGCGGCAATGATTACAGACCCGTTTCCTATGCCATTTTGTGATGCAGTGTTGGATGCAATAGCAGGCCATGAAATGTATAGTTTTTTGGATGGATTTTCCGGTTATAATGAGATCAGTGTGGCTGAGAAGGATCAGCATAAAACAGCGTTTATTACAGAATTTGGCGCTTACGTGTTTACCATCATGAGTTTTGGCTTGAAGAATGGACCGCCATTGTTCAATTATGTGGCGCATAAAGTGTTTGAACCTTATCTACAGGACTTTATGCAGGTATTTGTCGATGATTTTTCGATCTTCGGTGAAATGATTAAGCACTTGCTACACCTAAAAGCATGTTTTGAAAGATGTCGGCAGTTTAGGATGGTATTGAATCCGTTTAAAAGTGTGATTGCGGTCAGAAGCGGTATTTTATGGGCCATGCTATATCACAAGAAGGGATGGCTATTGATATTAAGAAAATTGAAGCTATAAGTACAGCTAAAGCACCGACCAACGTTAAAGAAGTAATGCGGTTTGTGGGTCAAATTAAGTGGCATTCCCAATACTTAAGATATTTAGCAAACATTTCCTTACCGCTGACGCATTTGACCAAGAAGGATGTTCCGTTTATGTGGGCCGATGCTCAAGAGAAAGCATTTCAGTTGTTAAAAAAGATGGTGTCAGTAGCACCTATTTTGCAACCACCCAATTGGTCAGTGCCATTCCACATATTTGTGGATGCATCAGATGTGGCCATAGGAGCAGTTTTGATGCAGCAAAAAGACAAAGGATGATATAGACCTATCTATTATGCCAGTAGAGTATTGGCTGCGGCCGAAAGAAATTATCCGATGACGAAAAGGGAAGCTTTGGCGATGGTATATGCCCTTAACAAGTTTCGACATTATTTGTTAGGCAATAAAGTGGTTTTTCATGTGGATCATCATGCCTTAATTTATTTATTAGCAGGCCGATTAGCCAAGTGGATGCTGTTGTTACAGGAATTTGATTTTGTGATTGTGCATACTCCAGGGAAAGAGCATACAATGGAAGATTATTTTAGTCGATTGGAATCAGGAGAAACACCCACCGGTGCACTTGATGTATTTCCGGATGCTGACTTGTTTACTGTGCAAGTGGTAGAGGCAGATTCGTGGTATGATCAATTATTAATTTTCCTGACGGAGGGTGCATTACTAGAGTATTTTACACTTGATCAGAGGAGAAAGTTTGCTCTTAAAAGTAGGCCGTATTTGGTTATAGCAGGGGCATTGTACAAAAAGTGGGTGGATCAGGTCATAAAGGGTGTGTACTGGATTTCGAACAACCAGCTGTCTTATAGGAAGCACATTCAAGTTCAGCAGGAGGTCATTTGTCAGGGGAGATTACAGGCAAGAAGGTATTACAAGCTGGGTTGTGGTGGCCGACGGTGTTAAAGTATGCACATGAGTATGCTAAAGGATGTGTGATTTGCCAAAGGTTAGGTCAACCTAATAATTCTGATCGGATGATTGATCATCCGGTATTACCACTGGATCCTTTTTGAAAATGGGGCATGGATTCTGTGGGGCCTATTAAACCTACCACTCAGTGGGGTAATAGATATATATTGGTGGCAACCGATTATTGTATGAAATGGGTGGAAGCAGTGGCATTGTAGGATAATAAGGCAGCAAGTGTGGCGAAATTTCTTTATCATAATATTATGACCAAGTTTGGGTGTCCGATTGAGTTGGTGAGTGACAGAGGTATTCATTTCCTGAATGAGGTGATTTCAGAGTTAACAAGGATTCATTTAATCCTGCATAAAAAGACTACAGCTTATCATCCTCAAGTGAATGGGCAGGCAGAAAGCACGAATAAAACTTTAATGCGTATTCTTAAAAAATTAGTGCACGAAAATCAGAAAAATTGGGATTTGTTTCTTGACTCAGCTTTGTGGTCATTCAGAATAGCATTTAAAGTGACAACAGGAATGCCACCTTTCCGATTGGTATATGGATTGGAGGTAGTAGTACCTATGGAGTTTGTAGTTCCAAGTTTGCGAATTACGGCAGAGAAGATGTCACCTGAGCTATCGGTTAAACACAGGAGTAAATATCTTTTACAGATTGAGGAGGATCATTTGATAAGTGCATATATTACGGAGGTGTTTCAAAGGCGGAGACAAGCTTGGGTAAATCAGAATGTGAAGTTTAAATTATTTAAAGAAGGTGATTGGGTGATGGTGTATAATTCTAAGCTAGGACCCCATCTAGGAAAGCTTACATTGAGATACAGGGGCCCATATCAGATTGTGCAGGATTTGGGTCAAGGCACTTTTCGAGTGGCAGATGTGTTTGGCACATGGATGGACAAGCCAATAAATGGATTTAGGCTGAAATTATTTCAAGGGAAGCCGCCACGTTTGGATTGGTTATCAGCTAATGTGGTGCAAGTCGTCCATAATCCAGAACATCACTTCAGCAATGTTTGTGATCATCGCAGTAAAAGAGTTTATTTCTCTATATTTTTATCTGTGGTAAAGTGTTTTTTGACCTCGTGTTGGTCTAAAACTACATTAAGTAAATTCTTATGATTACAATGGAGACTCGATAGTTCAAGAGTGTGCTAGGGGCTAGCCCAAGGCAAGTAATGGATAAGGAAACGTTGCTGAATCGGGCTGTACAAACTAAGGGATATTTCGGGTCTGCAAGTAATGAGGTGTTGGAAATAAGTATACTCTGTATTACGAGTCAGCAGACCTATAAGGAGCAGAGGCATCGAGGGGAATATGAAATGAAAGCTAGTATTCAACCAATTATTATCTTGCAAAATACAAATTGTCGGAATTGTATGGTTGGAAGTTTTTGCATCATAAAATGTAGTATTGAGGAATTTAAATATCAATTTTGTATTCTTGAAGTACGCATGAGTGTTCAGTTCCATGATTCTTCTGGCATGCGTAGAAGATTTGTTAAGTGGGTTATTGATATGCGGGGCAACCGACTGATGATGATGTTTATGGTATTCTATACTACAATATTATTGTGTTGTATGAAGGGTTATGTGCGTACGTACGCCCATCATTGCAGTTAGTGGGAGTTCAAGCATTCGTACTTGTGGAACGGATATTTTCAGTTCTATTTAATGGCTCCCAAGATAATGCCTTTTCCTGTGTCTTCTGTGTTGGTGTCTGAATCAGGAGTCATGAGAGGACGTATGAGAAAGAGAGAGGTTGTAATGCGAAAGGAAGAGACTACTACGGAGGAAAGTAATAGTTCGTTACAGGAGGATGAAGAGGAAATATCGACGCCATCTGCAACGACTAAGTTTGTGCAAACGCTTATGGAGCCATTCACAGACTTTAAAGTGGAAGTTGATACACAGTCTGCTCTGAATGAGAATTGGCTCAGAAGGATTGGGTTATTTCAGTTCGCTATGTTGCCAGCTGGAGATGCAATTATTATGCAAAGAGCCAGCTGGAAATCATTCGGAAAAGGAAGGGTCAGTTAGCACTTCAGGTAAAATTTTCACCGGAATTAGTTGCAGAATTATTTCAGTTGCCTATGTACAATGATGTAGTCATTCCAAAGTGTTTGGAGGAGGCCTTGAAGAAAGATTTTGGACCCAGAGAAGGGGGACCGCAGTACTACATGATGAAGAATGCAAGTTATGTTCGAAGGGAGCAGTTAAAATGGTATTTGGAAAGGTTGTGTTTTATCATCAAATTTGATTATATGTCCAAAGAGAATTTTGCACCTTTGGCTTATGCAGAGGCAGGTGGAAAGTAAGTTGGGCTCATTGGGTGTATGATCACCTGCATAGTGAGATATTTGTTGGTGATAGGCATAAAACGCAATCAAATAGTAGGCTATCAGCATATTTAGCCACATTATTTGAGTTCGTGCAGCTAGTCGATGGTCAAAAGATAGTATGGCCAAAGGAGATAAATCTTCATGGTCATGAGTTGATGAGTCGAGAGCAGGAACAGCTAGCAGTGAAAGAAATTATGGATAGACCTTCAGAGATGTGTGAGGATCTTCTCCGCGCAGGTTATTCTGCACAAGAGCTGAAACCGGTTATTCAGATGATTCAACCTAATGTACGAGAAGCAGGGATACAGGAGGATATTTTGTTGCAGGTGCCAGATGGTGTTGAGCATCCGAAAGTACTCGGAACAATTTTTAAGTTGTCTAAAAAGAGAAGATTGGAGGAACAGCTGCAAGCAGTAGGTGAGAAAATGTCGAAGGATGTTATGCATCAATCAATTAACACTACAGATTATGATGTACCAGGAATGAAGAAGAGGTTGCAGGAAATTTCTGATTTCTTAGTTTTGCAAGAGGAAAGATTGTATAAGCACGAGCAGACAAAAGCACTTATTAATGTGGATGATTATCAGTCTTTACAGAAGAAGGTTAAAACACTTCAGGAAGCATTGGATGAGAAGGTACAAATGTTGGAGGAATTGCAAAAGGACAAGATGCAATATGTGATGGAGTTGTCTAGTATAAAGCACTCAATGCATGAATTCGAAGAATGGCAGAAGTCTGTGCAAGAACAAATTCAAAACGAGATGATGGATTTTTGAGTACTTAATGCTACTTTACAGAAGGAACAAGTGATTCTGCATTCGAGAATACAAGTTTTGCAAGAGTTGGAAAAGCAGATGTTAACAGATGAAGATGTGGAGTTAGATGCTACATTAATGACAAGATCGGATATAGGATTATTGAAGGAGCAACTGCATAAGTATGTTCAGGACATTTGGAATGTTTTCCAAAGTCGTTGGCTCAGTATGTTTAAGCTTCAGCATGAACACGTCCAGACATGCTTTGTCTCAAAGTATGAAAAAGATTTAGTATGTGTAATTACAAAGCAAGAGAAGCAAATTGAAGAACAGACACAGATAATTAAGGAATTGCAGGAACAGTTCTTGCAAAGAAAGCTAGAAGAAAAGGTGGACATATTAATTGAGAAGCAGCAGTTTATTATTGATGCAGATTTTTAGGGAAAGCAGGATGGTGCAGACGAGGATGTCAATAGTTTGCATAATCGGAAGATTGAAGTGGAAGAAGTGCATATTTCCAAACAGTCGCAGGAAATAATTTTATATGATCAAGGGATTGCTAAATTCGAGTCTAATTTTTGACAAAATTACCCATCGGGCTGTGCCAGGTGTTGAAGGCAGGGAAATCTGGAAGATGAATGATTAATTTGAATTCACAAAAGATGGTTAAACGTAGATATTATCTAGTTAGATATACCTTTTTGGTGTATTGGATTTTAATAAAATAAAAAGAAAAAGATGGTTATGTTGAGAGAGAAAGGGACATGTCGTGAGAAGGAGAAAAGACGTTACAAAAGGAAGGAGCGCAACAACCGTAAAAAAGAAGAAGTTTCGCTGACAGAGACTTTGGAGGACCGGAAAACAGGTTCTGCAGGAATCATTATACAAGTTGTGATTGATGAAATCGTGTGGTGTAATCAAGTACGATTCATGAAGTTCTAATACTTGTAAATCTGTAAATCACGATGCTAAGTCAATCAAAGAAAGAACAGAAATGTCTGCGAGACAAGAGTTCCTGTTTGTAAATCTTCTATTTCTGCTAAGTCTATAGAGAGAGTTAGATTATCTGCACAGAAGCGCATTGAAACTCGTGTGTCTGTGAGTGTGTAAGAACTTGTTAATCTCCAAAATGTGTAAATCAGGAATGTGATTTGTGTAATTCTGAATCGGTAAAAGTTACCAGAAAGTCACCGAAATGGAAAATTACGGTAGATTTTCAAATATGTTTTCGGTGGAATCTTTGTGAATGAAGATCAGTGCAAATGGAAAATGTGTAATTCTTATTTCCTCTTTATTTAGATGTTGTGTTGAACCTTTGGAACCCTCAACACCCACCCAATTAGTGAAATCCATGAAAAACTATTTTGACGGAATAGGTGATCCTTATGACCACGTAGTCGAGTTTTTACCAATGTAAAAAGGTTTATACCTCTGAAGAATCTTGTAAAAGGCTACAAACTCGTGAAGGTAGATAGAACATTAGTTACGAATTTAGATTGAGAGAATATCTCGTAGATCAATGGGGTCACTTTTTAGTGAGAGCCAAATTTGAATTTCAAATTCAAATTTGAAGAAAGTCATTATAAAAGAGACTTGTAAACTCATGGTCCATGAGGCCTCCTATTGAAGCTCTTCCACTGATCACTTATTGGAGTTGAGTAGCTCACTTCATAGAATACTCATATCACTATCATTGGGCATCATTTCTTTACCAATGATCTTGTAAAGTCATGTTCCATAATACATATACATCATTGAGTATCTTTGTTGAATTCTTTGCTATGTTCACTAAGTATAGTGAACTTTGCTTGATCATATCTTAGTGATTCCTTAACCATTTTCATGTTCTATAGCTTGTTGGAACCCCCCCAAAGTCCATGTCAAGCTAGGAAAATTTGAAGACCTTTGCTTTATCCAATTGGGAAGAATCTGCCTCGAAGCGCTCATTGGTCTTGTATTGTATAGTCCCTAAAAAGTCGAGGGTAAGCATCCAATTGCTACTTTGATTGCTCAGTGTATGGTTTATCATTTTAAGTGATTCCACTTATAATCATTATCTATCTAAGCTAATCAGATACCCTCAAAAGGATTTTCATCAATTGCTATTGTATTGTGAGCACTGAGCAAAAGATCCTCCAGGTGTCAAGACCAAAATAGCAAGTTTTTGGTCACTAGCTACTTGTGAAGTTATCTTTTTTTATCTAATTGTTTCAAGCATCAACTCCAAAGTACATAGGTGCTTATTTGGTGTCATTTGCAAGCTGAAGTGAAATAGGGCAGGTACAAAGCAGGTTTTGGCAGTACCACTTCACTTCCTTGAGGTATCCATCCATCTCTTCCAACAAAGTCGTCCCACCGATGGGCTAGCGTGATGTGTTGAGTTGAGCCCGAGGTGGCTTGTTGTTTTGTCACAAATGAGGATAAATTAAGAGCAATAGTAGAACTTCCAAGAGCTAGGACAGTCAAAGAAGTACACGCATTTATGGGACATTGTGGGTATTGCTAACATTTTATCCACATGTATGTTGTTATCGCTAAGCCTCTTGACTAACTTCAAACGGAATGAGGAATACGAAAATTATTTTAATGAGAAAAAAAGAAAATTGTGCTTTGTCCCCATATTAAAAATATCTAACTAGATTAAACCATTCCATGTTCATGTGGATGCTTCCAATTATGCAATTGGATGAGTGCTAGCACAACTGATTGAGGAAGGGAACATAGATCTTTCAATCCCATATGCAACTAGGCAATTAAATGCTATGGAAAGGAATTACACAACTATCAGGAGGGAAGGCTTAGGTATGGTCTATGCGGTCAAAATGTTTAGGCATTATTTGCTTGCAAATAAGTTTAAATTCTTCATGGACCACCAAGCCTTACTCTACCTAGTGAACAAGCCTTGCAACATAGGCAGATTAGTAAGATTGTTTCTCTTACTAATGGAATATGATTTCGAAGTGGTAGTCATGAAAGGGAAGACTCGCCTTTGGCCTGATCATCTTTGATTACTAACCTCTAGAGAATCCCTACAAGGAAAATGTAACGAACTTTTGGATGCTTATATGTTCAATCTAGAGTTTTGGACTAGGCTAAAGGACTTGTGTCTATTCTCACATATGGACCTAAGAATCCAATAGTCAAGACTAGGGAGGAGGAAGTAGTCAAATCACAAAGATATCAAATACTCATAGGAACTATGTACCAACAGAGTGATCAAGAAGTTATAGCTTCTTGTGTGGAAGAACCGGAGCATGATAAATGGTTGTGACTCACACATGTAGGTGCATTAGAGCAACATCATGCAAAACAACAAACCCTACAGACTTTGTTGAGATTGGGTTTATATGGCCCAACAATGGAAGCAAATGTCTATAGGATGTGCAAGGATTGCCCAACCTATAGTCACAGACCTCCGGCAGAGAATGCTAATTTGTATTAGATGTCTTTAATACAAGATTGGCATAGCCCCTTAGTTGAAATTTTGTGTATGAAAACTTTCCCACCAAAGATGATATTGGCAAGACAAAGAAGACTTGAGAAAAAGGCTTGAGACTATAAAATCATTCCTGATAATCTGTACAAACCTGGACAAGATGGATACCTAAGACATTGTGTCCATGAGAGTGAATACTTGAGAAATCTAGAAATTGCACACCAAGGTGCTGTAGACAGACATTTTGGGCAAGATCGAGTGATCAAAGCTATACTATTTTCAAGATTATAGTGGCCCACTCTTCATATGGATTCACACACCTCTACCAAGACCCATGATGGAAGAACGTGCATTCTCTAAGTGAGGCATAGATTTTGCAGGACATATTAATCCCCCTACTAGAGGTTCTCATGCTGAATACATAATTGTAGCCATGGATTATCTAACCAAATGGGTAGAAGTTAAGGCCACCAAGAAGAATAATGCACAAACAATGGCAAAATCCTACGTAAATGTCTTTACAAGATATGGGTTGCCTATAGAGTTGCTGCCTATAGAGGAACTCACTTTTTAAATGAAGTCATTGAATATTTGTTGCAGGATTTTATGGTGATTCACAAGAACTAAGCACGATATCATCCATAGGCCAATGGATAGGCAAAGGGTACTAATAGAATCATGTGCAATGTAATGACTAAGCTCATAAACAACAAATACTCCAACTATGACAAACAGTTACACCATGATGTTTGGGCATACAGAGTGGCCTACAAGATGGTACTCAATGCAACTACCTTTCAGATGGTCTTTGGTCGAAATGAAGTGCTTCCATTGGACTTCTTGATACCCACTCTCAAGGTAAGGATAGAGCTACCACCTTACTAGCAGAACAACAAGGCTCACCCACCTAGTAGATAGTCACTCAACTTGAAATAATGGAAGATATGGACACACTATGTGCACAAGTCACTATGCTTCATAACCAACTGGCAAAACAGGCTATACTTCAAAGAGTCATTTCCCCACATGACTTACCAGAGCCAAAAGAGACGATCACGATTCTGATCAACCCCACTTTTAAAGAAGGGTGTGAACCCTAGGTAGCTATTGGTGGATGAGTCACTCATTAGGGACAGGACACCTTTGAGCTACCATGACCTGCATGGATGAAGCCCGTAGAGGAATTGGGCAAAATTCACTCCACTCACATTGAAGCTCGGCTTTAGGCAATAGCCATAATCAAAGAAAACATACTAAAGTCGCCATATTTTGTAGAATTCACACCTAGAAGATACATTTTGACCAATGAAATCCAATGTCAACCATACTTTATGTATCTGACCAAGTAGAACTCAGAGATCGAGCAAGTTACAAGGAAGAGACCCACACATGCTATGCAATTCCAAGCAGAGGACCTCCCTCCACAAGCAACTAAAGGCACCATTTTTTTTACCGAACTTGAGACATGACTTACTACAAGAATACCTTGAAATGTTGTAGACTTAGCCAATGGCTTCGATGCACATAATGCACAATCCCTACTATGGCCCAATCCCACAACATCGGTCTTGTCCAGGTTTTGCCATTAAGGTGCAAAATGCTCCAAACTGGTAGGACTAGATCAATTATCCATACTTTGCACCCTCGAAAGGAACCCCAACAATGGTGAGACCCCCAACAATGGCATATATAATGGCAACCACCCAGCATTGGCTTCCATGTCTGAATCATATGACTGACATAGAAGCCACGTTGTCCATCAAAATTTTTTATCTCATGCAAACTACTTTCAAAATCCTTTGAAGGGTCTCGACACTTCAGGTTTCAATGCCAAGATTTCAGCACGGTAACCTAGATCTAGTATATGATATGAGCACCACCCCCTTGCTCAAAACTTGTTATGCATGGCACTATCGAATAAAGTACCTACTTGCATGCTAAAAACAAACAAAGGAGAAATATCACTCTGAAGTGTTCATAAGCAGGCCCCCATACCTTCTTCAATTATTTTCCTTTGAACAACTCATCCACTCCTTCCGCTAGTGCTATCCACCGCTTGATACACTATAGGCAATAACATGGGATAGATTAGAAGTTGACCTAACATGTGAAATACATGTTATTGAGCACACCTTTGCTCAAGACCTCTTACAAAACTACATTGATTGCTTCCTAGTGTCAGGGATGACAGATGCGAGAGGGAGGGTGTGTTGATAGCATCTCATGGCACATGCAAAGTGGAAGTATGTAAGAAATGGAGGAAGGAGGAAAAGAGGTCCCCACCATTATATTTTCTACTCAATATAGATTTACAATTATCATATCTCATCAGAGGAAACAACTGTGATTTTAATCACTAACAATGTAATATACAACTAGCCATTTGGCTTCACCATTTTTTGCAAGTCGAGGAGACCTTGAGCTTGAGGAGCTTAGATCAAACAGGCCTACTAATTTTCATATTTTCTGGACCTCATTTGATACCCAAAAGTAGCTTCATACATAAATTTTACCTAGGTCAATCATTAGGTGTGAAATTAGTCATTTCACCTCAAAAACTATAAATAGAGCTAGAGAGCTCATTTTTGAGGTTAGCTAGTTTGAGGTGTGAGCTTTGTATGAGAACTTCTGTAGTGTGAGTAATGAGAAGAAGTGATTTTCCTTCCATTGCCTTTAGTCCCAATCGCTTTTAGGAAATCTAACAGCATAAAAATTCTCCTAGAGGACCATGCACAATTACTTGAAGATTATGACAAAATTATAGTGGGATGTAACACCTTGCTAAAAGAGAGAGCTACACCCTACTAGCAAAAAAGCAAGGCCCATCTACCTAGAAGACAGCCAATCCACTTGAAATCTTGGAAGACTTGGACACACTACATGCAGAAGTCACTACACTTCAGAACCAAGTGGTAAAACAAGTTGTACTTCAAAGTCAAGCTTCCCCACCTGACTTACCAAATCCAGATGAGATAGTCATGATTTTGTTCAGCCCCACTTTCAAAGAAGATTATGAACCCCTAGGCAAGACTCACTCCACTCCCATTGAAGATCAGCTTTAGGAAATGGTAATAATCAAAGAGAACATATTGAAGTCATCGTATTTTTGTGAACGAATGCCAAGGAGATACATTTAGACCAATTAAATTCAACATAAACCATAATTTATGTATGTGGTTGAGTACAACTCAGAGATCAAGCGAGTTACAAGGAAGAGACCCACAGATGATATGCAATTCCAAGCAGAGGAACTCCCTCCACAAGCAACTAAAGGGACCATTTTTCAGTCAAACGAGAGACATGACTTATTACAAGAATATAAAAAATTATGTATATGTGGTCAAAGGATCCGATGCACATAATGTACAATCCCTACTATGCCCAATCCCACGACATCGGTCTTGGCTAGCTTTTGCCATTATGGTGCGGACTGATCCAAAGTGCCATGAGTGGATCAATTATCCATACTTCGCACCCCCACAAGGAACCCTAAGCATGTTGTATATGATGACAACCATCCAACATTGGTTTCCATGTTAAATCATATGACCAAGATAGCCACGATGATGTCCATCAAAATTTTTGATCTCATGCAGACTACTTTCAACATCTTTAGAAGGTTCAAGGAACCTCATGTTTCAATGCCAAGATTTTTGCATGGTAACCTAGATATATTATATGATATGAGCACCATCCCCTTTCTCAAAACATTCTATGCATGGAAGTATCAAATAAAGTACCTACCTGCATGCTACAAACAAACATTCGAGGATATGTTTACAACTCAATTTTTGGAATACAGTAAGTGTTCAAAAGCAGGCCCACACACCTTCTTCAATTATTCGCTTGTGAAAAACTTGTCCACTTCTCACGCTATTGCTATCCATTGCTTGATACATCACAAAAAATAGCATGGGATAGATTGGAAGTTGACTTCATGTCTGGAATTCATGTTACCAAGCACATGCCTGCTCAACACTCTTACAAAAGTACATCAAGTGCTCCCTATAGCAAGGTTCTTTTGGCCATGACATACGTGAGAGGGAGGGGGTGTTGGCAGAAGCTCATGGCATAGATGAAGAGGAAGTATGTAAGAAGCTTAGGAAGGAGACCAAAGGGGGCCCTAACATTAAATTTTCTACCCAATATGGATCTAGAGTTATCAAATCTCATCACAGGCAACAACAATGTTTTTAATCATTGACCAATGTAATATACAACCACCAAGTTTTGTCATGTGATGCTCCATTTTGTGCAACTTGAGGAGTCTTCAAGGTTAAGAAGCTTAGATAGAAGGTGCCTACCAATTTTCATATTTTTTGGACCTCATTTGATACCCAAAAGTAGCTTCATACATAAGTTTTAACTAGGTCAATCAGTAGGTGTGAAACTAGTCATTTCACCGCAAACTATAAATAGAGCTAGAGAGCTCATTTTTCAGGTTAGCTAGTTTGAGGTGTGAGCTTTGTATGAGAGCTTTTGTACTCTTAGTAATGAGAAGAAGTACTAATTTTCCTTCAGTTGCATTTAGTCCCAATCGCATTCAAGCAATCCCCTCTGTAACCGTAAAATTCTCCTAGAGGACCATACACAATTACTTGATATGACAAACTTATAGTGGAATTCATGCAAAAGGAGAGAGATAACACCCTACTAACAAAACGGCAAGTCCCACCTACCTAGAAGATAGTCAATCCTTTTGAAATATTGGAAGAACTGAACACACTATGTGCACAAGTCACTACACTTTAGAACCAAGTGGCAAAACAAGTTGTACTTCAAAGACCCACTTCCCCACTTGACTTACGATTTCCAAACAAGATAGTCATGATTTCAGTCAGCCCCACTTTGAAAGAAGATTATGAACCCAAGGCAGCTATTGGAGGACGAATCACTAACGAGGTCAAGACACCTTGGAGCTACCACAACTTGCACGGATGAAGCCACTAGAGGAATTGAGCAAGAGTCACTCCACTCACATTCAAGATCCACTAGACCAATTCAATTCAATATAAACCATACTTTATGTATGTGCTTGAGTACAACTCAGAGATCGCGCAAGTTGCATGGAAGAGACCCACACATTATATGCAATTCCAAGCAGAGGAGCTTCCTCCACAAGCAATATAAGGAACCATTTTTCAGTCGAACTAGAGATGTGGCTTATTATGAGAATACCCAAATCTATTGTATATGTGGTCAAAGGATCTGATGCACATAATGTAAAATCCTTGCTTTGCCCAATTCCATGACATCGGCCTTGTCCATCTTTTGCCATGAAGGTGCAGACATATCCAAAGTGTCAGGATTGGATCAATTATCCATACTTCGCACCCCCACAAGGACCCCCAAGAATGTTGCATATGATAGCAACCTTCCAGCATTGGCTTCCATGTTTGAATTGTATGACCAACATAGCAGCATGATGTCCATCAAAGTTTTTGATCTCATGCAAAATACTTTCAAAATCTTCAAAAGGTTTGAGGCACCTCACATTTCAATGCCAAGATTTGTGCATGATAACCTAGATCTAGTATATGATATGATCACCACCCCCTTTCTTGAGACTTTCTATGCATGGCATTGTCAAATAAAGTACCTACCCACATGCTACAAACAAACATTCGAGGACATGTTTTTTGAGTGTGTATAGAAGTGTGAGAGACATAGAAGAAGCACACACAACTTCAGTAATTTTTGCATCTCTTCTTCGTTCACAAATCAACATCATTAGAGAAATGAGTGGAAGAGGAAGGTTGAGGCTTTGGTTTTGATGAACCCAAAGCTGAACCATACTTGCTTTTCCCTTTTTATGAGATAGCAAGTGCTTGTGTTTCCTCAATCAAACCACTCCTATTCACTCAAGATTGCTCTTCTTGCAAAAGAAGGGACACAACCTCATCAAATGCATACATCTTGGGATTCCCTTTTGCAACCAAACGGAGTGTAGTGGCAAAGCTTTGAAAAGATTCTGGTAATCCTTTCAACAATGTAGAGATGAGTGATGCATCCAAAATAATCTCATCTATGTTTACCAATTGCTCTTTCAAGTCCTTGATGCGTGTCACATACACATCCACAGACTCAATTTCAGCCATACATACATCCTCAAGTTGCTTCCTCAAGTATGCAACACATGCTTCATTAAGCATGACATACAAAGAAGAAAGAGTGTCCCATGCCTATCTTGATGTAGAACATGACTAAATGTATGGAACTATATGATGCTTCATAGAAAGCACAATCAATGCATGAGCTTGAGCATCTTTTCCATCCCATCTAAGTTGTTCCTACTTAGATGGAGAAAGAGTAACCACTATACTTGAAGAACAAGCTCCATATGTGACAGTAGACTCTGAAGTAGAAGAACATATGAATCTTCGATCTACATATGCCACTATGTTCCAAAGTTGTTTTGCAACAAGAACATGCTTCATCATGTAAAACCACATTGGATAGTTGGTCCCATCAAAATTATCTTTATCTTGAAGCATGCCAAACAAGTCATTGTTGGCCGCCATTTCACTAAAGAACAAGAATGTGATAGAATCTTTAGTTCAACGAAAGCTGAAATGAATGGTGAAATTTCAGCTCACAAACTGTCACTATGATGGCGAATTTGACTACATGAATGGCTTCCAAATGGAGGTAAAACTCCAAATTAATTGCTACAAATCTTTCTTTTCTCTCAAAATTCATTTTTCTATGTTTCGAAGTCGATTTGCACTATTAAAAGTGCACACGAGTTTCAATGTGAAAAATCAAAACTTGAAGAGAAGTTGAACCTACTCTAATACCACTGTTGGGTGTGCATAGAAGTGTGAGAGACACACAAAATACACATGCAAGGAGCACAAATGTAGCAAGACACATGGAGAAGAGGGATGGCTAGAATAGCTCTCTCTATTGATGATAATCGGAACTGAAGTAAGAGTTGAACAATATCCTTAAGTACAAAGTACCACCACATATGAGTAAATCATGTATATGGAAACATGGGAAAAAACCTCTAGCCCATACTAGAGTAAAAAGTGCCCATGTATAGGGAAAAGGTTCACATCAAAGCTACTCAAGGAACACATAATTATAACAATGTTTACCACTCGGTTTTGGGAATATCACTATCAAGTGTTCATAAGCAATCCCATGCACTTCTTCAATTATTTGCCTATGAACAACTCATCTACTCCTTGTGCTACCACTATCCACTACTCGATACATTGCAGAAAATAGCATGGGGTAGATTGGAAGCCTCTTACAAAACTACACCGATTGCTCCCTATAGGAAGGTTTTGTCGGGGATCACAAACGTGAGAGGGAGGGGGTGTTGGCATAAGCTCACGGCATAGATGAAGAGGAGCTATGTAAGAAGCTGAGGAAGGAGACCAAAAGGGGCCCTAACATTAAATTTTCTACCCAATATGGATCTACAATTATCAAATCTCATTCAAGGAAACAACATTGATTTTAATCACTAACCAATGTAATATAACCCACTCAATTTTGTTATGTGATGCTCCATTTTGTGCAAGCCGAGGAGTCTTCAAGCTTGAGGAGCTTAGATAGAATGTGTCTACCAATTTTCATATTTTTTGGATGTCAGTTGATACCCCAAAAGTAGCTTAGGACATAAATTTTAACTAGGTCAGTCATTAGGTGTGAAAACAGTTATTTCACCTCAAAGACTAGACGTAGAGGTAGAGATCTCATTTTTTAGGTTATTTAGTTTGAGTAATCACTTCATCTCATTAGGTTGAGTAATGAGATGAAGTCATTTTCCTTCCGTTGCCTCTCCTATTGTCTCTTTCTTGTGTCTATGTGTATGCGTGTGTGTGCATTAGTATGCTTCTCACCTTCACATGCACATCCCTCGTTCATGATTTTCATATAATCCATGCATTTCCATAGATTGACAATCAAGGAGGTGGAGCTTCACGACAGGATTCTCACCCTTGTCTAGAGCAAGAGTAGGTGTGTAGTCTCCACATCACACCAAATAATTAAAGCTCTTAACTATACATGGTGAATGTCAGACTCCTATAAATTATATAAGATACATAATAAAACTTCAGAATCAAAATGTGTTGAATCTATTCCTTCACATCACCAAAAATAGAATAAAAAATCAATTAGTTAAAAAAAATGCGTATGCAACTCACACCACAATACAATTATACAACTAAAAGATAATGACAAAAAAAATGCGCCAAATGTTTCTTGCATTAATTAGTGGGTTTAGTGGGAAAAATATAGGGTAACTGTGAAAACATATCAAAAATAAGGGAACTCGTCAACCCGTCCACATGTTCTAAATTGACGTCTTTTACTTAAGAGGGCACCATACATTGCATTGTGCCACTTAGGCCAACTTGTATAGTTTAGTACCAATAATAATTCGCCTTCCATGTTCACTCCGTTAATAAGAGTTGGATAATTTGTTTCAATAAAATCTATGCCATTTTGTGTAGAACTCAAAAGGATATCCAAAGAATTGGAGGGAAAGCAAGGAGAAACAATACAAAAGGCTTCGGTGACTCGAGATGAAAGTTATCAAAGATGAATCTCATTTACAAAAAAATAAAAATAAAGATCAGAAGCCTTCTCAGATATGAAGAGGAAGTTAGAAGGAAGAGACTTCATTTGTTCTTTAAAGACCGATAGACCAAAAAGTATGACAAACCTTCAAAATAAAAAAACCTAGATTTTTGAAGAGGAAGCAAAGTTGAGAAGCCTTGCCTAGAATGATTGTCAGTAATGGAATTGAAGCAATCTGAATAAGGATAACTACACCTATTTGCACATGTTAGCTCAATAGGTTGGGCCTTTTGCCTCACAAGACTAGAGGGAAGCTTCAACCCCTGTAGGGTATGGCCAAACACTCCTCACCCAAAGCTGCGAGATGTTAACCAAGTCCTTTTGAGGGATCATTGGGCCTTCCGACTACTCAATTCAAACCAAGGCCTTTGGGCAACCCAATTCAAACCAGCTATTTTGTTTGGATTAAGGCCATGTTTTGTGTGAAGACTAACCATCAAGTAAAATAAATTATTCTGGCCCACAAGGGGTGAGAGATGCACCTTTCCACCCAACCAACTCCACCCATATATATACCTCAAGGCCAAGGGGGGAAATGTGAGGAGAGCTTGCCAAGTGCCCTCTCCACATGGATGCTAATCCAAGGCCTTCTAACCTTGGAAATCACATGGAATCACATGCCTCTCACATGGATTCTAAAAGGACTTCTCCCAAGCTTGTACGTACAAGTCTCAAGGCTTGAGAGGCCTCCCTAAGGGTTAAATATCATTCTAAAAAGACTTCTCCCAAGCTTGTACGTACAAGTCTCAAGGCTTAAGAGGCCTCCCTAAGGGTTAAATATCATACTCTTAGGAAATATCAATCCTAAGGGTCAAATCCTTCAATTGGGAGCAAATAAATCCAAACAACTCAAGGGTTGAAACCACACTCTTGGAGACACTTTCCCAAGGGTTCTCCCAATAGAATCCAAGGGTTCTCCCAATAGAATCCAAGGGTTCTCCAAGTGGTTTTGGACCCTCAAAACCCATGTCTTTGGCCACTTTGACCCATAGTTATACAACATTCTTCCCCCCTTTAACATTTTCGTCCTCGAAATGTGTGTAGGTATATTATGTGAAGTATTCCCCCGTGCCCCATGATCTTTTCTATAGATCATGGTTTTTTTCATCTCTCTGATTTGCTTCTTTGTCAGAAGGAGATTCTATCTCATACTGGATCTGAAAAGAAGGAAATCTACTTGTGGGCCTAATCCCTACCCAATCATTACTTAACTTTGCATGTGAAACACTGAATCAAATGCCAAGTATGGATAAAATGATAAGGGTGGATTAAAACATTCCTTCCTAATTCAATGTTTCCCTATGTGTGAACTCCAGATTCATAGTACAAACATATGAAGTAGGTGGATTGAAATAGTCTCCAACTAATTTGCTATGTAGATCCAATTGAGGTTGATCAAAACATCTAAATAAGATGTTTCTGACTATTTTCTACTTCTTAACCAACATCTACTGATCCTTTTTCCAAGTATAGAACTACCATGTCCTATTGTACTTTAGAGTCAAGGTAGAATGTAGGAAAGAAGTGATTCCATTCTTTGGGCATCTGTAGCTCAATGATGAGTAGCACCTCCTTTAATGTCAATCCGGGAAGACGTGAGGATGGTATGACGACCTCGAGCAAGTGGCGGCACAAGTGCGTGAGTGAGAAGCACACAAGCATGCACACACATACACACACACGCGCACACACGGCAAGACAAAGAGTGAGAATCAATGGAGCTTTTAGATTACTTTCAAAATGCTCTTACAAGTTCGTTTCAATTACAATCCCCTCAAAAATGAGCTCTCTAGCTCTTTTTATAGTTTTTGACTAGCTTTTGGCCCTGTCCAGACCTAGTGTCCGGCCTAGTTAAAAATTAGGTTCCAGGGCTTATTTGAGGGCTCAAACGAAGTCTAAAAATTATGAAATTTGGTACGATGGTACTTCTAATACTCCTCAAGCTCGAGGACTCCTCGGCTTGCACAAAATGGAGTCTAATCTACCAAAAACGGGATTTACAATGTTTGTGTAGTGATTAAAATCACTTGGGTTGTACATAATCTATGGAAAAAAATGATCTGGCCTTGTTGCCGTATTGTGCATGACTCCTTTATTGCTTTGTATGCCAACACTCCCCCCTTCCTAGCGTCTGTCGCCCCTGACAGACCTTTGTTCCCTCGGGTGGTCGATGTAGTATTGGATGACATTGGTGGCCAGTTCATGTTCTCCTATTCTTAAGCCTCTTGCTAGATCGGCTTCCAATGCCTCCCAATTTATTGCACCGGGGGTCTCTGGTTGCGGGGTGGTGTAGTACTCTGAATACATTGCTTGTTCACAAGCAAACAGTTGAAGCAGATGTGTCGGCTTTGGCGCGAAAATCTCCGAGTGGTACTCCCAGAACCCTGATCTGAACATTTCTTCGAAGGTCTGTTTGTAGCAGGCGGGGAGGTATTTGATGCGTGCATGCCAAGCGTAAGCCACACGGATACTGGGGGTGGTGCTCATGTCATACACCAAGTCGTAATTTCCATTGCTAAACCCCGGAAGGCGTACCTGTGGTGCGGCTGCATTTCTAAAGGTCTTCAGCACCACTTGCATCATATCTAAGATTTTAAGCATCATTTGCGCTGCTACATCTTGCATGGGCTTCAAGCGCGGCATCCAGTGGCGAATGGTCCCCATCATATATGCTACCGATGGTGGTCCTTGTGGTGGCGCGATGTACGGGTAGTTCAGCCATTCCTTGCATTGCGCATTGTTCTGTACCTTGATATTAAATGCCTTCCACGACCTGCGGCGGGGGACTGGACCGTAGCATGGGTTGTACAGGAGGTGCAGCGGCGCGCTGTTCCATGTGCGTAGCATTTCTGGATAAGTCTCTAAAAGTTTCTGCCGCCATGTTGGTTGACGAATCTTGCCTTTTCGCACCTCTGGAGGAAGGTCTTCGGGTTGAAATTGGGTCGCAAAAGTAGGAATCTGACCCGTGACTCTTTGTATTTCAGCATTATAATCAGCCAGGAGAATGTAATATGGCCTGTACTGGAGTTCCGATGAGAGGATCAGGCGTCTCGATGACAAGTTCTTGAAGTAATCGGATTGTAAAACAGTCTCCTCTATGACCCTCATAGCCTGATTTTGCACTACAGTGCGCTCTTCATGCGAGGTCCCTATTTCCTCCACTTGTCTTAACCATGGCGGCCGTGGTGCCTCGAACGTGTCCTGCGCTTCTTCTGTTTGTTGGCCTCCTGGGAATGGTTGCGGATCATATTCTTCATCAAACGTTTGTTCCACAGGAATTTGCACAACTTCTTCGTCCGTGGGAGCCTCCGGAGGGGAAGATGGCCTCTCATATTGTAGTAGGCGTGTCTGCAATTCAGTTACCTGTTGCTGGAGATCTTTTATGGCCTCTGCGTCGGAGGGAAGCGAAGCTGCAGAGGGGGTGGTTGGAGGGGCAGCTGTTGGGCCTTGTTTGTGTTCCTGCTTCAGTTGTCCTAGCTCCTCCGATAGCTTATCATGTGCTTCGAGTAGCATGGCATAATCTTCCAATATAATCTTGATGTTATCAGGGGTCACTGCTTGAAACTTGGATGGGCTGATGGGTGCCCCCGGTGTGCTCTCAATAGCTGCTTCCAGGTTCTCTTGATTTTGTAATTGCAGGCGTCTATTCTCTTCCTGCGCAGCCGCAAGATGGCGTTTAAGTAGCGCCATATTGCGCTGAAGTTTTGAGTTGCGTTCCAGTTGTGTCCGTAGGTGACCTTCTACCACCTGCACTGCTTCCTGATCTACGTTCTGTAGCTGTACTTCCAATATATTGTGGGCTTCTTGTAGGGTGTGGAACTGTGTGTGGAGGCGAGTGTTCTCCTCCTCTAGTACCGCAAGGCGGAGCTGTAGTGTCGCTGAGTGCTCTTGCAGGCGTGCGTTTTGTTGCTGAAGCTGAATGTAATCTGTTCTTAAATTTGATATACAAGCCAACATGGTGTCCAATGCATTACCTATAGATGAGTGGGGGGTGTTTACCGTGGAAGATGCATGGGAAGGGAATTGGGGAAGGGAGACAGTGAATGATGTGTCTACGAAAGTTGTGTGTGTGGGTGTAATTGGTGGAGGGGGAATGGGAGGAGGTGAACCCGTGGGTGGAGGTGCCGTGGGTGGTGAAATGTCCATTCCTTCAGGAGTGGGTGTTAGTGTGGGACCTGCCATAAACACTGGTATGGTAGGTGGTGTGTGTGTGGAAGTGGTGAATAGATGTGAAGTGGGGTGAGGAGCTGAAAAGACAGGAAATGGTTGAGGGCCTGGTTGAAAAGCCCTAGCAAAGATGTCCTGGAGGGATTGTAGAAATGGAGGGAGGGATATCGGGGGTTGGGGTCGTAAAGTTGAGGAGGGCTGAAAGGGTTGCGTGGTAGCAGGGAAGCCCATGAATGTGGATCTAGGGTCAGGATGACCCGTGGCTGAGGGCGTTGGGGATGGTTGCCCTAGGGCAGGGTCTAGGAGGGGTTCGGCGGATTGTGTAGTGTTGGGGTTGCCTTCGAAGATAGGATTATCAGTGGTAGAGAATAGGGTGGCACTGGAGATCGGAGTACGGAAGATGAAGGTGGGGTCGGTGGGTTGATTAGTCGATGTGGTTTCTACTGTTTCTCCTCTAGGAGGTGATGGCGGGGGAGTAGGTGGTAGTGGTTCGGTGGACTCCTCATGGGTGGCTGGGTGCTGTTGGCTAGCTGTCTGGGGGGTTGTTCTGATAGTTTCAGGTGTAGTAGTCGGCTCTTCTGCAACTGTAACGGGAATTTGTATATTTTTACCTGGGCGAGGTCGTGTCTGGAACCTTCGTGGGTCATATTGAACAGAAGGCCTCTGAATGGCAGTGCGCACAGCTTCTACAACTCCATATGTTTCTGCCATCAATAAGAGACCTTCCCTGTACTCTGAGTCAACTCCCGCTTCTTCCAACAACTGAGTCATAAGTACTCTGCTGCTCTGTTCAGTGAGTAATTGCTGCGATCGTACTCTTTCCATAATCTGATACAGCCTTCGGAGTTCTGCTGTATATGCTGGGGCTTCAGTGATCTCTTCTTCATACACTTCTTCTTCTTCCGGGTGTCCGTGTTGTTGACTTTGCTGAGCGTCACTCCAATGAACATGTCTACCGTCTGTAGACCTTCTTCTTCTTCGTGAGGATGTGCCCTGCTCCTCTGCCTCTGAATAAAACTCCACATCAGAGAATTGTGTGCTTTGTAGGAATGCTTCGAAATCCTGGGGGTCCAGTCCTTCAGCCTCACCAGTGGCAGCAAATTCGAATTCAGGTGTAACGGGAGGAGCCGATGGGGTAGGTTGTGCCGTAGTGTCAGATTCCGACCTGGGTATCCTAATGGTAAAGGGGGGTACAGTGCCCTCTCTTAATGGTGATGCCTCAGGGGTAGTCAGGACTTCCCTTGTCTGAACACAAGGGATCGCGCCCCTCATGCGCTTGGACTGATGTGTGGATGTCTTGAGCCTTTTAAACATTTGTAATTGTGCACAAGTTAAGGCACGCTCAATGGGGACATCATATGCCAAGCATCGATAAATGATGCGTGTGAGTGCGCAGCATCCGTTCACCACTAATTTCCTAGATGCCCGTTTGTTTGCTTCATACAACTGATCTATAATCCACACTGGTAGCTTAATAGGTAACGCACCTGCTGCCGCCAAGTAGAGAGCAAACCAGATCTTCTTGTGTGGTTGCGTGAATCGGTCTTGACCGGGGAAGGCGAAGTGTTGCATGCACATTCGGAGAGGGATGGACACATTTGGGGTGAGTGCTGCCATGTCTTTCAGCTTCACTACTTTCCTGTCCTTCATGTTGGTGGGAACGAGAGCATCCTTTTCTGAGGGTACATGCGTGCCATGCATATTTAAAGCATCACTTACCAACTCCACAGTAAGCTCAAACCTCTTCAACTCGTTGTTGCCCAGCAATGAAGGGAGAACAAATGATCCGGGTTGGTCCTTATCTTCATTAGCTTGTAATGTGGAGACCAAATAGTAACATCGGAGGAGATCGGGTTTAGGTAGTGGGGCTTCAAAATATTCCGCCAATCCTGCTCGTTGCCATATGATCTGTAGATCTTCTGTGTTCTGTAAAGTCTCGAACTCTTTGGAGAAAAATTGGAATCGCACCCATGATCTGTCATACTCGCATTTAGACTCCCAGATATACTTGGCCTCACCTAATGGACCGGGCATGCCATTGAACCAATGAGAATTCGCATGAACTCTTTCCGTGATGCCTGTAGGTGGATCCGGCACCGGGAGTTGCTGAAGGTGTTGCATCTCCACTGGTCGTTCAGTCGGAGGCACGTCCACAGGTAGGCTATCCACATCAATTCCTGCAGTAAGTATCCCTGCTTGTGAGCCCGAACCTGTCGCTTCTGCCATTTCTCTTCTTGCTTTCTGATTCTGTGAGAATATAGAATCATGTGTTAACATCGTAATGGACAAAATAAATCCGTTATTGTCCCCGTTACAACATTAACATGAGGTAGATGGTGAGTTAGTGGTTAGTAAGTGCACGAAGACAGTGAGTGTAGTTAACGTTTGTGTATTCCTAGGAGACTAATGCCGTTAGTAAGTGGGGTGAATTTACAAATCTGGGTCGGGGGGTTTATTACGGATCTTAGACTGCCAAATGCAGTGGATGGGCTTTGCTTTCGGTTTTGTAGAGACACCAGAGAGCTGTGTCGGTGTCGCTGTTTGGGAGTGGGGCCTTTTAGGGACCCACTTATAAGTGATTACATACATGCTCCTGGGTCTTGGTGTGTTCCTAAGTGTTGAGCACGAGGAAATTCTGGTTGTACTCATAGTTGGGTGATGCTGCATAGGTTGTGGCCTTGGCGTAACTACTTGTGCCCTCAAGCAAGCCTTAGGCACCCAAATTTGTCTAGATTGTGGGCTTGCCTTCATCGACTTCTTGGGCACCCAAATAGACTTTACTTTAGCAGAAGAATTTCTGAAAGACTTCTTTTTAGCGTTGTGTTGTTGGTTACTACTAAGAAGCCTTGTCCGTGTAGTTGACGGTGGTTCAGCTGGTCGTTCGCCTCTCCGCACCCACACCTGGTTGAGTTTCTGGGGCATTCTGCTGCGCAGGTACTTTTGATCTCGGACATAGGTAGTACTATGCCTCTTCTGCTTGTGATCCGCCTTTGGTTGCTGCCTCCTTCGGGCCTTTGGAAAAGAAGGGAGATCCGTTGTATCCCTGACTCCTTGTTTGCAAATGTCATTCCTCTGCATTACAGGGTTTTGAACAAGAACAGCATGGTCATCTTCATGTGTACCCCTGGAAGGACCAGGAGTCTGTGCTTTTCCTAGTTCCTTGTGTGTTCCATTGTCTAATTCTACTGTAACTCGACTATGATTGACCCAAACCTGGAGAAGTCCACTTCTTAGGTTTAAGTTAATTGCTTGGTCATAGATCCAATCCTGACCCAAGACGAGAGGTTCAGTGAGATCCTCATCTTGACACACCAGTACTTTAACTGTCATTGCCTCATCATGAATGTAAAGGGGAAGTTCCGCCTCGCCCATGCAAGGGGTTTCCACTCCTCCCAATCCTATAAGATATGCTTCCACAGGATTGACAGTCAATTGTAATTCTTGGCAGTACGACAATTTAACAGCACTAGTGGCTGCTCCGGAGTCAATCAAGGCTCTTACGGTCCTTGCACTCTTTCCATGTCCTATATCTAAGGTTACGAAAGGACGTCTATCAATTATCCTATGCGAGCTTGTTCCTGCGACTTCACACATGGCCATAGGAAATCCTTGGTCTGCATAGTCATTCGCTCCAGGCTGATCTCTACCTTGCCTTCGTAATTTCATCCTTCTGATGCGTTCTAAAGCTTCAGCTTGAGCTTCTTCTCGAACTCGCTTTTCTTCCTCTTTGCGTTTCTTAGCAGTGTTGAGTCGACTGAGCATTTCCTCCGTGAGGGGTTCCTGATACAACTTGACTCTGCAACCGCTAATATAATTTGGGAGAACATCACCCTCTAATGTGGCCAATTGTACTGCTCCGCTCGTGGAGATCCTATTGATGATCATAGGTCCGTAGCCTCTCTTTTCTAGCTTCCTCGCGTGTTGTTTTAGTGTATAGACTAAGACTAGATCTCCTGCTTTCAAGCCTTTATCCTTCACGTGGGCATCAAAGTATGCCTTCTGTCTCTTCTTGGCTGCGTATATCCCTGCAGCGGCCCTCAGTCTTGTTTCCCCTAATCGTTCAAGGTCAAAGATCCTAGAGGAGAGCTCATGACCTGTCCATTCGTGCTCTTGTGCTACTCTTAATGTAGGGATCAGGAAGTCCAAGGGTAACACAGCGTTTTGGCCGAATACCATCTGAAAGGGGGTGGCTTGGAGTACCGTTTTGTAGGCAACTCGGTATGCCCAAACAGCATGGTGTAGCTGTTTGTCCCAATCAGAGCGTTTAGTGTTCACTAATTTCGTCAGTACATTGCATAGAATCTTATTAGTGCTCTCAGCTTGTCCATTAGCTTGAGGGTGATAAGGGGCAGACTTCTTGTGTATTACCAAGAATTCTTGGAGTAGATTTTCAATCACTTCATTCAAGAAATGAGTGCCTCTATCACTTACAAGCTCTATAGGTAGCCCGTATCTTGTGAATACATTCTCAAACAAGAATTTGGCAGTTGTTTGAGCATCGTTCTTGGTTGTAGCTTTTACCTCTACCCACTTGGTGAGATAATCTGTTGCCACAATGATGTATTCCGCATGAGAACCCTTAGCTGGGGGATTAATAGGACCTACGAAGTCTATTCCCCACTTAGAGAATGCACGTCCACCCATCATAGGTTTCAGTGGCATCTCATCTTTGCGTATAGGATACTGAGTTCTTTGACAGATATCACACCGTTTCACATAGGTATGTGCATCCATGTGAAGGGTGGGCCACCAGAAGCCCGCAAATAGTATCGCCTTGATTACCCGATCTGGTCCAAAGTGTCCTCCTGCTACACCTTGGTGAGCAGTTTCCAAGATCTTAAGATATTCACTCTCATGGACACACAATCTCAGGTAACCATCCTTACCGCGTTTGTATAGATTATCACCAATGAGTGAGTAATCCAAGGCTTCTTGTTCTAAACTCCTTTTCCTAGCCAGAGTCATGTCTGGAGGGAATGTGTTTGTCCTCAGGAATGATACTAGTGGTTCGCTCCAATCTGGCACAATGGATACTTGATAGAGAGTGGCATGTTCCACTGGTGGTTTAGTGCAACAGATTGGGCATTCCTTGCACAACTTTTGGACATCAGCTTCCATAGTTGGCCAATGCACTCCGAATCTCTTTAGAGTCTGTAAAGTTCGTTGCTTTGAATGGTGTTGCTCTAACGCACCTACATGTGCTAATTGCAACCATTTAGCGTACTCATCCTCTTCTACGCAACAGGCCAAGATCCCTTGATCTGTGTGCTTGTACATGCTTCCTGCCATGATGTGGTATTTTTGGGCTTTTACAACCTCTCTGTTCCGTGTGTTTACCACAGGATGGTTAGGCCCGTATGTCAATACTGGTACCAATGGCTTAGCCCACTGCGGTACAACTTCCAAATTAAACAAGTAAGCATCAGGAAGGTCATCTGACACTCCTTGTGGGGCTTCTCCAGATGTGAGTCTAGAGAGATGGTCTGCTCGTAAGTGAGTCCTGCCTTTCCTTACCACAACCTCGAAGTCGTATTCCATTAGTAAGAGAAACCATCTTACTAATCTACCTGTATTGCATGGCTTGTTTACTAGGTACAACAATGCCTGATGATCAGTAAAAAATTTAAACTTATTTGCAAGCAAATAGTGCCTAAATTTCTTGACTGCATATACCATGCCTAATCCTTCTCGCTCTGTAGTGGTGTAATTCCGTTCAGCCGCATTCAATTGTCTACTGGCATAGGCAATTGGAAGATCCATATTACCTTCACCAGTAGGTTGTGCGAGCACACATCCAATAGCATAATTGGATGCATCAACATGAACATGGAATGGCTTATTCCAATCTGGTGTGGTCAAGATTGGTGCTGAACACAATCTTCGTTTGAGCTCCTGGAAGGAATTCTCACATTCATCAGTCCACTCAAAGTTAGTCAAGAGTCCGTACATGGGCTTTGCGATGACAGCATACATGTGGATGAAACGTCGGTAATACCCACAATGCCCCATGAAAGCTTGTACTTCCTTGACATTCTTTGGCCTTGGTAGCTCTGCTATGGCTCTCACTTTTTCTTCGTCTGTAGATATGCCATTCTTTGACACTATGTGTCCTAGAATCTTGCCTTGCCTGACCATAAAAACGCACTTTTCTGGGTTCAGGCAGACTTGATATTCTCTACATTTGTCAAAGATTTGTCTGAGTTCAGGGATATGGGTTTGTCTAACGTTGGAATGAGCGCAGAGATCATCAACATAGACTTCTAAACTCTTCCTCAGGAACTCCTTAAACACATGGCACATCAGCCTCTGGAAGGTAGCTGGTGCATTGGTAAGCCCAAATGGCATTACTCTAAAAGCAAAAATGCCCCATTCTGTGGCAAAGGCCGTCTTATGCTGATCCTCTGGAGCTATGGCTACTTGGTTGTAGCCCGAAAATCCATCAAGGAAGCTGTACACTTCCTTGCCTGCCACTCTTTCTAAGAGATGCTCTGTGATGGGAAGCGGATAGTTATCTCGAATTGTGGCGGCATTAACCTTTTTCAAGTTAATGCACACACGCAGCTTGCCATTCTTCTTGGGCACCACTACGATGGGGGATACCCATTCGGTGTGCTCAATTTCGTAGATAAATCCAGCTTCAACCAATCTATCTATCTCTTCCTTGATCTTAGCAGCATAGTTATCGTTATATGTATAAGGCTTTTGCTTAGAGGGTTTAGCATCTGAGGTCATGGGAATGGTGTGTGAGCATATATCAGGGTCAACACCTTTCAAATCCTTGTAACTCCAAGCGAATACATCTCTGTATTTTCTTAGCAAGGCTATCAATTCGTACTCTTCTTCTTCTGTCAGGTCATGGCCTATATACGTGCATCTCTCCTCTCCTTCTTCTATGGCCACTACTATTTTCTTGGTAGTTTCTTTGTTATCATAGGCCTCTCCTGATTGTGCTTCTCGTTTAGGCATTCTTATCATGACTCTCCTGTCATCTATCTCATACTTCTTAAAATTTTCGGGGACCTCAAACAAAGATTCTTCCTCTTCTGGTGAGGCTTCTCTCTTTTTTCGTTTCTTTCCTTCTTCCTTCGGGGTCACATGTGTTGTTAATCTTACATTAGTTGTAACCTCTCCATGCCTCTGGGGTTGAAATTCTACTACATGGAAGTATTCTTCATCTGATGCAAATGGTGGGTCCATAATGATTGACTCTAGATCGGAGTCACTTGCATCCTCAAATGCATCAGGGCTAGGTTCGCATTCTTCTAGGACTGCCTCTCCCATGATTGGTTCTATGGAGAAGACTGAAATATCATAGCCATCCTCATCACAGTGAGGTGTCCATTGTTCTTCGTTGATGGCTACGTCCATTGTTGCTAAGATTTCTGCCCAACCGTGAGGTTCAAATTCTTCGTCTGGAAAAACTACAGGTGCATAGGCTGGGTCTTGGATTGATCTATGGGTTTCTTTCGCACCTACCTCTCTGGCCTTTTCTCTCTTCTCTTCCTCTACTGCTACCTTGCACATCCATAAGTGGGTGTCTTCATGCATCCATGAGGATCCAGATTCTATGGAATGCACAGATTCTGTGTCATCTTTAGCTCTATGGATGGGATTCCACTGGATAGGAGGGACATCTCTATGAGAATAATCCTTGAGATTGACTTTGGTCGTAACACCCAAGTGTTGCAAATACAAGGAGTTGGTTCCCCAATCCTGTACCACTTGCAACTGTCGCATAAATGGTCTTCCTAAAATCATCTCATAAGCATGATTTTTGCTGAAGTCACATATAGCAAAGCTATGCTCAAACTCAACACCACAAGTGGTGAGAGTTATTCCTTCCAGCAATCCTAGGGGTCTCTCTATGTGACCATCGGCCATTTGCAATTTCATTCTCGTCGGCCTGAGTGCCGGCTTGCCCCAACGCTTCCAAAGGGAAGTAGTGGCAATTGCAACTCCTGCACCTGAGTCTAAAATTGCCTTGGTGGTGTACTCTTGGTAGGTGATGGGAAGATAGGTGTTCCCTTCTTCGCCTTCACACATATCCCCTATCTTATCCAAGGGAATTTCTGGCACTGTCCTATGGGATCCTACCTGGGAACGAGGTTTTGCTATCTCTGGTACTTGTTTGGCTACATGTTTCCATAATTCAGGTCTAACCTTGAGTAGCTCTTCTAACTTGAGATTACATTGCACGTTAGTGTTCTTCACTACCTCTGTGTTCCTAGGTATGACTGAGTCGTCGTTCCTTACCATGACTGTGGGTGCTCTCATACATGTGGACTTTGCTTCCCAAGGCCCTGTGAAGTGGGGTAGCTCTTGTATGGAATTCGACTCAAAGTCTAATCTCTCGTGAGACTGAACACTCTCATGCTCCCCGTAAATAGATGGGATGTCTTGTGGGAATTGGTCGTGTGCATCATCCACAAGTTCAAAAGGAGGGGCGACCTCGCTTTCGTTATCCCATTTGTCTTCTTGAATCTCTCGTAGGAAGTCTGGTGCAAACCGATTCATAGAAGAAGAAGTGTCTGGCTCCGTAGAATTGGGCGCATAAGCAACCTGTGAAGGAGGGCTGATTCTATTGTTGATTCTCTCCTCGTTCTCGCAAATGGCTGGAGCACAAGCTTCTTGGGGAGGATTACTTATTCTATTACTTTTCCGAACAGGCTCACACATCCCCTGAGAAGGAATGGAGGCAACCTGTGGAGGTACTTGAGCTTTCGAGGGAGGCTCATCTGCCTTTTGGGGGGGAAGATAAGCTTCTTGAGGAGGCCCACGGGCTTCCTGAAGAGGCTGGCTCACCCGTTCTCTTGCCCTTTCCTTTCTTTGAGGGGTAGGTTCCTTTTCTGGCTGTGCTATTGGCCTCTCTATTCTTTCTAGGGAGGGGAAGTTGTCCGGTTTAGGGGCCTTGGCCACATACACTTCTGATTGGGAATGATTCCTGTTTTTGCTTGCTTTTTCTTGGTCTTGATTTTTTTCTTCCTTGTCAGATCTTGCAATTATCCTCTCTAACTTCTCTAGGAATCCATCCAAGTGTAATTGCGTTTTGGCTGAGCCTGAGTAGTTGAAAAGGCGACTGGCTTCAAACATAGTCTGAGCCAATGCTACCATTTTCGCGCATAGTTTTGTTCTTTCTATCTCTAGGTCAGCTCTAGGATAGCACTTGTCATGATCCGTGACGTTTGGCCCTTCTTGGATTCTGGCCTGATATGCCTTAAGCATCATGTCTATGTCTTCGGGAGTGGGATCAGCTAATACTGATCCTGTTTGGGGTGGCGGGTGGGTTGCGTGGGCTGTCTTAGAGGGTGAAGGGATGGAGGGTGATGGGGATGGTAGCGGTGGGAATGTGTGAGAGTGCGGTTGAGACGTGATCTCTATGATTTTAGCCTTGGTTTCTCGTAGACTTTCCTCAAGTTCACTCATCTTCTTTGCCCATTGCCTTTTCATGCGTTCGCGGCTATCTTTCCAAGCTCTTGTTCTCTTTTTATTTTGGCTCTCAGTATCGCTAGCATCTAGGCTTTTTTCCTGGCCTACCCCTTGGTTTTGCTGCAATGCCTGAGCCCTAGTGACTACCTGCACTGGTGCAGTGGAAGTGACACTTCCTGAGGAGTCTACCACTAACCCAACAACGTTGATAGGGGTGATTTTAGGCATGCTATTGGGGTTCTTAGGGCAATCTCGTAAGAGATGCTCTTTTCCGCAGTCTTGGCAAAAGCCTTGGATAGTCACGGACTGAGGTTGTGTGGGCGGAGGCAAGGGACAATCACGAATGAAGTGATCCCCTTGACATCGGTAGCATGGTCCTCTAGGAATTGGTGGTCGTACCTGTCTCGGTTGAGGCCTAGAATTGGGGTTTGCATACATGACGTTCGTGTAATCTGACTCCCAACTAGGTTCGTTTGGCTCTTCACCGTAGTAGGACTCACCATGCTCAGGAGACTGCATGTAGTAGGCCTGGGGGCTATCAACATGGGTAGAATCAAAGCTATGATCACTTGGGTCATTTTCAGAGATCAAGGGTGTTACTGGGACTATAGCTCTATTCAGGTTCTCTTCTGCAGCAGTATACTTTACCGGGATCACATTAGCTGGGGCTGGGGGTTGTTGTGCTAGCACAGGCTGAGGCCTTTGTTGGTTTTGATATTGAGGTTGGAAATTTTGTTGTGGCCTGCCAGATGGTTGTGGAGGGTACTGGTTCTGGTATCTGCCTTGTTGGTAGGGCTGAGGGTAGGGTTGCCTAACCGCCTGCTTGTTGTATGGGCAATCTTGTGCGGTGTGGTTGGTGTATCTCCGTTCTATGGTGCAGTACTGGCTACTAGGATTCACTTGGGGTTGAGCCATAATGGGACAGACATTCGCCATGTGGTCACCACCGCATGTATAGCATCTTTTCACTGGGGCAAACCTTGGGATTTGTTTGCTAGTTACTCCTAATTTCTGGGCCACTTTCTCTGCGAGTTCCTCAATTGATGTGGATTGCATGGAAGAGTGACTAGATGCACTGTCTGAATCTTTGTAAATTTTGGACAGCTCTAGCTCTTCTCCTAGGTTATCTTCAATGTCAATGCATATACGTACACACTCTTCTATGGTCCTAGGGTCCTTCAGATACACGTAGGATCTCAATTTTGGACTCAGTAGTCCATCAAGGAATAAGGCTACTTGTTTAGCAGATGTGGGTAGCTCCGAAATAGGGCACCTTTCAAGATATTGTCTAAATCTTCTCCCTGCAAGCCTCACAGTCTCTTGAGGGGTTTGCTTGAAGCTGTGAATCAGTGAGGAGGTGTTGTGTCTTATGCCACTCTTGGAGAACTCTACAATGAATGCCTCTAGGAGTTGGTCTATGCTCCTGAACTGACGCTCATCTAATGGCTGAAACCATGTAAGTGCCGTGTTCCTAAGGGTTAGACCGAAGGCATTGTACTGTGTGAACAGATCTTCCACTTGTTCAGCTCTCAAGACTTGCTTGAACTCTGCCACATGATCATAGGGATCTCCCGTGCCGTCAAAGTAATTCTTCATGGACTTAACTAGCTGGGTGGGCCTCAAAGTTCTTGTGTGCTCTCTAGGCCTCGGCAGAGGGAATCCATCTACATTTCTTTGGTTCCTGTGGGCTCTATGCATCTCAGGTTCTACCCTATTCGTCTCTGTTCTCGTTCTTTCTCTGCCCGCTGGGTTGGCAAAACTTACTTCTGGTCTATCTCTACTTCTGTCTCTTTGCGTACCATGAGCTTGGGAAGTTCCAGCCCCGGGGTGACCATAGGATACATTTGATCTTGGTTGGGGGAAAATAAATTCACCCTTCCAAGTGTAAGCATGCCTATCATTTTCTGTCACCACAAAGATCCGTTCTGAAGCATGATCTAGGTAGGTCACTCTGCCTGGGCTATCCGGATCCTTAAACTCATAGATCATGATTGTTCCTATATCAATTGGGTGATCCGGTTTATACCTCCAAAAGGCTTCGTCCGTTTCTCGATTGAGAAGCAAATCTATGCACTTGTTATCTTGGGGAACCCACTCAGGCGTGATAATCCTAGTGAGAACTGATTTACCTCGAGGGGTTCTAGGTTCCACTCCCATGTTTCCTTGTTCCAAGTCACCTAAGTCCGCTTCTGAAATTACATTTCCAAATTCATCTGTCCTATCTGGATGACTGGTGACTACGTATATGGTTCCTTCCTTGTCCAGGTATGCACCGTTTTCAAATTTGACAGCTGGGTGCTCTAGTCCTATGGATTGGTCAGGGTTTTTAATCTGGACCACAGATCTTCCTAGGCCATCCTCATAGATGCTAGCACCTAATCGGTTTGTAAGGGCCTTCCACCCTGTACAAATAAGGCACACCTGAACTTCCCGTAGGTCTGTCCATGCCTTGAGACATCTCTGACTCACTGGTATCAGAGCTAGGGTAATGAGAGTGGCGACTCAACTGCTGGGCCCAAGACCTTGCAGTGTGGTTGACACTAGCCTCTGAAGACCTAAGGCTTTGTTTTTCTCTTGCTAGGTGTCGTCCTGATCTAAGGTTCATATGCCTAACTGATTAGCCCGATTTTTTTCCAGAGTACAACCTCGTTGCCGATCAATTGGTACCAGTCACTTGATTCTTTTTAGTTATTCCTCGTGTTTAAAGTCTTGTCTGCTATTACGTCGTCAGGAATACTTGAATGTTCTTCGTACTCTCAGGTTAATCGTTCCACGTTAGGTTCTTTCCTTTATGTTGTCGACAGTACAGAAATTAAGTTTTTAGCTTGAACTTGAGTTTTTAGGTAGTCTTCAACTTGATAGTGGCCTATCGTCGCCTTGACTTACTCCTACTTCTAATCGCTCTTAGCCTAGGCTAGGAATAGACGAAGAGGAGTTGAGAATATTCCGACCTTTCTTGCCGAACCTTGCTCTTTAGTGCTCGAGAAGTTGATTCTCAAGCGTGTGCCACTCCCTTGCTTGGATACTCTCAATTGCTCCTCACTAGGCCTGCATAAATCCCAAGATTAGCTCCAAGTAGACCTTTCAATTGACAGACAATTTATTTCAGACACTTTTTTAATGACCCTTGTTCCCCCTTTTGCATTGTTAGAAATTTACTCTAGAGCTCCCTTGGTGTTCCTACCCCTCAGTGTGTCAACTTCCAAATATCCTATCCGAAAATCAACGCGTTATTCTTATAAAAAACAGTTGAGGGCGTGTAGTATATGTCCCGAGCTTTCCGACAAGCCCTAGAGCTCAGAAAATGGATTTCGTATGAAAAAGTTATGACCGTTCAGGGTTTAGGGGGTTAAATAGACAAACAGATACTATCAGGGATTTTAATGCATTTTCTAAGGCCTTTGTAAGTATATGAATACTTGAGAGTGCAAATATGCCCAAAATTTAGCCTAAATTTCCAAAAATTTACACCTTAATTTTTTTGCCGAAAATGTCTGTCTATCGCGATAGACGGTGTCTGTCGCGATAGACACAATCTATCGTGGGGGCTGTCTGTCGCGATAGACGGTGTCTGTCGCGATAGACAGTGTCTATCGTGGAATTCTGTCTGTCGCGATAGACGGTGTCTGTCGCGATAGACGGTGTCTGTCGCGATAGACGGTGTCTATCGTGGATTTCTGTCTGTCGCGATAGACGGTGTCTGTCGCGATAGACGGTGTCTATCGTGGATTTCTGTCTGTCGCGATAGACGGTGTCTGTCGCGATAGACGGTGTCTATCGTGGATTTCTGTCTGTCGCGATAGACGGTGTCTGTCGCGATAGACGGTGTCTATCGCGATAGACGGTGTCTATCGTGGATTTCTGTCTGTCGCGATAGACTGTGTCTGTCGCGATAGACGGTGTCTGTCGCGATAGACGGTGTCTATCGTGGGGGCTGTCTGTCGCGATAGACGGTGTCTATCGTGGATTTCTGTCTGTCGCGATAGACTGTGTCTGTCGCGATAGACGGTGTCTGTCGCGATAGACGGTGTCTATCGTGGATTTCTGTCTGTCGCGATAGACTGTGTCTGTCGCGATAGACGGTGTCTGTCGCGATAGACGGTGTCTATCGTGGATTTCTGTCTGTCGCGATAGACTGTGTCTGTCGCGATAGACGGTGTCTGTCGCGATAGACGGTGTCTGTCGCGATAGATAGTGTCTGTCGCGATAGACTGAAAAAATGCAAATTTTTGAAAAACTTCTAGTGATCTAGAGTGCCCACAAGGTGTAGGTTACAGTGGTAATCATGCATTCACAAAATGTTAAGATTTTCTGTCTGTCGCGATAGACAGAGACTGTCGTCCCGGGACCTGTGCAGAGCCTGTCGTACCTGCGCACACTGCTGGGGATGATGGTACAGCAAAAAACCTGCAAAATAGCTCAGAAAACATGCAAAAACAGCACATGCAAGTTCGCTCTCTCGCTCTCTCTCACAAGTGAAATGAGGGAAATGAGGTGGAGGTGGGGATATAGTCAAAAAACTGAAATTTTCGCGATGATGGAGATGGACGTGGGAGATGGTGATGATGATGATGGTGAAGAAAGTAAAAGAAAATCGATGAGAGTGAAGAAAATACCTACAACTCCAACGCGTCAACTCTACGTCTTACCATCACACGCTCGTCCTCAAAGCTCGATCCCCGGCAACGGCGCCAAAATTTGGTGTAGCTCAATGATGAGTAGCACCTCCTTTAATGTCAATCCGGGAAGACGTGAGGATGGTATGACGACCTCGAGCAAGTGGCGGCACAAGTGCGTGAGTGAGAAGCACACAAGCATGCACACACATACACACACACGCGCACACACGGCAAGACAAAGAGTGAGAATCAATGGAGCTTTTAGATTACTTTCAAAATGCTCTTACAAGTTCGTTTCAATTACAATCCCCTCAAAAATGAGCTCTCTAGCTCTTTTTATAGTTTTTGACTAGCTTTTGGCCCTGTCCAGACCTAGTGTCCGGCCTAGTTAAAAATTAGGTTCCAGGGCTTATTTGAGGGCTCAAACGAAGTCTAAAAATTATGAAATTTGGTACGATGGTACTTCTAATACTCCTCAAGCTCGAGGACTCCTCGGCTTGCACAAAATGGAGTCTAATCTACCAAAAACGGGATTTACAATGTTTGTGTAGTGATTAAAATCACTTGGGTTGTACATAATCTATGGAAAAAAATGATCTGGCCTTGTTGCCGTATTGTGCATGACTCCTTTATTGCTTTGTATGCCAACAGCATCCAACCTCAAAATGATTTTCCCAAGACGTTCTCAAAAGCCTTGACTTGTTTGGAACTGTTAGAATCTATAAATAATTCCTAAGAGTTTTACTTCAAACTCTTTCAAGAGAACTTTTTAGATTCTTCATCCATTGATCTTAAAGCAATTTTAGATGGATGAAGGAATTCTCTTTAACTTAAGTGTCTTCTAAAATTGAAAGGGTTCTATACAAAACATCCATCTTTTGATGTTTAATTTGGTTATCCATTCCATCTAGCTAAACCTAATCTAGGAGTGATGTTGAAGATTCCTTCCAAGTCAAATCCAAGTTCTGGAAAAGCGAGAAGGAAGAACCAAAACTTGATGTAACCAGTTCAACTTCTGAAACATTAAAATGATTTGAGTCAAATCAGATGAGACTCAAAACTTTAAGGATTTAATCTAGCTAATGGTTCAAAGGATTGTTTCTATCTTTATGAGATTGAATTTAAATTCTCAAGAAGATCCATTGGGTAAAGTTTAAACCATCATCCATCTACTAAACTCTAGTGGTATAAAACATTGGTGTCTCAAGCCACTGAGTTTTGATGATGTTCAAATTTACTCTCAAACTATGATGCTTCAAATATCTTAATTAAGAAGTAAGTCCTTTTCAATCTCTTGAGACTCCTATAGACTGGAATACCTAGTCTAGTAAAAATCTCTTACTTTAGGAGATTGATTATCTCATTGTACTATCAACAAGATGTTTTGGAGTAACTTAGTCTAACCCCAATTTCGTAGATAACTAAGTCAATCTTTTTCAATATCTCTAGATACATCTTTATTCTAAAAGATATTAACTTACTTAGTTGTATTTGTCAACTAAGTGTGCTATCCGAGATTGACTCAGTCATACTTACCTTCTTGAAAGGATCTTTCCAAGTTCTCTCTCTAGAAATCCATGTAGCATTTATGATAAAGAACTACAAAATCCTTAAAGAGACTACATTATCTCTTACTGAAAATTTTTATGAAGGTCTAGAAAGTGATTTCATTTCACGATCTTCGAACTTTCTTAGTTACTTGATATGGTCATATTCTTGACCAACCTATACTTCATTTTTATCTATGAAGTTTTAGTTTCTATTGGAATGGAGTTTCACTCCGACTCATGAGCCCAAGACTAAAAGATACTTATCATATCAAGGTGTGATGTCCCATACCATCATTCCTACATTAATGTGAATATAAAGGATAGTGTCCCATACCACTATACTTTATATCCAACATTGATGTGTGAATGATATTTATCTTAAAGTCTAGAAGCTCAATCTAACTATAGAGTACCCTTTACTCAAATTCCTTTTGAAGTCAAGGGATTACCTCTATGTTTTCATCTTGCTTGGGTTTCTAAGATTTCCAACATATGATCACTCTATGATCCTAATTATTCCTTAACTCATATTGGAAGATCTAAACCTTTTGATGAAATAAATATCCATCCTAATAGAATAAACATCCATCCTTTCTTTCTAAGGTTTTGAGTGTGATTCCAAGTGTCTCGAATCATATTCAAGATCTAGCTAGTTCTTCCTTAACTAACTTGAAGTGACAAGAGATTACTCTTGCCTTTTAGATTCCTTTGTTTATCCAAAGCTTTCAAAAAGCTACCCTAGGGTTTTCTAGGAATCTCATTTACTACTTAAGTCTAAGCATCTTCTAATGCTTTTGTATTTCCCTTGAAATCCCTTTAAGAGTAGGTGAATACAAGTTTCACCTTCCCGAGACTTAAGTATCATTTATCAAAGACGCAGACTGCGCATTTTGTATATTCTCTCCTTCTTACTTCCCTTTAGAGAAGTATAAGATTTGGCATGCTTTATTCGAGCTCGTGGTTTACAACCACCTTTTTTAAAAAAATCTTTTGTAATGTTGTTGGGATCCCAAAGTTAGATTTAGCATGCCATGAAGCTGCTTTCTAAGGAACTCATTGTTTAGCCATTTTCTAAGTTTCTATTTATGGAATTTTGTACCACTTCTTGATACGTTTTGGTACTTTCTTCCCCCCTTTGAAGAGTTTTCATCCTCGAAAACTGTGAAATCTATGGCTTCATTCACAAGTAGAGAGTCAGTTCTCTGACTCCTCCCAATATTGGACTATTCAAGCAATCTTATACTTGAGTAGAACCTAAAAACTTTCTAGAAGATTTAACAGAAATAAATTCTAGTTTTGGTTTCTTTTAGAAAATCTTCTAGAGGTAGCTCAATGACCACTTGTCCTAACTTTCTCATGAACTTCCTCTTGACTTTATGGGAGTGCTCATGAGATCTCATGTTTTATGCCTATCTGTGTTAGGACATGGGCTTTAATTTTCAATGCTAATCAAAGCATAAGAGGTTTGAAGGTACTATCAAATAAGAAAAATATTTCCATTTCCTCATTGTACCTATAGAACTTTAAGTTCCTTCCATTAAAAACCGTTGCATCTGCTAAGGAAATCCTTCCTTGACTTTCTTGAGATGCAAATCTATTGAATTAATGAAGCCTTCAATTAAATTGGAATTTTTTCCAAAAGGAGAGAGCTTTCAATTTTCATGATGCCTTGAATACTTTTCACCATTCATGTTGGTGAAAGTAATATTTGCTCATAATTGGTTTTCATCAATGTCTTTGATGGCATCAACTTAATAGAGCTTTATGTGAGACTCTTGAAACCATTCTAGAGTGTTATCATATTTAGGATATGTCAAGAAGAAATCTTTTAGAACCTTTTTCAATTAACTATCTCTAAGTATGTCTTATACTTATAGTAGTATTGTAGGTTCTATGAAGTAGTGTAAGAGTGTGGCAACTTTTTTGAGATATCATCTTTGTTATTGATGACATTCAATGTATTCGGGTGTCATCTTCTTAAGATATCTCATCAAAGTCTTGTTTTGGAACCATCTCTAAGTATCTGTTATAGGTAGAATTAGCATTGAGTATGCCAACTTCTCTAATATTTATGTATACATGCTATTTTGATCATGTCAAAGAAAGCTTCGCTTCGAAAACTAAGTTGTCGAGGAGCTTAGATATATTCATGTATACCTTGCTTGAGGCTAATGTTTGTATTGAAAGAATTGAACTTGAGAATTTTTCTAAGTTACTTAAGAACTTAGATGTGTTCGGGTACTGTTCATTTCATTTCTTCCTTGCCATTGACTTGGTAAGGGAATTTCTCCTTAGGTTTATTTCATTGATGAGCAAGACATACTCATTACTTAATGTATAATTTTACATTAAGCATGGGTGTCACTTTAGGAAGGAATCTCTAGGAATATTACTCACAAAATTTTTGCTGACATAATTTTTGCAAATACCTTAAATTTCCTTTTTCCTAAAGTTCTTTCTCCTAATTAAACTTTCTATTGCTATTTGTTCACTTAATTATTTTCATTATGTAAGAAAATAAAAGTGAATCCTAAAGTTTATGCATATACCTACATGCAAATGCATGTATGACATACAGAATCCAAGCAACCTGATGATTCTATTATGCTAAGCATTCATGCATTCCATGATTATATGCTCCTTTTTATGCACAAACATGTGCTTGCTTTTCAAGCATCCTCATGTGGATGCACGTGTTGTTGTGCATTTGGAACATTTCTAAGAAAAAGAAGACTTGACATGTGTACCAAAGAAAACTTACGATTTCTGCATTGAAACTATCTCTTTTCAAGAGAAAATGCACAAAGAATCTTTCTTTTTAATGCATAGATGCATGCGAGTGCTTAAGGTGCTTTGAATTCCCTTTCGATCATGCATGTTTGCCTCTTTAAAGGTTAAAATATCTTTCCTTTGCATGTATACTAAAGCTAAATAATCAATAGCTCCTCTATTGTGCTTCAATTATGTATATATGCAAATATAATGGAAACTAAGGCAAATAAACATCATGTTTTTAAAAGAAAAACTTAGCTCTATAATAGCTTCGTCCATCCCTTTCCTTGGAGAAGAGCCATACTCCATTTGATTTCCAATTGCTTCATCCAATCTCACTCAATCATGGTTGGAATGTACCTCAGTTGGACATTAAAACAACATTTCTGAATGGTGACTTGCATGAAGAAGTGTATGTTTTTCAGCCACGTGGCTTTGTGCAGAAAGGGCATGAAAACTAAGTGTGTAGGTTAACGAAGGCATTATATGGTTTAAAGCAAGCACCACGTGCTTGGTATGAGAAGATACATGCCTATCTCGTTGCACATGGTTTTGAGAACAGTCCAATTGAAAGCACCTTATATGTTAAGCATGCTAATGATCTGCTTCTGATCATTGTTGTTTATGTTGAAGACATGCTGCTCACTCGTCCTATTGAGAAGCATATTGTTTATTTCAAGGCTGATTTGCATGCCTCATTTGAGATGTCTGATTTGGGGCATTTGCATCACTATTTCGGCATTCAGATTATGCTAGTTGATGGTGGAATGGCTTTGTGTCAAACGAAATATATTGACACATTATTGCAACATTTTGGCCTTGAAGACTGTAAGCCTATTGCCTCTCCTATGGAGACAGGTTTACAGTTGAGTCTTCATGATGTTGGAGATGCATTTGATGTTGTTCTCTATAAGCAGGCTGTTGGATGCTTGATTTACTTATGCATTACTCGGTCAGATATTCAGTTTGTTGTCTCATAGATGAGCAGGTTTATGCATTGCCCAGGAGTCACACATTGGAAGGGGGTTAAGCGCATCTTTCGCTACTTGAGTGGTACTCGGCTACTTGGGTTGTTTTATCCCAAGGGGGGATCACTACTGCCAAATTTGCATGCTTTTTCTAACTCAGATTGGGCTGGTTGCTATGACACTCCTACGTCCACCAGTGGTTTTTGCTTCATGCTTGGTAGCTCATATATATCTTGGTTGAGCAAGAAGCAGCCTACTATGGCCACTTCCAATTCTGAGGCAAAGTATAGGGTAGCTTTCACAGCGACTGTTGAGTGTGTGTGGCTCAGGGCCTTATGGCTGATTTGGGTGTTGGCCAGTCTTCTGCCACCACCATCTTCACTGACAGTCAGAGCGCATTGGCAGTTGCGAGGAACCCTGTGTTCCATGCTCGCACTAAGCACATTGAGGTGCATTATCACTATGTCAGGGAGAGGTTCTCTGCTGGGGAGATCAGCTTGGCATATGTGCCCACGCAGTAGAACATTGCAGACCTTTTCACAAAGGCTCTGCCTAGGGAGAAGTTTGAAGCTTTCCGCAAAGCTTTGGGCTTACTTCCTTTTGTGGAGTGATTTTCACATAGCTTGGCACTCCTTATACATGAGTGCAAGCTCCTTGTTCACTGCATCACTCCCAGGGGGGATTTGTTGATATATTTACGTAGTGATGTGTGGAACCTACCAGGACCGCCGGGGCACTTTTTTCCCTCTTTAGGAGGTTTTTTCCCCTGGCTTGTATATATGCCTATTGCCCTTATGGGCTACTTATCTTTGTACATTCTCTAGTAATACATTCAGTATTTTGTGTTTGTGCTCCAAGCTTCTTCTTCTTCCTTGTGCTGTTCGCGTGCTTCCGCAGACATCTATCTCCAACAATTGGTATCAGATCAGGTTGTCGCTTCATCTAGGGCACTGTTGCTCTAGCACAATGGTAAGTACCACGTTAAGAAGCTTCACCTCCTTAATGTCAATCCGCGGAAGAGGTAGGAGTGATATGAAGATCGTGAACGTGAGATGATGTGAGAGTGAAGGTGAGAAGCACAAAAATGCACACACACATACACACACACAATGAAGAGACAAGCAAGACACAATGGAAGGTGGGAAATTAGTTCTATTACTCAAGAACACTCTTACAAGCTCAAACTAGCTCTAAGCTCACACTAACCAAAATGAACCAACCTCAAAAATGAGCTCTCTAGCTCTTTTTATAGTTTCTAGACTAGTTTTGACCGGTTTCACATCTAGTGACCGGCCTAGCTAAAAAATAGGTCATAGATGCTATTTGGAAGGGTAAACGGTGTCCAAAAATAACGAAAATTGGTACGCGCATTCTACCTAAGCTCCTCAAGCTTGAGGACTCCTCGACTTGCACAAAATGGAGCTATGAATTACAAAATGGGGTTTTTTCTATATTACATATGTTACCAGAGTGATGAAAATCACCGTTGAATATTTGAAGAGGTAATAAAAAACATAATTGTTTGAAAAAATAATCCGACTGGCTCCCTGCTCCATCTTTACATGCTTCCATGTCGTCTGTGCCTCTGACTGTGCCTCTGACTGCTTCCAACACCCCCCTCCCTCTCGCTTCTGTCGTCCTCGACAGAACCTTGTTGTGCGGTCTGCCGGATGTAGTTTTGTAGGAGGTCGTGAGCGAGGGTGTGCTCAGATACTCGAATGCCTCGGGCCAGATCAGCCTCGAGCTTCTCCCAGTCGATCGGTTGCGGTTCGTCGGGTGGCGGGAGTTGATAATGCGTGGAATAAACCATTCGCTCACAGGCAAAAAGTTGCAATAAATGTGTGGGCCTGCTGATGAATACCTCGGAATGGTATTCCCAAAACCCGGTGGTGAACATCTCTTCAAAGGTTTGTTTGTAGCATGCCGGGAGGTATTTTATCCTACAGTGCCAGGCATAACACACCCGGAGCGATGGCGTTGTGCTCATGTCATATACTAGATCAAAGTTACCATGCTCAAATCCCGGGGTGTTTACATGCGGTGCCTTGATGCGTCGGAAGACTTTAAATATCATTTGCATCATGTCAAAAATTTTGACAGTCATGTGCGCTGCAATATCATCCATATGCTTCAGGCGAGGGAGCCAGTGACGGATTGTAGCCATCATATAACCAACAGTGGGCAACTCGGTGGGCGGCTTGAAGTAGGGGTAATTCAGCCAATCCTGACACTGCCTATTGTTTTGTACTTTGATAGCGAATGCAGTCCAGGAGCGGCGTCGAGGTACTGGTCCCCAGCAAGGATTATACTTTAAGTGTAAGGGCGCTTTCACCCATGTGCTCATCATTTCTGGGTACTCCTTTAAAAGACGTGTACGCCAATCTGGTTGATAAATAGTGCCTTGTTGCGCATCCAGTGGCAAGTCTTCAGGCTCGAACTGGGTTGCATGTGATGGCTTCTTGCCAGTTCGCTTTTCTATGGCCAGCTGGTATTCGGCCATTAGCATGAAGTAAGGTTTGTATTGAAGCTCATGCCCGGATATGTACCTGCGTGGGGCCAATTGAGCAAAGTAGGGAGATTGCAAAATTCGTTCTTCGATCATGGCCATAGCATGTAGCTGGGCCCCGACTCTAGCTGAGTGCGTTGTTCCAATCTCCTCCACAGTCTTCATCCATGCGGGGGTCGGAAGTTCATAGGTCATCTGGCCTTCGGCCGTGACTTGTCCGCCTGGGATGGGTATTGGCTCGTATGCTTCTTCAAACGTTTCCTCCACCGGAATGGTTATGTTCTCGTCGTCAGCTGGGATCTCCGGTGGGGAATCAGGCCGTGGTGGTGCTTCGTATACATCTATGCGTGATTGGAGAGTGGTTACCTGGGCCCGTAATGCGTTTAGTTCCTCTATGAGTTCAGGAGAGGGGTCCACAGGTTCTGGTACTTCCGCTGCCACTGGTAGTTGTTGTGGTGCCGTTTCTCTGAGCTGTAGTAACTTGTGATCTTCTTTTAGCTTCTGATGCTCTTCGTTCATTCGATCGTAGTCCTCTAGCAGTCGAACGTGGTCATCTAGCAACATCCGCATCGATTCGGATGGGATTGCCTTGAATCGGCTAGGACTTAATGGTTGTTCTGGATGGTCCAATGCCGCTTCCAAATTTTCTCTATTCTGCGCTTGGAGTCTCACGTTCTCCTCCTGGGCTGCGGCTAGGTGCCTCCTGAGTAGGCCCATATTTCTGGTCAGCGTCGCGTTCCTAATTGTTTGGGCTCGAAGTAGGTTGTCCAGATCAGCAGTGGCTTCTTTTGTTTTCTCTTCACTTTCTAGCTCTAGCTTATGATATGCCTCTCTTAGTTCTTGGTGTCGCGTATTTAACGAGGCATTCTCGATTGATAATGAATTGAGCTGCTACTGCAATTCATTGGTCGTCCTCTGCAGCTGTTGATAATTGTTGCTCGGAGATGCGAACTCATCTCGTACTTGTGACATGCATGTGAACATTTGTTGAAGTGTAGTGTCTATGGTTGGCGATAATAGTAATGGAGTGCTAAGTGAGGATGCAGTGGAAGGGGAATGGGGAATGGGGTTGGGAAGGTGGATGCAGTGGTGATCGTGGAAAATTGTGACGTACCTAAATATGATGGTGTTGTGAGTGGAGTGGGTGCTGGTGCGGTGGGTGGTGAGATGTCCATGTCATTGGACGTGTCAAGTGCGGTGACTGTGAAAAGCGGTGTGTATGTGGGTGGTTGTGTAGGTGTGAAGACGGGATTTACAAATGTAGAGTAATTTACAGGGGGGATGGCTGGAGCAGCTTGGTAAAAAGGGGAAATAGGGTTTATGGTGGGTTGAGGAGGTGAAACTGGTGAGAATGTTAGTGGGGTTAGAAAGGTGAAAGGGTGTCTTAAAGGTGGGGGAGAGGCTGGAAAGGATGAAGGGGTGAAGGGGTTAACATGTAGACGCGGAGGGTTGGGTGCGGGCATGGTGGCATGAATGGGCGGGGTAAAGGTTGTGGCTATGTTGCCATGGACTGGTGTGGATGTGGGAGGAGCAGGTGGGTGTGCGGGGGATACAGGATGGGTTGGTGAAACATGAGGTGAGAGAGGAGTAGATGGTGTGGATGTTATTTCAAGGATAGTGGTAGTATGTACAACGGTAGTACGTGGCGGGGAGTCAACTAGGATGGCTTCTTCGGTGAAGGATCTTTCCGGCCGTATGCGTGCATCTTGTGCCTGGTGGGATGATTGAGCACCTACCGGAACTCGAATATATTCACCGGGCTTCGATAGCAGCCGAACTCTGCGAGGGTCGTATTGGGGGAGTGGCTTCCTTTGTAAATATCTCAGTGCTTCGACCGGGCCGATGGATTGGACTAGTTCTCTGAACCCTCTAATGTAGACTTCTTCAAACCCTCCGGAGACTAGTTCTTGTTCGATTAGGGCCTGGCTCTCTTCTTCAGTTAATTTCTTTCGTGCCCAGACTTTCTCCATCGTACGATATAATTTCTTGATTGCCAGCGTGTAAGCTGCTGCTTCGAAAGTCTCCTCTTCGTGCGTGCTGGTGTCACCGTGTGCATCGGTTTGTTGGCCTTGGCCGTCTATCTGTCCTTGTTCTTGGGAATCATGCGTGCCCTGGCTGGCTTCATCATCACCTTCGTCATCGTCGGTGGCTGTTCTTTCGTCATCCGAGCTCGACACAGCTTGTCCCTGTGGCAGATCTCGCGGTGTGGTAGGGTAGCTGGGGCGTTCATATTCTTGAGAGAACATTTGTGCCTCTGAAAACTGGAATTCATTTGAGAATGCATCAGGCATCTCAAAATCGAATGTTGTGTTTATTGGTTCTGCCTCCATGTGTGGTATTGGGAAAGAAAAGGCTTCCGCACCAATAGTGGTGGGAGCTTCTGCTGTCGTGGTGGTGGGTTCTGTGGTTGTAGCTGCCTGAGGTGCAACGGTACTAGTAGTGCCCTCCGTGACCACTGGTCTAGACAACCTTATGCGAATAGGTTGTACTGTGGGAGCGGCTTTGGTCGGTGATCGCTCTGGAGGGGGTTGTGGTGATGGTGACTCTGGCACTTGAAGGCAAGGAATAGTGCCTCTCATGCGCTTACCTGCCCGTGTTCTGCTGGGCTTCCTGGCTTTCTTCGTCGTTCCTTTAAATGCCTTCAGCTCTTCTCCTGTTAGTGCACGTTCAATTGGCAAATCATAGGCCAAGCACATATAAACAATTCTTGTGAGTGCACAACATACATTAAGCACTTTCTTTCGTTCCCATCTGTGTTGTGCCAAATACATTTGATCAATGATCCAGCTCGCCAGATCAACAGTCTGAGGTCCGGTACACGCTAAGTACAATCCAAACCATATCCTTTTATGGGGCATGGTGAATCTGTCCTGAGCGGGGAATGCAAAATGTTGCATGCATATCCGTAGCGGTTTTGACAGCTCAAGTGTAATTGCTGAGATCTCCTCCCACTTAGTGACATCCCCACGTTTCATAGGTTCTGGAATTAATCTTTCTCGATCTGTGGGCGTGTGGGTTCCATGAATCTTGATGGCAGCCCTGATTAAATCCTTCGAAAGATAAAACCTTTTGTAAGGTGGATCCTCCACTAAAGAAGGCAAAATAAAAGTTCCTGGGATATCCTTATTCTCTGAGGCCTGCAACGTTGTGATTAAATAATAGCACCTATAAAAGTCGGGTTTGGGCAGGGGATCATTGAAATACTCCGTGAAGCCTGCTCTGGCCCAAACGTGAGTTAACTCCTGGGTGTTCTGTAGGGCTTCGAACTCTCTGGAGAAGAATTGGTATTTTGCCCAAGTGCGGTCATCAAATGTCAAAGTAGATTCAAATATGAAATCCGCGTCCGCTAAGGGTCCTGCAAGTCCCTGAAACCAGTGAGAGTTACGGTGTATCTTTTCTGTGTAGCCCATAGGTGGGTTGTCGATCGGCATGGGCCCTGGAAATCCTTGGAATTCTGGCGGTGGAGCAGTCGGGTGGGATTCTGCTCGTAAAACGTTGAGGGGCACTGCCGCTACACTGGGGCCTGCTCCTAATGGTCCTTCGTCGGTTTGCATGATGACTGGTGTGTTAATGAGAAAGATCTGCTACAAAAGATTAACACATTAGCATGGAAATTAATTATGATCCCATTAAAGTGAGACCGCAATCCCTTTCCATAACTGATGCGTAACCCGTGTAGCCAAGTGCTGTGATGTGATGGATGAAATGCTTCTTGCAGCACTAGTGCAGGTCTCTAGACACCTACACGTTTCAGATCATGCATACATTTCTTGATGAGATGAGATTATGAGTGATGTGTGATGATGGTGGGTGAATTTTTACAAGGTTTAAAGGTTAGTGATTTAGTACAAGGTTGTATGTTAGTCGGGGGGTAGTTAAACCAAGGGTTAGGGGAAGACGGTTGGACATTCTTCGGTATCCATTTCCTAAGAGTCTTTGAGTGGGTGGTGGGTTTCTGCTGAGGGGTCAAAGGTAGTATCGGGTGTGGTGGTGTTGAGGGATGGAAAGATTTGTGAGGGGTATATGTTACATGGCTTAAGGGTTGAGCTATGATACATGGTTTGGGTACCCAAATCTGCGTGGGTGTGGGTCTATGGGTAAGGTATTTCTTGGCGATCCAAATTTGTCGAATGCTCGGACCTGTAGAAGGAGGTCGAGGGGATGGTGGATACTGATTCTGTTTCTGCCCTGCCTTTTTCTTGTCGATCTCTGCTTGGTTGGAGTTCTTTGGTGCTTTTTGTCCTTTTGGCACCCATATTTGTCTGGTGCCGCTTCCTTTGGGTGGCCTAGACTGCTTTCCTTGTTGTGTCTTCTGATACTGCAGTCGGTCTGGGTTCCTTTGTCGTGGTTGACTCCGTCGTGGTTGAGGTAGAGAGGTCGGATGGACGCTCTGCTTTGGAAAAGAAGGGAGATCCAACACTTGCGTGACCTGCCCATTAGGAAGTGATGCGTTCTTTAACTTTAATCTAGGCCAGTCCGCAACAAGTTTGGAAGGGTGAGCACCGCAGGGTGTCGTGCTCATTTGGCCGCTGATGCAACCCACCTGACCACTGATTGTGTCCATCTGCCCTTGCAGTTGGGTAACTGTCTCTTCTAGTTTGCAGGAAGTCCCAGGGAAGATCTCCTGTCGTCCTTCTGATTGACAATTGTCCATAGCCAAGCCCGAGTGGGTTGGTGTAGACGTAACGTGACTGGTCTGATTAAAGATCTTCCGGTCTTCCGTCGCATGTATTTCATAGGGTCTAGGGTTACAGACCTCAATCGGAATGCAGTTAGGGAAGTCAAGCGGTATCACTCGCTTCTGTTCTAAGGTTCCAATCTGTAAGGAGCCTTGTCTAAGATTTAGGTCCACTGAGTGATCGTATAGCCAATCTTGGCCAAGGATTAGGGGTTCTATTAGGTCGTCATCATGGCACACTAGTAGCTTCGCTGTCATGGTCACATCCTTAATGAGGATAGGAAGGTCCACCTCACCCATGCAAGGGGTTTCCATGCCTCCTAGGCCTATGAGGTATGCCTCAATTGGCCGCATTTCTATTCCTGAATCCTTATAGTGGGACCATCTAATCGCACTAGTCGCAGCACCTGAGTCAATTAAAGCCCTGAGTTCTTGGCAAGGGTTGCCGTGCTCTAGCCTAACTGTAATGAATGGTCTCCTGTCCACTATGCTAGGATGAGTGGTCGACTTTACTTGACACATGGCCATGGGATATCTGGGTGATGTTTCCAGATGGTTATAATGTTCTCTCCCTAGTCCTTGTCTTCTTAGCTTCATGCGCTTAATGCGTTCTATGGCTTCTGCCTGAGCTTCAGCTCGTATTCTGTTTTCTTCCTCCTTACGCTTCTTTGCCAACGTGAGTCGTCTAAGCATATCCTCAGTAAGAGGTTCCTGATATAGCTTGACTCTACAGCCACTAATGTAATTAGGCATTATATCTCCTTCTAAGGTGGCTAACTGTACTGCTCCACTAGTCGAAAGTCTGTTAATGATCATAGGTCCATAACCTCGCTTTTCTAACTTCCGTGCGTGCTGTTTCATTGTATACACTAGAACTAAATCTCCTTCTTTTAGGCCTTTATCTTTCACATGTGCATCAAAATATGCTTTCTGTCGCTTCTTTGCTGCGTATATTCCTGCTGCTGCTTTCAGCCTGGTTTCTCCTAATCGTTCCAAGTCCATTATTCTTGCTGATAATTCATGGCCGGTCCACTGATGTTCTTGTGCAACCTTAAGGGTCGGTATCAAGAAGTCCAATGGAAGCACTGCATTCTGACCAAAACCCATCTGAAAGGGAGTTGCATTGAGTACGGTCTTGTAGGCCACTCGATATGCCCAAACAGCGTGGTGTAACTGTTTGTCCCAATCTGAACGTTTGTTGTTCACGAGTTTCGTCAGTACGTTACAAAGTATCTTGTTAGTGCTCTCAGCCTGACCATTGGCCTGAGGATGATATGGTGCAGATTTCTTGTGAATCACCATAAAATCCTGTAACAAATATTCAATGACTTGGTTTAGAAAGTGAGTGCCTCGATCGCTCACTAACTCTATAGGCAATCCATATCTTGTAAAGACATTTTCAAATAAGAATTTTGCAGTCGTGTGAGCATCATTCTTTTTTGTGGCTTTTGCCTCTACCCATTTGGTTAGATAATCTGTGGCAACAATAATGTATTCCGCATGTGTACCTTTTGCAGGGGGGTTAATGGGTCCTACAAAGTCTATACCCCACTTAGAAAATGCACGTCCGCCCATCATGGGTTTCAATGGCATTTCATCTCTGCGAGTAGGAAACTGAGTTCTTTGGCACACGTCACATCTCTTTACATAGGTATGAGCATCCATGTGAAGAGTGGGCCACCATAATCCTGCAAAGAGAATGGCTTTGATTATCCTATCTGGTCCAAAGTGACCTCCTGCAACACCTTGGTGTGCAGTCTCTAGTATGCTCAGATAATCGCTTTCATGAACACACTGTCTTAGATATCCATCTCGTCCTCTTTTGTATAAATTATCGCCAATAAGTGAATAGTCTTGAGCTTCCTGCTCTAGACTGCGTTGTCGAGCTAAGGTCATGCCTTGAGGGAATGTGTTCGTCCTCAAGTATGTCACTAAAGGTTCACTCCAGTCTGGTGTGAGAGACACATGATATAATGTAGCGTGCTCTAATGGTGGTCTTTCACAGCAAACATGGCATTCCTTACACAACTTGTAGACATCTACTTCCATCGTAGGCCAATATACTCCTAATCTCTGCAGAGTCTGTAATGTTCGATGTTTTGAATGATGTTGCTTTAGTGCACCTACGTGTGCTAATTGCAACCAATTCGCATGTTCTGATTCATCTACACAACAGGCAAGAATCTTTTGATTATCTTGTTTATATATGCTTCCTGCCATTATTTGGTACCTCTGAGACTTGGTAATCTCTCCTTCTTTGATCTCTATCCTAGGATTCTTGGGTCCGTATGTCAGAATAGGGACTATAGGCTTAGCCCATTCTGGTGCTATCTCAAGGTTAAACAGGTATGCATCTGGTAATTCATCCGCTACCCCTTGAGGAGCTTCTCCTGAGGTTAATCTTGAAAGGTGGTCAGCTCTAAGATGTGTCTTTCCTTTCCTGACTACTACTTCAAAATCATACTCCATGAGTAATAGAAACCAACGTATTAGTCGTCCTGTGTTACATGGTTTGTTGACTAAGTATAATAGGGCTTGATGATCTGTAAAGAACTTAAATTTGTTGGCCAACAAGTAGTGCCTAAACTTCTTTACCGCGTAGATCATCCCTAATCCTTCTCGTTCCGTCGTGGTGTAATTTCTTTCTGCTGCGTTCAATTGTCTGCTCGCGTAAGCTATGGGGAGATCTATATTACCTTCATTCGTGGGTTGTGCTAACACACATCCTAAGGCGTAATTGGATGCATCCACATGTACATGGAATGGCTTACTCCAATCTGGGGTTGTCAATATAGGTGCTGAGCACAAGCGTCGTTTAAGTTCATTGAATGAGTTTTCACATTCTTCTGTCCATTCAAAATTGGTTAAGAGAGAGTACAAAGGCTTGGCTATGATTGCATACATGTGTATGAATCTCCTATAATAACCGCAATGGCCCATAAATGCTTGTACCTCTTTTACATTAGTTGGTCTAGGTAATTCTGCAATTACCTTCACCTTTTCCTCATCCATGGAGATTCCATTTTTTGATACAATGTGTCCTAGAATTTTGCCTTGTCTGACCATGAAAACGCATTTTTCTGGGTTCAAACAAACCTGATATTCTCGACATTTGTCAAATATTTGTCTTAACTCTGGAATATGTGTCTGTCTTACATTTGAATGAGCACATAAGTCGTCGACATAAACTTCCAAGCTCTTGCGTAAGAATTCCTTAAAAACATGACACATGAGTCGTTGGAAAGTAGCGGGTGCATTTGTCAAGCCAAATGGCATTACACGAAATGCGAATATGCCCCATTCAGTGGCAAAAGCCGTCTTGTGTTGATCTTCTGGAGCAATGGCTACTTGGTTATAGCCTGAGAATCCATCAAGAAAGCTGTAAACTTCCTTGCCCGCAACTCTTTCCAATAGATGTTCCGTGATAGGAAGTGGATAACTGTCTCTAATCGTGGCAGCATTAACTTTTTTAAGGTTAATACACACACGCAATTTTCCATTCTTCTTGGGCACAACCACAATGGGAGATACCCATTCGGTGTGCTCAATTTCGTAAATGAATCCTGCTTCTATCAAGCGATCTATCTCCTCTTTAATCTTCGCAGCGTAGTTATCATTATACGTGTACGGTTTCTGTTTTGTCGGTTTTGCATCTGGAGTCATAGGGATTCTATGAGAACAGATATCTGGATCTACTCCTTTCAAATCTTTGTAACTCCACGCAAAAACATCTCTGTATTCGCGCAATAGGGCAACTAGCTCTTCTTCTTCTTCAGTTGTCAAATCATGCCCTATGTATGTGCATTTTTCTTCTTCTCCTTCTATGGCAACTATTATTTTCTTGGTTTTCTCTCGGTTATCATATACTTGTCCGTCATTCACCTTTCTATTAGGCATTCGTACCATGATTCTTCTATCTTCGATTTCATATTTCTTGAAATTCTCGGGTACTTCAAATAAAGATTCTTCTTTTTCTGACATGGTTTCTTTCTTCTTTCTTTTCTTGCCTTCACTCTTGGTAGTCACTTCTGTGGCTAACCTCACCTCATTCGTAATTTCCTCATGTCTCTGAGTGTGAGTCTCTACTTCGTAGAAATATTCTTCCTCTGATGCAAAGGGCGGGTCCATGATAATTGATTCTAAATCAAAATCGCTTGCATCCTCAAATGCATCAGTGTTAGGTTCACACTCTTCTAAAATTGCATCGCACGTGATTGGCTCTATCGTGAAAACTGATATGTCATAGCCATCCTCGTCACAGTGGGGTGTCCATTGTTCTTCATTGATGGCTACATCCATGGTTGCTAGTATTTCTGCCCAACCATGGGGTTCAAACTCTTCGTCTGGGAATACTACGGGTGCATAAGCTGGATCTTGAAGGGTTCGTGGATGTTGTTCTGCACCTAAGGTCCTTGCTTCTAATCGTTCTTCCTCTTGTTTGGCTACTTTACACATCCATAAATGGGTATCCTCATGCAACCAAGAAGGATCTGATTCTAATGAGTGCACGGATTCCGTCTCTACTGGTGTCTTATGGATGGTATTCCATTGTATTGGGGGTACATCTCGATGTGAATAGTCTTTAAGATTGACTTTAGTAGTCACTCCTAAATGTTGCAAGTACAAAGAATTAGTTCCCCAATCTTGTACAATTTGCAACTGACGCATGAATGGTCGTCCCAATATCATCTCGTAAGCACGATTTTTAGCAAAGTCACAAATGGCAAAGGTATGCTCAAATTCCACACCACAAGTGGTGAGGGATATGCTTTCTAGTAAGCCTAACGGTTTTTCTATGTGTCCGTCAGCCATTTGTAGTTTCATCCTGGTAGGTCTGAGTGCTGGCTTACCCCAACGTTTCCACAAAGCGGTGGTAGCTATGGCTACTCCGGCTCCTGAATCTAGGATGGCTTTCGTGGTGTAGCCCTGATGGGTTATTGGAAGATATGTGTTACCTTCCTCTCCTTCGCTTACGTCTCCAATCTTTTCCACGGGTATCTCTGGTACCTTCTTATGTGATCCTATCTGAGAGGGTGTGGTAGCTAGCTCAGGGAATTGATTTGCTACGTGCTTCCACAATTCTGGTTTTACCTTTAACAATTCCTCCAGAGTGAGATTACACTGTACTTTGGTATTCTTGATCACTTCCGTGTTCCTAGGGATCACCGATTCTTCATTCCTCACTATTATCGTGGGTGCTCTCATACTAATAGACTTTGCTTCCCAAGGTCCTGTGAACTGAGGTAATTCTTGTAGAGAATTAGATTCAAATCCTGTGGGTTCACTCAGTTGTTCCATCTCTACCTCATCATATATAGAGGGAATGTCTTGGGGAAATTGTTCCTGCAAGTCATCGATTTCTTGGATAGGAGGATGAGTTCCTAGTTCTTTTCTCCATTTCTCTTCTTGTATTTCTCTCAAAAATTCATGTGAGTACTTATGTATGGAAGACAAGTTGTCTTGACTTTCTGTATTGGGTACTTGAGACAGGGATGGTGCAATCCTTTCCTGTGTCTCTGGGACAATAGGGTTCCTAGACTGATCCTTTTTCTCTTTGCTTTCTATCAAGTGTTCTAGCCTCTCCATTAGTCCTTGAAAGTGTAATTCCGGTTTTGCCATGTTATTCCAATTAAGATATCTAGAGGCTTCGAACAAAGCTTGTGCTAACTCTACCATCTTCATGCAAAGTTTAGTTCTCTCAATTTCTAGATCAGCTCGAGGGTAGTTTTTACTCATTTCTGTTACTTGAGGTCCCTCTTTTAATCTTGCCTGATATGCACGAAACATCATGTCTAGGTCTTCTGGTATGGGTTCCGCTAAAACTGATCCTGATTTTTGAGCTGGGTTTTCTTGGTTTAATTCTTGTGCAGTCAATTCTTGTATTTTGGCTCTAGACTCCCTTAAACTTCCTTCCAACTCACTTATCTTTTTACTCCACTTTCTCTTGATTCTTTCCCTAGAATCTTTCCAAGATTTTGTCTTTTTACTACTCGATTCTGCAACTTCACTAGTTTCGGCTACTTTCTCATGATTAAGCTGTTGGTTTTGTAGGAGCGCCTAGGCTCTTGTTATAGCTTGGATAGGCACGTATGTAGGGTTGGATCCATCTGCGTTGTTTACAATACCTATCACGTGGATCGGTGTCACATTCGAAGTGTTAACTGGGTTCTTAGGACAATCTTTGATTATGTGCTCCTTGCCACAGTCGGCACAAAAGCCTTGTATGTTATAGTACTGTGATTGCCTTGCTATTGGGGGATGTGGACAATCCTTAATGAAGTGATCTCCTTGGCACCTAAAGCATGGTCCTCTAGGGCCCTGTGGTCTTTGTTGTCTCAATTGGGGCCGTGGGTTTGGGTTTGCGTACATCACATTAGCATAGTCTGGCTCCCAACTAGGTTCCATTGGTGGACTATCATAATGATATGTCTCCACATGTTCTGGTGACTCCGTGTAATAAGCGGGTGGACTAGTTACATGAGTAGAGTCAAAACTGTTTGAGTTCGGGTCACTTTCGGTGATCAAGGGTGAAGAAGGCACTAAGGCCCTACTTAGGTTCTCTTCTGCAGCAGCGTATTTGGCTGAGATGACATTCGCCGGTGGGGGTGGCTGCTAAGCTAAGACGGGTTGAGGTCTCTGTTGAGCCTGGTATGGGTAGTTCTGGGGAGGCCTATAGTAATAAGGCTGAGCATTGTATTGGCCTTGATACCTACCTGGCTGCTGGTATGTTTGCGGGTAGTTCTGTCTCACGGTTTGTTTGTTGTATGGGCAGTCCTGAGCCGTATGATTCGTATATCTCCTCTCAATTGTACAGTATTGGCCACTAGGGTTGGCTTGAGGTTGAGGTGCATTGGGACACATGTTTGCCAAATGATTTCCACCACAAGTGTAACAACGTACATTAGTTGGTAGCTTGGGCACCTGTTTACTAGAAACTCCTAGTTTCTGGGCCACTCTTTCTGCTAGGTCCTCTATTGAATTAGACAATTTTGTGGATGCTAGAGAAGAACAATCTGAGTCCTTATAGACCTTTGAGAGTTCTAATTCCTCTCCTAGGTTGTCCTCGATGTCTATACATATTCTTACACATTCCTCTAGCGTTCTGGGTTCTTTTAGGTACACATAGGAGCGTAGTTTAGCGCTCAACAAGCCATCTAAAAACAAAGACACTTGCTTAGCTTGTGAGGGTAGCTCTTGCATTGGACATTGTTCGACATATTGTCTGAACCTACGTCCTGCCAGTCTTACTGTTTCCTGAGGGGTTTGTTTAAAGCTATGAATCAACAAAGACGTGTCGTGTCTAATCCCACTTTTAGAGAATTCAGTGATGAATGACTCTAAAAAGTGATGGATGTCTCTAAATTGCCTTTGTTGCAGTGGTTGAAACCAAGTTAAAGCGGTATTCTTTAACGTTAGTCCAAATGCATTGTATTGCGTGAACATGTCCTCGACTTGTTCTGCTCTTAGTACTTGCTTGAATTCTGCGACATGGTCATAGGGATCTCCTGTCCCATCAAAATAATTCTTCATTGATTTTACTAATTGAGTGGGTCTCAATACTCTTGTGTGTTCGCGTGGTCTAGGTAGAGGGAAATCATCTCTACCACCTAGTATTCCATGATCTCTTTGTCTATCCGCTCTATTAGTGTTCGTGGTTGTTCTATCTCTCCCTATGGGGTGATTAAAGCTTACTTCCGGTCTCTCTTTATTTCCTTCTCTTTGATGTCCATGGGCTGAGGAGGTTCCTGCCCCTTGTTGACTTGTATTCATGTTCGTTCTAGATGGAGGGAATATCAATTCACCTCTCCATGTGTATGTGTTTTTAGCGCGCTCAGGCACCACAAAGACTCTTTCTGAAGTCTCATCCAGGTATACAACCTTTCCAGGTGTATCTGGGTCCTTGAATTCATAAATTGTAATGATGCCTATCTCACCAGGGTGTTCCTTTCTGTACCTCCAAAAGGCTTCATCTGTCTCTTTATTTACGAACAACTCGGTGCTCCTGTTATCTTGAGGGATCCATTCTGGGATGAGTACTCTTGTTAATACGGATTTCCCTCTCGGTGTTCTAGGTTCTTCTAACGGTTCTTTTCCTTGAAATTTCGCTTCCGTCTCTAATTGAATTGTGCCAAACTCATTAGTATCGTTTGGTTGCGTACTTAGAACGTACATGGTTCCTTCCTTGTCTATGTAAGCGTCTCTCTCAAATTTCACCACTGGTCTTTCCAATCCAATGGGTTGATCAGGGTTGTGCAGTTGCACCACTTGCCTTTGCAAACCATCCTCATAGATGCGAGCACCTAATCGGTTGGTTCGGAGAAACTCTAGCTGCGTTCTATAGGGTCCTTCTGGCTTTTCTAGGTATGCTACATGAGACCCTCCTTCTGGTTTGTCTGCGCTAAATGCCATTTCTGATTCGCTAGTCTCTGAGCTCTCGTAGGGGTAATTACTATTCAATTGCTGAGCCCACGATCGTGCAGTAGTCCTTACACTTGCCTCTGATGATCTAAGGCTTCGTCGGTCCGACTTTCTATGTGTCTCCCTGATCTAAGGTTCATTAATTTTCTTCCTTGCTCACTCAATTACACACTTAGATCGTCAATGGTTCTTTGTTATTACTTTCTTAATTCTTTTTAATTTTCTTTGGATTCTTGTCTTAATATATGCGTCAGGAATTCGATTTTCCGTTATAATTTTGAATTCTCGTTTCGTCAGACTTAGGTTCTTTTCTTTAGGTTTTCGTCACGCACACCTTTACTTGTAGTCTTAAACTTGAAAGAATTAAGTGTCTTGAACTTGAGGCGTTCCTTATCGTCTTAAATCCACAATGCTAACGTTTAGCCTAAGCTAAGAATTGGCTGAGGGGGTTGAGTAATCTTCCAACCTCGAGTCGGCTTTTCTGGTTGCTCTTGATGCCCTGTTGCCCAAGAAGCCGCGCTTCCCAAGCTTTACTGTCTTCACTGCCTTGCTTGCTTGCCTTTGATTGCCTTTGCTAGACCTGGAAAATTCCAATATTAGACCAATTCACAGGATGATCAAACACTTGAGTATATTCACCTTTTAAGTCCCTTCCCTTTTTGCCCAAATTTTTAATACTTGCCCCCTGACTTCCTAGTCCCAAACTAGGTGAACCTCACGAGCTTTCTAACGAGCTATTAAGCTCAAAAAATGGACTTCGGATGAAAAAGTTATGAGCGTTCAGGCCCTGGGGGGTAAAAACTGACAATCAAGTTTTCCTTCAAATATGAGCTAAGGGGTCTCCTATGAGTCTAATGGTCCAAAAATTTCTCAAAAATACCCCCAAAATTGGTCAAAAATTGGAGCCCAAAATTTGCGATGGGGGTGCACAATCGCGATGGTCTGGGACCGTCGCGATGGTCCAGGCGAACCGTCGCGATGGCGTGGGATTTGGACAGTCGTGATGGTGCGAAAAGGCGAACCGTCGCGATGGCCCGAAATGAACGATCGCGATGGCGTGAGGTCGAACCGTCGCGATGGCCCGAAGTGAACGATCGCGATGGCGTGGAAATGGACCGTCGCGATGGTCCAAAAAACGAACCGTCGCGATGGCGTGATCAGGCGGACAATCGCGATGGCCCGGTCAACGGTCAAAGGCGGACCGTCGCGATGGTCCGAAGTGAACCGTCGCGATGGTCACAAGTGCGATGGCGTGAGCCTATCGCGATGGTCCGATTTTGGGCTGTCGCGATGGTCCGAAAATGAACCGTCGCGATGGTCTATCGTGACACGTGGCACTGTCGTGGCGATGGCGTGAGCCAATCGCGATGGTCCGGGGTCAGCTGAACAATCGCGATGGTCCAAGTGGACCGTCGCGATGGCTCAAGTGAACCGTCGCGATGGTCCGAAAAGCGAACCGTCGCGATGGTCCGGCCGAGCCGTCGCGATGGCTTGAGCCTATCGCGATGGTGCGACACAATCGCGATGGTCCGAGCCAATCGCGATGGTCCACCAAAATGCGAATTTTCGAGATGCGCCTGTGGATTCGTAGATGCGCAAGGGTCGCCTACCTCGTGGTGTGGTCGCCTACCAAAAATTCTGAAAGTTACAGACCATCGCGATGGTCCGCCACACTCGGCAGATCTTTGACAGAGAGTAAATTTTTACCTTTTCCAAGCTTTCCTGATGCACTGGAGCTCTGTACCTGCAAGAAAACTCAAGAAAACACAAGCACACACAAGCACAAAAGTTCTCTCTCGCTCTCTCGCATGCACAAATGAGGGGAAATGAGGTGAATGGGTGGATATGGTGAATTTTCTGATTTTTTTGGAGGTGAAGATGATGATGCGATGATGAAGATGGAGTGTGGGGAAGGTGAAAAACACTAAAAGCTAAGTAAAAACAACAACAAAAACTGAATTTTTTACCTTCCAACGCCACTTCTTGCTATACTCTTACCATCACACATTCGTCCTAGAGTCGATCCCCGGCAACGGCGCCAAATTTGGTGTTGCTCTAGCACAATGGTAAGTACCACGTTAAGAAGCTTCACCTCCTTAATGTCAATCCACGGAAGAGGTAGGAGTGATATGAAGATCGTGAACGTGAGATGATGTGAGAGTGAAGGTGAGAAGCACAAAAATGCACACACACATACACACACACAATGAAGAGACAAGCAAGACACAATGGAAGGTGGGAAATTAGTTCTATTACTCAAGAACACTCTTACAAGCTCAAACTAGCTCTAAGCTCACACTAACCAAAATGAACCAACCTCAAAAATGAGCTCTCTAGCTCTTTTTATAGTTTCTAGACTAGTTTTGACCGGTTTCACATCTAGTGACCGGCCTAGCTAAAAAATAGTTCCTAGATGCTATTTGGAAGGGTAAACGGTGTCCAAAAATAACGAAAATTGGTACGCGCATTCTACCTAAGCTCCTCAAGCTCGAGGACTCCTCGGCTTGCACAAAATGGAGCTATGAATTACAAAATGGGGTTTTGTCTATATTACATATGTTACCAGAGTGATGAAAATCACCGTTGAATATTTGAAGAGGTAACAAAAACATAATTGTTTGAAAAAATAATCCGACTGGCTCCCTGCTCCGTCTTTACATGCTTCCATGTCGTCTGTGCCTCTGACTGTGCCTCTGACTGCTTCCAACAGGCACCGTCGACACTCCTCCATTTGCAGTCTCAGATTCGCACGAAATTTGGTGAGCATACTTAGGGTGTTTCAGAGATCAAAACACCTTTGTTATGTGGTGCTGAAATCGCGATCTGAGCTCGTTTCAGCCTCCGAATGCATTATCGTAGTGCTTGTGCAGGCTATTTCGTCTTTCTGTGCCAAAGGTATGTACCAGTTTCTGTTTGCCAGTATAAGCGTCTCAAAGTCTGCTACAGGTCTAGCAAAAATCGTTGGGGCAGTTTTGTTCAACTTTTTGAGATACAGTCAATTTTTCTGCATCAAGGTATTTTAGTCACTGGCCATGGCTGAAAGCAGTGATGTATTCCATATGGTGGCTGTTGAGGATAAGTTGGATGGTACCAACTACCCATTATGGGCTTATATGATGCAACATGTATTGGTTGCAAAAGGATTGTGGAACATTGTGCAAGGTGTTGAAAGACGTCCTGTTACACCTCTGACTACAGGTACTGCAAATACAGGTGCTGGAGCTGATGAAGATGGTGTCGAAGATGATATTCCGCAGATTCTTGTTTGTGTTGTTATTTCTGTTGCACCTACTACAGAGCAGATTCATTGGGATGGCAGAGATGCTCAGGCACATGCATTCATAGCTTTGTATGTCAAATGTGCCATTATTCCTCGTATTGAGCACGCGTTGATAGCTTTGTGTGTCAAACGTGCTAGGAATGAGGCTCGTGTTGCTTACCTCCAAAAACAGTTGGAGAGTGAGCACATGAATGAAGGTGATTCTATGGACAATTTTCTAACAAAGATCAAAGACTTGAAGGAATAGTTGATTTCTGCTGATGAGGTTATACCAGATAGCTCACTTGTGCAGACAGTTCTGAATGGTCTTCCTGATTCATATCAGAGTTTTGCTTCTACTCTTCGATTGATGATGAAAGGCAATCCAAATGTGTTGTCATTTGAGGAGTTAGTCTCTGTTCTGTTGCAGGAAGATCAGTCCAGGCAAAACAGGTCCATTATGCGAGTTGCAGATCAAGATTTCTTGGCTAGTCAGAAGGGCAAAGGAAAATGGAGCTCTTCAACTAGTAAGCAGAAATCTGCTAATTCTGCATATTTGAAGAAGGAAGATAAAGATAAGAAGAAATCAGAAAACCAGAAATTGCTTTGTAAGTACTGTAAAGGGAATTATCATATCATAAAGAACTGTCCAAAACTGGCTGCTAAAGAGGCAAAGAAGAAAGAGGCTGGAATGGTTGTTGTAGAGGCCTCTACACCAAAAACAAAGTCTGCAAATCTTGTGCAGGAAGAAGAATGGGCGTTTACTATGTCTATAGTTTTGACCCATCCTCTCATGACCAATGCATGTCTGCAGTAGACTCAGATGTTTGGTACTTTTGACAGTGGGGCGACCAAACATATTACCTCGCAGCGCAGTTTCTTCTCTTCACTCGAGCCTGCCCCTACAGGGAATACTGTTACATGCGCCAACAACTCCTCTTATCCTGTTATGGGAGTTGGTAAGATCATTTTGACAAAGCTTTGGCATGCACGCTTTGGTCATCTGAATTTTGCTAGTTTGCTACGCCTGTAGAAATCTAAAATGGTGTCCTCTTTGCCCAAACTTGAGGCACCTAGAAAACATGTTTGTGAAGGCTGTATTTTGGGCAAAATGCAGCGTTCCTCCTTTCCAAAAGATCGTTCAGTTCGGGCTACACAGAAATTGCAGCTTGTACATAGTGATGTTTGTGGTCCTATGCAGAAACCCTCTTTTGGAAATTACCTTTACTTCGTGACTTTCATTGATGATTTTTCCAGGAATGCATGGGTATATCCACTCAAAGTAAAGTCCTAAGTGTTCATGTGCTTTAAACAATTTTTGGTTTTGGCTAAAAATCTGTCAGCAAGTAAAATGCGCACCCTCCGTTCTGATCGAGGGGGGGAATATATGTCTTCTGATTTTAATGCATTTCTGGCTGAACGTGGGATAAAAGACCAGTGTACAGTGTCGTATACACCTCAACAGAATGGAGTTGCTGAACGAAAGAACAGGTCACTCATGGAGATGGCGAGGTGCATGGTCAAGAGTTAGGCTTTACCACATAGTTTCTGCCTTGAGGCTGTCATGTGTGCAGCATATGTACTGAACAGGTGTCCCACCAAAGCGCTGTAGTCTATCACTCCATATGAGGCTTGGCATGATCGCAAGCCATCTGTTGCTCATCTGCGTGTTTTTGGTTGTTTGGCATATGCACTAGTGCCTGAACAACATCGCAAAAAATTGGATGATAAGGTAGTAAAATGTATTTTTGTTGGGTACAGTTCTGAAAGTAAAGGCTATCGTCTATATCATCCACAGAATACTGTTAGCTCCAAACACATGTATGATACTTTGATGCCTCTTTTTACAGGTGGACAGTCTAGTGCTGGTCCTAATGAGGCAACTTCTCAACCTTTGCAGGTTTCATATGATGATGCAGATCATTCCATTTCTGATGCAGATTTACATGATGCGCTTGTTGATGAGAGAGTTGATATTGAGGAGGCAAAAACTATGTCAAAATGGCTGGTGCAGACTTTGCGTGACAGTAAATTAGATGCACCTTTGTCATATCATACTCGTTCAGGCTCTCATAGTGCCTCCTTTGCATCAGATTGCTATGCTATGGCTGCGTCTAGTCTCTGTGATGAGAATGAGCCTATTTCTTTTGATGAATCACAGAATTCAAAAAATTGGATGGCTTCTATGCAATCTGAATATGATGCTATAATGAACAATGGTACATGGTCTTTATGTGACTTGGCTCCTAGCAAGAAGGCCATTGGCACTAAGTGGGTATACAACCTGAAGCGTAAACCTGATGGTACAGTTGACAGGTATGAGGCTAGGCTTGTTGCAAAAGGTTATGCACAAGAAAGAGGCATTGATTTTGATGAGACCTTTGCACCTACATGCCGTATGACTACTGTTCGGAGCATTTGTGCACTTGCAACCCATCATGCTTGGAATGTACATCAGTTGGACATTAAAACAGCATTTCTGAATGGTGACTTGCATGAAGAAGTGTATGTTTTTCAGCCCCGTGGCTTTGTGCAGAAAGGCCATGAAAACCAGGTGTGCAGGTTAAAGAAGGCATTATATGGTTTAAAGCAAGCACCACGTGCTTGGTATGAGAAGATACATGACTATCTGGTTGGGGTTTGAGAACAGTCCAACTGAAAGCACCTTATATGTGAAGCGTGCTAATGATGTGCTTCTGATCATTGTTGTCTATGTTGACGACATGCTGCTCACTCTTCCTATTGAGAAGCATATTGCTGATTTCAAGGCTGATTTGCATGCCTCATTTGAGATGTCTGATTTGGGGCATTTGCATCACTATTTCGGCATTCAGTTTATGCCAGTTGATGGTGGAATGGCTTTGTGTCAAACGAAATATATTGACACATTATTACAGCGTTTTGACCTTGAAGACTGTAAGCCGATTGCCTCTCCTATGGAGACAGGTTTACAATTGAGTCTTCATGATGTTGGAGATGCATTTGATGCTGTTCTCTATCAGCAGGTTGTTGGATGCTTGATTTACTTATGCATTACTCGGCCAGATATTCAGTTTGTTGTCTCACAGATGAGAAGGTTTATGCATTGCCCAGGAGTCACACATTGGAAGGCAGTTAAGTGCATCTTTCGCTACTTGAGTGGTACTCGGCTACTTGGGTTTTTTTATCCCAAGGGGGGATCACTACTTCCAAATTTGCATGCTTTTTCTGACTCAGATTGGGCTAGTTGCTATGACACTCGTGTGTCCACCAGTGGTTTTTGCTTCATGCTTGGTAGCTCATGTATATCTTGGTTGAGCAAGAAGCAGCCTACTGTGGCCACTTCCACTTGTGAGGCAGAGTATAGGGTAGCTTTCACAGCGACTGTTGAGTGTGTGTGGCTTAGACGCCTTATGGCTGATTTGGGTGTTGGCCAGTCTTCTGCCACCACCATCTTCACTGACAGTCAGAGCGCATTGGCAGTTGCGAGGAACCATGTGTTCCATGCTCGCACTAAGCACATTGAGGTGCATTATCACTATGTCAGGGAGAGGTTCTCTGCTGGGGAGATTAGCTTGGCATATGTTCCCACGCAGGAGAACATTGCAGACCTTTTCACGAAGGCTCTGCCTAGGGAGAAGTTTGAAGATTTCTGCAAAGCTTTGGGCTTACTTCCTTTTGTGGAGTGATTTTCACATAGCTTGGCACTTCCTTATACATGAGTGCCAGCTCCTTGTTCACCGCATCACTCCCAGGGGGGATTTTTTTATATATTTAGGTAGTGATGTGTGTGAACACACCAAGACTTCCAAGGCACGTTTTTCCCTCTTTAGGAGGTTTTTTCCCTCGGCTTGTATATACGCCTATTGCCCTAATGGGCTACTTATCTTTGTACATTCTCTAGTAATACATTCAGTATTGTGTGTTTGTGCTCCAAGCTTCTTCTTCTTCCTTGTGTTGTTCGCGTGCTTCCGCAGACATCTATGTCCAACAGTTACTAGTAAACGGAACCAAAGTCCCAAGAAAGATAGTGATTTTGAATATGTGCCTACGGATGAAGGAGATAATCCTAGCATCAATTTTGTAGAGAAATTTACTAAACAGATCAATAAGAATGATCAAGAAGAGTGTAATAAATTTTAATCATGTTACGATACTATTGAGGATGTTCCTATGACTCAGTATGTGGAAGGTAGTCCTAAGCCGAAAAGTCCTCCTCAAACTTAAAGAAAAGAAACAGTAAGGGTTTTAGGCTCTAACTTGAAACCCCCCAAAAATCACAGGGAGTGAGTTGTCTATGTTCTAATGTTGTCTCGATTGTGGAGGTTCTTTCTTCACTTCTTTCACATAGACTCTATCAACTTGATCACCTTCAACACCAAAGGGCAGACTAACCCACTCCTAAGTAAATCCATCCACCGATGGATACATGATAGGTCATATAATCCGGATATTTTATGCTTACAAGAAGTTAAGGTGCCTAGGTTTAAACTTCGTTCCAATCTAAATATTTTGTCTTCCAACCACAATTGGTATTCTACGAATCATTTTGAAGGTAGAGGGGGTTCTATTATAGGTATAGGCTCGAGTCTTAATCATTTGGTTGATGAAGTTTTTATAAGCCCCACTAATAGAGGGTAGGTATTACGTGTTTGTCCCCATTGAATTTTACTTTCATTAGCATTTATGCTACTAATATTACCAAAGATAGGATTGCTTGCTAGTCTAAGCTTGCTAAAATTGATAGTGCTATTATCATGTTAGGGGATTTTAACATGGTTGTTAACCCTCGAGATAGAAAAAGTAATGGTGAAAATATTGTCCAAGGTAGGGAGAAGAATTGTTGGTTTAAGTTTCTTATGGATAAAGATATTATTGACATTTCTTCGAATTCGGGTCACATTTGGTACAACAAGAGTGTGTCCAACCATTTGTCTGCTGGACTGGATAGGATATATGTGAATGTTAATAGATATCATGAATTTTGGGACTTTTCTTCTGTTGTTGAACAGACCATTGTGATTTCTGACTAGTTCCCTATTATTTGTTTTGGACTCCTTGGCTTGGGTGCATGCTATCAAAGAAGTCCAAAACTCTTTTACCTACTCTAAGCTCCTTGCTAGAAGAGTGAGAAGTAAAAGAAGAATGATCATTCTTCAAGAAATTGATGACATCAGAAAGATTCAATTTGAGGACCCTCTCATTGCTAAGAAACATATTGACCTTCAAGTTAGATTGAGATATGAAGAGTATATCCTTGCTCATAATGCTTTTTCTACCTCTAGAGAGCTTTGGGCTAGAACTATTTTGGAACTGCCCCTCTAAGCCAGCGAGGTTAGAGACTCTTGGTTTTGATGGTATACCCAATGAATTCTTCATGGTTTTACTGGATTTTCTAATTCCTTTCATTCTCTTGATTTGGCAAGAAGCTGTGAGTAAGGGTACTCTTTCTACCTTCATCAACATTGGAGTGATTAAATTGATACACAAAAGAGGGACCAACAAGACCTTAATAAGTGGAGACCTATTCCTTGTCTTTCTTTGTACAAAATCTTCTCCTCTTCTCTTGCTAGGAGACTTAGTAATATTATGGACACCATTATTCTTCCTGAACAAAAGGGTTTTACCAAAGGCAGGTACATTCTCGATTCCATCATCTCTATTTGGGAGGGCCTTGAGTATGCTAAAGAGTCTAAACAAGATTTCCTCTTTTTTAAAATTGATTTCGACAAAGCTTACGATAGAATGGAGCGGGACTTCATTCTTAAGTTCTTGCATGATATTGGACTTAAAAGAAAACTCATTAGATATGTTAGGATTTTATTTGGGAATGCTCACTCTAGAGTTCCTATGAATGGCCATGTGTGTGACCCTTTTAGACTTCAAAGATCTATCACTGGCAAGGGTGTCCTCTTGCCCCTCTTCTCGTTGTTGTTGCTGATGATGCTTTAGGTTGGGTTGCTAAAAATTGTGTTTCTTAAGGGCACATATTGATATTCCTAACACTCCCTTCCCTCTTTGTTTGTAGATGTTTGTTGATGACATTAATATGATTACTAAGGTTGATGAACAAAGTGTTGAATCCTTTCTCAAGTGTTTAAATACCTTCTGTATGGCTAGTGGCTCCATTGTCAATCACTCTAAGACTACCTTTTATGCTTCTAACTAGTCTATTCCCTTTTGTGTGCAAAGTAAGGGTTGTGATATTATTAATGAAGGAAGGATCTTTAGGCTGCTTGGAATACCTATGGGATTTAATGTTTCTTTTGATTTGAGATGGGATTGGGTTCTTGAGAAATTTAGAAAGAAAGTGGTCAAATGGTTGTCTTTTCAGGCTAATATTTCTCAAAGGGTTTTGTTCTTAAACATTACATTCTGCATACTTGTACATATTTTCTCTGTTGTTGGATGCCTAACAAAAAGTAGCTTGCCAAAGCTATTGCTATTGCCAGGACCTTCTGTGGAGTGGTTCTATAGAATTCAATACTATTGAGGATGATTATTCATCAGGGTATCTGATCTGGCAGCAAAGCTCTTTAATTAAACATTAGTGATGGCAAATGTTGCAATTGTGGCAGGGTGGAGGATCTTGCACACTTGTTTATGAACTCTACTCATGCCCAGAACTTTTAGAAACCTTTCAACTACCTCTACAGACTATTTGGCAAACGTTTGCTTGGTTTCAAGAACATCTTACTGGGTCCAACAATGGATTCGACCTTCTTCTATGAAGCACTTGGAGGGCTCAAATCCTCTGGCATATTTGGGCTAGCAGGAACAATAGAATTTTCATGAATCCCAAGAGTGACCAACTATTGAAATGCTGGATTGACATGAAAACCTCTCGATCTTTTTGTATTAATAGTACTTTTGATGCTCTCCTTGAGCATACGAGTTATTCTCACATTATTTGTAATTTGGACTTCCATAAGTGGAGGAGAGCTCTTATGAAAATATACTCCTCCAAGAGATTTACCATGTACGTTACACTCTTTTGAGTTTCTGTAGGTGTGGCCCTGCCCCTGCACAGCTGTACTTCATCATTTTTTTTTCAATCTTTGTTGTCTCAACAAAAAAGAAGCAAAAAAAAGGAAAAAGCTCTGTCCTCAACTGATGATAATGAATCGATGATGAGCCGTCAGCTGCTGCAACTCCATAGCTCGGGCACGAAGCTATCCTGTCCAAGTCGAACACGATCGCTATGTCTCGTGAACAAATGAATTTGCAATCTTACTCACTTTTCGGCGTTCCGTGACTTCCGTGAAGTTCCGTCCATTCTCTATATTAAAAGTTTCGATTTTGGGTTCTTGAGATTCAAACTTGGACTCGCGCATTCGATGGCAAAGCAAGCAAGATTCATACAAGTAGTCACGACGCACTAGAGTCGTGAACCACGTTGCAGAATCAAAAAAACGAGCAGAGCCGCTTTGGAAGATAAAAGCTGAATAAGAGGAATCGGGATATATGCAATCATCTGCTTTGGGGGCTTGCCCTCTCTACTACTACTACATTACCACCATTCTCTATCAATATTTTTTTTTTCTTATTGTTGCTCGAAAACTTTTTTTTTTTATAAATGGAGGTTCGGCCCAAGCCTATTCCCCCGGACTTTAACTTTGAAATTGCAACTGTACAAGGAAGGGCATAGTACCCATGGGACCCCCCTTATCCCACAAGAACAGGGGTTTACAGGATTGATTTAAACGGCAGTCAACAATACCGTAGGGATAGATAAACGGTGGCACTCAGCCACAATGTAAGATCTTTCCAGATTATATGTCCCTTACATGTTGTTGCCAAGGATTGAACCCTCGCCCCCGCCTCAAGTGGCGAGAGGCCCAACCACTAAAACAGCGAGCTGGGACAACTTGAAGACGTGTATCTCTGCAATCATAATTCTTAATGGAGTCCTTGGCTTTGGCTTTATTGATGGAGTGCATGCTGCCTTCTTCTAAATTTCTAATTGTGCCTGTGGCTCTTGCCCCTTGCACTGTCTCTACTGTCCTCTTTTAATAGAATTTTGGTGTTTATTCAAAAAAAAAATCGATACAACAAAAAGAAAGGCGACGATATGTGCATTAAAAAAAAAACAAAAAAGCAGAAAGCACGGACTCGAGCTGCTTTCCGCATAGAATACGGGGATATGTGCAATCATAAAGAAGATCTTGGCATTATTGATGGGGAGTTATCCGTCCATGGCTAAACTAAATCATAAACAACAATGTCGGTATCCCGTTGTACAGTTTGCTTCACTTCCTTGTTTTTTTTTTTACAGTACAACGAATCAGTAATACACACTCACACACTCAATCTCGTCAGATAGAGGCACCCATCATGAGAGACTCATGGACATGTCCAACCAAAACTTGAACTTAGGGCTTCTTTCCACAGATTCAAAAAGTCCGCCACTAGGCTACACGGGCTCGAACTAGTTTGTTTCACTTCATTTGAGGAGTGCAAGCATGAGCCAAGCGATCTTATGAATTGGAAGCGGGCCATTCCTATCCAACTTTCAAACTCTTTCAAGCTTTTATCAACAAACTTGTGCAAGTTCTCTAAGCCATAACAATACTTCACAAGATCCTTAATACTTATGCAAAGAAGGAAAGATGCTCTTCTCTTACTCACCAAGCATGGAGTATGCCTAAACTCATTAGGATTATCACACTCATCCATTTGATCATCACTTGCTCACATACTTTATGCAAAATGATTTGTATAAGATGAAAATTCACCAAAATGTTGCACATCTGGGATAGCCATATGAGCTATTGGACAATTGTCAACACTAGAGAGATTGGACTCTTCAAGTGAGAACAATCGAGCATTAGATCTGGCATTTTTAGTTAAAAAACAAGATCAACTAAGAATATTGGAGACATGATAGATAGATAAGAATGTGGAGAGTGCTTAACATGCTTATCTTATTTACTCTATTCTCAGAAATCCCAAAATCAACATCAAACCATTCATGATTCGTGCTTGTACAACAAGGACATCATTAATACACAACATTAAACAACACCTTGAAGGGAAATCAAAAGGTGTTCTGGAGTTGCCTTGACACCTTTTGTGTGGCATCAGGCTCAAAAATCAACCATGCTAAAACTGCTTTCAGAGCAATCCGCGGACCCCCACCCCAATTGTTGTTAGATCAGGGGTGTCAGGTTATCCCCAGAGGTCAAGTCTTCCGTCTCCTCGGCATCGCGATGGGCTTCGACATCACAATGGACCAACGATGCAACTGGGTGCTGGCCAAGCTGGATAGCAAACTAAATCATTGGAAAGGTATGCAAGTCAACTTGGCAGGACGTGCTATGGTTGTTAACACATTTATGCTTTCAACGACTATTTACTTTATCTCATGTTGGAGACCGAAGGAGAAAGAGTTGGCCAAAGTTGAAAGAATCTGCAGAAACTTTCTCTGGATTGGGGACCCCAACAGGAGTGGGATCCCCAAAATCAATTGGGAAACTTGCACTAGCTCGAAAGACACAGGGGGCTTAGGTATTTTGGATATTGTGGCTTTGGCTGACAAGCTGGCAGTTAAGTGGCTTATCAAGGCCTAGAGCAACAGTGAGTCCTCTTGAGCTAAATTGATATTCAAAAACTCGAAAGACCTTACCTTTGTTGGCCATCCTGGCTGGAAGGACTTAGGGATTCTCACTCTTTTGTTCTCCCCCCTTCCGGTGTCCCCTAAAGGCTCTAGCCTCGTGTGTTCTTTTTGGAAGAGTTGGAACAAGGCCAAACAATTCATCAGAATCAGTGATGAGTGGAAGTGGGCGTCTGGAATAAGACAAAATGACTCTATCTGGTTCCCGATCAGTGGCATTAGAGGAGTGGAGCCTTGGAACCTCCAAACTGCAAAGCGATTATGGAACAAGGGGTTCAAACGGTGGAAACAGCTCTGGAAACAAGAGACCAACCAGTGGATTAGGTTCGAAGACTTAGACCCAAGACATAGAGTTACCCTCGAGGAATGGACTCTTCTTCAATGCAGATGTTTGGCGTGGGACCGCTCAACTTCTCGCCTTCTCTCCGGACATGATCTTCCTTGCCTTGAGGGCCTCAAATGGAGCAATGGTAACAGAATAACCAGAATACCCAACTTCAAAGAGAACTTAGATGTTCATCACACCCTCAACAAGAGGTGGTGCCTTTCTTGGACCAAACTTCGTTGGGAACTAAAGTTCATGTCTATTTGGCACCCCCTAATTGAGACCAAAAAGTCTGTTCTCATGTGGCAGATCTTGCATAACGGAATTTGGTCCAATTCAAGGGTGAATAAAATATGTGGTGTGCCACCATGGTGCAAACGTTGCCATCGATGAATCGAAGATTTAGCTCACCTGTTCTTTGATTGCCCCAAGTCCCGTATTATCTGGCTTCACGTGACACGGGTTTTGAGACTCACACACCAAATCAATTGGCAACAGGTGCTGTTGGGTGAGGCGGTCGGTTGTTCTTCGAGGCTGTGGAATGCCATCAAGGGTGAGACTCTTTGGAAGATTTGGAGGGAGCGATGTGCTATCAATTTCGACCAAACTCCTAAGGAATGGTCGATCGAGAAATCATTGTTTCTTCTAGGTAAAAGAATCTCCCGACATAAGAGATCTCCACCATTTAAACATAACTGTATTTATCTCCTCGAAAACAACAAGTTGAAACCCAAATGGGTCCCACATGAGGGTGATGATAGATTTATCCACCTCATTTGTAATGCCCTCTAGCTTGCCACACTCATCCCCTGCATTGTGGGATTTGGGGGTCCCATGGGCACTAGTCCCACTCAATTGTAACTTTTCTTCTTTACTTTAATTAAAGTCCGGGAGAATAGGCTAAGGACGAACTTCCTTTTATTACAAAAAAATAAAAAAAAATTCCCTAAAACAAACTATGAGGGATAGATGATTGTAAAAGTGAAGAAAAAGAACGGTAAAAACATCACGAAAAATACCTACTCTATACCTAGTTAGAAAGCAACTAAGCTAGATCCAACTAGAATCCTAGCTAGTTTTTATTGAACTAGATCACTTACATTCTCAAGATCGTTATAAAAGTACTAGACCGTGTCATTTTCAAATTCACGAAGTCGAGAATCAATAAAGGAGTGCGTGCAACTAGAAGCCACATGGATTCTTTCCTTAAAAAAAAGGCAGCCCAAAGCACTCATATAGATCGAAAAGGAAAACAAAAAACACACCAAGGAAATAAAGCATAATTACATTAAAGAATTTTATCTTTTTATGTATTTAATGTGTTTAACCTTGTATGATAGATGCTAGAATAAACATTGAATGCCTTAAGTACATGAAAAAGTCATGGACTTCATGACAACCATCAACTTCCCTTGTAACATCGATGTTTGATATCGACTTTATGCACGAGGTTGATGCTCAATATCAACTTTTCAAATAAATTCGATGTTTGGCATCATCTTCATGTAAGAAGTCGATGTCCAACATTGCCTTTCCACATCAAATCGATGGCTCGCATCATCTTTGTGCACATAAAGTGATGCTTGACCTCAAATTTCCATATAAAGTCCATGTATCATCAACTTTCATGCACTACATGGACTTTGTACATGAAGTGAATGCTTGGCATAGACTTGAGATGGAAAGTCGAGGCTTGGGAAGAATTTCCCAGTCTGAAGTTATTGCTTGGTCGGATGCTAAGCATCAAGTTGTTGCAAAGAAATGAACGGTTACGCATCAACTTTATGTGGATGAGGATGCCTAGCATCGAATTCTTGAATACAAAATATTCTTCGTATCAAGTCCATATGGGTAGTCTATGCTAAGCATCAAGCTTCCATGCAAACTCAATGAGGCTAAGCATCTCGTTCACATGAGATATCATCTAGAAAGTTTTTGTCTTTTTAAGGAGGTTCAGCAAGTGCCTCCTCCCCAGCTTTAACTTTGAAAGTACAACTGTACAAATGGATGAGCATAATACCCCTCATATCTCACAAAATAGGAATTAAACTGAGCTAGTTTAAATCAGTTATGTCATCTAAAAAGTTGATGTCAGGCATCGAAAACACCCATTAACAGCTTGATGCGAGATATCACATTTCTATGGGAATCGATGCCATGAATTGGTTGTCCACAAGTCTCGACTCTTCTTGCCTAAAGAAGTTCTTAAATGCATATTTGACGTTGGAATCGGTTATCTTAATCGATGCTTTCCATTTGACTTTTTTATATCTCCTCTTTCACTTTATCTACTTGTTGTCATGCATACTTTTGTTGCATGGAATTACTTATTTGGTTGCTATATGTTTGTATTTTGTATTGATTCTATGATTAATTTCTCTAGAATTGATGCATATTATTTAAATTTGAAAGTAGACGTAGGGAGGGAGATGAAGGGCATGTCCTCTAATAAGGACTTCAAGGAGGATCTCAAATTATAGGCCCTACAATACGCCGCCTCCAAGGAGGGGTTAATGAGTTACGATTTCTAAAATCTTAATAAATGTAATAGATAAAATGTGTAGTGCAAGAGGATTCTGCATTTCAAAATGCTCAAAAGATTTGGTTATGTTGATTATGAATTCGTAAATCTAAAAGAAATTACTTTTCCTAGCTATGAGCACAAAGATGGATAGCCTAATTAGGTTTTCTTCCCAGTGAGTAGAACTGAAGGGGCTCAAGTGTTACAATGGCAACAAAATGAATTAGTACATTTTGAGAGCCAAAAGAAACCTAAAATTTCATCGTGATTTGAATAAGAAGTGGTTCGCGGATTCGATCTAGATTAGATGGGATTTCAAATTCATTGAAAGACCTAGATTAGATGGGATTTCAAATTCTGAGAACGAGAAAGTGGTCCTCACGTGATAGATTCTCCACCAAGGGATATGGAACAATATTAAAACCAGTAAAATCTGCAATGTTCGCGTGTTGTCCAAGAGATGTTGTTCCGGTCTGAGAAGCATTGTTGACAGCCAAAACCTCTGCAAGCTCATTTTGTTGGGTAATCAGGTCATTTGGAAGCAAGATTCGCTCTTTGAAGTGATTGGATGCTCTTCTACCTTGTGAAATGTTGTTAGGATTGAAGCGCTTTATAAAATCCTCAGTTGTCTAGATAAAAGGATTCATGACTTAGATATGAACCCTCGCCCTTTATGCACCATCTGGTGTTCATCCTACAAAGCAAGAAGCTAAAGAAAAAGTGAGCCCCTCATGAAAGAGTTGAAAATGTTATTAACCTTCTTTGTAACTCTCTCAATTTTGTCCTTTTTTATAATTTAAAGTGCTTTTGTGAGTTTTTTTTTTCTTTTTTAGCCCTTTGTGTTTAATAATGATGAATGTTCACTTACGCAATTAAAATAGTTTTCAATTGATGTCATTATAGAGGGGATTTATCATATCTCAAGAACTACGGAGTGCTAGAATAGAAGATTTTTAGCATTTCATCATTCAACAAGCAAACACAAAAAAGCTATTCTGCATACATGATGATTTTTCAAAAGCTAGAAAGTCACAAGGGTTTCAACTAAACTTGAAATTCTCATTTAAAATTTCAAAAAGAAAAAAAAAATCAGTTGAGTTTATTACTCACATTAAATTTATTTACGAGGGATTTTATTTTATTAGACCCATGGTAGCAATTCATGAGTTATATAAAAATTGGATCTATGGAACGAAAAGGGATTGAAAAAGAATATTAATGTTCGCTTCGTGTCTAACTAGTCTTTTGACTTTATAGGTAAGAACAATAATGAAAAGATTGTTTTTTAATCGAAAAACTCTTGAGATTGGATGTAGAATTCCACACGATTTCTACTACAAAAAGAATCGAAGAGTTGTAGGTGGAGATTGACTTTAGCGCAAGTGTTGTCAATGGGAGGAATTTAACTATTCGGTGGTATCTTCTTTAAGTAATATATTACTTAATACTGTTTTTGAAAATCATCATTTTGTTGCCTCTCCAAGTTAACTCGAAGCAACTCTTACTTGATGAAAGCAATTGGTTCTTCATCTGCTTTCTGAAACGCTACTAGAATTAAAGTGTTTTCAAATAAGATTTGGAAGGAAAGATGTGCAATCAACTTCGACGATATTCTCAAATGTTGGTTGATTGAGAAATACCTAGTCTCTCTAAATAAAAGGATTCGTGATTGTAACAAATCCCCCTGGTTTAGACACCACAAGGTATTCATTTTGGAAAACAAGAAGTTGAAAAACAAATTATTTCTCCATGAAGAAAACTAAGAAGTTATAGAACTTCTTTGTAACTCCCTCTAACTTATTTTCTTATGTAAAATGTTGAAATTATATTAAGAAGAAAGAAAATATAAGCATCTTAGAGAGAGATACAAACAAGGTTGATAATTTTTTCATCCCCGCATGGGTCCTTTTTGGGATTGTCAAAGTTTGCCACACACCTTTCCTTCTAGATCTTCTGTAGAGCTTCAGTTTTGATCGTGTTCCAAAGCATAGAAATGGTGAAGGTCAGATTCAGAATTTTGCTAGAAGTAAGCCAAACTTGATGGCTCTTGGGGCAAGAGAAGAAGCGGTGACCCAGATCTTCTCTTCCAGTCATGCATCTTTTACACCATGGAAGCACAATGGAAATCTAATGACTTTGAGATTCATCCAAATACCTCTATGGAGAATTCGCCATATCAAAACTGCTTTTCTATTTTCAATGAGGGGATCTTAGAGATCCTAAACTTGCATTATGAGAGAATCCAAGATCAATGAACACACCACTTTTTATTAAATATCTTATGGGAAGCCCACGTTCTACTTGAATATTTACTCTTAATAGAGCATAAGTCTATAAGTCAAGTTATCCCTAGCGGTCAAGTCTTCCGTCTCCTTGGCATTCCGATGGGATTCGACATCTCAATGGACCAACGCTGGAACTGGGTGCTATCCAAGCTGGATAGGAAGCTGAATCATTGGAAAGGTATGCAAGTCAACCTGGCAGGACGTGCTATGGTTGTTAACACATTTATGCTGTCTATAATTATTTACTTTATCTCGTGTTGGAGACCTAAGGAGAAAGACTTGGCCAAAGTGGAAAGAATCTGCAGAAACTTCCTTTGGACTGGGGACCCCAACAGGAGGGGGATTCCCAAAATCAAATGGGAAACTTGCATTAGCCCTAAAGACTTAGGGGGCTTGGGAATTTTGGATATTGTTGGGTTGGCTGACAAGTTGGCGGCAAAGTGGCTTATCAAGGCTTGGAGCAATAGGGAGTCCTCTTGGGCTAAATTGATCTTTAGGAACTCAGAAGACCTTACCTTAGTTGGCCACCCTGGTTGGAAGGACATAGGGATTCTCACGCTTTTGTTCTCCCCCCACCCGGTCTTCCCTAAAGGCTCTAGCCTCGTGTGTTCCTTATGGAAGAATTGGAACAAGGCCAAACAGTTCATCAGAATCAGTGATGAGTGGAAGTGGGCTGTTGGCATAAGACAAAATGACTCTATTTGGTTCCCGATCAGCGGCATTCGGGGGGTGGAGTCTTGGAACCTCCAAACTGCAAGGCGGTTATGGAACAAGGGGTTCAAACAATGGAAACAACTCTGGAAACAAGAGACCAACCAGTGGATTAGGTTCGAAGAATTGGATCTGAGACTTAGAGTTTCCTTTGAGGAATGGACTCTTCTTCAAAGCAGGTGTTTAGCTTGGGACCACTCAACTACCCGCCTTCTCTGCGGTCAAGATCTTCCTTGCTTGGAGGGCCTCAAATGGAGCAATGGTAAGAAGCTTTCTGGAATCCCCAACTTCAAAGAGGATTTAGATGTTCACCACACCCTTAACAAGAGATGGTGCCTTTCTTGGACCAAACTTCGGTGGGAGCTAAAATTCACGTCTATTTGGCACCCCCTAATTGAGGTCAAAAAGTCCGTTCTCATGTGGCAGATCTTGCATAAAGGTATCTGGACCAATGCAAGGGCTAACAAAATCTGTGGTGTGCCGCCATGGTGCAAGCGTTGCCATCGGTGCATCGAAGACTTAGCTCACCTGTTCTTCGACTGCCCCAAGTCCCGTGTTATCTGGCATCACGTGACCCGTGTATTGAGTCTCACGAACCAAATCAACTGGCAACAAGTGATGTTGGGTGAGGCGATCGGCTGCTCATTGAGGCTGTGGAATGCCATCAGAGGTGAGACTCTCTGGAAGATTTGGAGGGAGCGATGTGCTGTCAATTTTGGCCAAACTCCTAAGGAATGGTCGATCGAGAAATCCTTGTTTCTCCTAGGTAAAAGAATCTCCCGAGTCAAGAGATCGCCACCGTTTAGACATCACTGTATTTATCTCCTCGAAAACAACAAGTTGAAACCCAAATGGGTCCCACATGAGGGTGATGATAATTTTATCCGCCTGATCTGTAATGCCCTGTAACTTGCCATACTCCTCCCCTGCATTGTGGGATTTGGGGGGTCCCATGGGCACTAGTCCCATTCACTTGTAACTTCTTCTCTTTATTTTAATTAAAGTCCGGAAGATTAGGCTAAGGCCGAACTTCCTTTATTTAAAAAAAAAACTTTTTGTCTATAATTAAAAGCGTGATTTGGAAAAAAAAGAAGGTAAACATTTTTTATGGAAAGCGAAAACTTTTCATGGGTTTCCTCAATATCACATATGGATCTAAGAAGCGTTAATGGATTTCGAGGATTTTTATTTTATTTTATTTATTTATTTATTTTTTACGCGTGATGGACGGTAACTAGAAAGCTGCGTATATTATGAGGGTGAGTAACACAAGCCATGTCGGTGCTTTTGTCGCTTTGCTGTAAAAAAAGAAAAACAAAAAGCTTGCTTTTGGCAAAGAGTGGCCTTTTCACACTTTGCTACAAGTGTCGATTTCAACTTTGGAAATCTGGTTCACATTTCTTTCAATATTCGCCGGGAAAAGAAAGCAAAGTCAGATGAGAAATAGCAATGCATAGATTATCTTATCCTCTTATAAGAAGAAGAATAGTAAGCTTTGTCCACATTCCATAGGTGGATTGGTTAAGCATTAGCCTCTTGAGGCAGAGGTCTTGTGTTCAACTCCCTCGTTGAATATGTAATGTAATGGCTTTGCCCACTCTAAAGCAATTGTAATCAATTGCGATTTTGTCTAACCCCTGCTTTGTGGGATACGGAGGGTCTCATGGATACTATGTCTATTCACCTATACAATTGTTCTTTCAAAGTTAAAGCTCGGGCAAGTGTCTGAATACTATGTCTATTCACCTATACAATTGTTCTTTCAAAGTTAAAGCTCAGGGGCATAGACACTTGTCGAACCTCCATCTAAAAAGAAAAAATACTAAGCCTTTTTTAGTGATTTCTTCTTCCTCCCCATGTGAATGCATAAAGAGTGATAGTATTTTATATCACATCTTTCTTCATTGCTCCTTCTATAGGATTAATGAAACATTAGACCCCTAGCTCCCACTGTTATTTCAACCTAAGAAATCCCCCTTAAACCCTCGAACACACTAACTACTAAGCCCAACCTAAGAAATCCCCCTTAGCATTTGAACACATTAACTACTAAGTCCAGATTTATTCTTTCCTAGACCCTTGCTGGTTTTGTTTTTTACTTGAAGCCTATGTGGCCCTTGGAATGTATGAAGGAACCCCAACGTGTGAACAAAATCAATCCTTGCCCCTTCCCTAAATCTATAAAAGAGTAGCATGGGTAGCTTTAGGGAGTAGCTCTAGTGGGGGCAAGGCACTTGTGCCTCTATTTGGAAGCACCCGTTGTGTAATAAAGTAAGTCTATGATCCAAGGGCCTGGCCGGTTCAAACAGATCTGAAATCGGACACCGTTTGGTCATCCGTGAGTATGACCAAAGATCTCGAGTTTAGACTTACTAGGAGGTCTTTTGCTCTTGTGAACAAGTGATCCACTTAGCTTAGTGGTTAAGTCTCAAGGATGTGAAGAAGGAGGTCTTGGGTTCAATCCCCATGGGTGACATGGGGATAGTATTTTGCCCAAAGAGATCTAGAGCCTTCTAGAAGCATCCACTTGAGTTAAGTCGAGTTAACTGGGACACGGTGCACATGCAATTACATGGCCGACACATGGTTGGCTAGTATCCACCTACCCAAGAAGGCAGTCCCCTGGAGAGAGCTATATATAGAGGCATTTGGTTGGGAGGAGAGTCATCTCTCTAGCACGTGGTGGTCGTAATCCTCATTCTTTTGCATTGGTATCAGAGCAAGCTTTCATGGTGACCTTGGTGGCTCCTCATCTTTCTTAGAGCTTTCATGGAGTTCTTGTAGGATTCATTATCATCCTCTCCCAAGAGAGAGCTTTTATGGAAAACTTAAAATTTCATCCTATTCTTTAGGATTAGGAGATGCGTCGCATTTTCGACCGTGGCTGTGCAGAGATTTAGCTCGAATATCTCTCGATGGTGAGTCTGAAGCTGGAGATTAATGAGATTGCAAAAATATATCCCCAAACGGCTGCATGTGGGGATCGAACCCACAACCCTAGATAGAGCTATATATAGAGGCATTTGGTTGGGAGGAGAGTCATCTCTCTAGCACGTGGTGGTCGTAATCCTCATTCTTTTGCATTGGTATGAGAGCAAGCTTTCATGGTGACCTTGGTGGCTCATCATCTTTCTTAGAGCTTTCATGGAGTTCTTGTAGGATTCATTATCATCCTCTCCAAGATAGAGCTTTTATGGATATCTTAAAATTTCATCCTATTCTTTAGGATTAGGAGATGCGTCGCATTTTCAGCCGTGGCTGTGCAGAGATTTAGCTCGAATATCTCTCGACGGCAAGTCTGAAGCTGGAGATTAATGAGATTGCAAAAATATATCCCCAAACGGTTGAATGTGGGGATCGAACACATGACCATATTGTTAGAATGCAACGCTTTATCCAACCAACACAGCAACGCGCTCATAACTATGAGTTCATAGTAATACTAAAATTCATGTTTTTAGTTATACAGGTCGTCATAAGCAAAAGATGATTGAGCACGTCTAATAGATCAGGATGAGATTCGAACCCAGCACATCTGATTCAAAATTCTTCTCCTACCCGATCGGGCTAGGTGCTTTGTAGGTAATTAATTCGCACGTATATAATATCATCTCTAATATTAAGATCTGTTCAGCAGCCGTTCAAAAACAACAAAAGGATATTGTCATTCTGAGGCAAACGCCCTCTTTCTATGAAGTATGGGGATCGAACATGTAACTTGATATACGCCAAGGCACCCATGCGCTTTATTAATGAGTGTTCAATATAAAATATACCTCAGATCTGAGAGCCTCGAGGATTTAATCCCGAAACCTCATCCAACTGAGGTTTTCACTCTGATGCTCTCCCAACTGAGCTATCCCCGCATGCGTCCCATAGATCTGCCATACTAACAGAGATATATACATCTCTGAAGCAGAACTTTGTGGCTCGAGTTTCGAAACCATGACCGCTTATTATGGAGCATAATGTTTTGATTGCTACAACAGATGGCTATCGATGCTTCAATTCGTCTCCTAGTTTTCACTATATTATCCATATTCTCTACTATAACCAAGCCTTGAAGCCATCTCCCATCCAAATACTTCTTTTGAGAAGCTATTCTTGATCGAATCCAAATCAGAATTAGTCTTGATTCATTGTTTAAGTATGAGAAGAATAGAGGATGGACGAAGCTATGATCAAAGATAAGTATTTTCCAGTTTCTACTTGGCATTAATGCTTGATTTATCTTTTTTTCATTATTCTACACTTAATCCTAGATGCACATTGAAATAGCCAAGATTTCAATCGATTACGTCTAGATTAGAATAATGAAATAATCCACTTCTCATTCCAAGCATTAGTTTGCATTAAGGAAAGAGTTGATTTAAAAAAAAGATCCTTGTGCATCAAAGAATGTATTTTGGTAGTTTAATTCCAGATTCCCTTTCCATTGAGTAAGCTTTTTATTTGCACCACAAGGATATGTTTTTATATCATAGTGCATTAGGGCAAAGGAAAGGATATACATGCATCAAGATTGCATGATATACATTCTCAGTACAAGGAAAAGTCATGCATCAAGCTCATGCATGATTGTTGCATTATTTTTTGGGCATGCAAAGAACATGCGTGCATACGCATGTGAGCATATGCATTTGCATGTAGGCACATGCATTTGCATGATAGAATGGGATGATGTTTGCAAGTAGATATGAAAATGTACTCTCTTAGTATTTAGCTTACTTTATAAAGCTCACGGCTTGACATCAGGGAAGATAGAGGGCTAGTTGGTTGCAAAGACATGCTAGTTCTAGTTTGCAGCTCAAGTATAAGTAGGCACTAGGAGAAAGTTAAGTATTAAATTTTCTTGATGACCAAGAAAACTTAATTAGTTGCAAGGTTTTGTGATGTATAATGACTCTAAGTCCCGGATGTACTTAGGGAGTCATGAAGATAAGCTTATAAGAATTACTCTAAGTATAGGTGACATTTAGAAAGTCATGCAGATATGTAATTTATGTAACTTCTCAAGCATCCCAAGATTGGATGATAACTTCAGCTATGTTTCCAAGTTCCATGAGCACTCTTCGATTCCATGGAACTCAACAACCAAATTGATGAACTTAAATACGAATTGAACTTTGAAGTTCAATAGGCTTGTGTTTCGTTCATGTTTTGCATCTCTGGTAATGATGCATAGGGCCATGAAAACATGGAAACTTTGGAAGCACTCTTCTATTTATAAGATTTCAAAAGTTCTAGGAAGTTTCTTTGTGGTTTCAATATTCGTATCTCATGATGAAACCTCAGTAAGTGACTTTTAGGAATTGAGATATTTCCTAACAGAGAAACACTAAAATGAAATAGTCAAGCCTTCTATACCATGTGAGATCATTTTCCTACCATGTTTGAGATGAATTTTTTTTTGGGAAGGCAGATGTTCCAAGTGGAGGATCTTAATTGATTCATGAACTCTTCCCAAAATACACATAAATTCATGTTAGGACCAAGGAATGATGATGTTCTATACTTGGAATTCTGATTGGTTTTCATTTGAAAACCCTAGCAAAGAAGGATGGATGCTCCATCAAAAGGTTTTTTAAGGAAAGCACAAGATCATGACAGGATCATGTGAAGGGATCAAAAACCTATAAAATCTAGTTAGAGGTAATGCATGAAACTTCAAAATTCTTGTAAAGAATTGAAGCAAGAAGGTACTCTATCAAGAGATGTTTAGATTTTAGGATAAAATTCACTCACTCGTCAATGTAAGTATAAAATAGGGTGGTATGCGACACCATATTTTATACTCAGATTGATGTACGAAAGATGGTATGGGACATCAGACCGTGAGATGATGATTATCTTTTAGTCCTAGATTAGACCTTGAAGTTAGGTTTGATCCTCAAGGAAATTAACACTTCAAAGAAAGAGTTTAATTCAAGAAGGATGAAAGTAGTATCTCAAGATACTTCAAGATAGCTTCAAGATCAAGGAAATTGAAGATATGAAGTAAGTAACTTCTAAGATCTTCTTAGAACATTTCAAGCTTAAGTGTTGTCGATCCGAAATATTTGATGAATTTCTGAAAAAGTTGGACTTTGACTTTGAGCTGGTTTTTTCAACCAAGGATTTGATTAACTAAGTCAAAGCACCAAGTTCCTAATGTAACTTGGTAAATTCACTCTTTTGACTCAAAGAAATGCATAAGGATTGCATTCCCAGTAAGGAGTCAAAAAGACTGAATATGACCTTAACTTAGTCTCAAGTAAAGCATTATTTGAATACAAAACTCATCAACAGAACCTCAGTGGGTCAACACACAGATGTTGGTTACCACACTAGTATCTTGTGGTTGAATGATGTTTTTGTATTTGCTTTGAATCTTTTTGAGAATCCAGTTTATTTCTCTTAAAAATAGAGAAAATGCTTCAATACTCTGTTGAAAGAGATCTTTGAGAAGTTAAAGTCTTGAGTCCTCTAGAATTTGACTCATAGCGAGCTTATGTATCTTCGAAGTTTGAATTGGTTGTATTGAGTTGCAGGTATTTCTTTTCGCTTTTCAAATCTTTTGGAATTGGCTCAGATATGGTATGTGATTCCTTTTGCAAAAGACCAGGGTTAGCTGGTTAGAACTAGATAACTAAATTAAAACATCCTAGATAGATGTTATGTACAAGAACCTTTTCAATCTTCAAAAGATAATAAGTCTAAGTGGACTTATTTATTTGAGTTTGCTTCAAGTTAAAGCATAAATGATTTCCTAGAGTCCAGTATACTCTAGAATAGAGAGGTTAGGAATTGCTCAATAAATTGACAATTCCCAAGAACTTTTAGCTAAAAACTAGTCTTTGAAAAAAGTGTGTCCTAAGTTGAACAAATTTCATTGCAAATTTGTATTGGGCAAATTATAGTATGGTTGACTCAAAGAAAATGCTAACTTTCTCTTACAGTTTACATAGGATTTCTAAACTCATTAGGACAAAGTAGTCCTCTAGTCGGGTGAAAAAATCAAGTTACTGTTGGATCAAAGTAAACCATTGAACAAACATTTAAGTTAGATGTTTGATACAACCAAACTTCAAGTTCTCCAAAACAAATTCAAGTGAACCAAGAGTTCTCAAAGTCTTATTGTGGAGAATGAGTTCTCCTATGCGCAATGGAAATGTGTAGTGAAACCTTGTATGTCCAGCACTTGGACATATAGCTGCACCTTAGATAGCTTGTTGCCCACACAAGTATGCTGAAGAACTGAACTTCACTCTCGGAATGATAATTCTCTGAATATATGTCCTCTGAGAAAGATATTTGGTATACAGAAAGTAGACACAAATATCTTTCCAACAAGCTAAAAAACACGTAATTTGGATGAGGTTTGGTTAGGAAACTCAACTAATCAAAATAGACCGCATGCCAAGAGCTTTCCAACAAGACAAAAATCAAGCAATTTGGATATGTTTTGGTTTGGAAACTGAACCAACCAAAATAGACTACCTATCTACATAGGTATACTAAAAAACTGGACTTCACTCTTTCACTGATATCTCACAAAATATATAAGCTTTGAAGGAGATATTTGGTATGCACTGAGTTCACAAGATAAGCTCTCCAATGAATTTTTTAACGCAAGAAATGATTACATATACACTGAGATATGAGCTCCACAACAGAGATGTGTACAAACTGATGTGCGGCTGGAAGGAGTCTAAGGGAAGACAAAATGACAAAATGGCTAGATCCGACTACTGGGAGCTATTGCCTCTTTCTCTCCTTGTTTAGAATGTGCTCCCTCTTCACTTTTATAACCAATGAGCACATGAAGAAGTTTGTGCCTCCTTCTTAACTCACCACTTTCCCCACTACATGCCACTAACTACAAGGCAAGATATTGTATCTCTTACTCATCATGAATTTTGGCTAGACTTTTTTTTTCTTTTATAATTTTCTTTTTTTTCTTATCTTTTCCGTTATCTTTATATTTGGTAAATTTATCCAAGCATAGCTCATATGAAAATGAGTTTGTACATTTATCTTCAACACTCCCCCTCAAGCTCATTTGGGAGTTATTCAACCATGTCCTGCAAATTTATCGCATCCTTGAAACCTTTGAGTTTGGAAGCATCCAAGAACTTTGTAAACATATCTGCAACCTTATCTTTGGTTCTGATGAACTTTATCTCCACATCTTTGCTCAATACCTTCTCCCTTACATAATGGTAGTGGACCTCTATGTGTTTGCTCCTTGCATGAAACATAGGATTGCTTGCCAAGTAAATGCTTGACATGTTATCACCGTATATAGGGATTGTTCCAGCTTGCACTCCAAGATCAGCCAAAAGCTTTTTAATCCACATTGCTTCACATGTGGCAAATGCTAATCCATATTCAGCCTCCATATATGAAAGTGCAACATTAGGTTGTTTCTTTGAGCTCCATGTGATAGGTTTGCTTCTTATCATGAACACATAACCTGAGGTTGATCTCCTATCTTCCTTTGAACCTACCCAATCAGCATCGCTAAAGCTGTTGACCTACAATTCTTCATCAAACTTGTAAAATAAAGCATGATTAACTGTATGCTTTATGTATCTCAACACTCTCTTGGCTGAATTTAAGTGTTCACTTGTCGGGGCTTGCATAAACTGAGAAAGTACACCAACAACATAAGATAAATCAGGTCTTGTAATGTTTGCATAGATTAATGATCCTACAATGCTTCTGTATGTCGTTACATCTTCCAATGGTTCTCCATCATTTGAACAAATCTTTGTATTTGTGTCCATGGGTTGAGTGAGTGGTTTGCATCCACTCATTCCAAATCTGAAAAGAACATCCAACAAGCACTTCCTTTGCATCAAGTAGATGCCACTTTTTCCATAAACAACTTCAATTCCTAAAGAATATTTCAACTCTCCAAGATCTGAAATTTTAAACTCCTTACCAAGCTTCCTTTTGATATCCTTAGTCCCTGTAACATCATTTCCTGTTATGATGAGGTCATCGACGTATATGCAAATATATACCTCTCTATTTTCTTCCTTCTTCATGTACAATGAAGGATCTGCACTACTTGGGTTGTATCCACACTTAGTTAGATATTCTACCAATCTCTGATTCCATGCTCTTGGTGCTTGCTTCAAGCCATAAAGTGGCTTTTTCAACCTGCAAACAAAGTGTGGATGGTTTTCATCTTCAAATCCAACCGGTTGACTCATGTATACCTCTTCTTTTAGTTCTCCATTAAGAAAAGCATTTTTGATGTCGAGTTGATATAATGGCCATCTCCTTGAAGCACCAATTGTGATTAACGTTCTGATAGTTCCCATCTTTGCAACAAGGGCTGAAAACTTCATCATAATCTATGCCTTGTGTTTGTTTAAATCCTTTGGCAACTAATCTAGCTTTATATCTAGCTAGTGAACCATCAACATTCCTCTTTACTTTAAACACGCATTTGTTTGGAACAATCTTCATACCTTCTTTCTTTGGCACTAACTCCCATGTGTGATTATCTTTGAGAGCTTTGATCTTCTCTTTCATATCTTGTTTCCATTCCTTTTGTGTGCAAGCTTCTTCATATGTCTTAGGCTCTTTTGTCTTTGATAACCTGCATCATGTATGCAAAATGTGTTGCCATAAAACTATCATAACTCAGCCTTTGAGTTGGATACCTTATCCTTGAAGATCTTCTTTCATTGCCTTTAGAAAGTTGCTTCTTTAACCTATTTCGCTTTACCATCGGAGTGATTACCTCTTCATATTCTTCTTCACTTGCATCTATCTCACTATTTGGAGTAGCACTTGCTTCTTTGATTCTACTATGAGCTGAATTTGGAGACACAGAATGACTCCCCCTCCATGTTGAACATTCTTCATTTGATGTAGATGCCTCTGGACCTGAAACCTTTGTGCTTGATTGTTGAACTTCTCTTTTATTTGTTCCTGCATAATCATCACAATCTTCTTCAAGAATCTTTTCCTTTCCTTTATCTTCATACCATGGTCTTAGTTCATCAAAGACCACATCTCGCGAGACTCTTGATTCCTTTGTTCTAGGATTGTAACATTTGTATCATTTTTGCTCCGTCGAGTAGCTGATGAAAATGTATTTTTCTGACCTTGGTTCTATCTTTGTTTTAACTTCTTGTGGAATGTGAACAAAGCAAACACATCCAAACACTTTGAGGTGTGTAAGATCAGGTTTCTTACTAGAATATACCTCCTCTCGAGTCAAGTGATGTATGCCCGATGTTGTGCACCTATTCATCAAGTAAATGGCAGCTGTGGTAGCTTCAGCCCAATAGTACAATGGTACCTTCATCTCGTTGAGCATGCATCTTGCAATTTCAGCAATTTGCCTATTTTTCCTCTTAGCTACTCTATTTTGTTGTGGTATATACCTACAAGTGAACTGCCTTTTGATCCCATTCTCTTGTAGAAAATCTGAAAATTCTTTGGAGAAGTATTCTCCTTTCTTCCTGTTTCTTTTTCAACTTCAACATAGAAAACACCTTTGATTTTTGCTCATACAAAACAACCATACCTTTCTTGAGTGATCATCAATGAAGGTGACAAAAAATCTATTACCAGCCATTGATGCCTCTTGGGTTGGTCCCCATACATCCGTATGTATCAAGTCCAAGACATTTGGGGCCACATAATTGCTCCTCTTGAATGGTTGCCTCATTTGCTTTCCTAGTTGACAAGCTTCACATAACTCATGTAGTCCAATGCTATTAAATTTTGGAAGACCTCTTACCACTTCATGTTTTCTCATGTCCTTCAGCTTTGGAATTTTTATGTGTCCTATTCTTTTGTGCCATAAGTCCAACTCTGAAATCTTCTTGTTCCCACATTGAATGTACATGACCTTTCCATGTGGATGTTGGACGTCCAAAGTGAACATCCTTCCTTCTCTTCTACCTTGAGCAATGACCTTGAAGCCTTCCTTTGGATTCTTTATGAAGCACCCATTCTCATTGAATATGACATGATAACCCTTCTCTACCATTTTTCCTACTGAAATCAAGTTCTTTGAAATTGTAGGAACATGAAGAACATTAGATAGTACCTTTGCTCTACTTGTATCTCCAAGCCTTATATCTCCAATATGTTGAATCATGCGTTGAGTATCATCACTTGTTTCAACACATCCTTTTCCACTTGGTACCTGTAGGTTAGTGAACAAACTTCCTTGGCATGACATATGGTTACTACAACCTGAATCAATGTACCATTTTCTGTCATCTTCACAAGAGCTTCTATACTCATGTCTCATTGCAAGTAGTGTGTCCTTGCTTCCTTCACTTGAGGTGCTTGCATAGTTGCTTTGGTTCCTTTGATTGCCTCCATTTGGTCTTCCATTCTTCAGCCAACAATCACTAGCATAGTGTCCTACTTTATCACAATGATAGCATGTTATACCTTTATGAGAATTGTAGGAGCCTCGACCTCTTCCTCTACTTCTACCTCGACCTCTTCCTTGTGTGTTGGCATTTGATGCATCCTTGTTGTCTTCCAAATTTTTTTGGTTGTAGTTGGAGTTGTTGTAACCTCTTTCTTTTCCTCTTGAGCCTCCTCTTGAGTTCCTTCCTTTACCTCGACCTGCTTATAACATTTGGTTGTGGCTGTCCTTTCCTTTGGGACCACCAAAGCTAAGCTCTTTTGTGACAAGATTAGGGATTAGTTGTTCAAAACCTGGATATGCATCTTTCAAGTTAATGGAAGTTATAAAAGGCTTCCATCTTTCATCTTCTCTTAATCCATTGAGAGTATAACACACAAGATCTTTGTCTTCAACCATTGTGCCAATAGAAGCTAAAGCATCGCTTAGCTCCTTAATCTTCAAAATATATTCAGCTATGGATTGACTTGAACTTTTCTTGATTGTGTTCAACTCATTCTTGAGTTGAAGTTTCCTAGCTTTGGTATTTGTTGAATAAATCCTTTCAAGAGCTTCCCAAGAATCCTTAGCTTTCTCTAGATGTTGAATATGCCCTACCATGGCATTAGTAATGACTTGCGAAATGAGGAACATGACTCTCCTATTCCTCTCTTCCCATTCTTTTGCTTGCCTCCTTTCGACTTTGGTGGCCATAGCTTGATTGATTTGAGGTTGAGCATCATCGCCGCTCACAATACCCCATAAGCCTTTGTCCATTAGGTAGTTGGTCATTCTAAACTTCCACACGGGATCGTTATCCTTATACAACTTCTCTTCTTGTTGACCCAAGTCATCCATTGAATAGTATCAAAGACTTTGAGAGTTACCTCGAATGGTTATATTGTCCTTTGATCTTGCGTTTGTGAAGCTCCTCCTTGTTTTATAGCTCCTCTTTTGCTTTGCTTTATCTCCAGCTCTGTTGATGAAGCTTCAACACCCAGTTTGCTCTGATACCAACTGTGGAAAATGAGTTCTCCTATGCGCAACAGAAATGTGTAGTGAACCTTCTCTTACTCATCATGAATTTTGACTAGACTTTTTTTTCTTTTTTTTTTCTCTCCTTTTCCTTTATCTTTATATTTGGTAAATTTATCCAAGCATAGCTCATATGAAAATGAGCTTGTACATTTATCTTCAACACTTATGAGGGATAAGAATCCCACCTTCGTTACTAGGTCCATGCACCAGTCATGCCCAGAAATCGACTAGTAATTTGAATCTACCTAGTTCACATGTTTGTGCCTAGATCGCACATCGAGAAACTATGAATAGGCTAGTGATGTGTTTAGATCCACCCTTATTATTCTTTCACTAGTTTGTACTTTGTCCAGTTTATCAAAGTGCAAGATGAGACAGTGTTTTGAATCATTTGGGAAGGGACGCCACCACAGAGATGAGACATGTTCTTCCAGTTTTAGAACATGAGGCTCGGGGGTTGCCTATAGTACGTATATAGCTCTATTTTCGAGGAATATTTTCCAAGGGGGGAAGAATGTAATAAAGTAAGTCTATGATCCAAGGTCTGGCCGGTTCAGACAGATCTGAAATCGACACCGTTTGGTCATCCGTGAGTATGACCAAAGATCTCGAGTTTAGACTTACTAGAAGGTCTTGCGCTCTTGTGAACAAGTGATCCACTTAGCTTAGTGGTTAAGTCTCAAGGATGTGAAGGAGGTTGGGTTCAATCCCCATGGGTGACATGGGGAGAATATTTTGCCCAAAGAGATCTAGAGCCTTCTAGAAGCATCCACTTGAGTTAACTCGAGTTAATTGGGACACTTGGCGCACATGCAGTTACATGGCCGACACATGGCTGGCTAGTATCCACCTGCCCAAGAAGGGAATCCCGTGGAGAGAGCTATATATAGATGCATTTGGTTGGGAGGAGAGTCATCTCTCTAGCACGTGGTGGTCGTAATCCTCATTCTCTTGCACCTTGCAATTCTTCTCTTCTTTTTTTGTAATGGATACCAGGCCTTCATGTCCTAAGTGTCACGATCTTCCCATTATTTCTACTCTTATTTGTCCATTTCTTGCCCCTTTCTATATTATGAGTTTCTCTCTCACTCCATGGTGAAAGATCATATTTCCTGGAGTGCAACCCATGCATAATGTTGATTTACACACACACACACACACACACACACACACACACATATATATATATATATATATATATATATATATATATATATATATATATATATATATATATATATATATATATATATATGTGTGTGTGTGTGTGTGTGTGTGTGTGTGTGTGTGTTAGTACAAGCATCTAATATGGGTCCAGGGGAGCTTGATTAGGTATTTTTGTTCAAATTTCTTTAGAAACAATCAATTTTCTACATCATGCCATAGTCTTTGGCCTAGTTCTACTTTCGTTCCTATCGCACCTACTAATAAGCAACTTCATTGGCATAATAAAGTTGCACATGCATACCTATCTTTGTCAAATGTGCCATTATCCCTTACATTTCCTCATGCAAAACAACCAAAGACGCTTTGGATATGCTTATCACACTATGCTAGACAAGAAATGAGGCTCATGTTGCTTACCTTTGACAAAAATTGCAGAGTGAGCATATGAATGAAGGACATTAAATGGACACTTTTTAAAAAAGATCAAGGATCTAAAAGTCGGCAGAAGATTGGAATACAAAATGAAAGTCCCTGTAGATTGGAGCAAAGATGGAACAGAACTCTCATTGTCATAGTTCTTTTGCAACCTGATAATGTCACTTCTTGGGCCCTAGTCATTGTATCTCATGGTTTTTGCACTTTCAAGAACCTTGTAAAAAGTAGGACAATCAATTCATGTTAGATATTGTATATACGTTCTTCTCTGCAATGGTAATTTCAAAACTTTTGGAATGTCAAAAAGTCTATGTTCACTACTTTGAAATGTGGTTGCTCATGTTTTTTGCTGTGTTATGTTTAGACATTTGCTTTGAAGCAAAAAAATTCATATCCTTCAGTGTTCTGCGCACTATTTTGTCATCAAAAACACATTTTTTGAAATTGCACTAGTCTATTCTGTACTTTTGAAAGTGGGCCCAGTCAATTTAAAAACTTGAAACTGCTATAAAAATGGGTTCTATGTGCTCATTTCTCACATTCGCACTCTCAAAGAGCTAGAAACCATAGACAAGACAATAGAATTCTCGTGTGCAAGCAATGGCTGCTAGCACTTCCACTCCCATGAAATCTCCTCGATATCTATTCATGCATTTTTTGGATACTACAGAGTACAACTATCATATGGATTTGTATGACCTAGTCTGTAGAGTCCCTAATCTTGAAGGGACAATACCCATGAACTCCGATGTGAGATCACAGATTTTATGGAATTCTACATATTAAGATATGCTATAGATATTCCAACATATGAGTGTAAATGGGTCCCCTGGACCTACTTTTCTACATTCATAAAGGAGAGGAGGCATTTGCGAAGTGCTTAAAGCGTTTCATGGTTGTTGCTAAGGATGCAGGGCACTTGTTAGATGACATAGTGCCCTTAATTAAACAATTAAATAAGAAAAGGGAAATGGGAAGAAAATATATTTCCTATGTTACAACAACCATCTTTTTTGTCAATGAGGAGCCCGAACCTACACCCATGGACCTACCCCATCTTGTTACTCAGGGCTTTGTAGATGACAAGAAGGAACCCCAGACAGAAGCTCTCAACTTATTAGAAGAGAGTCAAAAAATTTGCAGAGAATTTCCACAAGGAGTAGTGGACAAATTAAAGGAATCCAATACACAGAATCTTCCATCCTCCAACTTAGAGCCCGTGGACCCCACTCTACTAGAGGTAGAGATGGAAATGTTTTCAGTTGTACTTGTCGACGGAGAGGAATTTTTGTTCCTTCACAATATTGAGAAGGCATTCGATCTACGCCTCGACAAACGCATTAGTATTTTTTTCTCAACCTCAGATATTCCCATGGACAACACTTCTGACATTATCGAAAAGACACCAATTCCACTTGTTGATTCAGTTGCAGACACCATTGCATTTGTGTGTGAAGAGATTTTGAGCCATGCCAACCAAAATGCCACTGAAGAAGATCTCCCCGCAGCAAGGGAAAGAATTTTGGAGAAGAAGATTCCAACATCCCTTGTTGTGGAGCATAGTGGCATGGCTCACTCATCGATTCCACTAGATGCAATGGGAAGAGGAGAGGATGAAGATAGGCTTCAAGATGAGAGTATCTAATGACATTTATGGTTGTCTCATATTCATACAAGATGTATCTATTTAATTTTATGATTGTCTATGTGCAGGAAGCAATTGAAGTGGATAAATTTGCAGCAAGGAGTGTTGGTGACCATGTTGCCCATGGCCATGGCTCTCCCTTAGCACATTACATTGGAAAATTACCAAAGGAAGATTTTGTCATAATCCACAAGGACGTTTCCCCTCAAGGACACTTCATGACTTGGTGTCTGAAGGCCTTGAGCAAAGTTTTGTGCCTATCTACAATAATGCAAGGGATCAATTGTATATTTCTGGTTAGGAAGTCCTTTGCCCTTACTACCCTAGGAGTTAACTTTAGAGGAAAAATATTAGGTCAAATAGGAATAGCTTTAGGTCTTGAATTGACAGACCCTTAGTTAATATCCCAATCAGTTTTGACTTACCAATTGCCACTGTCTTTTTAGAGAAGAAAGAATGTAGTGGAGAGGCTCAAGGCCAAGATCCAATTGTAAAAACTTTATAATACCAATTATTCTTTTTCCAATTTCCATGTGCATTGTCTTTATGTTTTTTACAATCTCTTAACTTTTGCACACTTTAATCAGTCTTTTTCCAATCATTCTTGTAGTATTGTTGCCCAAAATGCATGCAAGGCCTAGGAATGTAAAAAAAGACATGCCACAGAAACGGGGGGATGGGCCCTGCAAAAGTTTTGCAATGCCCATCCCCGCGTTTTTATGGCAGGCCTTTTTTTTGCATTCCTAGGCCATCCCATGCACTAGGTTCCCTATATTGGAAGTCTATGTCCCTCAATTACAACCTAGACTTAGGGAAGTGTGGAAGACTCTTCTTATGTGCAATAATTAGAGAAAATTCAGACGACTCTGGGTGCAAATAAGCATGCAACAATAAATAAGTACATTTGAATGTTCATCAACATTGTTTATCTATTGGTCAGAGGGTTAGCATGCATTTCACCCTATCTAAGGCTAATCATATGCTCCAATGTGCATGGCATGTGGTTTCATGGCTTAGAAATGCAAAAAAAAGGCCTGCCACATAAACGTGGGGATGGGCCCTGCAAAACTTTTGCAAGGCCCATCCCCGTGTTTTTGTGGCAGGCCTTTTTTTTTGCATTCTTAGGCCATTGCATGCATTTTATAGCAACACCACTTACAAAAAATACAGTAAAAACAGTGATTAAACTATGCAAACACTTCAAAGAGGTACTGGAAAAAGACACCTAGATACATAGGAGAAATAGACTTCAAAACATGTACACTAAGAGATAAACACTTGGGAGAGAAAATATCATAAGAAAAATATTTTATTCATCATTTGGGATTTACAAAATATTCACCATTTTGGATATACAAAAATTTCTCCAAACAAGGGAGTACAAATATTTGTTAAGGGTTATTCCCTCTAATTCTTCTAGCTAGCTATAAATCTTTAGGTTGTATTGTCACTCTCTTTGCATGGATGGCACACAAGTTAGAGTCCTCCAACATTGAGATGAGATATGCCTCTGCAGCTTCTTGGAGGGCTTCAATGGCTATCCCTTGGATATGAAGTCCAACACAATAGCTTCCTTCACAACTCTTGCAAATGACCTTTGTGGAATAAGAATATCCACATAATTTTGATAGTGTCAAATCTCTGCAAAGGCTCTGGTTTTCTTTTTGCACCTTTGTGGTGCTCTTGCATTTGGGGGGATGTTGGGTTGTGGTCTACGATGCGGTTGATACTTCTTGTTTCTTCTTGGAGCATGCCTAGATGGTCTTGCCTCATCATTTACTTGCTCTGCCCGACTTTGCTCTCTTTCTTCATCGGTTGGTCTTTGTCCTTGTCCTCCGGGGAGTGTCTTGCCTCCTTGTGTTACTCGATGGTTCACGGGGATATGATCATGGTTCCATGGTAGCTCGTTAAACTTTCTTCATCCGAGGAACTCTCTAAATTTGATATAGTCTCCATCACAACTTGCATCTGTCCTCATTGTTTGGGCCTTGCCTTGAGTGGTTTCCTCACTAGGGGCTCATCATCAGATGTGGGATGGGAATAATTTATTTCTTGTGTTACATCTCTCTCTTGTGAAGCTTCATCCCCCCGTGATGGAATGCTACCAGAGTGTGTCCCTGCACCAGAGTTCGTCTAGAAGAGTGGCTTGTGGTTCGATGCTTCTTGTGGGGTGTCATCCATGTTGGGCACTGAGTACCTTGCACATGGCTAGGATAGACGATATGATCCTTTCTAGCAGTCTGCTTTGTGTGTGCCATTCTCTTAGGTTGTAAAGTGGTAAAATGAGGAAGGACACCTTTATTTATAGCCTTTCACTTAAGAATTGTCCTGTTCACATTTAAATGGATAAAAATTAGTTTTAAAACATTAAAAGTATATTCACAAAAACATTGAAAGTTTATTTGAAGTGAAAGGAGTTATAAGAACCTTGAAAAAAATAATGCATTTTAAGAGTTTGGAAACTATTTCCAAGCAGAACCCTTGCGGACTCTTTGTGCACGCCATTGGGCATGATGTAGCGGTCCTAATGATGACATCCACTTCTCTCTTGCAATATCATGTTGTAGCTTTCGTGTAATCTTTGCTATTTGTGACTCACATGCGGGTTCCATTACATATTTTCTAGTGAATGTCGCATGAAAAAGCTAGTTGAACATTTCTTCTAAATAGTTTGATTGGAGTAGACCCCCCCCATGAGGAGTGTTTTTAAAGTAGACACCTCTAGCCCTATAATGTGACTTCTTCATTCCTTGTGTACTAAAAATGTCCAATGACCCATATCGATTCATAGAATATGCTCCATGTGCAAAAAGAATATGCTATGATCTGGTCAATAAGATATACACATTGTGTTTAAGCCCAAATAAAGAAATGTACGCAAAACTTACTATGTAATGTGTAATGTTGCTTTCTCCCCAAGATAAGATGAATGACTGTGTAAACTCCTTCAAAGTCACTTGGAATAATTCTCGTTGTGAAGCATTAGTGGAAACCAAACACATCAAATGTAACAATTGAGCTAATGATGACCAAACCTTCTTTCACTTGTTAATGAGATCAATATGACTATCATTGTCTGTCGTAATTGAACAGAGGTCCTTCCAAAGCTCCCATTTCCCATCGTCTTGACTATTCACATCTCCTTTAAAGAAACGTCTTTCCTTCTTCCCAGTCATTAAAACTTGTTGTAAAATCTCTTGAGACTCACCATAATTCTTAACAACTAAAGATACATGGCCACCATGACAACCAATAGAATTCAAAAGATCTTCTATTTTTTGGATTGCTATTGTAGACCTCTCTAGTGGTTTCATTGCAAACGCATATTCAAAATGGAGCTTCAAAAGCCTATCAAAGATCCTCATGAATGCATGCAAAGTACAAAAGCAAAAATTGACTAATGGAAATGGAATAATGGGGTTGCAATCATTGCTTATTTTATCACGGGTCGGTTCCTGTAACATTGGACACCTCAAAAGTGATATCTCCCATTCCCTGCGATTCGATGAGTCTGTTTCATCAATTTCTTTAGAGTCATCAACTCTCATCAATGCTCTTGCAGGTTTAGATTGTCACTTAGATCCTTTGTAACCTTGTGTACAATATGGGCAAGGATAGAGAGAAGATGCTCATTGTTTACAACCTAACATGCTCTTAAGGTCTCCACCCAAATGTCATTCTACCTCAAAATCACCTATATCATCTGCAGAAAGCTTTTGCCCATGTATTTGAGAAGAGATTACTTTCATAATCCATGGAGTCCTAATAAAAATCCACGAAATAACATTGTTTGTTTCTTTGGGAACTTCTATAGCACCTAACCACCAGATATCTCACTCTGATTGCACATTGTTAGTCAAATGGGAAGTGGATCCTAAAGTTTCATCACTCATTGCATGGTCCATAACTTCATTCATTAGCATCACACTCAACTTTTCTAGTCGTCGACCCTTTATGATTTGACACTCATCAAGCTTCAGTATGAACTTTAACTTAGCATTACAGTCTGCACAAAAGAGAAAACATTATCTTAGTATGACACTCAAATGCAATAAAACTTCAACACCAAATAAAATGTAGTAGGGGTACCTTTGATTATTGAACTATAAAAGTGAACCATTGCTTGTTGAAGCTTCTGACGATCCACAAATATATTGTTGAATTTCGTGTAAGTAAATCCTTGTGTAGATAGGATCTTTGATTGCTTCTTGGGAATATTTGGATGATAAACAGAGGCAAGCATAGTGTCTTCTATGAATAAATATTGTCTAATAATACGAGTCAAATCCTCATTTGGAGTTTTTTTTTATAGACACATTATATGGGCATGGACATATACTTTGAGAAATACCTTGTGCTTGTAAGGCTTGCTTCAAAAGGGTGTACATTGTAGTATACCCATTTCTACTGATGCCCGCTTCGTCACATATTGCCTCCACATCTTGCACTTTGATAAGGTTTTTTAACTTCTCTGAAAACTCAGCTTCAACAACAACTCTAATATTCTTTCCTATGGGTGAGTCTATAACAGAAGTGATTTCTTTGGTGTTTATACAACTATTCATCAGCTTCAATTGGTCTTGTGTTGTTGATGAAGCAGTTATGTCTTGAATAAATGACCTACACAATGAAAGATTCCATTACAAATCTTGATTAAAACATATAAAAGTAAAACAAACACTCACCTTGTTGCATATATATGTCATTTGCATGCTCTGCCACCTACTGAAAGAGCTTCAAAGGATGACAATGCTCTTTTCCTATATCTCATACCAAGTGCAGTCTCTTTCAGTTGCTGGAGATTATCATTTAACTTTGAAATTGTGCTTTCTTTTGCTTCCACATCCTGTTCAAAATCTGCAAGTAGTTTTTGTAAAGATATGATTGTGCTTTCTAAAGTGACCACCCTCATATGATGGAGTTGATATTGTTGGAACCAACACTTAGTAGTAGCATTTGAATGTGTAGATAATCGCTTGCAGTAACCTAATAGTCAAGCTTCACCCACACCAATGAACTGAAGTAGAGTTGAGAGGTTATGGAATGTTGGATAGTAAGAAGATATTGGATCAAGAGGATATAGTGAACCATGAGTCCAAAGATCAATACTTTTTTCTCCAGCTGCACGACATTCATCTTGAGAATTTGCATCATTGTTGCATCGTGTATTTGGAGCAAACTCTCTAGGCACACGAACATGGATACTTGTTGATGCAGGACCATGAGGACGTTCTATTGTGAAGTTTGTGATACATGTCAACACCATCTTTGCTAATGACTAGCAATATCAAAAACAAAGATGGAAAACTGGTTGCCAGGGACTCTAAAGCATATGTTTTGCTCAGAAAATGTGTTTTCTTGTATATGTATGGGTTAAAGTGTATTTTTCCACTGTGTGTGGCTAAAAATGATGAAATTTGAAAAAGTCATTTTTTGGGGGAAGGATAGTCACGGATTTGATGATGTGGCACTTACTTTTGGAGGGAGTTTGAAAATTATACTTTTTCTAAAAGGAACTTTAAAAAATGAGCCCAAAAAAGTGATTTTTGACATATATATTAAAAAGTAGTTCCTTTTGAGTTAATATACACTGAAAATGAAACTTAAAAAAAAAACTCATTTTTTTATTCAAATACATGCACGAGTTTGATGATGTGGAAAGTAGATTCTCTTCCTCTCTCTCTCTAGAAGAAGAAAGAAAGAGGTCTAGTAAAGCCTAAAAAAAAGCCTACTCCAGCCTACTAAAAAGTGCCCTATTAAATACACTTTGTCCCCTTAAACAAGAATAAAATTAAGCTTAATCCCTAAAAATTAGGGATCCTTACAAGGCCCATGCAGGGTTCATTTTTTTCCCTAATGTGTATCCTTTCTTCTCTTCTGATTATCCAAAAAATATGCACTTTTCATATTTTGCCTCAAACTTGTGTCTCAATTGACTAGGCACATGCGCATAACAAATACTTCCAAAAACTCGTAAATAGCTCACATTTGGCATATGCCTCCATAGTCTCTCATAAGGAGTGAGATCATGAACCATTCCTGTTGGGGGTGTATTTATGACATGTGCAACCGTATGACAAGCTTTTGCCCAAAATATATCTAGCATGCTCTTTTCATTCAACATGGATCTAGCAACTTCTTCAATCACACGATTTTTGTGTTCAGCAACACCATTTCATTGTGGTGTATATCTACAAGACAATTACCTTCTGATTCCATGATCACTAAGGTATTGATCAAATTCCCTTGAGATATATTCTCCCCCTGAATCCGATCGTAGGCATTTTATGTACATGCACAATTGCTTTTCAACCATGTTGTTGAATTTCAGAAAGCACTTGAAAACTTCACTTTTATGTCTCAAAAAATATATCCAAGTATATCGGCTATAATCGTCAATGAATATCAAAAAATACAGTGAGCCACCAACTGATTTTGTTCTAGCTAGTCCAACCATATCACTATGGATCAGCTCCAGAGGTCTATGCCTATGCATTTCTCTTCATGGAAACTTCATACATTGATGCTTGCCAAATGCGCACCCAAGGAGGTTGCTTCACATTATCTTCTTCTTGCAAATCATTACTCAAGAAAGTTGTTTTTATGTCCAACTGATGTACTTTCCAACCTCGATTGGCAGCCAATGCAACCATGGTATGAATTGTAGTCATGCATGAAGTAGGTGCAAATGTTTCCTCATAGTCAATGCCATATTGTTCCCATATCCTTTGGTAACCAATCTAGCTTTGTAATGATCAATGCTACCATCAGACTTTCTCTTAATCTTGTAAACCTACTTTGTACTAATGGCATTTTTCCCTTTTGGCAATTCACATAGCTCCCAAGTACCATTCCTATGTATGGAATCCATTTTTGATTGCACAACACTCATCCATTGTGGATCGTCACATGCATCTTCAAAAGTAAGTGGCTCTTCATTACATGTTGTTGCAATAAGAGTATAATCCACAAAATTAGTTGATGCATGGTGAGAGCTTAATCTTGTTCTATCAAGTAAAGGTGCACTCAATTTCCTATCCTGCAAACTTTGTTTCAGCCACTTTGGCATAGTTTGTGCACTCTTGCTAGACATGGATTCATTATGTAATACATCCTCAACATGTATATCATGTGTGGGTTGAATTTCATGCTCATTTTCAGCTATATTTTGATGAAAATGTTCAGCCATAGGTACTTGGAAATTTCCAACAATTTCAATAATTTTTGGCTGAAAATTTTCAACTATGTTTGGCTGAAAATTCTCTTTTTAACTCTAGTTGGCCGAAACTTTTTAGACCTTTGAGCCTCAGTTGGATATTCTACATGGCCATAGGCAAGTGCACCACTTTGGAGCAAAGGCATGAGTGTATTGGACACATGTTGTGAGCTAACTGTTGGCTATTTTTTGCATTCAAGTAGAGGGAAAACTGAATTTTCAGCAAATACCGCATCTTGACTCACAATAATTATGTTCATCAATGGATCGTACAAATGATATCCCTTACTTTGAGCACTATAACCAACAAATATACATTTCTTTGCCTTGTCATCAAGTTTGTGATGTTGTTGTGATGGCACAAGAGCATATGACAAACAACCAAACATGCATATATGACTAACCATAGGATTATGTCCATTCTACACCTCTTAAGGAGTGATGAATCTCAATGCTTTTTTAAAGTAACGATTCAACACATAGCTTGCACACATGACTGCTTCCATCGAGAACTTATCAAGAAGGTACTTTCCTTTAACCATACATCGTGCCATTTCATGTAGAGTTCTATTTTGATGCTCGGCAATACAATTTTGTTGAGGTGTATATGGTGTCGTACATTGGTGCAAAATACCTCTTTCAGAAAAAAAAATCATTAAACTCATGTGACATGTATTCACCACCATGATCCATGCATAGAGTAAAAAGCTTGTTTGAAGAAACATTTTCAGCCATAGCTAAAAATGCTTTGAAGCAAGAAAATACATCATTCTTTGCTTTCGTAGGATACACCCATGTATGGCGAGTAGCACCATCAATGAAGGTAAAAAAATATACATGCTTCCCAAAAGACAGAGTCTTGATGGGACCACATACATCACTATGAACAAGCGGTAAATTTCTTGTAGTGGGTGTATGACTATCGTTTGGAAAAGAAGCACTAATGCATTTTTCCAAGAATGAAACCTCACATGCATGCTTTTCAATGGACTCAAGTGTTGGCAAACCAATAACCATGTCTTTCTTTTGCAAGTAAAGCAAACTATTGGAGTTCAAGTGACCAAAGTGAGCATGCCAAAACTCCATTTCAGCCATGGAAGAAGTATGAGTAACCGAGGCATTCGAGCTAGCCCTCTTGTATGTATCCATGTGATACAAACCACTGCATAATGTACCAGACATCATGTTAATGTCACCATTGCTGAAATCACATAGAATTACAATGACATTGGCACTGTATAATTGCACATTGTGAGGGTAGTGATGTAGGTATAGAATGAGCTCATGAACCATACACTTATCATGAACAAAGTGTAAATGAAATCCAGCTTTGGCAATCAACAAAACTCAAATTAAGTTCTTCTTGATACCGGGTACATGTAATGAATTTTTCAAGAGAATCACACCTCCATTTAGAGCCGTAGGCTCAATTTCTCCTACTCCAATGATAGGATAAGAGGCATTGTTTGCACATACCACATGTCCTCCTTAAGGTGCATCTTTCAAAGATGCAAAAAACCTTTTGCATGAAGTTATGTGCTTTGAAGCACCACTATCAAAGAACCAATCTGAGTCAGCCTCACTCACAAACATACATTTAGAATGCAAAGATGCATCACAATGACATGTAACAACGCATGCCCAAAAATCTTGAGCCATGTTAGCTTCGTCATTCTTTGCATTTGCTGAATTTTCAGCGATAGACATGCTGGATTCCTTCTTTTTTTCATTGCACTTAGCAAGCTTTCTACACTCGTTAACAGTGTCATCAGCCTTTCAATAATGTTTGCATCTCTTCTTCGTTCGCAAATCAACATCATTAGAGAAATGAGTGGAAGAGGAAGGTTGAGGCTTTGGTTTTGATGAACCTAAAGGTGAACCATACTTGCTTTTCCCTTTTTGTGAGATAGCAAGTGTTTGTGTTCCCTCAATCAAACCACTCCTATTCACTCTAGATTGCTCTTCTTACAAAAGAAGAGACACAACCTCATCAAATGCATACATCTTGATATTCCCTTTTGCAACCAGACGGAGTGTAGTGGCAAAGCTTTGAAAAGATTCTAGTAATCCGTTCAACAATGTAGAGATGAGTGATGCATCCAAAATAATCTCATCTATGTTTACCAATTGCTCTTTCAAGTCCTTGATGCGTGTCACATACACATCCATAGACTCAATTTCAGCCATACATACATCCTCAAGTTGCTTCCTCAAGTATGCAACACATGCTTCATTAAGCATGGCATACAAAGAAGAAAGAGTGTCCCATGTTTGTCTTGATGTAGAACATGACCCAATGTGCGGAACTATATGACGCTTCATAGAAAGCACAATCAATGCATGACCTTGAGCATCTTTTCCATCCCATCTAAGTTGCTCCTATTTAGGTGGAGAAAGAGTAACCACTATACTTGAAGAAGAAGCTCTATATGTGACAGTAGACTGTGAAGTAGAAGAACCTATGAATCTTCAATCTACATCTGCCACTATGTTCCAAAGTTGTTTTGCAACAAGAACACGCTTCATCATGTAAGACCACATTGAATAGCTGGTCCCATCAAGATTATCTTTATCTTAAAGCATGCCAAACAAGTCATTGTTGGCCGCCATTTCACTAAAGAACAAGAATGTGATAGAATCTTTAGTTCAACGAAAGCTAAAATGAATGCCGAAATTTCAGCTCACAAACCGTCACTCTGATGGCAATTTTGACTGCATGAATGGCTTCAAAATGGGGGTAAAACTCCAATGTAATTACCACAAATATTTCTTTTCTCTCAAAAATCATCATTTTATGCTTTGAAGTCGATTTGCACTGTTAAAAGTGCACACGTGGTGCAATGTGAAAAATCAAAAACTTGAAGGGAAGATTGAACCTGCTCTGATACCACTGCTAGGTGTGCATAGAAGTGCGAGAGACACACAAAAATCACATGCAAGGAGCACAAATGTAGCAAGACACATGGAGAAGAGGGATGGCTAGAATAGCTCTCTCTATTGATGCTAATCAGAACTTAAGTAAGAGTTGAACAATATCCCTAAGTACAAAGTACCACCACATATGAGTAAATCATGTATGTGGTAACATGGGAATAAACCTCTAGTCCACACTAGAGTAAAAAGTGCCCATGTATAGGGAAAAAGTTCACATCAAAGCTACTCGAGGAACACATAAGTATAACAATGTTTACCACTCGTTTTTGGGAATATCACTCTCAAGTGTTCACAAGCAAAGCCCATGCACCATCTTCAATTATTTGCCTCTGAACAACTCATGTACTCCTTGTGCTATTGCTATCCACCGCTCGATACATTGCAGAAAATAGCATGGGATAGATTGAAAGCCTCTTACAAAAGTACATCAATTGCTCCCTACAACAAGGTTCTTTCGGGCATGAAAAACGTGAGAGGGAGGGGGTGTTGGCAGAAGCTCATGGCATAGATGAAGAGGAAGTATGTAAGAAGCTAAGGAAGGAGACCAAAGGGGACCCTAACATTACATTTTTTACACAATATGGATCTATAGTTACCAAATCTCATTCAAGGCAACAATAGTGATTTTGATCACTAACCAATGTAATATAAACCATTGAATTTTACCATGTGATGCTCCATTTTGTGCAAGCTGAGGAGTCTTCAAGCTTGAGGAACTTAGATAGAATGTGTCTACCAATTTTCATACTTTTTGGACCTCACTTGATACCCCAAAAGTAGCTTAGGACATATTTTTTAACTAGGTCAGTCATTAGGTGTGAAATCGGTCATCTCACCTCAAAGACTATACATAGAGGTAGAGAGATCATTTTTGAGGTTAGCTATTTGAGTAATCACTTCATCTCATTAGTTTGAGTAATGAGATGAAGTGATTTTCCTTTCGTTACTTCTCCTATTGTCTCTTTCTTGTGTTTGTGTGTATGTGTGTGTGCATTAGTATGCTTCTCACCTTAACTTCGAAGAATTAGACGAAGCTTTTTGACGGGGCCATCTTGGTACGACGATGCAGCCGGGTCGGCTGCAATCGTAGTCCCAAGTTTTTGTAAAGGAGAACGCCATTTTCTCAGTTATGACGACCCCAGGCCAGGCAGTTGTGTCAGCAAGAAGTCTAGCACACATGATGAAGAAGTTTCTGTTAGAAACACATGATGAAGAACACTGAGTCGGTGAGCGTAGCTCATCGTGACGGAACAGCAACGACGAATCTCAATTTCTTTGTGAAGCAGCGTCTTCTTCAGTAACAGTTTGACGGGCGTGGGTGTAGGGCGGCGTCGGCGGCAGAATAACGAAGTTGTGCAAAGATAACATCATGCTGGTGACATCGACGCTGTGGCTGTGGCTGAGGAGAATGGTTGGCTGTCTGCTGTAGGACTGTCGGCTGTCGGAGGGTGGGTGGTGGTGTGTCTATCATGGGACTTGAGTGTCTATCACGAATCACGATACACGGCACTCGTCTATCGCGATACACAGAAGTGACGGCACCGGTCTATCGCGTGTGCGGGAGTCTATCGTGCACCTTCGGGAGTCTATCGTACTCTGGTCTATCGCGCCCGAGGGAGTCTATCGCGATACTTGGCACCGGTCTATCGCGCCTTCAGGTCTCGGGAGTCTTTCGCGTCTTGGGGAGTCCATCACTTTCGGGAGTTCTTTTTCGTTTAGTGGGGTCGATAGTAGCTCTCGCTTCTCGCTTATTTTGAGGGGTTGGGTTCTCTTTTGAATGCTATATGTAAAGCAGTAATCAGTTTGAGATGTGTGCAATGGGGTGTTTGGGATGGACAATCGTGCTTCCCGACAATCTTCTTCTCTCTCCTCTATTCGTTCGCGTGGCCACCTCCCTTGTCAGACCGTTCTGGCAGATCTGATTACCGTTGAGTTCAGCATAAAGGTTTAGGTAGTTTTATGTCTTGCTCTTGGCAAATAGATAGGTAGACTTCTCTAATCGCTCTAATCTCACGAAGGCCCGTTCTTTCAATGCTGCATCCTCGCGAAGGTGGATAGAGAAATCTTAACTAAGAAGAAAGAGAAACCTTAATTAAAAAGAAGAGAAAGCAAGGTGAAGTCCAAGCATAGTTGAAAAGAGAGTAAAGACATTTAGCTCGTGCGCCTAGTTTCCTCTCTTTTCCAAGGGGTTCAAAAGCCTTTCTTTTAAGGCATCCAAAGTTCCTTTCTTTTAAGGCATCCAAAGTTCCTAAGGATAAAGGCCAAAGTGGGAAAGAAGGAAGACATGGAAGCGGGTACCAAAAGCCTTTGCCCTCTCGAGGTGGACTCCGCCCCCTCGGACGCTGTACCTGTTGGGAGTGATGGTTGGATGCACTCAAGAAATGAGTTGGTGCTGCTATACCTGCTTCACACCAGCCCTCCTTTGATTCCAGAAATGCTTAGTACACACCTTGAGCTTTCAAATGATACCAAGAAACCATATATGTACTTTGCAAATGATTAGTGTAATGATCAAACCAAAAACAGATAACTTGGTTCCTTCACAAATCCAAAAACTTGCTATTTTTGTAATGATACCTCCTCAGTATTATGCTCAGTGTGACCAGCACACTTGCAATTGAAACAATTCCTTTTGGGAGTATTAAAGTACCTTAATAAGCTACCATTTGCAAGTGGAATGAGAAGAAATGATAAACCACATCCAGAGAAATTGATTTAGCAAAATTATGATTACCCCCGACTTTTTAGGAGAGTTGCAGAGATAGACCAGTGGTGACTTCGAAGGCGATTTCTCGAAAATGGCTGAATGAAATCTTATAAAATTTTGTATGCTTGCAGAAGACCTTGAGCTGGTTCCAACAAGCTATTAAACTCTTGATTTGGTTCGGTGAGCACTGAGAAATGTTCCTTGGAAGTTGACATACTTGAAGTAGAACACACAGAGAACCAGATATGATGAATGTGTATATATCTATTGATTGATATGATTATACAAGCTCAATAGCATGACAAGCATAGCTAATTGAGGTGTGGTTGTGTAGGCTATGGAGTAGCACTAACACACACCCAGTTACAACAGTAGAATGCCTCGGGGAGTGAGCTCAAGTGACTGAACTAACCGCGAGTTTTTTCTCTCCATTTTTATATGAGTTGAGTCATCATTTGAATTTGAAATTCAAATGTAGGCTCCCTAGAATATCTCTACTAAAAGTAGGGAGATATTCTCTCCATTAAGCCATCTACTTTTCCACGAATACAATCAAGTAGGTATGATTACATGAGATGCCAAGTCATTCTAGACTTTTACAAAAAGTAAATAGTAATAGCCATAGGTATGGGTTCCTATGCCATTTCCTTCAAGTGAAGCCTTGATAAACTTTGTCCAAGCTAATCTTTCAATGTTCCAAGCCAATGTGTGAAGGCTTGAAATGCACCAACAGCTCCCCCTCAAGCCAAACACTTTGGCTTAAGTCTTCATCTTCTTCATCTTTAGTCTTCAATCACATCTTGCAATCCAATCATAGATTTGAATCTGCATAACTTGCTTCCATCCAATGCTTTAGTGAGTAAATCTGCACATTGCATATTAGTAGACACATATGTCAATTGAATTTCTTTGTTAAGTAACTTCTCACTCACATAGTGGTAATGAACCTCTATGTGTTTGGTTCTGGCATGATATATTGGATTAGCTGCAAGGTGAAGAGAGCTAGTGTTATCTCCAAATATGATTGGTGGTCTAGTGTATAGACCTAATTCTGTATACAATAGCTTCAACCAGATAGCTTCTTGAGTGGCATTGGCAAGCCCTCTATACTCTGCTTCAGTGGATGACAATGCCACTGTAGGTTGCTTCTTAGCTGACCAAGAGATAGGCTTATCTCCTGCAAAACAAATGTATCCTGAGGTGCTTCTCCTATCATCCTTGCATCCTGCCCAATCTGCATCTGAGTAAACTTTAATGTCAATATCTGATGTATAAGGAAAGTACAAACCATGACTTTGAGTTCCCTTCAAATACTTCAAGATCTTCTTTGCTGCCTCTAGGTGAGGTACCCTTGGTTTGTGCATGAATTGACTAAGCACACTAACTCCATATGCTATGTCAATTCTTGTCAAGGTAGCATAGTTCAAACTACCTACCATACTTTGGTATCCTGTGATGTCTTGGACTTCTTCTCCTTCATGAGCACTTAGCTTTAGGTTGACCTCCATTGGAGTAGTAGATACTTTCGCATCCTGCAAGCCAAACTTCTTGACCATATCCTGCACATACTTCTTTTGAGTGATATATATACCTGAGTTGGTGTAGACTAACTCAAGACCTAAGAAATACTTCAATAATCCAAGATCACTAATCTTGAATTCTTTCATCATCTGTCCTTTGATGTGCCTAATCCCATTGACATCATTGCCTGTAATGATGATGTCATCAACATAAACACACAAGTAGATTACCTCTGTACTACTTCTCTTTATGAATAGAGAAGTGTCTGCTTTACTCATCACAAAACCTTGGTCTTGGAGGTAGGTTGTCAACCTGTAATTCCATGCTCTAGGTGCCTGCTTTAAACCATACAGAGCCTTCTTCAATTTGCAAACATAATGTACCTTTTTTGGATCTTCATAGCCAGGTGGTTGTGACATGTAGAATTCTTTAGATATCCATCCATTCAAGAAAGCATTCTTGACATCTAATTGGTACATATTCCAATTCTTGGATGCAGCTACACTCACCAATATTCTGATAGTTGGCATCTTGGCCACAGGAGAAAATGTCTCCTCATAATCAATGCCTTGGGTTTGTGCAAAACCCTTGGCTACCAACCTAGCTTTGTACCTGTTTATTGTTCCATCTGAATTCCTCTTTAGCTTATAGATCCATCTGGATCCTATCACCTTCATAGAGTCCTTCTTGGGTACCAAGTCCCAAGTATCACTTTCCTTGAGAGCTTCCATCTCTTCATCCATGGCTTCTTTCCATTCTGGTTTGGTTATTGCTTCTTCATAGGTACCTGGTTCTTCATTCAACAAGTCCTTTGCAAGATATACAGAATGTTTAGTTACAAGTGATGTGTCATACCCAAATCTGATAGGCTTCTTCTTTTCTCTCTGAGATCTCCTCATTGCTTGAGTTGAGGATTCTGGTTTATCTTCTAGTTGCTTCATCTTCATCTTCCCTTTGGATTTCCAAGCCTTGAACTCCTCAAGATTTATTGTATCATCATCATCTGAGCTTGAATCTTCTTTCTGAATTGATTCCTCCTTGGTGAGCTTTGGGAAATCTTCTTCCATATCATAGGGTAGACTAATCTTCCTGCATTCATTCTCATACCATGAGTCATTCTCATCAAAGATGACATCTCTGCTTACCTTGAAGCCTTTGTTTGTTGGGTTGTAGAATCTGTATCCCTTTTGGTTCAAATCATAACCAATGAAGATACACTTTTCAACTTTAGGATCTAGCTTTCCCCTTACCTGTGAGGGAATATGCACATATGCTACACAACCAAAGATTTTACAATGATCCAGAGAGGGTCTCTTACCATGCCAAGCTTCATATGGTGTCATGCCATCAAGTGGTTTGGATGGCAACCTATTGATGAGATAGGTGGCAGTGGATACACTCTCTGCCCACAAATAATTTGGTAACTTTTTTTCATTAAGCATAGACCTAGCTGTTTCTACAATGAGTCTATTCCTTCTTTCAGCTACCCCATTTTGTTCAGGTGAGTACCTTGTAGTAATCTCCCTTTTGATGCCTCTTTCCTGCAAGAAATCTTCAAACTCATTGGAGAAGTACTCTCCTCCACCATCTGACCTTAGCCTCTTCAAGCTTCTTCCTGTTTGATTTTCAACAAGTGCAAGATACCTCTTGAAACAATTAAAAACTTCATCTTTATGCTTCATAAAGTATAAAATGGTCCATCTGCTATAGTCATCAATGAAGGACACATAATACCTTGAACCTGAAATGGAAGGATCCTTGCTAGGTCCCCAAACATCTGTGTGTACCAAGTCTAGGTAGTCTTCATGCATAAAACCTTTCCTTGAATAGGGTAACCTGTGAGACTTACCAAGTTGACATGCTCCACACTTGTAAATCATGTGTTGCTTGGATACATTAGGTATCCCAAGCACACATTGATCCCTGCACATTTGCTTTAGGGTTCTTTCACCTATGTGACCTAACCTCTTGTGCCATATCTCTAACTCTGAAAGTGTTTGATCCTTGTAATTATACAAAGCAATGTTCTTGGTGTCTTCTAGCTCAAAAGTAAACAATCTACCTGATTTCTCCCCTTTGGCTATCCTTCTGAATCCATGTCTTGGGTCCTCCACATATGCTCCATGTTGTGTGAATCTGACCTGCAAACCTTTCTCCACAATCTGACCAACACCTCATTAGATTCTTGGTGATGGTTGGTACATAGAGTACCCTGCTCAATAGATTCTGGTTTCCATCACATGTCTTCACATTTCCAATCTTAACAACAGAATGTTTAGTGTCATCACCTGTTTGTACCTGATGTTTGCCCTTGGGTTCTTCCAAATCAGAAAGTAGTGCCACATTGCCAGCTACATGGTTAGAACATCCTGAGTCAATATAAAATAAATGATCATCATTTGTACCTGCCTTGGAGGTCATATTAATGATCAATAGGGAGTCATCTTGCTCTTCTGTGTAGTTGTTGTAGTCTCTTCTATTTCTGAATCCACCTTGGTAATTTCCATTGTGGTTGTTGTTGTAATTGTTGTTGTATTGATTGTTGTATCCATTGTAGCCTTGATGTTGGTTGAATCTGCCTCTCCCTTGAGAGTATCCACCTCTTGAGTAGCCTCTTCCTCTCTGATTCTTGTAGTTCTTGTAGCATTCATCTGTGGTATGATTGGACAATCCACAAATGTTGCATGGTGATGAGTTGTAGGGTCTCCCCCTACCTGACTTACCTCCTCTGCCTCTTCCTCTAGATGATCTACCTCTCCCTGCATAATTAGCTTGGGAGGTAGAGCCTTCTTCATCCTGTTTCTTCCCTTTACCTTTATCTTTAACTTTCTTATCAGTATATAGAGCAGAGGGGTTGTTACCTTTTGATTGATCTCCTGCCTTTGTAAACTTTGCTTCATGTGTGAATAGTTGGCCCATGAGTGTTGTGAGATCTGGGGTATGCATGTCCATATAGAGGTCCATTGCAGTGGTGAAACTTTCCCACTTATCATCTGCCTTGAGTCCATTTGTTACTTGCCTGACTATTTGCTCCTCTTCAATCTCCTCTCCAATGCTTGCTAATTGGTCTGCCACATCTTTAATCTTTGTCACATACTCTGAGACTGGTTGCTTGGGCTGCTTCCTAAGGGTTGTGAATTCAATCCACAGTTGATTCTTCCTGGCCCTTGTGTTGGAAGAAAAGTAGTTTGACAAGGTTTCCCAAGTCTCTTGGGAAGTCTTACAATTCCTTACATGAGGTAAAAGAAAGTCAGATATAGAGTTTAAGAGATAAGACCTTGCCAAAGCATCCTTTGCACACCATTGGTTGAGTTTTTCATGTTCATCCTTTGTGGGTAGTCCTCTAGTTTTGAATGAGGGCAATTCCTCATCTCCTGATATGTATCCAAATAAACTTCTGCCTTGTAGATAGGTCTTCATCCTCAATGACCAAGCTTGGTAGTTGTTCCTGTCCAATTTGTCAATGAATGAAGGAAATCCATCTCCCATGATTACCTTATTTGCTCTGATACCACTGTTGGGAGTGATGGTTGGATGCACTCAAGAAATGAGTTGGTGCTGCTATACCTGCTTCACACCAGCCCTCCTTTGATTCCAGAAATGCTTAGTACACACCTTGAGCTTTCAAATGATACCAAGGAACCATATATGTACTTTGCAAATGATTAGTGTAATGATCAAACCAAAAACAGATAACTTGGTTCCTTCACAAATCCAAAAACTTGCTATTTTTGTAATGATACCTGCTCAGTATTATGCTCAGTGTGACCAGCACACTTGCAATTGAAACAATTCCTTTTGGGAATATTAAAGTACCTTAATAAGCTACCATTTGCAAGTGGAATGAGAAGAAATGATAAACCACATCCAGAGAAATTGATTTAGCAAAATTATGATTACCCCCGACTTTTTAGGAGAGTTGCAGAGATAGACCAGTGGTGACTTCGAAGGTGATTTCTCGAAAATGGCTGAATGAAATCTTCTGAAATTTTGTATCTTGCAGAAGACCTTGAGCTGGTTCCAACAAGCTATTAAACTCTTGATTTGGTTCAGTGAGCACTGAGAAATGTTCCTTGGAAGTTGACAGACTTGAAGTAGAACACACAGAGAACCAGATATGATGAATGTGTATATATCTATTGATTGATATGATTATACAAGATCAATAGCATGAAAAGCATAGCTAATTGAGGTGTGGTTGTGTAGGCTATGGAGTAGCACTAACACACACCCAGTTACAACAGTAGAATGCCTCAGGGAGTGAGCTCAAGTGACTGAACTAACTGCGAGTTTTTTCTCTCCATTTTTATATGAGTTGAGTCATCATTTGAATTTGAAATTCAAATGTAGGCTCCCTAGAATATCTCTACTAAAAGTAGGGAGATATTCTCTCCATTAAGCCATCTACTTTTCCACGAATACAATCAAGTAGGTATGATTACATGAGATGCCAAGTCATTCTAGACTTTTACAAAAAGTAAATAGTAATAGCCATAGGTATGGGTTCCTATGCCATTTCCTTCAAGTGAAGCCTTGATAAACTTTGTCCAAGCTAATCTTTCAATGTTCCAAGCCAATGTGTGAAGGCTTGAAATGCACCAACAGCAGCTTCGATGGTCTCTCTGTGCAAAGAGTCTGTGGCTGCAAAGCAAGAAGAACTAATGAAAACTTGTCTCATCGGTCAAGTTTTTGGCCCTAGGCTCCCTCTAGAAAATGTGAGAGCTTCGTTGCGCAAGGAATGGCTCCCACGTGGTATAATTGTGTGCAAATGTCAATTCCTGCCGGTGAATCACCTTCTGCTAGTGTTTGAGTATGAAGAGATGGCCTTCCAGGCTCTGCAAGCCGACTCCTGGCTTGTGGGCCGGTCAACTTTATGTCTTTTTAAGTGGACCCCAGACTTCGTTCCGAACAAGTCAAAGCTGCTTCGTTACTTGCTATGGGTGGAGCTTCCCAATCTGCCATTTTTCTTGTATGGATTTCTTCGAGAAATTGTTTCACCGATCGGTCGCCCGATGGCCTCAAGAGAGGATATTGGGGGGCTAATCTATGAGGGTGCGCAATACTCCTTCAATGCACGCTGGCACCCTCAAATTTGCGTTGAAACAGACTTGAATCAGGTCCTCCCCTCGAAGATCTCCGTAAACTATGGCGATGGTAAGATTTGGGTACAGGAGATTACCTATAAGAATTTACCCAATGCGTGCTTCCATTGTGGGCACCAAGGTCATAGGATCAAAGATTGCCCCCTGAAGCAAAATACCAATAAAAACAAGCTTAAACCAGATGGGGCCCCGGATCCCTTCCATCAAGTTGGCACTCGGGGGCTTCCCCCTCCAATGGAGGAAGAAGTGGGCACTCGTGTTGCAGAGACGGATTCAGAAGGGTTCACAGAAGTAAGACGCAGGAGGAAAGTCAGCCCTCGAAGATCATTAGCAAGGAACGTTACGACCATTGCTCCTTCGAATAACATGTACTGCAACCTAGAAAAGGAGATTAATGAGGTCGACCTCCCAAGGGATAACCTTTATGAAGAAGACTCGGCTAGAAATTCCATTGGATGCTCTACCAGCAAAGAAGACAACCAAGAAGGTTACTCCACCAATAAAGAGGATGGCTTCACTACTAGCAATGAAGACAACCAAGACAGTGAAGGTGCCTCTCTTGGCCCTACTCTTCCGGTATGCATGCCAAGCTTACCTCAACAAATGTCAAAGCTTAAAGGGAAATAACCGTCGAGTATGCCTTGGAAGAGCCCCCTCAAGAGTAGGATCCTAAATCAAGAAGTTGGGAGGAAAAAAGAAGATCCAAAGAAAAAAAAAGATCGGGTCCCTCCCCTCAAAGAGGACAACCATCAATAATGAAAATCATTTCGCTAAAGATCAGGGGTTTGTCAGACCCCTCAAGAGCGGCAATTCTTGGTCAATGGTTCAAAGACAAGTGCCCCAACCCTGACTTTATCTGCTTACAAGAGATTAAAATCAACGCAGAGGACCTCCAAAAACGGCTTAAACGCATTTCTCCGAACCACCCTTGGCTCTCCACTTCGCACCCTAGGGGGGCGGGGGGCGCGACAATTGGTATTAGTCACTCCTGGTCTGGTAGATTGACCTCGACTTGTGAAGACCAGAATCATTGTTGGATTGCTGCCTCTCTGGGGCTACCTAATCAGTTCACTGTGGTCTCCATCTATGCCCCTAATGGTGAGACGAACAGAATCGACACTTGGACTTCCCTTGAATCCCTCTCACACAATGTTCTGCTTTGCGGGGACTTCAACATGGTTGAATTTCCTGAAGACCATTGGAATAACAAGGGGAAAATTATTGACCGTCAGGAGAAAGAGATATGGGATAAAATCAAGTTACATCTCAACCTGGTCGAGGTAAAAGACATGAAGGGGTTCTCCTAGTCTAACCTCCAATTGGGGGACTCTCTGAGGAAAGCAAGACTTGATCGATGTTACATCGACCAAAACACCATCCTCTAGTGGGGTATTCCTTCAATTTCCCAACACACGGACCTGAAAATCTCGGACCACTACCCGATTACTCTTTCTTTCAAACCGATTCCCATGCTCCAAAAAGCTCCTTGGTTTCAGGCTTGCCAGATGTCGTTTTCCCTCCCCACTGTCCACTAAGAAATTTCTGAAGTTTGGGTGGAGGCGTTTGCCCACTGTAATGAACCGGCTAAGTGCTGGAGAAGCGTGGTGGAAAGGACTAGACAAATTCTGATCAGGACGCATAAGGTCATAAGAGATATCCGGAATAAAAGGAGAGAAAAGGTGTACCGGAGGCTCTCACGTCTTGAAGAAGAAGTGAACAAAGGTAACTTGCAATGCCAACAAGGGCTTCTGAAAATTAGGGGAAGACTAAGACTCGAGGAAGAGGTTCAAAGGAAAAATCTTCAAGTATTTTTCAAAGATTGATGGGTAGGGAAGGCTCACAAACCTTCGAAAGAGATGTGCAACATCCTTAAAAGGAAACAAGCTAGGGAAGCCATCCCCTTCTTGGTCGACAAGAATGGGATCGAATGTAGCACAGAAGTTGAGAATAGATCTATCATCGTCGAGCATTTCACCCATCTTCTTGGGGTCTCGACTCCTCTTTCCCTGCATAGGCGTGAATGCATGGCATCCATTTCAAGGGTTGCTCAACCTAGAATCCCTTCGAACATGATTTCTCTGCTAGATGCTAACATCTCAGAGAACGAGATTATCGTGGTTATTGATGCTCTCCCCAATGGGAAAAGTCCGGGCCCGGATGGACTCACCAATGAGTTTTTCAAGTCCTTTAAGCACGTGGTGGCCAGCCCGTTGCGTTTGGTGTGGCAAGAGGCGCTCTCCTTCGGTGCCCTCCCTGAGTGTCTCAATAATGGTGTCATCAAATTAATTCATAAAAGGGGAGATAAGAACAAAATTGAAAATTGGCGGCCAATTACCATGCTCCAAACTAGATACAAGATAATCCCCAAAGTTATCGCAAATCGAATCTCTTGTCATTTAAGGTCTTGGTTGTGTGAGGACCAGAAAGGTTTCATCAAAGGTAGATCTATAATTGAAGCAATTGCCGATATTTCGGAAGGCATTGCGTTTGCTGATGAGTCTACTCAAGATCTGGTATTCATTAAGATCGACTTCGACAAAGCATATGACACATTGGAATGGGACTTTATTCTTCAATCTCTGAAAGATCTTGGATGCAGCCAAAAGTTCATGAAGATGGTTTCCACTCTACTCGGAAATGCTTCAACGAGAATAAATATCAACGGTAAGCTCTCTGAAAACATATGTTTAAAAAGATCTATCAGGCAAGGCTGTCCACTGGCTCCACTACTCTTTGCTATCGCCTCAGATGGCCTCAGTCACCTATTTAAGCATCACTTGGAGGCTGGAAATCTCAAGGGTCTCTCCCTACCTCTTGGCCACGGCCAAATGATTGCTAGACTCTTTGTCGATGACATGAATGCCTTTGTTCTTAACGATAGCAACTGCATTGAGGTGTTTTGGAATTGCCTCGATACCTTTTGTATGGCGTCAGGGTCAAAAATCAACCATGCCAAAACTGCTTTCAGAGCAATCCATGGGCCTCCACCCCAACTCTTGATTGATCAGGGGTGTCAAGTTATCCCTAGTGGTCAAGTCTTCCGTCTCCTCGATATTCCGATGGGCTTCAACATCTCGATGGACCAACGATGGAACTGGGTGCTATCCAAACTGGATAACAAACTAAATCATTGTAAAGGTATGCAAGCTAACTTGGCAGGGCATGCTATGGTTGTCAACACATTTATGCTTTCTACGACTATTTACTATATCTCGTGTTGGAGACCTAAGGAGAAAGAATTGGCCCAAGTGGAAAGGATCTGTAGAAACTTCCTGTGGACTCGGGACCCCAATAGGAGGGGGATTCCCAAAATCAAATGGGAAACTTGTATTAGCTCAAAAGACTCGAGGGGCTTGGGTCTTTTGGATATCGCTGGGTTGGCGGACAAGTTGGCAGCAAAGTGGTTTATCAAGGCTTGGTGCAATAGAGATTCCTCCTGGGCTAAATTGATCTTCAGATATTTGAAAGACCTTACCTTAGTTGGTCTTCCCGATTGGAAGGACATTGGGATCCTCACGCTTTTGTTCTCCCCCCACCCAGTGTCCCCTAAAGGCTCTAGCCTCGTGTGTTTTTTATGGAAGAGTTGGAACAAAGCCAAGCCATTCATCAGAATCAGTGATGAATGGAAGTGGGCTGTTGGAATAAGACAAAATGACTCCATCTGGTTCCCGATCAACGGCATAAGGGAGGTGGAGTCTTGGAACCTCCAAACCGCTAAGCGGCTATGCAACAAGGGGTTCAAACAGTGGAAACAACTCTGGAAACAAGGGACCGGCCAGTGGATCAGGTTGGAAGACTTAGACCCGAGACATAGAGTTTCTCTCGAAGAATGGACTCTTCTTCAAAACAGGTGTTTAGCATGGGACCACTCAACTACCCGCCTTCTCTACGGACAGGATCCTCCTTGCCTAGCGGGCCTCAAATGGAGCAATGGTAAGAAACTATCCAGAATTCCCAACTTCAAAGTAAACTTAGATGGTCATCACACTCTTAACAAGGGGTGGTGCCTTTCTTAGACCAAACTTCGATGGGAACTTAAGTTCATGTCTATTTGGCACCCCCTAATTGAGATCAAGAAGTCCGTTCTCATGTGGCAAATCTTGCATAAGGGTATCTGGCACAACACAAGGGCCAAAAAATTGTGGTGTGCCTCCATGGTGCAAGCAGTGCCATCGTTGCATCGAAGACCTTGTTCACCTCTTCTTCGATTGCCCCAAGTCCCGTGTTATCTAGCTTCACGTGACATGGATTTTGCGGCTCTCGAACCAAATCAATTGGCAACAGGCGCTGTTGGGTGAGGCGGTAGGCTGCTCATCTAGGCTGTGGAACGCCATCAAGGGCGAGACTCTTTGGAAGATTTGGAGGGAGCGATGTGCCGTCAACTTTGGCCAAACTCCAAAGGAATGGTCGATTGAGAAATCCTTGTTCCTTCTAGGTAAAAGAATCTCCCGAGATAAGAGCTCTCCACCATTTAGGCACCACTGTATTTATCTCCTCGTAGATAACAAGTTGAAACCCAAATGGGTCTTGCATGAAGGAGACAATAATTTTATTCGTCTCATTTGTAATGCCCTCTAGCTTATCAAACTTGTCCCCTGCTTTGTGGGATTTGGGGGGTCCCATGGGCACTAGTCCTGTTCACGTGTAACTTTTCTTCTTTATTTTAATTACAGTCAGGGAGAATAGGTCAAGGCCGAACTTCTTTTTTATATTAAAAAAAAACTATGAAAACATATCAAAATAAGGGAACTCGTCAACTCGTCCACATGTTCTAAATTGAACGTGTTTTACTTAAGAGGGCACCATACATTGCAGCGTGCCACTTAAGCCAACTTGTATAGTTTTGTACCAATAATAATTCGCCTTCCATGTTCACTCCGCTAATAAGAGTTGGATTATTGTTTTCAATAAAATCTATGCCATTTTGTGTAGAACTCAAAAGGATATCCGAAGAAATGGGAGGGAAAGCAGGGAGAAACAATACAAAAGGCTTCGGTGACTTGAGATGAAAGTTAACAAAGATGAATCTCATTTGCGAAAAAGCATTATAAAAGATCAGAAGCCTTCTCAGATATGAAGAGGAAGTTAGAAGGAAGAGACTTCATTTGTTCTTTAAAGACCGATAGACCAAAAAGTATGACAAACCTTCAAAAAGAAAAAAATTAGATTTTTGAAGAGGAAGCAAAGTTGAGAAGTCTTGCCTAGAATGATTGTCAATATTGAAATTGAAGCAATCTGAATAAGGATAACTACACCTATTTGCACATGTTAGCTCAATAGGTTGGGCCTTTTGCCTCGCAAGACTAGAGGCAAGCTTCAACCCTTGTAGGCTATGGCCAAACACTCCTCACCCAAAGCGGCGAGATGTTAACCAAGTCCTTTCGAGGGATCATTGGGCCTTCGGACTACTGAATTCAAGCCAAGTCCTTTTGGGCAATCCAATTCAAACCAACAATTTTGTTTGGATTAAGGCCATCCCTTCAAAATGTCTACCTAAGCAGGCCTTTAGGCTTTGTATCCTAGTAGTTGCTAGGCATCTAGCCCCTACTTTGTGGGATTTAGGGAATCCCATGGGTGCTATGCCCACCTTTCATTGTACTTTCCAATTAATTCAAGATTAACTACAAGAGTAGATCTCAATGAACGAAATCCTTTTTCAAAAGGAGCAACTCCACCTTGATAGTTAACCACTTCGCTCATCTATTTAGAGTGTTTAACATGTTTTCTCCTCAAAGGCATGAGTGTGTGACCCTAATATCAAAGGTCAAAGAAAACAAGACTTCCAAACATTGTGTACGCATTTGATTCTTCCTTATTGAGCTCCCAGATCATAGAAGTTATCATCACTCTCCCCGAAGGTAAACGTTTGGGCTCAAGGGCCTTACTAATGATTTTTCCAAAACTTTAAAAGATGTTTTGGTGCTATCTCTTTGTTTGGTGGGAGGCTTTTAGTTTGGGTCCTTGAACAAAGGTATAATAAATATCATCCATAAGAAACACTACGAGAATAGAATAAAAAACTGGCATTCTCACACCACGCTCTAGAACATCTACAAAATCTTCACCAACTTCATTGTCAATCGCATTGAAGGTCATCTCTATTCTTGGATCAATCAAGTTCAGAAAGATTTCATCAAAGGTAGATGCATTCTTGAAGGTATATCATTGGTATTTGGGAGGGATTATATTACGCGAGGGAGTCTTCTTCTCAAAACATTCTCTTCCTCAATGTTGATTTTGGCAAACCATACGATGGACTTGAATGGGACTTAGAAATTGATGTCGAGCTCTCTCCAGCTAGTTGCCTTAAATGCTCTATCAGATAACATTACATGCTTGCTCTTTTACTTTTTGCCATTGTTGTGGGCATGATCAATTTCCTGGTTGGTAATCAGGTATAGTTCGGTCATATTTTTGGAACACACCTCCCATGGAATGAAGATCAGATGGTTCTAAGAATCTTCACCGAAGTATACAAATGCTTTTCTATAGAATGATTTTGGTTGTGTGACCTACTTTGGGGATTGCCTGGGTATCTTTTTTTAGACGGCTAGGTCTAGAATCAACCATTCAAAAGAATTCTTTCAATTCATTGCTAGGGCCAGCCACACAAATTTTGAGGATTCAAGGTTGTGAGGAGCTCTCGTGTGGTCACCTCTTCTATTTGTGGGGCATCACATTGGGTTGATGGGTTTCCATGGTCCAACAGTGGAATTGGATGCGTGTCGATCTTGACAAGAAGCTTCACTACTAGAAGGGAATGCAACTAAATGTGGTGCAAAAGATGGAAAGAATTTGTAGGAGAACTTTTCTTTGGACTAGTGATCCGCATAGAAGGGGGTGACAAAGGGCAAATGGGAATTATGTACCTGCTCAAAGGATTCGAATTGTTTGGGCCTTCGAATGTGGCCATCTTACTAGTGGCCTGGTGGATGGTGGAAGTTTGGTGTAATAATAGTGCTTCTTAGACCAAGTTCAGCTTTAGGAACAACAACACCCTCTCCCTTGTGGGGATCCCTAGATGGAGAAAAATTTGCAATGCTTCCTCGTGGTACAAGAGATGCTATAGTGATAGGAAGGCTTGGGTCACATTTTCTTTTCTTATGCGAGGAGCATCATGATTTGGCATCGCCTCAACAAATTCCTATTGTTGGTTTATCAAGTCAAGTCGAAGCAAGCTTTGCTCGATGAAGCGATCGGATGTTGTTATGCTATGTGGAGCACTATTAGGAGTGTAACTCTTTGAAAAATTGAGAAGGAAAGATGTGTGACCAATTCAACAAGTCTGTCTTTTAGAGAGTGTAATACAAAAAAAAATAGAAAGACTCATGACTCTAAGAACCCTCCCCCCCCCCCCCCCCCCCCCAAAAAAAAAAAGAACTCCAAGATGTTCATTTTACAAAGCAATGAAATAAAAAACAAATGGATTCCTCATAACGAGAATGGGAAAGTAATAAACCATCTCTCTGACTCTCTCTAACATTCTCATATCTTATCTTTGTTCATAATGTTTATAATTTAAAGCGTTGTAAAAAAGAAAAAAAATGTGGTATTTGTGCTTACACAATGCAAGGTCGCTTTCCAAATTGATGTGTTCAATTGGATAACAACATCTTTGGGAAGGGATGGATGGTTTCGAAGAAAGTGAATAGTCTTTAAACATGGTCCTCACGATTTGCCATTGGAAAAAAAATCGCAATGGAAGACGAAGAAGAAGAAAGGCGTAGTGAATGTCTACATTGCAGTCGGTAGATCATATTTTGTCGGTTCCAACTTCAAAACAAAAGCATTCACTTGACACTCTCATTTATGGAGTGTTTAAACGTGGTTGACATTCGGTGAACCCTAAGCTCTGAGGCTGATCGACTCTAGTTCTCACCTGATGGTATAGTTGACAAGTATAAGGCTAGGCTTGTTGCAAAAGGTTATGCGCAGGAAAGAGGCATTGATTTTGATGAAACCTTTGCACCTACATGCCGTATGACTACTGTCCGGAGCATTTGTGCTTGCAACCCATCATGGTTGGAATGTACATCAGTTGGACATTAAAACAACATTTCTGAATGGTGACTTGCATGAAGAAGTGTATGTTTTTCAGCCCCGTGGCTTTGTCCAGAAAGGGCATGAAAACTAGGTGTGCAGGTTAAAGAAGGCATTATATGGTTTAAAGCAAGCACCACGTGCTTGGTATGAGAAGATACATGCCTATCTGGTTGCACATGGTTTTGAGAACAGTCCAATTGAAAGCACCTTATATGTTAAGCATGCTAATGATGTGCTTCTGATCATTGTTGTCTATGTTGACCACATGCTGCTCACTTGTCCTATTGAGAAGCATATTGTTGATTTCAAGGCTGATTTGCATGCCTCATTTGAGATGTTTGATTTGGGGCATTTGCATCACTATTTCGGCATTCAGTTTATGCTAATTGATGGTGGAATGGCTTTGTGTCAAACAAAATATATTGACACATTATTGCAGTGTTTTGGCCTTGAAGACTGTAAGCCTATTGCCTCTCCTATGGAGACAGGTTTACGATTGAGTCTTCATGATGCTGGAGATGCATTTGATGATGTTCTCTATCAGCAGGCTGTTGGATGCTTGATTTACTTATGCATTACTCGGTCAGATATTCAATTTGTTGTCTCACAGATGAGCAGGTTTATGCATTGCCCAGGAGTCACGCTGTCGTCGAGATTTTCTCTCCTCTCTCACTTGTGAAGGCCTACAAAAAACATATTTGGTGAAGGTAGGCGGAATTCCTCGAGAAGTCCAAGATGCATCAAGGATGTCAAAGGAAGCTCACATACAAAGTTTCAAAGAAATCAAGAAAGTCCATGGTAGCGGTCAAAGCTGGTCAAAGTTGGTCAAAGTTGGGAAATTAGGGCAAAAATTTCATTGTCACCAAATTAGATGAAAATTCATATACTTGTAAAGATTGTCAAAGGCAGTCTATAGCCCAAATTTTAGCAGAAAATGGATTTTGTAGCACATTGATATGGTATGTTCATTTTGTAAAAATGTAATTTTTCTAGTTTGACCCTACAAATTCTTGTATAGAAATTTATGTTAGCCATATGGTTTGGCATGTATAAAGATCATATGTGGCTACATATTTGTGCAAATTTTCAAGGCTATCAGAGCTTCCTAGAGACCTTAATGCCACCTTGCAAGCTTCCAAATGTAGTCAAACTTGTACAAGGGAGATTCAGATGGGAGTTTTTTCTGCATATTCCTGAAGGAGATCTTTGGAAACATAGTACTACAAAGTTTCATCTTCATCAAAGCCTATTTGGAGGGTCAAAGAGTACAAAGTCCAGTTTTTAGGATCACTGCAGTTTTCTAATTTAAGCAAATTGAAGGGTTGAAGGGACACCACATGGCGAAAGCTCATTGAGCCATGTTGTACGATCAAGATGAGCTCATATTCAAGGGTGGAGATGCACTTATGCTTAAAGCAAGGAGGATCCACGAGTTTTTCCATAAAAGAAGATTTTTTTTTACAATCAAAGATCAATAATGCAGCTTTTCTCCAAAAATAGTGGCTTATCTTATCCAAACTGATGTCAGCACTGATCCGACGGTCCAGATCATCCCCAGATCCAATGGTGGAGAATGAAGGCGCCTAAATTTCACTCCTTTACACTAGATTTGATAGAAAGAACAATTCCAAGCCATTGATTTGATTAATCAAATGGTTGTAATCGAAAGTAGTGATCCTAGAGTTGAGAGTTGATTTCTCTAGATCCAAGGGCCCAAATTCATTCAAAAAACTATATAAACCCCCCTCCAAACTCCTAGAGCATCATTGTTAGGCATCCATAGGGCTCATGCTAGCTTACGGTTTCCTTGAGACGATTACCCTCGGTTGAGCGAGTGAGGATCCAAGGTGAGCGAGTATGAGTATAGTACCTAGTTTCAAATTTAAGTTAGAACTCCAATCTAAGATAGGCTCTTGAAACCAGCATCTCTATCTTGACTCATCCTCGGTGGAGCGTGTGAGTGAGTTAGAGCTGATTTTAATGAGTCTTAGACTTCTTTAGTTAGACATTACGAGCCTAGACATACATAGGGTCACTGGAGTGGAACTCGCCTTCTTACGTGTGACATTCAGTTGAACTGTCATGGTTTGAGGGTCGGAACCACCTTTGATCAGTAGACTGCCTAGCTTGACGTACCACGACGATCTTATACATGTATCTTAATTCAAATCCTTTTAATTCATGTCACTTGTCACTTGTCTCTTGTCTCCTCTCTCAGTCTCTTAAGTATATTTACATGTCTTCTATTTCTTCTATGTGTGAGAAGGCTCCGCAGTATTGCGTTGAACCAGTGAGGATGTTTCTTTGAGCTTGTGAGTAAACTCTATCATCATAATTCACTTGCATGCATATAATCCATACATACCCATACATATTGATTAGTTTCTGAAAGTGTATAAGAAGCTCCAATATTGGACCATTCTTCCTTTCGAAACTAGTTTATGTGTAAGGATTCCATCTATTCACGTCATGCATACATATCATCCAAAGAAGACTATGCATATGGATTAGAATTAGGAAGTGTTTAAGAAGCTCTTTCAATGGACCATTCTTCCTTCAAAATTTGATTCGTGTGTATGGTTCTCTTTCATTCTTAGCATTCATGTTCATAAATCTAACTTGCACTCCTACATTCCCATTCCCATAATCATTTCAACATCTCTCTCTTCTCCATACTCAACATTAATTTCACTTTCATGTCCTTAAACCATCCAACATTCATTAGCTTCATACACCCTGTGTGTGCCACGACCGGATCCGATCCACCCGGATTGCGATCACCTCCACATTTGAACCCGACGTGAAATGCTTCGTGGCATTTGCTTCTGATCTTGTTGGGAGGTTGTGATCCATATCCTTTGTTTCATATTTTTCATCCTCATCATATCATCATCATCAGTCTTGAGTGTTGCACTTGATTTCTCATAGTATCGTGCACATCTTCGTCGTGAAGTAAACACATTTGTAAGAGATCTAGAGCAACGTGCATCACTTGCTTATTCACATAAGATGGAGGAAGGATTCAAATCCCTTATTGTTGAGAAACAAGGCCAAAGAATAGTCTCTTCTATGTTGAGAGAGAAGGGAAAATTGTTGGAGATAGACGTCTGCGGAAGCATGCGAACATCACAAGGAAGAAGAAGAAGCTTGGAGCACAAACACACAATACTGAACGTATTACTAGAGAATGTACAAAGATAAGTAGCCCATTAGGGCAATAGGCGTATATACAAGCCGGGGGAAAAAAAACCTCCTAAAGAGGGAAAAAAGTGCCCCGGCGGTCCTAGAGTGTTCACACACATCACTACCTAAATATATCAACAAAAATCCCCCCTGGGAGTGATGCGGTGAATAAGGAGCTGGCACTCATGTATAAGGAAGTGCCAAGCTATGTGGAAATCACTCCACAAAAGGAAGTAAGCCCAAAGCTTTGCGGAAAGCTTCAAACTTCTCCCTAGGCAGAGCCTTCGTGAAAAGGTCTGCAATGTTCTCCTGCGTGGGCACATATGCCAAGCTGATCTCCCCAACAGAGAACCTCTCCCTGACATAGTGATAATGCACCTCAATGTGCTTAGTGCGAGCATGGAACACAGGGTTCCTCGCAACTGCCAATGCGCTCTGACTGTCAGTGAAGATGGTGGTGGCAGAAGACTGGCCAACACCGAAATCAGCCATAAGGCGTCTGAGCCACACACACTCAACAGTCGCTGTGAAAGCTGCCCTATACTCAGCCTCACAACTGGAAGTGGCCACAGTAGGCTGCTTCTTGCTCGACCAAGATATACATGAGCTACCAAGCATGAAGCAAAAACCACTAGTGGACACACGAGTGTCATAGCAACCAGCCCAATCTGAGTCAGAAAAAGCATGCAAATCTAGCGGTAGTGATCCCCCCTTGGGATAAAACAACCCAAGAAGCCGAGTACCACTCAAGTAGCGAAAGATGCGCTTAACCGCTTTCCAATGCGTGACTCCTGGGCAATGCATAAACCTGCTCATCTGTGAGACAGCAAAATGAATATCTGGCCGAGTAATGCATAAGTAAATCAAGCATCCAACAGCCTACTGATAGAGAACAGCATCAAATGCATCTCCAGCATCATGAAGACTCAATCGTAAACCTGTCTCCATAGGAGTGGCAATAGGCTTACAGTCTTCAAGGCCAAAACGCTGCAATAATGTGTCAATATATTTCGTTTGACACAAAGCCATTCCACCATCAACGTGCATAATTTGAATGCCCAAATAGTGATGCAAATGCCCCAAATCAGACATCTCAAATGAGGCATGCAAATCAGCCTTAAAATCAGCAATATGTGTCTCAATAGGACCAGTGAGCAGCATGTCATCAACATAGACAACAATGATCAGAAGCACATCATTAGCACGTTTAACATATAAGGTGCTTTCAGTTGGACTGTTCTCAAAACCATGTGCAATCAGATAGGCATGTATCTTCTCATACCAAGCACGTGGTGCTTGCTTTAAACCATATAATGCCTTCTTTAACCTGCAAACCTGGTTTTCATGCCCTTTCTGCACAAAGCCACGGGGCTGAAAAACATACACTTCTTCATGCAAGTCACCATTCAGAAATGCTGTTTTAATATCCAACTGATGTACATTCCAACCATGATGGGCTGCAAGTGCACAAATGCTCCGAACAGTAGTCATACGGCATGTATGTGCAAAGGTCTCATCAAAATCAATGCCTCTTTCCTGTGCATAACCCTTTGCAACAAGCCTAGCCTTATACCTGTCAACTGTACCATCAGGTTTACGCTTCAGCTTGTATACCCACTTAGTGCCAATGGCCTTCTTGCCAGGAGGCAAGTCACATAAAGACCATGTACCATTCTTCATTATAGCATCATATTCAGATTGCATAGCAGCCATCCAATTTTCTGAATTTTGTGCTTCATGAAAAGAAAGAGGCTCATTCTCATCACAGAGACTAGATGCAGCCATAGCATAGCAATCTGATGCAAAGGAGGCACTATGAGAGCTTGAACGAGTACGATACGACAAAGGTGCATCTAATTTGCTGTCACGCAAAGTCTGCACCAACCATTTTGGCATAGTTTTTGCCTGCTCAATATCAGCTCTCTCATCAACAAGTGCATCATGTAAATCTGCATCAGAAATGGAATGATCTGCATCATCATATGAAACCTGCAAAGGCTGAGAAGTTAGGACCAACACTAGTCTGTCCACCTGTAAAAAGAGGCATCAAAGTATCATACATGTCTTTGGAGCTAACAGATGTCTCCTTAGTACATGAAAGCAATGGCTGAATAGCATCTTCCACAAAGACAACATCACGACTAACCAGAATGTGTTTAGTCTGTGGATGATATAGACGATAGCCTTTACTTTCAGAACTGTACCCAACAAAAATACATTTTACTGCCTTATCATCCAATTTTCTGCGATGTTGTTCAGGCACTAATGCATATGCCAAACAACCAAAAACACGCAGATGAGCAACAAATGGCTTGCGGTCATGCGAAGCCTCATATGGAGTGATAGACTGCAACGCTTTAGTGGGACACCTGTTCAGTACATATGCTGCACACATGACAACCTCAAACCAGAAACTATGTGGTAAAGCCTGACTTTTGACCATGCACCTCGCCATCTCCATGAGTAACCTGTTCTTTCGTTCAACAACTCCATTCTGTTGAGGTGTATACGGCACTGTACACTGGTGTTTTATCCCACGTTCAGCCAAAAATGCATTAAAATCTGAAGACATATATTCCCCCCCTCGATCACAACGGAGGGTGCCCATTTTACATGCTGATAGATTTTCAGCCAAAACCAAAAACTGTTTGAAGCACATGAACACTTCGGACTTTGCTTTGAGTGGATATACCCATGCATGCCTGGAAAAATCATCAATGAAAGTCACGAAGTAAAGGTAATTTCCAAAAGAGGGTGTCTGCATAGGACCACAGACATCACTATGTACAAGATGCAATTTCTGCGTAGCCCGAACTGAACCATCTTTTGGAAAGGAAGAACGCTGCATTTTGCCCAAAATACAGCCTTCACAAACATGTTTTCCAGGTGCCTCAAGTTTGGGCAAAGAGGACACCATTTCAGATTTCTGTAGGCGTTACAAACTAGCAAAATTCAGATGACCAAAGCGTGCATGCCAAAGCTTTGCATCTGACATAGCCTGAGAATCATGAACTGCACATGCCGAATCAATCACAGATCTTTCATAGTCTATGAGCTTATACAGCCCACGACATAAAATGCAAGAAGCATTAATCACATCGCCATTTGAGAGATCATGGACTGTACACCTGTCATCAACGAATTTCACAACCAAGCCAATCTTGGCTAATGTAGAAACTGATAACAGGTTCTTTTTGATCCCTGGCACAAATAAAGCATCTGACAAAGTGAAAGAACTACCATCAGCAGTAGTGAGAATGATCTTACCAACTCCCATAATAGGATAAGAGGAGTTATTGGCGCATGTGACAGTATTCCCTGTAGGGGCAGGCTCGAGTGAAGAGAAGAAACTGCGTTGCGAGGTAATATGTTTGGTCGCCCCACTGTCAAAGTACCAAACATCTGAGTCTACTGCAGACATGCACTGATCATGAGAAGATGGGTCAAAACTGCAGACAGTAGTAAACGCCCATTCTTCTTCCTGCACAAGATTTGCAGACTCTGTTTTTGGTGTAGAGGCCTCTGCAACAACCATTCCAGCCTCTTTCTTCTTTGCCTCTTTAGCAGCCAATTTTGGACAGTTCTTTATAATATGATCATTTCCTTTACAGTACTTGCAGAACAATTTTTGCTTTTCTGATTTCTTCTCATCTTTATCCTGGTTCTTCGATTGTGCAGCATTTGCAGATTTCTGCTTACTAGTAGAAGAGCTCCATTTTCCTTTGCCCTTCTGACTAGCCAGGAAAGCTTGATCTGCAACATGCATAATGGACTTGTTCTACCTGGACTGATCTTCCTGCAACAGAACAGAGACTAATTCCTCAAATGACAAGGCATTCGGATTGCCTTTCATCATCAACCGAAGAGTAGAGGCAAAACTCTGATATGAATCAGGAAGACCATTCAGAACGGTCTGCACAAGTGAGCTATCTGGTATAACCTCATCAGCAGAAATCAATTGTTCCTTCAGGTCTTTGATCTTTGTAAGAAAACTGTCCATAGAATCATCTTCATTCATGTGCTCACTCTCCAACTGTTTTCAGAGGTAAGCAACACGAGCCTCATTCCTAGCCTGGTACAAAGTGGTAAGTGTATCCCAAGCATCCTTTGCTGTTCTGCAAGAGCGAATGTGAGGAATAATGGCACGTTTGACAGACAAAGCTATCAATGCATGTGCGTGGGCATCTCTGCCATCCCAACAAATCTGCTCTGCAGTAGGTGCAACAGAAACAGCATCACGAACAAGAATCTGCGGAATATCATCTTTGACACCATCTTCATCAGCTCCAACACCTGTATTTGCAGTACCTGTCGTTACAGGTGTAACATGACGTCTTTCAATACCCTGCACAATGTTCCACAATCCTTTTGCAACCAGTACATGTCGCATCATATAAGCCCATAATGGGTAGTTGGTACCATCCAACTTATCCTCAACAACCAACATACGGAATACATCACTGCTTTCAGCCATGGCCGGTGACTAAAATACCTTGATGCAGAAAATTGACTGTATCTCAAAAAGTTGAATGGAACTACCCAAACGAGTTCTGCTAGACCTGTAGCAGACTTCGAGACGCTTAAACTGGTGAACAGAAACTGGTATATACCTTTGGCACAAAAGGACGAAATAGCCTGCACAAGAGCTGCGATAGTGCGTTCGGAGGCCGAAATGAGCTCAGATCGCGATTTTGGCACCACATAGCGAAGCTATTTTGATCTCGGAAACACCCTGAGTATGCTCACGAAATTTCGTGCGAATCTGAGACTGCAAATGGAGGAGTGTCGACGGCGCCCTAGAAGAAGCGATGACCTGCTCTGATACCAATTGTTGGAGATAGACGTCTGCGGAAGCACGCGAACAACACAAGGAAGAAGAAGAAGCTTGGAGCACAAACACACAATATTGAATGTATTACTAGAGAATGTACAAAGATAAGTAGCCCATTAGGGCAATAGGCGTATATACAAGCCGGGGGAAAAAAAACCTCCTAAAGAGGGAAAAAAGTGCCCCGGCGGTCCTAGAGTGTTCACACACATCACTACCTAAATATATCAACAAAAATTCAATGGCATCAACATCACAAGCTACTTAGATTTGTTTGAAGAGCAAGCTATGACTTTTGGTCTTCCTGAAGATCTTTTGATATCATTCTTTGAACGAATTGTTGATAGCTCTATCATAAACCGTGTCACTCAATATGATACTCTTCCTTGGAGTGATTTTAGAAAGGAGATGCTCAAAGAATTCTATCTTGAAGATTATAGCCAACATAATCGGGATGGATTCTTACGATGGGTCAATTCCCCAAAGCCTAGTAGCTCTATTACTCACTTACAAAATGAGTATATTAGACGCTATGAACAACTTCCTAATGAGGATAAGATAACTTTGGAACCTGATCTTGTGATCAATTTTCTTAAGCTTCTTCATCCTGAAACTCGTAGGGAAGTTGAACGGCGATTAGAAGAGCCGGATAAGCGCTATGGTCTTACTGACAGTTGGCAAAAAGTGTGTAAAGTAGTAGAGGCTGTAGCCCATAGACATCAAAGACAATCCATGGTTTATGAGCAAACTAGTCTTCCTCAAGCTAGCCTTCCACAAACTAAGGAGCAAGTTAGAGAACAATCCCATGCTATGCTTTTAGACTCTACTCCTATTCCTCAAATGATGGAGCCTACTCAAGGTTTTAAAGTAGAGCCAAATAAAAGTGTAGTTGAACAATCTCAAGTGGATATTCTCACTAAGCAAATGGAAAGTCTTATTGCTACACAATCCAATTTGGCCAAGACTATAGATGCTTTACAATCTAATTACACCAAAACTTTCCAAAATCAAATGAACCCAATGACTTTTCAAGAGCCTAATCAACATGTTATAGCTACCAATCAAAATCCACAAGTAGCTCCTACTCAAGCATATCAAGTTCCTCCAATGCATAATCCTTCAATGCAAAATCCTCATCCTCATGTGCAAAATCCTCAAATGTATCAAAACATGTATCCTCAAGCTTCTCAAATAGCTTTTCAAAATCCTCAAAATCAAAATTTTCAAAATCATCAACCGTATAATATGGAAGCTTCTCTTGCACCTCAAGTACCACATGTTGCTCCCCAAGCTCCTCAAATACATCAATTGCATTTTCAAAATCCTAATTATCCTGTTCAAGCAATACCTTATCAACAAAATCCTCAATTTCAAAATTTCCCACCACAAGTTAATCAAAATCCTCAAAATCAAAATGGTTTTGTGCGTGGCCCTCGTAGGTGTCCTTGGTGTGATTCGTTAGAGCACTTTTTGAGAGATTGTGAATTATTGAAGGCTGCTAAGGAGCAACGACTAGTAATAGACATAGACAAGAAAATCTGTGACTATAGATCTAGGCTACCTTTGCAAGGAAATTATGGTAAGGGAGGAATGAAAAAACATTATGAAAATATAACCATAATGGACGTAGGAACTAGAGGAGTGAAACTAGAAGCTCTTGATGAACAACAAGTAGAATCAAGTAAACCCAGAAAGGAAGGTGATTTTTCCATAGAGGCTTTAGTAAGAGCACGGGATGAGATTAGGAGAATAACGGCTTGGGAGTCACCGATAGAAGATCAATCTCTTATTTCTCACATATCCAATGTAGAAGAAAAACAAAAAAGAGATGAAGCTGAGCCTAGTGAAAGAAGAGTGACTCGAAAACAAACCTCAGAGGGAATAGAAACAATCATAGAGCAAGGAGAAACATCACAATCCAAAGATAAAAAACAAGAATCAGAAGCCAATGAACAAAAACAAGAGGAGAAACAAAAAGGGAAGAAGACAAAGCAAAGAAAAACAGAACCAAAGCCTTTAGATAAACAAGAACAATCAAAACAAACTGAAGACCAAACACGAGAACATGAACAAAAACAAGACCCTGAGCAAAAACAAAAGAAACCAAAGAGAAAACCTAAAGCCATCTTGATTTTAGAAATTGAGAGAAAAATAGATCCTATGGAGATTTTAGATGACATTTTGCTTAAGAGTCAAGTGACTATGTCTTTAGAACAAGTTTTCTCTATTGCAAAGCCTGTTTTTAAAGATAACTTTATCGGCCTAATTAAAAGGAAGAGGTTTCCGCTTAATCTAGATACTGAGATGCAAGATTCTCTAGATCAAGATCAACCTATGAATGAAGCCTTAAACTTTGATGAATCTGATGAAGAGGACTTTGATGATGATGAAGTAAGTGTTAATAAAAATTTCTTAGGACCTATTCAACCTGACCATGAAAATCATGAAAACAATCCTGAAAGTCACTTTAAAAGAACATTTTGGTCTAGAGGTACATCAGAGATGCATGTTAAAATAGGAAATGATAAGAACACTATCACTGTAAATGCATTAGTAGATTCCGGCTCTGAAATCAATGTGATTTCAAGAGAAGTCTATGATAAGTTTCGATGGCCCATAGATAAAGATTGTGGATGGCATATGAGAACTGCAGAGAATGGTGTAGGTACCCTGTATGGAGCTTGTGCTAGTGTGCCCATATCCATAGGAGGAATCACAGAAGAGTTTCACTTTTTGATCAAATTTCGAATAGAATCCATTGTTGAGCAGGACAACAGTGGATATTGGTTTGACATCTCGCAGCCAACCAACATGTACAATAGTTTGTCACTTTGTTTTCCACATTCTAGATTAGATTTTCTTCATAAGAGTCAATTGTCCAAGTCTTTTATCCAAAAAAGCCAAAAAATTTATAAAAACAACAAAATCATGGAATATGATGAGAACATTGAGCATGTGATTGAGACATCTCATTGTTTCTCTACTCTTGAGGAGTTAGAGTTATGCCTTCAACAAAATTCTAATTCCCATATTATTCTTATTTCTTCCCTTGATGAGTATGCTCTAATCCAAGAGTATGCTCTCAATGTTGACAAGTGCTCAAAATTTAACCAAACACATGATGCCTTAGTTGAAACAAAGTACAAAACTGTAGACAAAAAAATCAAACCCATAGCTCAACCATTACCTCAAGGAAGTAATGAAAAAATTATTGATGTGAAAAATGATCCAACTCTTCGGGATAAGAAAAACATAGGACATACATTCACGGATGAGACAATCAAATAGGTGAAAATTGGTAGAGATGATGACTTTCTTTTGCCAGAAGAGAGAGATAAATTTGAGAGAGTCATATGTAGCCATGGAAAAGCCTTTACTATGTATCCTCATGAGATTGGTTGTGTAGATCCTAAGCTAGTTGCACCCATGATAATCTTTACTATTCCACATGTTCCATGGAATCTTCGTCCTATACCTGTTCCAAAGGCTCACTTACCTGAGCTAATGAAACTACTTAAGGAGAAGATAAACATGAGAATTTTAGAGCCATCTTTTGCACCTTACTCAAACAGATGGTTCACTGTGCCTAAAAAGAATGGGAAACTACGTTTTATTCAAGATCTCCAACCTGTCAATAAAGTCACCATAAGGAATGTAGGAACAGGACCCATTGTAGATGAGTTTGCTGAATCATTTTCAGGACATTCTATCTATTCAATGGGTGATTTATATTCGGGATATGACCAATTCCAATTAGCAATTGATAGTCGTGACATAACTACAAGGAAAACTCCTTTAGGCTTAGTGCGAATGTGTACTTTACCTCAAGGAGCGACCAATTCTGTGGCTCACATGATGAGTGCTATGAATATGGTCTTACATGATTTTATCCCTCATATAACTATGCCATTCATTGATGATATTCCAATTAAAGGGAGTGAGGAACGTGTAAAGGACATTACTTTAGATTCATTTGGATGTCGTAAATTTGTTCTTGACCATATCTCTGATTGTGAAAGAATATTTCAACGATTTGAAGAGGTAGGTCTCACATTTTCCATAGAGAAATCTGTTTTTGGTGTCAACGAGGTGCTTATTGTTGGACATTTATGTGGCCATTATGGTCGAAAGCCATACCCACAAAAAGTTGATGCCATTAGCAAGATTTCTGAAACATGTAACAACGTGAGTGAGGTACGTAGATTTCTTGGTCCTTGCATCTTTTATGTTATTTGGATCCCACACTTTGCTCATGTTGTTGATTGTCTCTATGACTTGTTGAGGAAGAAACGAAAATTTATTTGGACTGACAAACACACTCAAGCTATGCATAAATTGAAGAAATTATTGCTTGAAGCTCCCATCCTTAAGCGTGTAGACTATTCTTCTAACAAACCTATTATATTGACTGTTGATACTAGTCCTATTGGTATAGGTTGGGTTATAAGTCAAGATGATAGTGAAGGAAATAGATATGCAACTAGGTTTGGTGCCAAAATTTTACATGAAACACAACGAAAATATCCACAGATCAAACGAGAACTATGGGGTATGGTAACAACTTTGAAAACAGACAAAGAATATTTCATTGGTGCAAATGTCAAAGTTGAGACTGATTGTTTGCCTCTCATAGGAATGATAGCCAATTGTTCATCTCCTGATATAGCCATGCTTAGATGGATCTCATATATTAAGTTCATAAATCTTGAGTTAGTTCATATTTGAGGTAAGTCAAACTCAGTTGCTGATATGTTATCGAGAGCTAGATTTGATGATGATCTTGAAAGTGATCTAATAAAGAATGTGAATTTAGTTGACTATGTTCCACATATATACGAGTATGAGCAATTTCATGAGTCTGAGTATGAAAATGAATGGAGAGACATAGGAAAGTATCTGAGTACACTACAACCATTACCTAACTGGACTACGAATAGATTCCGTAACATTAGGAAACGAGCTTATAACTTTTTCCTATGTAATGGTTATCTTTGGAGACATGCTAAGGGTAAGGTTAAGAATCCACAACGAGTCCTAGGGAAACGAGGTCTTCAATTGCAAGTAATGAAGGAAATGCATGAGACATTATGGGCCGGTCATAAAGGATTTTTTGGAACATATGAAAAAATTAGAAGTACCTATTATTGGCCTAGGATGTATGTTGACATTAGTAGCTATGTTTCTACATGTTCTACTTGTCAACTTCATTCATCAGTCAAACATAGAGATCCGTTGCATCCTACTTATCCACCTTGTATTCACTACAAGTGGGTAGTAGATCTTGTAACTATGCCTAAAGGTATTGACAAAATGCGTTACATTGTACTTGCAAGAGAAGATTTAACTAATCATGTAGAGGGACGTGCACTACGATCTAAGACCACTTACAATGTTTGCAAATTCTTGCTTGAAGATGTCATAAGTCGCTTTGGGTACATAGAGAAAGTAGTTGCCGATCGTGGAGAGTTAAATGCGAGAGAAGCTAAAGAGTTCTTTGATCATCACAGTATGCGTTTGTCTCTTACTACTGCATATAATCCAGAGGCCAATGGTAAAATAGAGAGAGGGCATCCACCTATTGTGAAAGCCATATCTAAAGCATGTAACGGTGACATCAAACAATGGCCTAGATTCTTACCTTTTGCACTTTGGGCAGATAGAATGACATGCACACGTACTACTGGATATATGCCCGCTGAACTCATGTACTGTCAAAAACCATTGTTTCCAATTCAGTCTCATATTTCTGCATGGTCAAATTTGCCTTGGTCTGAAAACATGTCTATTGATGATTTTTTGAGTTTGCGCATTAAGCAGTTAGAACAAGGCAAATTAAGACTTGATGATGCCGTTGAAAAATTAAGAGAATCTAGAATGAAGAACAAGCACTATTTTGATAAAACTCATCGATTGCGTCCTAAGCCAATTGAAGTAGGAGATTGGGTGCTCATTTATGATAGTACATTTGACTCTCAATATGATGCACTCAAAAAGCTCACTCAACGGTGGTTTGGGCCATACATTGTATCAAAAGTCAACAACAATGGTACGTATGCTCTTTGTGAATTAAATGGTGTTGCACTAAAAACTTTGATTGCAGGTAAAAGGATAAAGTTATTCAAGAAGCGTGATAATGACGAGTACATTTTGGATGAAGACATTGAAGAAGATAACAACAATGAGGCCGATTCATAAACAGGAGTATCCATGTTATAAAAATAAAAAATAAAAAATAAAAAAAAATAAAGAAAAAAATATAAAAAACATCATTAATTTTTCAAGTTCATGTTGCTTTGTTTTTTTTCAAGTTCATTCTACTTTTTTCCATTCTTGTTTCATGCATGTTTGTTTTCAATTTTTGCATTGCATTGCATATCCACATCACTTGAGTAAAAAAAAAGGCAAATGATGATTTCTCTACTTGTGTAAAATTGTATCTTAAGTAGTAACTTGTCTACTAAGAAATTGATTATAATCTCGGATTATGGAAAGATAGGACATGTAGATTTAGAGGTTTATTTTGGTGATATGAATTTCATATATAAACATGTATTGTATCCTGTATCGAAAGCATAATTGTTGAAATCCTAGCTCCTACTACTTCATGTTTTTACATCCTTAGTCCATCTCACAGCACTTGTATCGGAGTTTAAACGATTGTTCTCCGTCATAAAAAATGGTTGTACCTTGTATCGGGGTTTAATTTTTCCCCGTCATCAAAAAAAAAATTGCTACATGTTACCAGGAAGTTTACATTTCTTCCACCCCAAAAAAGTGATCATAACCATAAAGTTGCCGAATCATCATCATCATCCAAAAAAAAAAAAAAAGCAAACCAAAGGAGGATAAAGAGGCATAGTAGAATAAATCACGGGCTATATAGGTAGATTTATGCATTAGTGGAGTTTAGTTAGATTTCCTTGCATGTTATTAGAGAAAGGGCATATTCATATTTATGTAGGAAAGGAGTTGATCTAAAATAAGCTAAAGATGAAAGATGTCTCTTGAAAATCCTAAAACTTTTTTTATAATCGTATTTAAGGTAGATTGCTTTATGAAAAAGGTACAATTTTTTCTTCAAGATGAGAGGAGCTGATGCTTAAAACGACTCAATACATCCACTTCCACTTCATATTGATGCTTGTTTTTTTTCTTTCTTGTTGCCAATGTTGCTTGTTCATTTGCATATATGTTGCCTATTTGTTCATGCATATTCATGTTGCCTGTTTCAATTCTTTCTTTCATGCAAATTTTGCTTCATGTCACATTACATACTTATTCATGCATATAATCAATTTTCCTTCCATGTTTCTTATGTTGCCTATAAAAGAATTTGATGCCTGGAACATTCTTTTTTTCACAGATGCTAGAGTAGCACTTCCGGAGGAATCGCAGGTTTAGTGGGGGCGAATGTCGTCGAGATTTTCTCTCCTCTCTCACTTGTGAAGGCCTACAAAAAACATATTTGGTGAAGGTAGGCGGAATTCCTCGAGAAGTCTAGGATGCATCAAGGATGTCAAAGGAAGCTCACATACAAAGTTTCAAAGAAATCAAGAAAGTCCATGGTAGCGGTCAAAGCTGGTCAAAGCTGGTCAAAGTTGGGAAATTAGGGCAAAAATTTCATTGTCACCAAATTAGATGAAAATTCATATACTTGTAAAGATTGTCAAAGGCAGTCTATAGCCCAAATTTCAGCAGAAAATGGATTTGTAGCACATTGATATGCTATGTTCATTTTGTAAAAATGTAATTTTTCTAGTTTGACCCTACAAATTCTTGTATAGAAATTTATGTTAGCCATATGGTTTGGCATGTATAAAGATCATATGTGGCTACATATTTGTACAAATTTTCAAGGCTATCAGAGCTTCCTAGAAACCTTAATGCCACCTTGCAAGCTTCCAAATGTAGTCAAACTTGTACAAGGGAGATTCAGATGGGAGTTTTTTCTGCATATTCCTGAAGGAGATCTTTGGATTAATGCCACCTTGCAAGCTTCCAAATGTAGTCAAACTTGTACAAGGGAGATTCAGATGGGAGTTTTTTTTTCATATTCGTGAAGGAGATCTTTGGAAACATAGTCCTACAAAGTTTCATCTTCATCAAAGCCTATTTGGAGGGTCAAAGAGTACAAAGTCCAGTTTTTAGGATCACCGCAGTTTTCTAATTTAAGCAAATTGAAGGGTTGAAGGGCCACCACATGGCGAAAGCTGATTGAGCCATGTTGTACGATCAAGATGAGCTCATATTCAAGGGTGGAGATGCACTTATGCTTAAAGCAAGGAGGATCCACGAGTTTTTCCATAAAAGAAGATTTTTTTTTACAATCAAAGATCAATAATGCAGCTTTTCTCCAAAAATAGTGGCTTATCTTATCCAAACTGATGTTAGCACTGATCTGACGGTCCAGATCATCCCCAGATCTAATGGTGGAGAATGAAGGCGCCTAAATTTCACTCCTTTACACTAGATTTGATAGAAAGAACAATTCCAAGCCATTGATTTGATTAATCAAATGGTTGTAATCAAAAGTAGTGATCCTAGAGTTGTGTTAGACGGCCGCCACAGTAGGACAAATGTATGCCGGATGTAACGGAGTTCCTTGAATTACGCACGAAAAATTGGTACGCGCATTCTGTAAACGTCTTTTTAAAGTAATGGAAAAAGGGTGATCGAGACCTCGTCTTTTTGTCTCAGAAGTTGTTTGAGTACTGTCTGAGTGGTGTGTTGTCATCAAGATATTGAATCATATCCCTATATTGTTCTGTTCAGTCTGTTCGTCTATTCCTACTGTAGTGTAGAATAATGAACGTGTAGTATTGAGTGTGAATCTGTTGTTGACAGTCGTGTTTTGTATTCACTGTTGATTCCGTTCACAGGGAAGGACTAATATCGATAATAGTATGAACTGCGAGTTGGCGCACTGATAAGCTTGGTGATGAGTTAAACTGTGATTAGTATGACTGTTGATTGAGTTCGGCATACGGTAAGCCTGTACATACTCTGGTATGGTCGTATGTCTGATTACTATCTGGTATACATGTCTGTCCTGAAGAAGTGTGTAGTGATTCGCATAAGTTTAGTAAGTTGAGTAACTCTATTAGTCTGCAAGTCAGAACCAGACTACTGCTCCGTTACCATAGCAGATTAGTCTGTAAGTTCGACGTCCTTATACGCAGAAACAGTTACTGGTCAGTTAAAACTAAGTATCTGAGCTAAGACGCGATAAGAGTATTTGTGGTTATGTAAGGATTTGGGAAAATAGTACAGGGCCTCTGTCTAACAGACCCCTACCACTCCCAAGAACCCACTTGATCTGACAACGCTTTTCGGTAATTGAAAGTTTAATATAGTTTACGGTGAACCTCTATTTTATGTTAAATACTTGCTCGGTACGATTTCGGCTAGTTATTAAAACAGCGTAACTGTGTAACATTTAACACTTGGCGCCGTCTGTGGGAAGGTGGCATCAAAATTGCCAGTCATTTGTCAGAATTAGACTATCGTTCGATTGGCAGTAGCAATAGACCAGACTGTTGCAGACTGTCCCGTTAGTAATACTACGCGAATAGTACAAAAGATGATATATGCCGGTTACTCGATCCGGTGAAACGTATCCCAAGAACCATCAGTCTGGAGTACTAAAGCCAACTTTGGGAGGTAGAAGTACAACTAGGATTGACCTAGTTGTCAAGAAAGTTAAGAACGTTAAAAATAATTCCGGTCATATTCCAGTAGAACCTGTTACGCCTCTGGTAGAGTCCGGTACTATTTTGGCACAGTCTGTCAAAGATATAGTAATCCCAGAACCTACCAAGACGCATTTGGAATCTAGCTTAACACTCTTGGGAAAAGATTCAGATTCATCTACAATTAGAAACACTTTAGTCACAGAAATCGGCGAAGGCAAAAAAACGCCGAATTCGGGCACAATTTCGGTTCATTCCGGTGAAATTTCGGTAAGAGAATCACAGTTTTTCGGTGATGATTTAGCATTTTCTGCTAAATCTTCAGCCCATCTGCCGTGCTTGGAAGCAAGTTCCCATACACTGGACATCAAGGAGGAAGGAAGGCTGTTCGAAACAGAGATTCGAAGCATATTAGACAAGATAATCGCCTGTCAATCAATCTCAACAGGCTTGGGAAATCTTATCTAAGGCATCGATCACTCTCCCTTTGGGCCAACTACTGGCATTAGTACCTGGAATTCGACAACAGTTCCAACAACAGTTCAGTCTGGTACCTTCTTGTATTTCGGCAACAACAGCAGTTCAACCGGAACCTGATTCTACGGTTGATCATTCAGTTCCCTTGATTACAGTATGGTATAAGAATCATAAGATTACGCAGGTATTAATTGATGGAGGCTCTGGTGTTAACATTGCGACTGCGGCATTATGCAAAAGATTAGGATGGACCGAAATCGAACCAGTTCAATTTTTTTTTAGAATGGCAGATCAATCAAGAGTCCATCCTGTAGGACTTGTGCGAAATGTACCCATCACTTTGCAAGGTAAGACCTTTAAAATGACCTTTGTTATACTAGATTTGCCAGAATCCACTTTGGATTACAACCTTCTTTTTGGCCGACCTTGGCTGAAACATGCGAAGGTAATACAAGACTGGTCTGCACAAGAGCTTACATTTAAAGATGCCAATCGTAGATATGTGGTAAAATTAGATGCTATACAACCTTGCAAATTACACGCTAGACCGTATTTTGCTGAACCAGTCCATATGCTAGATGGATTGTCAGATGATGAAGAAGAAGAGTTTTTGAAGAGTAACGCTGACTTAATTTCATTAGGGACTATTGATCTACAGCACGTTGTAGATAATTGGAATGCTTCAGTCTGTACAGTAATACCCGTCATAGAAGAGGCTAAGAAGGAAGACACTGTTTCGACACATGACGATGAATTGCAACAACTTTTTAAACCAACAGACAACACAGAGAAACATCAACAGTTCTATGTCCCCGAAGATCAGTTGATTACTTACAATTTAGGAGATAAAGATCATCCGCGTCCTGTGAAGATAAAGCAAAACTTACCGGAAACACTTCGAGCAAATTTAATCCAGCTACTCCAAGAATTCATTGATGTCTTTGCATGGGACTACAAAGACATGAAAGGATTGGACCCCAATATCTACCAACACAGGGTCATGCTAAAGCCAGAGTCAAGACCGATAAAGCAAACCAGCTACCGGATGAATCCCCATTATGCATCCCAGGTTAAGGCAGAACTTGATAGGTTATTGAAAGTTGGATTTATCGTACCAGTAGAGCATGCTGAATGGATCTCTCCGATTGTGATTGTGCCTAAGAAAAACAAGCAATTGAGAATCTGTGTAGATTACCGGAAATTAAATGCAGCAACCGTACCGGATCCCTTTCCAATTCCCTTTTTGGATACCATGCTTGATAGAGTAGCAGGTCATGAGATGTATTCATTTCTAGATGGGTACAGTGGCTACAACCAAGTAAGAATGGCCGAAGAAGATATACCGAAAACTGCATTTATTACCGATTGGGGTGTCTTTGCTTGTACGGTAATGTGGTTTGGATTAAGAAACGCACCAAGCACATTTCAAAGATGTATGCAGGAGATATTTTCTCCTTATCTCACTTCATTTATGCAAGTATATCTCGACGATTTTTCAATTTTCGGTAAGATGATAGCACATCTGTTTCATTTACGGTGCTGCTTTCAGAAATCCAGAGAATATAGACTCTGTTTGAATCCAAACAAATCGGTGTTTGCGGTCTCATGTGGCAAGTTACTTGGCCACATTGTATCTGCACAAGGTATCCAAGTAGATCCAGATAAGATTTCGGCAGTATTAGAAACTCCGGTGCCAACTTCTCCAAAAGAAGTTATGCGCTTTATGGGCCAAGTACGGTGGCATGGAAGGCACTTACGATGGCTTGCTCATCTGGCTATACCACTAAACAAGCTAATCAGCAAAACACCTCGACAATTTGAATGGAGCCAGGAATGTCAGATAGCCTTTGATCGTTTAAAGCATTTATTAACACAAGTTCCTATTTTACAACCGTCGGACTGGGATCACCCGTTTCATATATTTGTTGATGCTTCAGATATAGCAATTGGAAGTGTATTAATGCAACAAATTGATAAATGGTTTAGACCAGTGTATTATGCAAGTCAAAGATTAGCACCTGCTGAGAAAAATTACTCTGTAACAGAAAGAGAATGTCTAGGGCTAGTACATTCGCTCAAGAAATTTAGACATTACTTGCTAGGCCGTAAATTCACATTTCATGTAGACCACACTGCACTTATCTATTTAGTTCGGCAACAACATCTAGGTGGTCGATTAGCGCGATGGGTCTTACTCTTGCAGGAATTCGATTACGAAGTCATTCACCGGCCAGGCAGTTCACACGCCTTAGCAGATTTTTTATCCCGCTTAGATTCCGGTGAAGCTACGGTGGGTATAGATGACACGACACCCGCGATTTATGTATCAGAACCAATTAATGAAGATTCTGTAGACCCACCTATCCCATTTTCATATTATGATCAGATCTTGACCTTTCTCACTAATGGTTGCCTTCCATCTCAGACTTCTAGAGCAGTATGCAGGAAAATTGCAGTTTTTAGCCGCCGATTTTGGTTAATTGCTGGAGAACTATATTATGTAGATCACACCGGAATCCTACTTCGATGTATTCCACCACATGAAGTTAACTCAGTTATCACTTTGGCTCACTCGATTCCTTCCGGTGGACACTTTGCTGCAAATCTAACTCACCGGAAAATTCTACAGAGTGGTCTCTGGTGGCCAACAATGTACAGAGATATATTACAGTTTGTCAAACAATGTGATACTTGTCAAAGATCGGGTCAGCCATTACAACGTCATTTTTTTCCTTTGCAACCCATCTTACCAATAGAACCTTTCCAGAAACGGGGTCTAGATTTTATCGGTCCAATTACACCACCAGCAGTCTTCAGTAACAACCGTTACATACTGACCTGTACAGACTATGCAACTAGATGGGCTGAAGCTTGGGCTTTACGGTCTACTACAGCAATTACAGTAGCAAAGTGTCTGCTAACCGATGTCTTTCCACGTTTTGGCTTACCACTAGAAATTGTCTTAGATCAAGGCACTCATTTTGTAAACAATTTAATGAAGGCACTTACACAGTCGTTCCAGGTTACACATAAATTTAGTTCTCCTTATTATCCTCGTGCCAATGGATTGGCCGAAAGTACAAACAAATCTTTGCTGAATATCCTTCGAAAATTAATCATGGAATCACCGGAAAGATGGGATCAACTACTACCTGCAGTATTATGGGCATACCGGACTACCTACAAGGTAACAACAGGATTGACACCTTTCAAATTAGCTTATGGCTTAGAAGCAATAGCACCAATGGAGATGGTTATACCAAGTTTACGAGTAGCCATTACCCAGAAACTGCTACCGGAAGACTCACTGACATTTCGGTTGGACACACTCAGAGAGTTAGACGAACACCGATGGCTCAGTTTTTTAACCATGCACGAAGTTCAATTAAGACAAGCAAGAACGCACGATCGAAACCTGAAAACTCCAGTGTTTTCGGTCGGACAGCTTGTACTTTTCTATAATGCAAAGTCCAACAGATCCGCAGGCAAATTCAAATTACGGTGGTTCGGCCCTTACAAAATCTCAGAACAAATCGGGCCAGTAACTTTTCGGTTGACTACGTTGACCGGAAATCCACTTCCAAAAGCAATCAACGGCTCGAAGCTGCGGCCGTATCAAAGCACTATTAATCCGCATTAAATCATTCGGCGGTGGATCGCATTTGTTTTGGTTTTACTTTTCATTATGTTCTTTCTTTTCTTTTCTTAAATAGCCGTGTTTTGTCATAAGCCGCCCTCCTTACCAATTACTCAAGCATGCACGCCAAATTAAAAACAATATCATTCCAGCACTGCACAATGATAACCATCAATCCCTACCCCCCACCATAATATTGGTACTTAAGCTCTTCGGTTACGCAAAAAAAAATGCTATTGTGCTCTTGTGATTGTGATTGTGTTTTCTGTGTATCCGTGCTCTGTGCTCTGTGTATTCGTGTTCGCGTGCGCAATGGAAGCATTGGCGAACTACACGACTTTTTGTGATGGTATCCCTACCGAGGTAGGAGAATACCTGCATATCCGAGGGCTGGCTAACTTCGCTGAGCTGCCTTGGCACTTAGTGGAAGCCCATCCCTTCTTCGCACAAATTATCTCAGCCATCGCCCAATCTCCCATCGCTGAACGACAATGGCTCTTCCCTTCCCTACCATCTAGAACCGTAATAACCTTCCAGGCCTTCGTTGAAGCCTTCCGCCTCACTCCACAAGGCCGCGAGAATGGCCCCAGTATCCCCGTAGCCCGCATGACCGAACTCTTCCCGCGCAATTCATCAAATGAATACGCCATTCTCTGCCGCTCCGAACGTGAAAGAACTGCATTACAGTTCTTAGTCGCAATCCTTAACCTCCAAAAACGCACATACGGTATCTCCCGACCATTCTATTCCGCCATCGACCTTGCCGCACGAGAACCCGTTAATTTTGCCTCATTTTTCTTTCACCGAATCCATAAGGAGTGTGTCGCCATAGTGAAACAAATCAACAAAGGAACCACCCCTCGATCCAGACTTCCCCACATCCTTTCTTTTCTCTTCCCAACCATACTCGCCGCTCAACCACCACCACGAGGACAAGTTTTAAGGCACGAAGAGTCAGTTCAACTTCTAGAAGATGAGGAAGAAGAAGATGAAGAAGAGCTCAATCAATTGTTCCGCAGAAAACGTATCAGGATTAGCTCCTCAGAAAGTGAAGCACAAGGTTCAGCAGGAAAGGATAAAGATGATGATAAAGAAGACGAGAAGCAAGAAGAAGAGACGTTTCATGATACTGCCACCTCAATGCATAATGAATCGTCGATTGAGCAACAAGAACAACAAGATCAAGTAGAAACGGAAATAATTTCGACCGAAAAAGAATCAGAACAACAGGAAAATGAGCAGCAATCCAATCAAGATGCACTAGACAAGCTACTGAAGGCCATGGAATCTACAGAAGCACACAATGCAGAAACGAAACAAATAAACGAGGTAACTACTGACTCTGCTCTCCCCAAAACCCCGCCTACTAACCCCATCTCCCCACCGGAACCATACCGCAGCCCCATCAAGCCCAGTCACCACACCGGAACTTCTGAAGCCTCTACATCCTCCCTTAACTATTCACCTCCAAACTCACAACAACTCCTCACCGGAACCTCGTCACAACCTCGTCCTCCCCTGCAACCAATTTTTTCGTAACTAGAAAATATGGGTCGCCTTTTAATTAATCTATCCCAACAACTGCCGCAACACCTGAAGCACGCCACAGACAGTGCCCGAGAAGAATTCCAAAGGAAATTGGAAATAATGGAGGCGGATATCACCCCTCTTCAAGAAGAATTACAAGCAGCAAGAGTAGAAAATCATGCACTACAAGAGCAGATCAAGCAGCTACAGACTACACTTCAAGTACAAGAAGAGAGCTCAAGCCAGAGAGATAAGGCAATGGCTGCAAAAGAAGAAATGCTGATAGCTGCCGACGCGAAAATAATACAGTTAAAACAAACACTCAAAGATACCGAAGATACAAGAATAGCACTAGGAAACCTACTGGAAGAAACAAGAGTCCAGTTGCAGGACACAATACAGAAATATCAAGAGCAGCAAAGAGAAGCAAAGCAGGCAGTGGATGAGTTACAAAGAGCAAAAGAATCCTTAGACGATGTTAACAACATACTGAAACATCAACTAAACAAAGAATCTAAATATCAGAAGGATTTAGCAAATGCCCGTAGAGAATGGGATGCTTACTACCAAACCATAGAGTTCCAGAACCAACAGTTCGGAAGATTAGATAATCAGGTATGCAACCAGAAAGACAGAATCAACAAGATGCAGAAACAAGTAACGGACATGAAGACAGCAAGAGACGCGGCATTATCAAACGATTTTTATTTACAGGAGGCCTTTTTGCAAACACAGGCCAAAATTTTGCTTACTGAAGCCATCGCACTTAGTTCTGTTAGAGTAGATGCGCAGATTTTAGAACCTGATACCCTTAAACAATTATTAGAAACACTTAAGAAAAAAATAGCCCGCACATTTAGACTAGCAAGAAATATGTATCTAGAAGGAATCGTAGAGGAACAATGAATTTTGTAATAAAAATCACTTGCGGGTTTGAGTCCACCGTGCGTGCCAGTGTTAGACGGCCGCCAGAGTAGGACAAATGTATGCCAGATGTAACGGAGTTCCTTGAATTACGCGCGAAAAATTGGTACGCGCATTCTGTAAATGTCTTTTTAAAGTAATGGAAAAAGGGTGATCGAGACCCCGTCTTTTTGTCTCAGAAGTTGTTTGAGTACTGTCTGAGTGGTGTGTTGTCATCAAGATATTGAATCATATCCCTATATTGTTCTGTTCAGTCTATTCGTCTATTCCTACTGTAGTGTAGAATAATGAGCGTGTAGTATCGAGTGTGAATCTATTGTTGACAGTCGTGTTCTGTATTAACTGTTGATTCCGTTCACAGGGAAGGACTAATATCGATAATAGTATGAACTGCGAGTTGGCGCACTGATAAGCTTGGTGATGAGTTAAACTGTGATTAGTATGACAGTTGACTGAGTTCGGCATACGGTAAGCCTGTACACACTCTGGTATGGTCGTATGTCTGATTACTATCTGCTATACATGTCTGTCCTGAAGAAGTGTGTAGTGATTCACATAAGTTTAGTAAGTTGAGTAACTCTATTAGTCTGCAAGTCAGAACCAGACTACTGCTCCGTTACCATAGCAGATTAGTCTGTAAGTTCGACGTCCTAATACGTAGAAACTGTTGGGAGAGGATGGTTGGATGCACTCAGAGATTGAGTAGGTGTTGCTAAACCTGCTTCACACCAGCCCTCCTTTGACTCCAAGAATGATTAATACACTTGCTTAGCTTCCAAATGATACCAAGAAAGCATATATGTACTTTGCAAATGATATGTGTAATGATCAAATCAAAACAGACTACTTGAGACTTCAAGAATCCAAGAAAACTTGCTACTTTGGTATTGACACCTGCTCAGTCTTTTACTCAGTATGACCAGCACACTTACAATTGATCAATTTCCTTCTGGACATATTAAATTAGCTTAACAAGCTACCATTTGCAAGTGGAATGAGAAGAAATGATGAACCATACTCTGACAAATCACTTTAGCAAAATAAAGTTTACCCCCGATATTTTACGAGCTCAGCAGACACAGACTAGTGAGCACTTCGACTGAGATTTCTCTGCAATGGCTGAACCAATTGACTTCAAAATTTGTGGGCGTGTAGAAGACTTTGAGCTGAATGCAATATGCTTTGAATCACTTGATTTGGATAAGTAGATCCTGAGATATGCCTTGTTGAAGTTGACAGACTTGGAGTAGTATACTCAGAGAATTACAGAGTAGATGAATGTAAGTATTTGTATTAGATCATGTAAATGTACATTCCCATTGGCATGATGAACATAGCTCAATGGTACTCAGAGGTGTAGGCTATGGAGTAGACCTCACACACTCAATGATTGATACAGAAATGCCTCGGGATGAGTGAAGTACACCCGCGACTTTTGACTTGTAGCTTTTATAGGAGTTGAGTGAGAATTTGAATTAGAATTCAAATCAATCTCCTTGAATCTTTCACTTAAAAGTTGATTGAGATATTCCCTCAATCAATCAACAACTTTTTCCACGACTTTTAATCAATTAGGTGTGATTACATAATATGCCAAGTTACTAAGACTTTTACAAGAGATAAAATGGTAAGAAATCATAGGCATAAGTTCCTATGGTCTTTGCTTCATGTAGAGTCTTCAAAGTAGATGTCCAAGCCAAATGTGAAGGCTTGACTTGCACCAACAGCTCCCCCTCAAGCCAAACATTTTGGCTCAAGTCTTCAACTTCATTCTTCAATCACATCCTGCAATCCAATCATGGATTTGAATCTCCATAACTTGTTTCCATCCAAAGCTTTAGTGAGTAAATCTGCACATTGCATGTTAGTAGACACATAAGTCAACTGAATGTCTTTTCTTAGCAACTTTTCTCTCACATAGTGGTAATGAACCTCTATGTGTTTTGTCCTAGCATGATATATTGGATTAGCTGCAAGGTGAAGAGAACTTGTGTTGTCATCAAAGATAATTGGAGGCCTTGTGTATAGGCCTAACTCTGTATACAAGAGCTTTAACCAAATAGCTTCTTGAGTGGCATTGGCTAGCCCTCTGTACTCTGCTTCAGTAGATGACAAAGCTACTGTAGGTTGTTTCTTGGCTGACCAAGAAATAGGTTTATCACCTGCAAAACATATGTATCCTGATGTGCTTCTCCTGTCATCCTTGCATCCTGCCCAATCTGTATCTGAATATATTTTAATATCAATATCTGATGTATAAGGAAAGTACAAACCATGGTTCTGAGTTCCCTTTAGATACTTCAAGATCTTCTTTGCTGCCTCTAGGTGAGGTACCCTTGGTTTGTGCATGAATTGGCTTAGCACACTAACTCCATATGCTATGTCAATTCTAGTTAAGGTAGCATAATTCAAACTACCAACCATACTTTGGTATCCTGTAATGTCTTGGACTTCATCACCTTCATGAGCACTAAGCTTTAGGTTGACTTCCATAGGAGTACTTGAGACTTTAGCTTCCTGCAAATTAAACTTCTTCAACATGTCTTGAATATACTTCTTCTGAGTGATGAAGATACCTGAATTTGTATAAATCAATTCAAGACCTAAGAAGTATTTTAATAATCCAAGATCATTGATCTTGAATTCCTTCATCATCTGTCCTTTGATGTGTCTAATCCCACTGACATCATTACTTGTAATGATGATGTCATCAACATAAACACAAAGATAGATTACCTCTGAATTGTTCCTTTTGATAAACAATGATGTATTTGCCTTGCTCATTATAAATCCTTGGTCTTGGAGATAGGTTGTCAACCTGTAATTCCATGCTCTAGGTGCCTGCTTCAAACCATATAGAGCCTTCTTCAATTTACAAACATAATTTACCTTCTTGGGATCTTCATAGCCAGGTGGTTGTGACATGTAGACTTCTTCAGATATCCATCCATTCAAGAAATCATTCTTGACATCTAATTGGTACATGTTCCAATTCTTGGATGCAGCTACACTCACCAAAATTCTGATTGTTGGCATCTTAGCCACAGGAGAAAATGTCTCCTCATAATCAATGCCTTGGGTTTGTGCAAAACCCTTGGCTACCAACCTAGCTTTGTACCTGTTAATTGTACCATCAGAGTTCCTCTTTAGTTTGTAGATCCATCGGGATCCTATCACCTTCATAGAGTGCTTCTTGGGTACTAAGTCCCATGTGTCACTCTCCTTGAGAGCCTCTATTTCTTCATCCATAGCTTCTTTCCATTCTGGTTTGGTAATTGCTTCTTCATATGTACCTGGTTCTTCATTCAACAAATCCTTTGCAAGATGTACAGAATGCTTAGTTACAAGAGAAGTGTCATACCCATATCTGATAGGCTTCTTACTTGCTCTCTGAGATCTCCTCATTGCTTGAGTTGAGGATTCTGGTATATCCTCTAGCTTCTTCATTTTCATCTTTCCTTTGGACTTCCATGCCTTGAATTCCTCAAGGTTAATTGTGTCATCATCATCTGAACTTGAGTCTTCTTTCTGGATTGGTTCCTCCTTGGTGAGCTTTGGGAAGTCTTCTTCTATGTCATAAGGTAGACTAACCTTCCTGCATTCATTTTCATACCATGAGTCATTCTCATCAAAGATGACATCTCTGCTTACCTTGAAACCTTTGTTTGAGGGGTTGTAGAATCTGTACCCTTTCTGGTTCAAGTCATAACCAATGAAGATACATTTTTCAGCTTTAGGGTCTAGCTTTCCCCTTACCTGTGAGGGAATATGCACATATGCAATACAACCAAAGATTTTGCAATGATCCAATGATGGTCTCTTACCATGCCAAGCTTCATATGGTGTCATTCCATCAAGTGTCTTTGATGGCAACCTGTTAATGAGATAGGTGGCAGTAGATACACTCTCTGCCCAAAGATAATTTGGCAACTTCTTTTCATTAAGCATAGACCTAGCTGTTTCTACAATGAGTCTATTCCTTCTTTCAGCTACCCCATTGTTTCAGGTGAGTACCTTGTAGTTATCTCCCTCTTGATGCCTCTTTCCTGCAAGAAGTCTTCAAATTCATTGGAGAAGTATTCACCTCCTCCATCTGACCTTAGCCTTTTCAAGTTTCTACCTGTTTGATTTTCAACTAGTGCAACATATCTTTTGAAACAATTAAACACTTCATCCTTATGCTTCATAAAGTATAACACAGTCCATCTGCTATAATCATCAATGAAGGACACATAATACCTTGATCCTGAAATGGAGGGTTCCTTGCTAGGTCCCCAAACATCTGTGTGCACCAAGTCTAGGTAGTCTTCATGCATAAAACCTTTCTTTGAATAGGGTAATCTGTGTGACTTACCAAATTGACAAGCACCACATTTGTAAATCATGTGTTGCTTGGACACATTAGGTATCCCAAGCACACATTGATCCCTGCATATTTGCTTTAAGGTCCTTTCACCTATGTGACCTAACCTCTTGTGCCAAATTTCTAATTCTGAAAGTGTTTGATCCTTGTAATTGTATAAAGCAATGTTCTTTGTGTCCTCTAGCTCAAAAGTAAACAATCTACCTGATTTTTCTCCCTTGGCTATCCTTCTGAATCCATGTCTTGGGTCCTCTACATATGCTCCATGTTGAGTGTGTTGAAGAAACACTCACGAATTTGACAAACAGACATAAAAAGAGAAAAAGAAGGAAGCAGAATCAGAGAAAATCAAAAGCCTTAGTGGAAGGACAAATCCACGACCGTTATGTACAGTACAAAATCTCCCAGGATCAGAATACGGTACGCCGAATCAAACTGTACATAGAGAGAACGTGCAAAGGAATAACGGAAGGGAAGTGGGAACAAGAACGTGCTTAAGAAGAGCGTGCAGTATAAATAAGAGCACATATAGAAAAAAAGGAGGGTGTGTGAAGAGAGATATAGAGAATAGAGATATAGCAGAAGTGCAGAGACGCAGAAGACACCATAGATCGCGTATGTAGAAGAAGACGCCAGAGATCGCGTATGTATAGATGAATAACAGAAGCCTGAGATATCGGGTATTCATCTGAGAGAAAGATGGTAATAAGAAACTACTCAGTATAGGAGAGTTTCTGTAGCTTGAGCAAGAAGAGGCCAAGCTCACCTGTACACATCTTCTCTAATAGAAAACACATGTTCATGTGGATGTTCGTGCGTACTATTTATATGTGGTAGAAACAGAGTATGTTTATGTTACAGTTAAAGTTAGTCAACAGTTAACGTTTTCTCACTAAACGCATTTTCGGTCAGTTACAGTTCTTACAGTAAACGAGTAATTTCCGGTAGAAGAACAACGTAGATCTCACAGAGTAACGTGAAGTTTTGTGTGAGAGATAGCTCACTCTGTAGCTAGACATCTCTATTTTCAGTTGATCAAGGTTTCCGGTGAAAAAGATATCTATACACAGTACAAAGTGTGACCGGAAAGAGGCTGTCTGAACTAGTGGAGTTTTTTCCTTAAACTTCAGAAAGTGTTCAGTAAGTTAAGGAAGCTTTTGCATCACTGCCTTACTTCATGTATGTTTACTTGAAGTAATTATAAAAAGATTTGAAGTTCATTCAGGTACAATTCCGGTACGATTACGGTGTCAGTCCAGTGACAGTCTGGAGAAGTTTCGGTGAAATTCTTCAGTGAATTTAGAGCGCAGTCTTATATGTTGAGCGCTAGACTTTGCTAAGCTATTGATTGATTACAGAGGTGTTCTAAATCACTCTAGCTTAGCTCTTCTTAGGCGTGGCGGTTTCCGCAAGGCTCAGCCTTCGTCGCGTCATCAAGGAGTGGTATCAGAGAAAAGAAGTATACCACATTTCCGCAACAGTGGTATGAGAGGCAGAGCTAGGCGTATCTAGTCAGAGCCAGAGCTAGGCGTATCTAATCAGAGTCAGAGCTAGGCATATCTAATCAGAGCCCAAAGTATTCACCATTATTAGAAACAAGAGCCGGTTAACCACAACGAGCGGAACCAGAACGAGAAAGATTCTGAAGAGCAGAGAGATTCTCAAAAGCTCACCGGAAGTAACAGAAACAAGAAGATCATGGCAGACCACGTTACTATTGATAAGTTGGACAGAGATAATTATCCCGCATGGGTAATGCGCATGGAAGCCTTACTTATGAGTAAGGACTTAATGATGTACGTGACCGGAGAAGAAAAGAAGCCGACTTTCGAAGATGATAGTCAACCGGAAAAAGAAGAGTTAGAAGCCTTGAAGCTATGGCAGAAGAAAGATGCAACGGCAAGAGCTTACATCTATAATACCGTAACAGACCATCTACTACCGCATATTAGAGGTCTGGAGAAAGCAGAGGACATATGGAGTGCATTGGAAGATCATTTCCAAAATACTACGAAAGCCAGGAAGGCTAGCTTATGGTCCGAATTTACGACATTCAAAAAGAAGTCGAGTCAAAGCATAAGTGACTACGTCACTAAAATGAAGGATCTAGCAGATAGTCTTGGATCCATAAATGAAGAAGTCGAAGATCATAGATTGATAGCGCAAGTGCTCACAGGTTTGAGAGGAGATGAAAGGTGGAAACCCTTCGTATTATCAACTGAACTTTCTTTAAATCACTTTGTGCCAGAATTAAATCAGCTGCTTGGCTTGATGCTCACATATGAGCAAGACCTGAAAGGAGACGCAGATAAAGGACAAAGCTCTGCAATGTACATGAAGAACAAAAAGAAAGACAAAGGTAAGTCAAAAGACGAAGAAGAGTCGAGTTCTCAGGCCTATTACGCAAGAGGTAAAGGCACTGGCAGAGGAAGAACAAGAGGATTTGGAAGAGGAAGAAGTAGCTAGAATACCAACAAGAAAGCTTGCTGGATTTGTGGACTAAGTAATCATCTGGCTCATGACTGTTGGCACAATCAACAAGGATCAAATCAAAATCAAAACAGTAATAGCAGAGGCAGAAGCGGAAGATATCAAAGAGGAAGACAAAATCAAAGAGGAGGCTATGGTAGAGGTGGAGTGAGAAGTTGGGGACAGAATCAATCCTACAACACCACCTACAACAACTACGCAAACGACACGCAGAATGAAAGTCATACATCATTGATGATGAACTCTATCAGTACATCAGATAATGAAGACCTAAAGGTATTCTACATTGACTCTGGATGTTCTAATCACTTGTCAGGAAATATAGAACTAATGTCAGAACTAGAAAAAGGTAGTTCTAGTCACACTGTTCAAACAGGTGACAATACGAGACATAGCGTACACTCAATTGGAAAAGTGAAATGCAAGAGTGGAGCAGATTTGCTAACCAATGTTTTATATGTTCCAACAATACCGAAAAATTTGATTAGCGTGGGACAGATAGTTGAGAAAGGTTTTCAGGTCAGATTTATAAATAAAGGTGTATTTGTAGAAGATCCCGAGAACGGATATAACCAGATCGTTTCTGGAAAGAAAGAAGGAAGACTCTTTACTTTAAGAGTACAAGGGAACATTGGCCAAGCGTTGCTCACACATGGAGAAAAGGTAATTACAGAACTTGATTTATGGCATAAGAGATTGGGTCATTTCAATGAAAAAGGAATTAAAGCTATGATAACGAATCAGTCAGTATTGGGATTACCAAATATACAGAATCAACATATGATTCACAAGTGTGAAGCATGTCAGTTGGGAAAAGCCCACAGGTTACCTTTCCAGAAGAAAGGATTCAAACATGATGAAGTACTCGAGCTTATTCATACAGATGTATGGGGGCCAACGAAAGAAGGATCAATCAGCGGATCAAGGTACTATGTTCTATTCATTGATGATGCAACAAGGTGGATAACTCTTTATGTTTTGAAAGAAAAATCAGAAGTATTTGGAGCTTTCAGGCATTTTCATGCATATGCTGAAAGACTTACCGGACGAAAACTTAAAAGACTGAGGTCTGATGGAGGGGGAGAATACTTCTCCCGAGAATTCAATGACTATCTTTGGAATGCAGGTATTAAAAGAGAAATAACCTGCAGATATACACCACAACAAAATGGAGTAGCAGAAAGAAGGAACCGAGTTCTAGTCGAGTTCGCACGAGCTATGCTAAACGAAAAGGATTGTCCAAATTATCTTTGGGCTGAAGCTGTAAACACAGCTACATACTTGGTAAACAGTTTACCATGTACAACATTGGAAGGAATGACCCCTTATGAAGCTTGGTGGGGAAAGAAGCCAACACTTGATCATTGCAAAGTGTTTGGATCAGTAGCGTATGCTTATGTACCGTCTCAACTCAGACATAAGCTTGAACCGAAAGCAGAGAAATATGTGTTCGTCGGATATGATGAAAAGCAGATGGGATACAGGTTATGGAATCCTCTAACCAAACAATTTACTGTGTCCAGAGATGTTACGTTTGATGAACAGAAAAGCTGGTATGCAGATCAAAGTCATACGACTGAAGAATTCGAAGAAGAAATAAAAAGAAGAGAGAAAGGGAAATCAATTGTTCAGGTAAACAGAGATGAAAATCATATGCAGGCAAGTACGTCCAGGAACGGATCAGGTATGAGAAACGAAGATGAAGACGTGTATTCAGATACACATGAAGAGTTTGAACCAAGAAGGCCAAACAGAAATAGAAGACAACCAGAAAGGTACTCGTATGATACGTCATACATAACTCAGAAAGACTATGCATATATGGTCAAAGATGATGAAGAACCACAGAGCTATAATGAAGCAAAAGACAAGAAACAATGGAAGAAGAAATCAGGGCACTGGAGGAGAACAAGACATGGGAACTTGTTCCGAAACCAAATGGCAAGAAAGTAATCGGAAATAAATGGGTTTTCAAAATAAAGAAATTTGCAGATGGAAGGATAGCCAGATACAAAGCAAGGCTGGTGGTCAAAGGCTATGCCCAGACGCATGGCATAGATTATGACGAGACGTTTAGTCCCTTGGCAAGGATGTCAACCATAAGAACAGTAATCGCTGTAGCTGCATCAAAAGGATGGAAGCTAAGTCAGCTAGATATAAAGAACGCATTTCTGAATGGATACATTTCTAATGAAGTGTACATGGAACAACCTGAAGGGTTCAAAAGTTCCAGATACCCAAACTTTGTTTGCAGGTTAAGAAAAGCACTTTATGGACTGAAGCAAGCTCCAAGAGCTTGGAATTACAGACTTGTGAAATATCTAAACAAACTTGGATACCAAAGTTTGAAGGCAGACGCAAGTCTACTCATAAAGAGAACAGAAGAAGGTATGATCTACATTTGTATTTATGTAGACGACTTAATAATCACAGGAACATCAGATGAAGGATTACAGAAGTGAAGAAACTACTTGAAAGAGAGTTCAAGATCAGTGACCTAGGAAAGTTGTCATACTTTCTAGGAATGGAAATCACATACACAAATCATGGTGTATATGTGACACAAGAAGGGTATCTCCTAAACTTACTGAAGAAGTTTAATATGGAGAATTGCAGAGAGGCTTCAACACCGCTTGAAGTAAACCATAAACTCAGCAAATACAGTGGAGCAGAGTTTAAAGATATGAAGAAATATTAGTCATTAGTAGGAAGTTTGATTTATGCTACGCTAACAAGACCGGATCTTAGTTATGCAGTGGGAGTTCTCTCACAGTTTATGCATTGTCCGACAGATCAACATTGGGTTGCAGGACAGAGAGTTCTTAGATATATTAAAAAAACTATAAAAGAAGGATTATATTATCCTTTTACGTCCGACATAAAACTCAGAGCATACAGTGACTCAGACTGGGCTGGAAGTCAAGATGACAGAAGGTCAACACATGGGTATATGATATACCTAGGAGATAAGCTGGTAAGCTGGTGTTCGAAGAAGCAACACACAGTGGCTTTATCGTCAACAGAAGCCGAATACAAAGGACTTGTAGAAACAGCAAAAGAAGTAATATGGATGCAGACCTTGTTCAAAAGCATGGGAATTGATCAAGGTATACCTATCATACATGGAGATAATATGAGTTCATTATATCTTGCAGCAAACCCAGTATTTCATGCAAGAACAAAGCACATAGAAATTCAATATCATTTCCTGAGGGAAAAGGTAATGGAGAAGGAGCTAGAAATTGTATACACTCCGACAAAGGATCAGATTGCAGATATGCTAACAAAGAGTTTGGATGGAACGAAGACAAACAGATTCAAAGAAATGGCAGGTATAAAAGAAAGAAAGATATATGAGAGATCAGAAGATGTCAAATTAGTGATTGAGGGGGAACTGTTGAAGAAACACTCACGAATTTGACAAACAGACATAAAAAGAGAAAAAGAAGGAAGCAGAATCAGAGAAAATCAAAAGCCTTAGTGGAAGGACAAATCCACGACCGTTATGTACAGTACAGAATCTCCCAGGATCAGAATACGGTACGCCGAATCAAACTGTACATAGAGAGAACGTGCAAAGGAATAACAGAAGGGAAGTGCGAACAAGAACGTGCTTAAGAAGAGCGTGCAGTATAAATAAGAGCACATATAGAAAAAAAAGGAGGGTGTGTGAAGAGAGATATAGAGAATAGAGATATAGCAGAAGTGCAGAGACGCAGAAGACGCCATAGATCGCGTATGTAGAAGAAGACGCCAGAGATCGCGTATGTATAGATGAATAACAGAAGCCTGAGATATCGGGTATTCATCTGAGAGAAAGATGGTAATAAGAAACTACTCAATATAGGAGAGTTTCTGTAGCTTGAGCAAGAAGAGGCCAAGCTCACCTGTACACATCTTCTCTAATAGAAAACACATGTTCATGTGGATGTTTGTGCGTACTATTTATATGTGGTAGAAACAGAGTATGTTTATGTTACAGTTAAAGTTAGTCAACAGTTAACGTTTTCTCAGTAAACGCATTTTCGGTCAGTTACAGTTCTTATAGTAAACGAGTAATTTCCGGTAGAAGAACGACGTAGATCTCGCAGAGTAATGCGAAGTTTTGTGTGAGAGATATCTCACTCTGTAGCTAGACATCTCTATTTTCAGTTGATCAAGGTTTCCGGTGAAAAAGATATCTATACACAGTACAAAGTGTGACCGGAAAGAGGCTGTCTGAACTAGTGGAGTTTTTTCCTTAAACTTCAGAAAGTGTTCAGTAAGTTAAGGAAGCTTTTGCTTCACTGCCTTACTTCATGTATGTTTACTTGAAGTAATTATAAAAAGATTTGAAGTTCAATACGGTACAATTCCGGTACGATTACGATGTCAGTCCAGTGACAGTCTGGAAAAGTTTCGATGAAATTCTTCAGTGAATTTAGAGCGCAGTCTTATATGTTGAGCGCTAGACTTTGCTAAGCTATTGATTGATTACAGAGGTGTTCTAAATCACTCTAGCTTAGCTCTTCTTGGGCGTGGCGGTTTCCGCAAGGCTCAGCCTTTGTCGCGTCGTCAAGGAGTGGTATCAGAGAAAAGAAGTATACCACATTTCCGCAACAGAGTGAACCTGACCTGTAAACCTTTTTCCACAATCTGACCTACACTCATTAAGTTCTTGGTGATAGTTGGGACATAAAGTACTCTGCTCAATAAGTTCTGATTACCATCACTAGTCTTTACATTACCAATCTTTTCAACAGAATGTTTAGTATCATCACCTGTCTGTACCTGATGTCTGCCCTTGGGTTCTTCCAAATCAGAGAGAAGTGCCACATTACCAGCTACATGGTTAGAACACCCTGAATCAATATAAAATAAATGATCATCATTTGTACCTGCCTTGGAGGTCATATTCATGATCAATAGGGAGTCATCTTGCTCCTCTATGTAGTTGTTGTAATCCCTTCTATTTCTGAATCCACCTTGGTAGATACTATTGTGGTTTTGGTTGTAATTGTTGTTGTACTGATTGTTGTATCCATTGTAGCCTTGGTGTTGGTTGAATCTGCCTCTACCTTGAGAGTATCCACCTCTTTGATGGCCTCTTCCTCTCTGATTCTTATAGTCTTTGTAGCACTCATCTGTGGTATGGTTAGACAATCCACAAATGTTGCATGGTGATGAGTTGTAGGGTCTCCCCCTACCTGACTTACCTCCTCTGCCTCTACCTCTTGAAGATCTACCTCTCCCTGCATAGTTAGCTTGTGAGGTAGAGCCTTCTTCATCAACCTTCTTACTTTTACCTTTATCTTTAACCTTCTTATCAGTGTATAAAGCAGAGGGGTTGTTACCTTTTCATTGCTCTCCATTCTTTGTAAGCTTTGCTTCATGTGTGAAGAGTTGACCAATCAGAGTTGTTGGATCAGGAGCATGTATGTCCATGTATAGGTCCATTGCTGTGGTAAACCTCTCCCATTTGTCATCAGCTTTTAGTCCATTGATTACCTGCCTTACTATTTGTTCCTCTTCAATCTCCTCTCCAATACTTGCAAGCTGGTTTGCAATGTCTTTGACCCTAGTGACAAAGTCTGAAACTGATTGCTTTGATTGCTTCCTAAGAGTAGTGAATTCAATCCATAGTTGATTCTTTCTGGCCCTTGTACTTGATGAAAAATATGTTGACAAGGTTTCCCAAGTCTCTTGGGAAGTCTTGCAATTCCTTATGTGAGGTAAAAGGAAATCAGATATAGAGTTAAGAAGATAAGACCTTGCCAATGCATCTTTTGCACACCATGTGTTGAGCCTCTCTTGTTCATCCTTGGTGGGTAGTCCTCTTGCTTTGAATGAGGGCAATTCCTCATCTCCTGAGATGAATCCAAATAAGCTTCTTCCTTGTAGATAGGTCTTCATCCTTAGAGACCAAGCTTGGTAATTGTTCCTGTCCAATTTGTCAATGAATGAAGGAAAACCATCTCCCATGTTACCTTATTTGCTCTGATACCACTGTTGGGAGAGGATGGTTGGATGCACTCAGAGATTGAGTAGGTGTTGCTAAACCTACTTCACACCAGCCCTCCTTTGACTCCAAGAATGATTAATACACTTGCTTAGCTTCCAAATGATACCAAGAAAGCATATATGTACTTTGCAAATGATATGTGTAATGATCAAATCAAAACAGACTACTTGAGACTTCAAGAATCCAAGAAAACTTGCTATTTTGGTATTGATACCTGCTCAGTCCTTCACTCAGTATGACCAGCACACTTACAATTGATCAAATTCCTTTTGGACATATTAAATTATCTTAACAAGCTACCATTTGCAAGTGGAATGAGAAGAAATGATGAACTATACTCTGAGAAATCACTTTAGAAAAATAAAGTTTACCCCCGATATTTTAGGAGCTCAGCAGACACAGACCAGTGAGCACTTCGACTCAGATTTCTCTGCAATGGCTGAACCAAATGACTTCAAAATTTGTGGGCGTGTAGAAGACTTTTAGCTGAATCCAATGTGCTTTGAATCACTTTATTTGGATAAGTAGATCCTTAGATATGCCTTGTTAAAGTTGACAGACTTGGAGTAGTATACTCAGAGAATTACAGAGTAGATGAATGTAAGTATTTGTATTAGATCATGTAAATGTACATTCCCATTGGCATGATGAACATAGCTCAATGGTACTCAGAGGTGTGGCTATGGAGTAGACCTCACACACTCAATGATTGATACAGAAATGCCTCGGAATGAGTGAAGTACACCCGCGACTTTTGACTTGTAGCTTTTATAGGAGTTGAGTGAGAATTTGAATTAGAATTCAAATCAATCTCCTTGAATCTTTCACCTAAAAGTTGATTGAGATATTCCCTCAATCAATCAACAACTTTTTCCACGACTTTCAATCAATGAGGTGTGATTACATAATATGCCAAGTTACTAAGACTTTTACAAGAGATAAAATGGTAAGAAATCATAGGCATAAGTTCCTATGGTCTTTGCTTCATGTAGAGTCTTCAAAGTAGATGTCCAAGCCAAATGTGAAGGCTTGACTTGCACCAACAGAAATAGTTACTGGTCAGTTAAAACTAAGTATATGAGCTAAGATGCGATAAGAGTATTTGTGGTTATGTAAGGATTCGGGAAAATAATACAGGGCCTCTATCTAACAGACCCCTACCACTCCCAAGAACCCACTTGATCTGACAACGCTTTTCGGTAATTGAAAGTTTAATATAGTTTACAGTGAACCTCTATTTTATGTTAAATACTTGCTCGGTACGATTTCGGCTAGTTATTAAAACAGCGTAACTGTGTAACATTTAACAGTTGAGAGTTGATTTCTCTAGATCCAAGGGCCCAAATTCATTCAAAAATCTATATAAACCCCCTTCCAAACTCCTAGAGCATCATTGTTAGGCATCCATAGGGCTCATGCTAGCTTACGGTTTCCTTGAGACGATCACCCTCGGTTGAGCGAGTGAAGATCCAAGGTGAGCTAGTATGAGTATAGTACCTAGTTTCAAATTTAAGTTAGAACTCCAATCTAGGATAGGCTCTTGAAACCAGCATCTCTATCTTGACACACCCTCGGTGGAGCGTGTGAGTGAGTTAGAGCTGATTTTAATGAGTCTTAGACTTCTTTAGCTAGACGTTACGAGCCTAGACATACATAGGGTCACTGGAGTGGAACTCACCTTCTTATGTGTGACATTCGGTTGAACTGTCATGGTTTGAGGGTCGGAACCACCTTTGATCAGTAGACTGCCTAGCTTGACGTACCACGACGATCTTATACATGTATCTTAATTCAAATCCTTTTAATTCATGTCACTTGTCACTTGTCTCTTGTCTCCACTCTCAGTCTCTTAAGTATTTTTACATGTCTTCTATTTCTTCTGTGTGTGAGAAGGCTCCGCAGTATTGTGTTGAACCAGTGAGGATGTTTCTTTGAGCTTGTGAGTAAAATCTATCATCATAATTCACTTGCATGCATATAATCCATACATACCCATACATATTGATTAGTTTCTGAAAGTGTATAAGAAGCTCCAATATTGGACCATTCTTCCTTTTGAAACTAGTTTATGTGTAAGGATTCCATCTATTCATGTCATGCATACATATCATCCAATGCATATGGATTAGAATTAGGAAGTGTTTAAGAAGCTCCTTCAATGGACCATTCTTCCTTCCAAATTTGATTAGTGTGTATGGTTCTCTTTCATTCTTATCATTCATGTTCATAAATCTAACTTGCACTCCTACATTCCAATTCCCATAATCATTTCAACATCTCTCTCTTCTCCATACTCAACATTAATTTCACTTTCATGTCCTTAAAGCATCCAACATTCATTAGGTTCATACACCCTGTGTGTGCCACGACCGGACCCGATCCACCCGGATTGCGATCACCTCCACAACGCATTGGAAGGTGGTTAAGCACATCTTTTGCTACTTGAGTGGTACTCGGCTACTTGGGTTGTTTTATCCCAAGGGGGGATCACTACTGCCAAATTTGCATGCTTTTTCTAACTCAGATTGGGCTGGTTGCTATGACACTCGTGTGTCCACCAGTAGTTTTTGCTTCATGCTTGGTAGCTCATGTATATCTTGGTTGAGCAAGAAGCAGCCTATTGTGGCCACTTCCAGTTGTGAGGCACAGTATAGGGTAGCTTTCACAGCGACTGTTGAGTGTGTGTGGCTCAGACGCCTTATGGATGATTTGGGTGTTGGCCAGTCTTCTGCCACCACCATCTTCACTGACAGTCAGAGCGCATTGGCAGTTGCGAGGAACCCTGTGTTCCATGCTCGCACTAAGCACATTGAGATGCATTATCACTATGTCAGGGAGAGGTTCTCTGCTAGGAGATCAGCTTGGCATATGTGCCCACGCATTAGAACATTGCAGACCTTTTCACGAAGGCTCTGCCTAGGGAGAAGTTTGAAGCTTTCCGCAAAGCTTTGGGCTTACTTCCTTTTGTGGAGTGATTTTCACATAGCTTGGCACTTCCTTATACATGAGTGCCAACTCCTTGATCATCGCATCACTCCCAGGGGGGATTTGTTGATATATTTAGGTAGTGATGTGTGTGAACACACCAGGACCGCCGGGGCACTTTTTTCCCTCTTTAGGAGGTTTTTCCCCCGGCTTGTATATACGCCTATTGCCCTAATGGGCTACTTATCTTTGTACATTCTCTAGTAATACATTCAGTATTGTGTGTTTGTGCTCCAAGCTTCTTCTTCTTCCTTGTGTTGTTTGCGTGCTTCCGCAAACATCTATCTCCAACAATTGGTATCAAAGTAGGTCGTCGCTTCATCTAGGGCACCGTCGACACTCCTTCGTTTGCAGTCTCAGATTCGCACAAAATTTGGTGAGCATACTTAGGGTGTTTCAGAGATCAAAACACCTTCGTTCTATGGTACCGAAATCGCGATTTGAGCTCGTTTCAGCCTCCGAATGCATTATCACAGTGCTTGTGTAGGCTATTTTGTCTCTCTGTGCCAAAGGTATATACCAGTTTCTGTTTGCTAGTATAAGGGTCTCGAAGTCTGCTACAGGTCTAGCAGAATTCATTGGGGCAGTTCTGTTCAACGTTTTGAGATACAGTCAATTTTTTGCATCAAGGTATTTTAGTCACCGGCCATGGCTGAAAGCAGTGATGTATTCCGTATGTTGGCTGTTGAGGATAAGTTGGATGGTACCAACTACCCATTATGGGCTTATATGCTGCGACATGTATTGGTTGCAAAAGGATTGTGGAACATTGTGCAGGGTGTTGAAAGACGTCCTGTTACCCTCTGACTACAGGTACTGCAAATACAGGTGTTAGAGCTGATGAAGATGGTGTCGAAGATGATATTCCGCAGATTCTTGTTCGTGCTGTTGTTTTTGTTGCACCTACTGCAAAACAGATTCGTTGGGATGGCAGAGGTGCTCAAGCACATGCATTGATAGCTTTGTCTGTCAAACGTGCCATTATTCCTCATATTGAGCACGTGTTGATAGCTTTGTCTGTCAAACGTGCAAGGAATGAGGCTCGTGTTGCTTACCTCCAAAAACAGTTGGAGAGTGAGCACATGAATGAAGGTGATTCTATGGACAGTTTCCTAACAAAGATCAAAGACTTGAAGGAACAGTTGATTTCTGCTGATGAGGTTATACCAGATAGCTCACTTGTGCAGACCGTTCTGAATGGTCTTCCTGATTCATATCAGAGTTTTGTTTCTACTCTTTGATTGATGATGAAAGGCAATCCAAATGCCTTGTCATTTGAGGAGTTAGTCTCTGTTCTGTTGCAAGAAGATCAGTCCAGGCAAAACAGGTCCATTATGTGAGTTGCAAATCAAGCTTTCCTGGCTAGTCAGAAGGGCAAAGGAAAATGGATCTCTTCAACTAGTAAGCAGAAATCTGCTAATTCTGCATATTCGAAGAAGGAAGATAAAGATGAGAGGAGATCAGAAAAGCAGAAATTGTTTTGTAAGTACTGTAAAGGGAATGATCATATCATAAAGAACTGTCCAAAACTGGCTGCTAAAGAGGCAAAGAAGAAAGAGGTTGGAATGGTTGTTGTAGAGGCCTCTACACCAAAAACAAAGTCTGCAAATCTTGTGCAGGAAGAAGAATGGGCGTTTACTACTTTCTATAGTTTTGACCCATCTTCTCATGATCAATGCATGTCTGCAGTAGACTCAGATGTTTGGTACTTTGACAGTGGGGCGACTAAACATATTATCTTGCAGCACAGTTTCTTCTCTTCACTCGAGCCTGTCCCTACAGGGAATACTGTTACATGCGCCAACAACGCCTCTTATCCTGTTATGGGAGTTGGTAAGATCATTTTGACTACTGCTGATGGTAGTTTTTTCACTTTGTCAGATGCTTTATTTGTGCCTGGGATCAAGAAGAATCTGTTATTAGTTTCTGCATTAGCCAAGATTGGCTTGGTTGTGAAATTTGTTGATGACAGATGTACAATTCATGATCTGTCAAATGGCAATGTTATTATTGCTTCAGGCATTTTATGTCGTGGGCTGTATAAGCTCATAGACTATGAAAGATCTGAAAATGATTTGGCATGTGCAGTAAATGGTTCTCAGGCTATGTCAGATGCAAAGCTTTGGCATGCACGCTTTGGTCATCTGAATTTTGCTATTTTGCTAGGCCTGCAGAAATCTGAAATGGTGTCCTCTTTGCCCAAACTTGAGGCACCTGGAAAACATGTTTGTGAAGGCTATATTTTGGGCAAAATGCAGTGTTCCTCCTTTCTGAAAGATGGTTCAGTTCGGGCTACATAGAAATTGCAGCTTGTACATAGTGATGTCTGTGGTCCTATGCAGAAACCCTCTTTTGGTAATTACCTTTACTTCATGACTTTACCGTTCTGATCGAGGGGGGGAATATATGTCTTCTGATTTTAATGCATTTTTGGCTGAACGTGGGATAAAAGACCAGTGTATAGTGTCGTATACACCTCAACAGAATAGAGTTGCTGAATAAAAGAACAGGTCACTCATGGAGATGGCGAGGTGCATGGTCAAGAGTCAGGCTTTACCACATAGTTTCTGGCTTGAGGCTGTCATGTGTGCATCATATGTACTGAACAGGTTGTGAAGAGATGGATAGGTATGTGCTTGAAGATGAAGAGGTGTTGCAAAATCCTTGATCTACACCAGCCAAATGAACTCCAGGAGTATATGGTGGGTCCTTTTAGCTTGCCAATGGATGTATTAGACACCCTATGTACCTTGGAAGATCACTCTCAAAAAGATAGATCAAAACAGATAAGTTGGAGTTCGCTCAGAGGTGAAAACTTGCTATTCTTGGTTCATACACCTGTCCAGTGTTTTACATAAATCTCTGAGCACAGCAGCAATTAGCTTAATTCCTCTTGGGGAAGTCTAGGTAACTTAAAGAGCTAACTTTCAAGAGTAATCTCATCAAAAATAATAAACCACACACTGAGAATGAGTTTTAACAAGTGATGACATCATCCCGATTTTCACGGGCTGCTATAGTTTGAGACCAGTGAGCAGAAAAATCAACATAACTCAACATGTAGGAATCCAATGATTATGAAAATTTGTATGGTTATACTAGACAGTAATTTGAATCCAACAAGCTTTAAATCACTGAATTTGGATAAGTAACCACTGAGAAATAGCTCTGACAAGATGGGTGAAAAAATCGGGTACCTGACAGAGGAGTGAAGATGAACAGACCCTGTTGACTTCAAATGAACATAACTGAAGATTTCAACATCCAAATGACATGAAAATTTGTGAGCATATAGTAGACTTATAGAGCTAACTTTACCAAGTTAAATCACTGAAAATGATGCACCAAGCTCAGAGAAAACATCTCTGCAAGCTGACTGCGAAAACTGAGAGTAATGGCAGTGAGTAGTACACTTCACAAGAACATGGAAAGATGAACTCAAATAATCATGAAAATGAAAGTATATTGCTTGTACAATACAATGACTTACTGATACATATGTGTGCCTTGTAATCACACCTTGATATGGCATAAATCTCAGCTCTTGGAGGTCTTCACATAGGTCTCTCTAACCACGACTAAAACTGCCATCTATTTATAGTTGAGTTTGGGAGGCTAACTTCCCTCAATCACTCTCCAATCAATCAATGATTGATTTGATTCTCTACCTACCACAAATCACGAATTCGTGGCTCCTCTTTCCATTCTTGATCAAGTGGACTCAACCACTTAAGATTCTCTTACTTTTACATTAAGTAAACTCTTCAAAAGTTACAAGAGGTAGTTCACAAGTGAACTTTACATAGTCTTCTTTTTAAAGCTTCTTCTAAGACTTTGTGAGACTCAAGCCAATACTTAGGCTTGTCATAGACTTGCTCCAACAGCTCCCCCTGAAGCCAAGTATGCTTGAGGTCCTCAATCTTCCAAGATTACCTGCAAACCAATCATAGCCTTGAATTTGCAAAGCTTTGTACCATCCAATGCTTTGGTTAGAATATCTGCACATTGTTGATGAGTGGACACATATGATATTTGAATCTCTTTGCTTAGAACCTTCTCTCGTACATGGTGATAATGAACTTCAATATGTTTAGTCCTTGCATGAAAAATAGGATTAACAGCCAAATGAATAGAACTCATATTGTCACCAAAAAATAGTTGGAGTTCCAAACTCCAATCCAAGATCTTTGAATAATATCTTCATCCACATAGCTTCTTGTGTAGCTATGGCAAGACCTCTATATTCAGCTTCAGTGGAAGAGAGAGCAACTGTGGGTTGCTTCTTGGATGACCATGAAATAAGCTTTGAACTTGCAAAGGTAAGATAACCTGAAGTGCTTCTTCTATCTTCCTTGGAGCTAGCCCAATCTGCATCAGAAAATAGCTTCAAACCTTAATCAGATACATAAGGATAATAAAGTCCTTCATTTATGGTTCCTTTGAGATACTTGAGAATCCTTTTGGCAGCATCCATATGTGGTTTCCTTGGTGTGTGCATAAATTGGCTTAGCACACTCACACTGTAACATATATCTACTCTTGTCAATGTGGCATAGTTGAGACTACCCACTAGACTTTGATATGATGTGATGTCCTCTATGAGTTCACCTTCATGTGAGCTCAATTTGTGATTGACCTCCATTGGAGTACCTGCAATCTTACAATCTTGCATCTTGAATTTTGCCAACATGTCCTTAATGTACGTCCTTTGAGTGAGAAACAAACCATGATCTTTGTAGACAACTTCCAAACCTAGGAAGTAGGTAAGTGAACCCAAATCACTTATCTTGAACTCTTCTCTCATCTGATCTTTGATCTTCTTCATACCATCTGCATCATTTCCTGTCAATATAATATCATCTACATATACACATAGGTAGATGACCTCGGAATTACTCTTTTTAATAAAGAGTGAAGGATCTGCCTTGCTTGGTTGAAAGCCTTTGTCTTGCAAGAATGAAACAAGCCTGAAATTCCAAGCTCTTGGAGCTTGCTTGAGACCATACAATGCTTTGTTAAGTTTACACACATAATCAGGATAAACTTGGTTCTGAAAACTAGGTGGTTGTGCCATATATACCTCTTCTGTTATCCAACCATTCAAAAATGCATTCTTTACATCTAGTTGAAGTATCTTCCAATTCTTGGAAGAGGCAATACTAAGCAAAACCCTAATAGTAGGCATCTTTGCCACAAGAGAGAAGGTCTCCTCATAATCAATCCCTGAGTTTGTGCAAAGCCTTTTGCTACAAGCCTTGCCTTATACCTGTTAATTGAACCATCAGAATTCTTCTTGAGTTTATAGACCCATCTTGAGCCTATTACCTTCATGGATGAAGTCTTGGGCACCAAATCCCAAGTGTTGTTTTCCTCAAGTGCTTCGATCTCTTCCTTCATTGCATGCTTCCATTCTGTTTTTGCTTTGGCCTCTTCAAATGATGATGGCTCCTCTTGGTTTATGTCTTGTGCTATGTAGATAGAATGTTTAGTTACTAATGAGGTGTCAAACCCATACCTTTCTGGTTTTTTCTTTTCCCTCGTAGATCTTCTTAGGCCATGATGTGATGATTCTGCCTCATGTCCAGGTTCCTGCAATTTTGCTTTACCTTTAGACTTCCATGCTTTGATCTTTTCCATATGAGATTCTTCATCATCCTCCGAGGTGTCTTGTTCTTCAATCTTTGGTTGTTCTCTACCAAGCTTTGGAAAATCTTCTTCAAGATTATATGGTAAATTGACCTTCCTGCATGAATCTTCATACCATGAATTGTTCTCATCAAAAACTACATCTCTGCTTACTAAGAATCCTTTGTTGGTAGGGTTGTATAACCTGTAGCCCTTTTGATTGTTGTCATATCCAATAAATACACACCTTTCTGCCTTTGGATCCATCTTGCCTCTAACCTGTGAAGGAACATGAGCAAAAGCAATACATCCAAAAATTTTACAATGATCTAAGCTTGGTCTTCTTCCATTCCAAGCCTCATATGGAGTCATCCCATCAAGGGATTTTGAAGGCAACCTGTTAATCAAGTAAGTGGCTGTAGATACAGCCTCATCCTATAAGTAATTAGGTAAATGCTTTTCATTTAACATAGACCTTGCAGCTTCAACAATTGTCCTATTCCTCCTTTCTGCCACTCCATTTTGCTCAGGAGTGTACCTTGTAGTTACCTCTCTTTTGATTCCTCTTTCTTGAAGAAAAGAATCAAAATCATGGGAGAAGTATTCTCCCCCTCCATCTGACCTTAGCCTTTTTAGTGATTTACCTGTTTGATTCTCCACAAGAGCCAAATATCTTTTGAAACATGAAAAAACTTCATCTTTGTGTTTCATAAAGAATAGGATAGTCCATCTGCTGCAATCATCAATAAAGGAAACATAATACCTTGATCCAGATATTGAAGCTTCCTTGCTAGGTCCCCATACATCTGTATGAACCAACTCCAAGAGATCTCCATGCATATAACCTTTCTTCATGAATGGTAACCTGTGAGACTTTCCAAATTGACATGCACTACACTTATAAATCATATGTTGTTTTGACAAATTAGGAAGTCCAAGTACACTTTGGTCCCTGCAGATTTGCTTTAATGACCTTTCACCAATATGTGCTAACCTTTTGTGCCATACTTCCAATTCTGTGAGTGTCTGACTACCATAATTAAAGAGAGCAATGTTTCTAGTGTCCTGTAATTCAAGTGTGAACAATCTACCTGTCTTTTCACCTTTTTCAATTCTTCTGAATCCTTGACTTGGATCTTCAACAAATGCTCCTGCTTTTGTGAACCTGACTTGCAACCCTTTCTCTACTATCTGCCCAGTACTTATCAAATTCTTTGTAATGGTAGGGACATAGAGTACCTTACTGACTAGGTTGATGTTTCCATCAGGTGCTTTGACATTGCCTATTTTCTCCACAGGATGTTTTGTATCATCTCCTGTTTGTACCTCATGCTTATTCCTTGGATCTTCTAAATCTGATAGAAGTGCCACATTTCCTGCCACATGATTTGAACAACCTGAATCTATGCAGAAAACATGCTCATCAGATTTACCTTGTGGCATAGCCATGTTCATGATCAATAATGAATCCTCTTTGTTTGAGTCTTCTGTGTAGTTATTGTAGTCTCTCCTTCCTTTGTAGCCTCCTTGATAGTTTGAATGATTGTAGTTGTTGTAGTTGCCATGGTAGTTGTTGAACCTTCCTCTTGAGTAGCCATAACTTCCTCTATTGTATCCTCTGCCTCTTTGATTCCTGGAATTCCTAAAGCAATTTTCAGTTGTATGATTAGTTAATCCACAAATAGAACATGAGTTGGAGTCTTGGGATCTCCCCCTGCCTTGTCTACCTCCTCTTCCTCTACCTCTGCCATGTCTTCCTCTACCTGCATAGTTAGCTTGATATGTACCTGCTTCATCATCCACTTTCTTTGCCTTTCCTTTGTTATCTTTGGACTTGCTTTTATCAGTGTATAAAGCTGAAGATTGATTACCTTTAGATATTTCTCCATTTTTTATAAGCTTTGCCTCTTGAGTAAGTAGTTGTCCAATGAGTGTATTGAAATCAGGTACATGCATGTCCATGTACAAATCCATAGTTGTGGTGAATGCTTCCCACTTGTCATCTGCCTTCAAGCCATTGATCATCTGCCTTACAATTTGCTCTTCATCTATTACCTCTCCAATGCTTCCCAACTGATCCGCTATGTCCTTGAGCTTTGTGACAAAATCAGTCACATTTTGTTTGGGAGCCTTCTTGAGAGTTGTGAACTCCAGCCATAGTTGATGCTTCCTAGCTTTGGTACTAGAAAAGAAAGCTTCAAGTGCATCCCATACTTCCTGAGATGTCTTACAACTTCTAATGTGAGGCAACAAAAAATCTGAGATAGAGTTGAGGAGATAAGACCTTGCAAGTGCATCCTTGGAGCACCATGTGCTCAATCTTTCTTGCTCTTCTTGTGTTGGTTGACTTTTGTTCCTGAAACTTGGCATAACTTCATCTCCAGCCACATAACCATATAAACTTCTACCTTGGAGATAAGCTTCCATTCTTAATGACCAAGCTGAGTAATTACCTCTATCCAATTTGTCAATTGATGAAGGAAATACATCTGCAGTGTTGTCCAACCTTGCTCTGATACCACTGTGAAGAGATGGATAGGTATGTGCTTGAAGATGAAGAGGTGTTGCAAAATCCTTGATCTACACCAGCCAAATGAACTCCAGGAGTATATGGTGGGCCCTTTTAGCTTGCCAATGGATGTATTAGACACCCTATGTACCTTGGAAGATCACTCTCAAAAAGATAGATCAAAACAGATAAGTTGGAGTTAGCTCAGAGGTGAAAACTTGCTATTCTTGGTTCATACACCTGTCTAGTGTTTTACATAATTCTCTGAGCACAGCAGCAATTAGCTTAATTCCTCTTGGGGAAGTCTAGGTAACTTAAAGAGCTAACTTTCAAGAGTAATCTCATCAAAAATAATAAACCACACACTGAGAATGAGTTTTAACAAGTGATGACATCATCCCGATTTTCACGGGCTGCTATAGTTTGAGACCAGTGAGCAGAAGAATCAACATAACTCAAATTGTAGGAATTCAATGATTATGAACATTTGTATGGTTATACTAGACAGTAAGTTGAATCCAACAAACTTTAAATCAGTGAATTTGGATAAGTAACCACTGAGAAATGGCTCTGACAAGATGAGTGAAAAAATCGGGTACCTGACAGAGGAGTGAAGATGAACAGACCCTGTTGACTTCAAATGAACATAACTGAAGATTGCAACATCCAAATGACATGAAAATTTGTGAGCATATAGTAGACTTATAGAGCTAACTTTACCAAGTTAAATCACTGAAAATGATGCACCAAGCTCAGAGAAAACATCTCTGCAAGCTGACTGAGAAAACTGAGAGTAATGGCAGTGAGTAGTACACTTCACAAGAACATGGAAAGATGAACTCAAATAATCATGAAAATGAAAGTATATTGCTTGTACAATACAATGACTTACTGATACATATGTGTGCCTTGTAATCACACCTTGATATGGCATAAAGCTCAGCTCTTGGAGGTCTTCACATAGGTCTCTCTAACCACGACTAAAACTGCCATCTATTTATAGTTGAGTTTGGGAGGCTAACTTCCCTCAATCACTCTCCAATCAATCAATGATTGATTTGATTCTCTACCTACCACAAATCACGAATTCGTGGCTCCTCTTTCCATTCTTGATCAAGTGGACTCAACGACTTAAGATTCTCTTACTTTTACATTAAGTAAACTCTTCAGAAGTTACAAGAGGTAGTTCACAAGTGAACTTTACATAGTCTTCTTTTTAAAGTTTCTTCTAAGACTTTGTGAGACTCAAGCCAATACTTAGGCTTGTCATAGACTTGCTCCAACACAGGTGTCCCACCAAAGCGCTGCAGTCTATCACTCCATATGAGGCTTGGCATGATCGCAAGCCATCTGTTGCTCATCTGCGTGTTTTTGGTTGTTTGGCATATGCACTAGTGCCTGAACAACATCGCAAAAAATTGGATGATAAGGTAGTAAAATGTATTTTTGTTGGGTACAGTTCTGAAAGTAAAGGCTATCGTCTATATCATCCATAGACTAAATGCATTCTGGTTAGCCGTGATGTTGTATTTGTGGAGGATGCTATTCAGCCATTACTTTCATGTACTAAGGAGACATCTGTTAGCTCCAAAGACATGTATGATACTTTGATGCCTCTTTTTACAGGTGGACAGTCTAGTGCTGGTCCTAATGAGGCAACTTCTCAGCCTTTGCAGGTTTCATATGATGATGCAAATCATTCCATTTCTGATGGAGATTTACATGATGCACTTGTTGATGAGAGAGCTGATATTGAGCAGGCAAAAACTATGCCAAAATGGCTGGTGCAAACTTTGCGTGATAGCAAATTAGATGCACCTTTGTCATATCGTACTCGTTCAGGCTCTCATAGTGCCTCCTTTGCATCAGATTGCTATGCTATGGCTGCGTCTAGTCTTTGTGATGAGAATGAGCCTGTTTCTTTTGATGAAGCACAGAATTCAAAAAATTGGATGGCTGCTATGCAATCTGAATATGATGCTATAATGAAGAATGGTACATGGTCTTTATGTGACTTGGCTCCTGGCAAGAAGGCCATTGGCACTAAGTGGATATACAAGCTGAAGCGTAAACGTGATGGTACAGTTGACAGGTATGAGGCTAGGCTTGTTGCAAAAGGTTATGCGCAGGAAAGAGGCATTGATTTTGATGAGACCTTTGCACCTACATGCCATATGACTACTGTTCCGAGCATTTGTGCACTTGCAACCCATCATGGTTGGAATGTACACCAGTTGGACATTAAAACAGCATTTTTGAATGGTGACTTGCATGAAGAAGTGATCGGATGTTATTAGGAGTGTAACTCTTTGAAAAATTGAGAAGGAAAAATGTGTGACCAATTCAACAAGTCTGTCTTTTAAAGAGTGTAATACAAACATGACTCTAAGAACCCTCCCCCCCCCCCAAAAAAAAAAAAGAACTCCAAGATGTTCATTTTAGAAAGCAATGAAATAAAAAACAAATGGATTCCTCATAACGAGAATGGGAAAGTAATAAACCATCTCTCTGACTCTCTCTAACATTCTCATATCTTATCTTTGTTCATAACGTTTATAATTAAAAGCGTTGTTGTAAAAAAGAAAAAAAAATGTGGTATTTGTGCTTACACAATGCAAGGTCGCTTTCCAAATTGATGTGTTCAATTGGATAGCTTTTTCGCACATTATGGGAAAGGTATAAATCGATGTGAAGGAGGTTTCACCTGTCAACGATCATAATGCTTCAGCATGTAGATCTTATGAAGGTGGCAAAAATGCAAAACGGGGGCATTACTTTGGGCTTCCAAACTCCACATGATTCAAGTAGCTACTCTAGTGATGCCAATGGCAAACAAAAGGTTGATGTTCTAATCACCATATTAATGTAGAATTTTTAAGAGAAAATGTTGGTGTGAATGGTAAAGATGATGAACTTGAGAACAATCATGACGATAGTACACTCATTATAGATAGAGTATCATTAGAGAATTGGCATCATCATTTAGAAGATAAGGTAGCTATCTGGTTATGTCATTGTAGAGCCCTAGCCGGTTGAAACTAAAGGTACAAGGTATTTTTCCTCTTAAGGTTCAAAGGTTGAATCTAAATCTTAAGGTGAAAAAGAAAAAGAATTAAAAGGAAAAGTGAAGGTGGAAGGCCGCGTACGAAAAGGTGGAAATATGCCGCCCAATCAAAATTTTATTTTAAAAAGTCACTCTTGTTCTAAAGACACTACAAGACAAAGTAGCGAATCGTTGAGGACCAGTTCAAAAAGACAATCTTGGGACATTGAAAGGACACCAAGATTGTATTGCAGTTAGAGTGCGCGAACCGGCGGACTCTAAAACAAAAGGAAGGACAAAGGCTATTGGGACACATTGAGAGTTGGGAGCAAGAGAGAGTTTCAGAGGAGCAAGAAAGGAAGCAAGAAGAGCCTCCAGTGTGCGACGACATTCAAGAGTGCAAGAGGTGCCAAGAGGAAAGTGTGCAGAGAAGAGAGAGGGCGGGCTGGATTCCAAGAGTTCCAAGGGCTATTGCGTGCTGCGCAGTGATACCAATTCCTTAGCTTGGCGGAAGCTTAGTGCAAGGTGTGCACAAGGGAAGCGAGAAGCAAGTGAAGGATTGGTGCACGAGAGGCCGCCGCTAGAGAACTGAGATAATTGGTCTTCAGTAATTGATACTCTCTGAAGTGGTATTTAGTCATTGATTGTACTGTGCGCAGTCATTGTAATTGATGCAGGATAATTAATATTCAAGGTTTCCAAGACTATTCCTTTGCAGAAGTTCTCACTATTATTCCATTTTTATCATCTCTTTTTCTCTCCTACAAACCCTCAAACTCCTTCTTGTCCCCGAATCCCCCAACAAATTTGGCACGCCCGGTGGGACCTCCAAGGAGCTTTGAGCATAGGAGACTATATATTGCCATTGGAGGACAACATTCAAGTGTCGACAACATTACTCCAGTGGGCCAAAAGGTACATCCTTTTATCAAGTGTCTCATTTTTAGTGGGCTATGAATAGCTCATGACCGCGACCCGGTCACAAACCTTGAGAATCAAGTGCAAGCAGACAAGAAGAAAGACGAACCGAAGATCATCAAGTCCACTTTCATCGACTTCATCGGTAGGAAGCATGGCAGGGCAGGTGGACCTAGAAAAGGAAACACTAGTATGATGCAAACAGTGAGCATTTGCATGGAAACAGAAGCGGAGGATCAACCCCAAATAGATTTTGAGGAAGAAGAGGATATTTTAAGTTGGCTCCATGCCGGCAACTCTTCTTCTTGTTTTGGAATTTTTCTTGATAATCCTGGTACATTTGGCGGCTATAATGAAGACAAAGGAAAGGTCCAGGTTGATGGATTGGGAGAGCCCATCACTGACCACAGAAGGGGCAGGAAGATACCCCTCAAATACAAATTGGAGGAGGATGTGTCAGCATCAGATAACGAAGTTTCCCAAGCTAAAAGCAAGGTAAAAAATTCTGAGGTTGAATGTTCTTTCCCAATTCAAGAAATCCCTGCAGGATGGATGCAGGACAAGGAGGAAAACATCGAAGTTCAAAATACACCTGCTTATGAAGCAATGCACGAAAAGTTAGTAGAAGAAGACAAGGAAGCAGATGCACAAGAAGATAATCTGGTAACAAGAAACCCGGTTCAAGAAGTACATTTATGCACCCAAAACAAGAATCAACCAGTTCTAGTGGCCACTTGGTTGTGGAGCCACCCAAAGCTCCTGGAAAAGGTAAAATCATTCTTAACCCAGTATGCAGATGTCTTTGCCTGGCATTATAAGGACTTAGAAGGAGTGCCTGCATCTTATGGAGAGCACAGAATTCCTCTGGTTGAGGGAGCCAGACCCATCAGAGGAAGGAGTTATAGACTCAATCCAAAGTATGCCGAAGCTGTCTATGTGGAAATCCAAAAGATGGAAGATGCAGGAATCATCATTCCTGTGGAACACTCCGAGTGGCTCTCGCCTATGGTAATAGTACCAAAGAAGAATACTAGTAAAATCAGAATTTGTGTGGACTTTAGATCTCTCAACAAGGTAACCATTCCAGACGGGTTCCCTATGCCCTTTGCAGAACAGGTCATTGAAGAAGTGGCGGGACATGCACTATATAGTTTTATGGATGGCTTCAGTGGCTATAATCAAATATCAATACACCCAGAGGATCGTGAAAAGACTGCTTTTATCACACCATGGGGAACGTATGTGTATGTAAAAATGCCATTTGGGCTAAGAAATGCTCCAGCCACATTTAACAGAACGGTCAATCTCATTTTTGGCCCCTTATTGCTGGAATCACTTAGAATCTTCATGGATGATTTCTCTTCATTTTCAGGATCTCACAAAGAAACTCATCTAGATTGTTTGGACCAGCACCTGAGACAGCTGCAGGATATTTTCCAAAGATGCAGAGAAACTAAGTTAAAGCTCAATCCAAATAAATGTCATTTCCTTGTGACAGAAGGAACCCTCTTAGCACATGTGGTATCTGCTAAAGGTATGGCCCCAGATCCTGACAAAATTCTCTCTATATTAAAGTTACCTAAACCCAAAACTCCTAAAGAGATCCAGAGTTTTTTGGGGCACACCGGTTATCATAGAAGGTTTATAAAAATGTATGCAGAGATAGCTAGACCTCTGACTAGACTCACAGGTAAAGAAGTACCTTTCAAATGGGAAGAAGAGGAGGAAAAAGCATATCAGACATTAAGGTCACGGCTAGTGTGTGCTCCTATCCTGGTCACCCCGGAATGGTAAAAAATCTTTCATATACATGTCGATGCTAGTGCATATGCAGTGGGAGCAGTCCTAACTCAACCCAGTGAAGAATTTAAAATGGACAGGCCAATTCAATATGCCAGTAGAATCTTGACCAAAGCTGAAAGAAATTACAGTACTACCGAAAGGGAAGCACTAGCAATGGTCTTTGCAGTTCAAAAATTCCGCCACTACTTATTGGGGGTAAAATTTATTATTATATCAGATCACCAACCTCTCAAGTACTTACTCAACAAACCACATGCTACTGGTAGAATATGGAGGTGGTTACTGTTATTCCAAGAGTTCGATTTCTCGGTAATCCATAAGCCAGGAAGAGAAAATGTGATGGCAGATCACTTGTCCAGAATCAATAGGAAGGGTCAAGCCAGTGGTATCAATGATGATTTCCCTGATGCGCACTTGTTTGCTATACAACCTAAAGGATGGTATGATGATATCAAGCAGTTCATTAATACTGGAGTGTATCCAGAAAGTGCTAGTGCTGTACTAAGGAAGAGGCTGCTTATCAAGAGTAGACCATATACTTTCATTGAGGGCAAACTCTACAGACAGGGCAAGGATGACAAGATGAGGAAATGCTTAGAGGAAGATGAAGTGAGGGAAATCCTGCAATTTGCACATGAAGGAACAGGTGGTGGGCACCTTCCAGGGCATATCATGAGCCAGAGAATACTAGATGCTGGTCTATGGTGGCCTACACTCTTTAGGGATGCAGATAATTGGAGAAAAACATGTGATGTGTGCGAGAGGTGTGGACCTAAACCCACCAAGCAAAGACATCACCCTTTGGTAGTTTCCACTTCTTGGCAGCCCTTTGAAAAGTGGGGATTAGACTTTGTTGGGCCGATATACCCTCCGGCACTTCCAAAAAGGGAAAAGTACTTACTGATAGCCACAGACTACGCAACAAAATGGGCTGAAGCTATTGCATCAACAGATTGCTCTGCACAAACAGTGGCTGACTTTTTGTATTGTAACATCATTTGTAGATTTGGATGCCCGCTGGAAATCTGTACCGATCAGGGTACTCATTTTGTTAACAAAATATTGCAGGAAATTTCCAACAGGTATCGCATTTTACACAGGACTTCTTGTGCATACTACCCACGAGCCAATGGACAAGCCGAGTCAACGAACAAAGTATTAATTTCAATGTTACGAAAAGAATGCATGTTGCAGCCGACCTCTTGGGGATGGGCCTATCTGGGTACATTATGGGCATACAGACTGGCCTATAAAGAGACTGGGTATTCCCCCTTTCAATTAGTTTATGGCTTGGTTCCTATTGAACCATTTGAATTTATCAGAGGCTCTATAAGAACGGAAAGACTAGAGAAAAATGGGATGGAAGTTTCAGCAAGACTGACGGCTTTGCATAAACTGGAAGAATCGAGAATTTTAGCATCCAAACAGTTAGAGAAACTGCAATTACACAGGAAGGAGACTCATGATAAAAATCTATGGCAAAACAATTTGAAGCCTAGAGATTTAGCCCTGCTACACAGATCGCAAATTTCTAATCAAAACAAAGGGAAGTGGATCCCTCACTGGGAAGGCCCTTTTCGCATTACGAAGATGCTGCAGTGGGGGGCAGTGCAATTGGAAACACTCGATGGCAACACCCTACCTTTAGTTAACATTTCCAGACTCAAGGCTTATTATCAAGTATCATAACCATTGCATTTTCCTTTATCTTTTTGGTTTTGGATTGTTTTAATAAGAGTAATAATAAGTTAACAGTAGTAATAATCACATAAAAATTGAGCGCACGTTTTTTTTTTTTTTTTTCCTTTTTTTTACGAAAATCAAACAAAAATTTTTTGGACGCAAGTTTTCTCTTCCATCAAAAATCAAGAAATTCCTCACTTCATAAATAAAATTCATCACTTGAATGGCTCATAGCTTTGCTAAGTAACTTTCAGTTTTGCCCTTTCCTTCTTTGTCTCTCGGATGGATGAGATTAACATTGTCATCTCCTCTCTTTTTGATCACCTTTTTATGCTAGTCCGCTCCTTCTTGAGAGGTGCTCCCTCATTCGAACCACCTATATAATATGGCCTCTTTTTTCATTCTTGCTTCACCATCCTCAGGAATTCCGTTCTTATTTTCAGTGCCAAGTTGTGCTAGGGAGGAAAGAAGGAGAGCATTTCACACCCCCTTACCCTCAATCCCCCTCAACAATCTCCACAACCCAACCCCCCGGCGGCAACAACCGATCCCCCCTCTCCCTCCTTCTCCGTTCCACATCCCCCCTCTTCATCACCCTTCAACACACCCCCCCTCTCAAACCCACGCCCCCCCCTCCCGACCCCGCTCGGCACAGCACCCCCCAGCCCCCCCCCTCTCCAATACTCTCAACACACCCCCCCTCTCAAACCCACGCCCCCCCCTCACGACCCCGCTCGGCGCAGCACCCCCCAGCCACCCCCTCTCCAATCCTCCACACCCCCCCCCTCTCAAACCCACGCCCCCCCCCTCTCGCCCCCCCTCGGCGCAGCACCCCCCAGCCCCCCCCCTCTCCAATACCCTCAACACCCCCCCTCTCAAACCCACGCCCCCCCCTCACGACCCCGCTCGGCGCAGCACCCCCCAGCCACCCCCTCTCCAATCCTCCACACCCCCCCCTCTCAAACCCACGCCCGCCCCCCCCTCCCGCCCCCCCTCGGCGCAGCACCCCCAGCCCCCCCCTCTCCAATACCCTCAACACCCCCCCCTCTCAAACCCACGCCCCCCCCTCACGACCCCGATCGGCGCAGCACCCCCCAGCCCCCCCCTCTCCAATACCCTCAACACCCCCCCTCTCAAACCCACGCCCCCCCCGCCCGCCCCCCCTCGGCGCAGCACCCCCCAGCCCCCCCCTCTCCAATACCCTCAACACCCCCCCCTCTCAAACCCACGCCCCCCCCTCACGACCCCGCTCGACGCAGCACCCCCCAGCCACCCCCTCTCCAATCCTCCACACCCCCCCCTCTCAAACCCACGCCCGCCCCCCCCTCCCGCCCCCCCTCGGCGCAGCACTCCCCAGCCCCCCCCTCTCCAATACCCTCATCACCACCCCCTCTCAAACCCACGCCCCCCCCCTCACGACCCCGATCGGCGCAGCACCCCCCAGCCCCCCCCTCTCCAATACTCTCAATACCCCCCCCCTCTCAAACCCACGCCCGCCCCCCCTCGGCGCAGCACCCCCCAGCCCCCCCCTCTCCAATACCCTCAACACCCCCCCCTCTCAAACCCACGCCCCCCCTCACGACCCCGCTCGGCGCAGCACCCCCCAACCCCCCCCCTCTCAAACCCACGCCCGCCCCCCCCTCCCGCCCCCCCTCGGCGCAGCACCCCCCAGCCCCCCCCCTCTCCAATACCCTCAACACCCCCCCCTCTCAAACCCACGCCCGCCCCCCCCTCCCGCCCCCCCTCGGCGCAGCACCCCCCAGCCCCCCCCTCTCCAATACCCTCATCACCACCCCCTCTCAAACCCACGCCCCCCCCTCACGACCCCGATCGGCGCAGCACCCCCCAGCCCCCCCCTCTCCAATACTCTCAATACCCCCCCCCTCTCAAACCCACGCCCGCCCCCCCTCGGCGCAGCACCCCCCAGCCCCCCCCTCTCCAATACCCTCAACACCCCCCCCTCTCAAACCCACGCCCCCCCCTCACGACCCCGATCGGCGCAGCACCCCCCAGCCCCCCCCCCTCTCCAATACTCTCAATACCCCCCCCTCTCAAACCCACGCCCGCCCCCACTCGGCGCAGCACCCCCCAGCCCCCCCCTCTCCAATACCCTCAACACCCCCCCCCCTCTCAAACCCACGCCCCCCCTCACGACCCCGCTCGGCGCAGCACCCCCCAGCCCCCCCCTCTCCAATACCCTCAACACCCCCCCCTCTCAAACCCACGCCCCCCCTCACGACCCCGCTCGGCGCAGCACCCCCAGCCCCCCCCTCTCCAATACTCTCAACACACCCCCCCTCTCAAACCCACGCCCCCCCCTCACGACCCCGCTCGGCGCAGCACCCCCCAGCCACCCCCTCTCCATTCCTCCACACACCCCCTCTCAAACCCACGCCCACCCCCCCCTCCCGACCCCGCTCGGCGCTGCACCCCCCAGCCCCCCCCCTCTCCAATACCCTCAACACCCCCCCTCTCAAACCCACGCCCCCCCTTCACGACCCTGCTCGGCGCAGCATCCCCCAGCCACCCCCTCTCCAATCCTCAACACCCCCCCCCCCCTCTCAAACCCACGCCCCCCCCCCCTCCCGACCCCGCTCGGCACAGCACCCCCCAGCCCCCCCCCCCCTCTCCAATCCTCAACACCCCCCTCTCAAACCCACGCCCCCCCCTCCCGACCCCGCTCGGCACAGCACCCCCCAGCCCCCCCCCCTCTCCAATCCTCAACACCCCCCTCTCAAACCCACGCCCCCCCCCCCTCCCGACCCCGCTCGGCACAGCACCCCCAGCCCCCCCCCCTCTCCAATACTCAACACCCCCCCTCTCAAACCCACACCCCCCCTCTCAAACCCACACCCCCCCCTCCCGACCCCGCTCGGCACAGCACCCCCCCCCCTCTCCAATCCTCAACACACCCCCCCTCTCAAACCCACGCCCCCCCTCCCGACCCCCCTCACCCAACACCACCCCTCATCACTACCCCGCGCCCCCCTCCCGAACCGCTCACCCAACCCCCCCCTCCTCACAACCTAGCACAAACCCCTCCCGACTCCATTCACCTCAACGCCCCCCCCTCATCAAAACCACCCCTCTCCCTCTCCACCGTACGCCCCCCTCTTCCTCCCAACACCATCCAATCATCACACCCTCTACCCCCTCCCTCCACTTCAACCTATCGATTCCTCTTCCCCTCTATAGGCTTTCTTCTGCTCAATTTCCTTTCCCCAGTTTCCTCCATGGCGGACCCCGCTCCTGGTGATAGTTCTGCTCCTGCCTCCACAATTGCTTCCGCCCATCCCAATCCCCCTCCTCCTTCATCGGCAGACCCCTCTATTCAAGCGACTCAAACAGCACCAACCCTGGATCTTCCCCTTTATTCCATAGACTCAGATTCCAGCTACCTGTATTCCCCACCTCCCCTCCCGCACCCTCCTTCTCCTTCCCCATCTATATCTCATTCACCCCACCCATCTTCGCCAACAGGGGATTATATGCGCCTGTTCCTCCCACCTGACATAAACCTGCAAATCCGAATGTATCTCTCCATTCCTACCATTGCCCTTCGTCAAATGTTTTCTATTGAGGATCTTCAACAGGCGGGCTTGTGGGGCTTGGCTAATGTTTTCTTCAACCCCGCCAATTTTACCCAGGTTTATGAAGCCATCCGCCTCTTCCCTCATTTTCGAACCGGCACTCTCTTCATCCCAGACATTGCCGCAAGTATTGGGTCTCCCCTAATAGATTTTCGTGCTCCCCCTTTCCTATACTCTGGCCTGTCCGCCTCAGCCACTATTGCCTTTTGTAACACACACTTTCAAAGTAATGCTAGGTTTTCGCTCCGCATGACCACCCTTCTCAATGCGTTCATCTTTTTCTTCTTACTACGCAGCCAAACCTCTTCCCTTCCGTGGTCTGATATTCGTATCGCTGATCCGCTCTTTTGCTTTCTCCATAGCCGCCCCTACCCTTACGCACACCTCATTTATAGTTCCTTGATGTTGCGCTCCCGTCGCCTACGCCAGGCTATCTCTAGAGGCTCTCATGCATTTTCCATCTATTCTGCACCCTTCTTATCTTGGCTATATCAGATTCCAGCACATTCTGCACACAATGCTGCTTATCTCCCCTCCCAACCTGGACCTTCCATTGCTCCATCTCCCTCCCCCCCTCTAATCTCTATTGACTCAGCTTCCGCCTCGACACCCACCTCCGCGCCACCTGATGTAACTTCCTGCCCTCCCCAATCTTCTTCACCCCTCCCTCCTGCATCTACCACCTCTCCATTCATAACTAACCCCCCTGATGTAACCTCCATCCCTCCCCATTCTTCTCCAACTATCCCTCTTGCCTCTACCACTTCTCCGTTCTTAACTCATCCCCCTGATGTGCCCTCCTTCCCTCCCCAATCTTCTTCACCTATCCCGCCTACAGCCACCTCCTCTCCATTCATGACTCCCACCCCTCACGTCCACTCCTTCACTACCCAATCTTCTTCCCCTTTCCCTCCTGTATCTACAAATTCTCCATCCATGCCTACCCCTCCTCTTATCCCTAGACCTCCCCTCTCTTCCGATTTCACCCCACTTATTCAAACCCAGCTCAACCCACAAAACCCCACCTGTATGCCACCCATTCACCCGGATTTCGCATCCCCCTCTACCAGTAACCTTCCTGTCAGTCAACATCTCCCTTCCCCCAATCTTTCACTTCCCACTCCATCGACCACTCCAACCCTTCATACTCCGCCGTATATTCCCCCTCCCCCTCCCCCTCCTGCTCCACCGGCCAATCCCACTCCGCCTTTTGACCTACCATCAACACCTTCATTTTTGCAATTACTCCAGGACGCGAGTGTAGTCGCTATCGGCAATGCTCAGGCCTCTCAGATTTCCTTGGATTCGGTTTCCGCAGCAGCTTCGGTTCATCAACAGTATATCTCAACAATAGAAAACATCAATCGCATGGCAACCTCTCAATGGCACTCCCTCAACGAATCGGCCCGATTGCTCAAAGAAGAGCGAGATCATTATCGCGATATGGCCGACTCTGCGATGAAAGCCTTAGAAGATCTTCAGAATCGCTCCAACTTAGGGCTTTGTGCTAATGCTGCATGCCGCCGTATCTGCAGGGAAAGGGATCACCTTAGACAATGCCTGAGTTCGCTACAGCTTACGATCGAACAAGCTTCTGCTCCTTTGCCCCCTTCTCCATCAACCTCTGCTGACAACCTCAATCACCCTCCACAATAAATTAAATTCCTCAGTCTCAATAACTTGCTCATCCCAGTCATAAAATATTGCTCTTAGATTCCAGTATCCCTTTGCCGATAATTTCCTCATAATTTTGATTTCTCTCATTCTTGTCGGGTGCATTATACTTTTTCTTCTCAATAAGATACACATCCTTTATTTTTCTCTTGCCTACGTCATTCTCATCTCTGTGTCTTTGCAATTTCTCAGTTGGTATCGCTGTTGTCTCTCTGGGACGGAGAGATCTTTAGGTGGTGGGCATCTGTAGAGCCCTAGCCGGTTGAAACTAAAGGTACAAGGTATTTTTCCTCTTAAGGTTCAAAGGTTGAATCTAAATCTTAAGGTGAAAAAGAAAAAGAATTAAAAGGAAAAGTGAAGGTGGAAGGCCGCGTACGAAAAGGTGGAAATATGCCGCCCAATCAAAATTTTATTTTAAAAAGTCACTCTTGTTCTAAAGACACTACAAGACAAAGTAGCGAATCGTTGAGGACCAGTTCAAAAAGACAATCTTGGGACATTGAAAGGACACCAAGATTGTATTGCAGTTAGAGTGCGCGAACCGGCGGACTCTAAAACAAAAGGAAGGACAAAGGCTATTGGGACACATTGAGAGTTGGGAGCAAGAGAGAGTTTCAGAGGAGCAAGAAAGGAAGCAAGAAGAGCCTCCAGTGTGCGACGACATTCAAGAGTGCAAGAGGTGCCAAGAGGAAAGTGTGCAGAGAAGAGAGAGGGCGGGCTGGATTCCAAGAGTTCCAAGGGCTATTGCGTGCTGCGCAGTGATACCAATTCCTTAGCTTGGCGGAAGCTTAGTGCAAGGTGTGCACAAGGGAACCGAGAAGCAAGTGAAGGATTGGTGCACGAGAGGCCGCCGCTAGAGAACTGAGATAATTGGTCTTCAGTAATTGATACTCTCTGAAGTGGTATTTAGTCATTGATTGTACTGTGCGCAGTCATTGTAATTGATGCAGGATAATTAATATTCAAGGTTTCCAAGAGTATTCCTTTGCAGAAGTTCTCACTATTATTCCATTTTTATCATCTCTTTTTCTCTCCTACAAACCCTCAAACTCCTTCTTGTCCCCGAATCCCCCAACAGTCATGGACCATGTCCCTCTCAGGAAACCTTAAAAGCCTGGATCAAGAACAATTGGGAAGTGAGAGGGTTGTTTGTTAAGCATGTTCAATGCTTACCGTAGAGTTACTTTTTTTTTTTGACAACACGAATAGTGCCATGCAAGTTATCTCTAAGGGTCAATGCTTGATTAGAAACCTCCCTATAAGCTTTCTTAAGTGGTATCAAGGCTTAATTAGCCCCAAGGGCAAAAAACCCACCAGAGTTCTTGTGTGGATTGAGCTCCATCTAGATCTCCCTATCGACTTCTACCCTTGGGTTGAAAAATTAGGTTCTCTTATTGGTAAAGTCTTGCGAAAAAAGCCAAGAAATGGATATAACCCAAAATGGGATCCGCAACTGATGGTCAAAGTTGATATCTCGAAGGAAATAAAAACTGCCTGAACAGAGGGTGATCTACAAAAATTTTCTCCATGCTTGTTTTCATTGCTTCATTTTATAAGGGACTTCCCACTGCTAGCTGATGCCAATGAGAAAAAAGTTACGGACGATAAAGTGACCGAAAAGTCTGGAGGTAATACCATTAGAGATAATAAAAATAATTTGTCAATCTTTGTGAGAAAACACACTCCTAAGATTAAAAAAAAAAGTAATTGGGCTGACTCTTTTGATGTGTTGTTAGCTAAAGTTTTTAACCTGATTGAAATAATGCAAGTTGATGCTAAAACTGCTTTGAATACTAACACCTGAGATTAGACTGTTAAGCACGATGAGAAAGGATAGTCCTCCCAAAGTGAAGAACAACATGAAGAAGGTTGGGTGAAGAAGGGTTATTGGTAAACGGAACCAGAGTCCCAAGAAAGGTAGTGATTCCGAATATGTGCCTACGGATGAAGGAGATAATCCTAGCATCAATTTTGTAGAGAAATTTACTAAACAGATCAAGAAGAGTGTAATAATTTTTAATCGTCTTACCATACTACTGAGGATGTTCCTATGACTCACTATGTGGAAGCTAGTCCTAAGCCTAAAAGTCCTCCTCAAACTTAAAGAAAAGAAACAGTAAGGGTTTTAGGCTCTAACTTGAAACCCCCCAAAAATCACAGGAAGTGAGTTGTCTATGTTCTAATGTTGTCTCGATTGTGGAGGTTCTTTCTTCACTTCTTTCACATGGACTCTATCAACTTCATCACCTTCAACACCAAAGGGCATACTAACCCACTCCTAACTAAATCCATCCACCGATGGATACATGATAGGTCGTATAATCTGGATATTTTATGCTTAGGTGCCTGGGTTTAAACTTCGTTCCAATCTAAATATTTTGTCCTCCAACAACAATTGGTATTCTACGAATCATTTTGAAGGTAGAGGGGTTCTATTATAGGTATAGCCTCGAGTCTTAATCATTTAGTTGATGAATTTTTTATAAGCCCCACTAATCAGTGGGTAGTTATTAAGTGTTTGTCCCCATTGACTTTTACTTTCATTAGCATTTATGCTACTAATATTACCAAAGATAGGATTGCTTGCTGGTCTAAGCTTGCTTAAATTGATGGTGATATTATCATGTTAGGGGATTTTAACATGCTTGTTAACCCTCAAGATAGAAAAAGTAATGGTGAAAATATTGTCCAGGGTAGGGAGAAGAATTGTTTGTTTAAGTTTCTTATGGATAAAGATATTATTGACATTTCTTCGAATTCGGGTCACATTTGGTACAATAAGAGTGTGTCCAACCCTTTGTCTGCTAGACTGGATAGGATATATGTGAATGTTAATAGATATCATGAATTTTGGGACTTTTCTTTTGTTGTTGACCAAACCATTGTGATTTCTAACCAGTTGCCTATTATTTGTAGATTCTCGTGTAATAATCCCCACTTTAAAGCTGGCTAGCCTCATTTGGATGCTTCTCTCTTGAAACTTCCATGTGTGGTTAACAAGACCAAAGAGATTTTTATTAGACACTTTAAGGAATCGAGAGTTCCTATGAATGGCCATGTGTCTAACCCTTTTAGACTTCAAAGATCTACCAGGCAAGGGTGTCCTCTTGCCCCTCTTCTCTTTTTCTTAAGGGCACATATTGATATTCTTAACTCTCGCTTCCCTCTTTGTTTGTAGATGTTTACTGATGACACTAATATGATTACTAATGTTGATGAACAAAGTGCTGAATCCTTTCTCAAGTGTTTAAATACCTTCTGTATGGCCAGTGGCTCCATTGTCAATCACTCTAAGACTACCTTTTATGCTTCTAACTATTCTATTCCCTTTTGTGTGCAAAGTAAGGGTTGTGATATTATTCAAGTGGCTCCATTGTCAATCACTCTAAGACTACCTTTTATGCTTCTAACTATTCTATTCCCTTTTGTGTGCAAAGTAAGGGTTGTGATATTATTCAAGAAGGGAGGATCTTTAGGCTGCTTGGAATACCTATGGGATTTAATGTTTCTTTTGATTTGAGATGGGATTCGGTTCTTGAGAAATTTAGAAAGAAAGTGGTCAAATGGTTGTCTTTTCAAGCTAATATTTCCCAAAGGGTTTTTTTTCTTAAACATTACATTCTGCATACTCGTACATATTTTCTCTCTTGTTGGATGCCTAACAAAAAGTAGCTTGCCAAAGTTATTGTTATTGCCAGGAACTTGTGGAGTGGTTCTATAGAATCAGTCAAAACTCCTAAAGTTACCTCGAACATTTGTTGCAGAAATAAAGAAGACAGAGGTTTAGGTATTTGTTATATGGAGTAACCCCTAAGAAGAGGTGTGAACCACCTCTTAGCTTTGTTTAGATGGGCTCACACATGAGTGCCATGTGGCACCCATGTGTGAAGCCATGTGGGCGGAGCTCACTTCTATAGAGAAAAAATACAAAGAGACCACGCGGCTGGGCGGAAAATCTATCATCGATCTCCGTGTAACTTCGGTAGTAGCAGTCCAAAATGGAGGCGATCACAGGGAGCATTTATTACACTGGTATCGGAGCAGGTGAGCACGTGCTTCAAGGCGTCGACAGGCCCACGAAGGAGTAATCAACCCACAAAGGTGGTCAACGATCGGCAGTGCGCGTGCAAGAAGCCAGAGGCTACAGCCACGAGTGGATACCCTCCCTCCTTCCTCCCTCTTGGATGAGGACTATGGAATGAAAGCATTATATATATACTTGGTTTTGGCCCTCGAAAAATCCAATGTGGGATAAGTCCCTTCGTCGTCGTCGACTGCTGAAGCCTTTGGAGAAGACTATTTGAGAGGACAACAGGTATTACCAAGCTTAGATTCGATATTTTTGGCAAAATTTGGGAAGAAGAAAGTACATCTTGGATCAAAGTTTTGCAAAAACTATCATGTATATATGTAATATGGGTTGTGGAGATGGTTTATGGGTTTTGGGTTGATTGAAAGAAGCTTTCATTCCTCAGTTTTGAGCTTCTCAAAGTTATCCACCCATGAAGATGATTTTTTTCACTTTCCATTGGTGACATACCCGACTTCTCCGCACCATAGCTTCTTCATACGATATCGGATTCCAAAAATATTGGTCACGTTTCGAAGCTACACTCCTAAGCTTTGCTCAAAAATAATTGGCGTTGGATTTGGGTGAGATTTGCCCCACCAAAATCTCTCTGCAGCACTTCAGCAGGAACTAGGCACCCACTCTCGGGCCTAGTTTTTCGTCATCCGGATTCCAAATCCACTTTTTTCACTTGGGATAGTCTCAAATTCTTAAAGTACAGGTGCTGGGCAGCAATTTGTGGACTGGCAAGGATTGTTACATCTCTGAAATTGCTCAATTTCACTCAGTTTGCCCGATTGGGGCTTTTCCCACGTGGTTTTAGTATTGTTTTGGATGGTTTATGGTGTTGAGAACCTCCCCGGACCAACCGGACATTTCCAATTTTCTTTTGGGCCTGGCGAGGATTCAAAATGAGTGACTTGAAGCATCAAGGACCACTTGGATTTTGCTTCCGCAGCGCTACTTTGTAACAGGGAAGTGCTCTCGTGATATATTTCTCTTCTTCTTGCATATTTGAGCTTTAGTTCCATTCATTTTCATACACTCTAGTTAGCAAACGGGGGAAGGGAACTTAAACATGGAAACTAAAGGCAAACAAGTAATTGAAACCACTTCTCCATCTAAAGAGCAACTAGAGGACCCTGATTCTAGAATGGAAGAAGTAGAATTAGGGCAAGAAATAGAAGAGAACTTAGAAGAGAAAGAGCCTTCACAGGAAGAATACACTTATGAAGAGCTTATAGATGAATTTTTCACTCGTGACCAATTCATAGACTTGAAAGAGCAAACCCTTAAATTAGAGAAAGATTTGGGTAGCATTACATCTCTTATACAGCAGCTTAAGTCTCAAATGATCTCACTTGAGACTAGTGTCATCCCTTTCCTAGCTAGAAAGGAAAGAGAGACTCCTCCTATTCCTTTGGAGCTCACTAGGAAAGATACTTCCCTTCCTAGTAAGCATAAAGGAGAGAGCTCTAGGGAAGCTCCGCTCCTAAAAGACTTAAAGCCACCTACCTTTACGGGGGATGACCGAGACAGGAATAAGGATGCAATCTACACTTTTTTTACAGAAGTGGCATGATTTGCATCAATTGAAGGGCACCCCACCTGAGTGTCGTGTGCTAGAGGCGAGTCTCTCCCTCGGCCCGCGTGCTTATAAGTGGTGGATGAGTCTTAAGGAGGCAAACTCTATCCCTACTGACTGGACTCAGTTTGAGACTCTTTTTCTAAAAGAGTTTCTTCCTGAGAATGAGGAGGAGAGGAATTGGGATGAGTGGGATAGGATTACTCAGAGAGGTAGGCCTCTTTCAGTTTACCTATCCCACTATAGAGAGATTATTTTGAAACTTAAGGGCTTAGATGATTTTCAGAAGACCAGAGGGTTTGTTAGGGGCTTGGATAAAGCCATAAAGAGGGAAGTCAGAAGGAATGCGCCTAAGACGTTTGAGGAGGCGATCAAGTATGCACAGATATATGAGGACCATAACCGTCCTCAGTATACTCCTATGGAGACGGATCAGCCCCTCAAGCCTCTTAGTAGGACTAAATTCAAGAAGAAATTTCCTTTTGGGAAAACAAAGTTTTTATTAAAAAACAAAGATCACAAGGGCCTAGACTATCCACAGACGAGTTTGAGAAGGCCAAAAGCGAGAACCTGTGTTTTAGGTGCCTATCTCCTAGCCATTCACAGTGGAACTGTCCACTCAAAAAGGGGGAAGAAAAGAAAAAGGTACCAGAGTCTAGTACGGCCCCCGAAAAGGGCAAAAAGGTGGTCCACCTAGTGCAGACCCTTCCTATTCATGGCAGCTCTAGCTGCAAGGGAGTGGAGGTGATGCACGAGGATATAGAGCATACCTGTTGCTTGACTCAGTCATTGTGGTCACCGCAGTTTGGACCACATGACTTAGTTAAGCTACATGGTAGTGTATACGGGACCAGAGTGCGGGTCATGATAGATGACTCGGCTACTCATAATTTTATACACTATGCTTTGGTCAAGAAATTAAAGATTCCCCAGCAGACTAGTGCACATAAATACATTGTATCTATGATGCAAGGGCAAGATAAAAGAATATGGGATACTATGGTATCCAATTTGGAAGTCAAGATGCAGGACTATACAGATTATATGGACTTCCAAATTATGAACATGGAAAGGACAGATCTAGGAAGAGAGTGGCTATGGGGGTTGGGAAACACACTTAAATGCAGTTATCAAAACAACACACTCGAATTTGAAAAGAATGGAACTAAAGTTTGTATTCAGGGAGAGAGAGATGTACCTAGTTGCATTTCATCATTAGAGTTGTATAGTCTCTGTTATTCTCAGCATGTACAGGACATGTTTTTATTGTATAGTCATGATATGGAGCATTGTATAGACAACTCATCTAATGTATATTTTCATGCTATGAATGTAAATATGAAGAGGACTTTCTACTATTCTTTTTTGCAAGAGTGTGTGGTTAAAAGTTTTAAGGATCTTATGTTTGAGTACATAGATGTTTTTCCCACTGACTTACCTAGAGGGCTACCACCTGAGAGAGGGGACATTGACCATGCCATAGAGGTTGTTACTAACACTAACCCTATTTGTAGACCACCTTATAGGCTTAGTGTTTCTCAGCATGAGGAGGTTGAGAAGCAATTGCACTATTATTTAGATAAAGGCTTCATCAAACCTAGTAACTCACCATGAGCATCGCCAATGCTCCTAGTTAAAAAGAAAGATGGCTCTATGAGACTATGTATAGATTATAGAGCACTTAATAAGGTAACTATCAAAAATAGGTTTCCAAGGCCTAGATTGGAAGACCTATTTGATCAGTTACATCAAGCTAGGTATTTTACCAAGCTTGACCTTAGATCAGGATATCATCAGATCAGGATTAGGGCAAAGGATGTCCTTAAGACTGCATTTAGGACTAGATATGGGCACTATGAGTTTTTGGTGATGCCTTTTGGTCTCACCAATGCTCCTGCCACTTTCATGAAGCTCATGAATAGTTTTTTATGGCCTTATCTAGGACACTTTGTAGTAGACTTTTTGGATGACATTCTGATTTATAGTGCATCAAAAGAACAACACTTGAAACACTTGAGGAAAGTATTTCAAGTGCTAAGGGAAAATTCACTCTTTGCTTAGGAATCAAAGTGTGAATTTTTCAAGACAGAGGTTAGATACCCTGGGCATATAGTCTCCCAGGATGGAATCCAGATGGATCCTGAAAAAGTAAGGGCTATTATGGAATGGCCACATCCACGGAACCTGGAAGAGCTGCAGATCTTCCTAGGTTTATCAGGTTTCTATCGAAGATTCATTAAGAACTATGCCAAGATTGCTGTCTCGATGACAGAACAGCTTAAAGGGAAAGGGAAAGCCTTTCATCGGGGAGACAAACAGAAGCAAAGTATGGAGAAGTTGAAAGTAGCTACTACAGCTCCACTTTTACATATAGCAGATCCCAACAAACCTTCTGTGGTTGAGACGGACGCGAGTGATTTTGCTATAGGAGCGGTTTTAGTACAGGATGGCCGACCAGTAGCTTTTGAGAGCAAGAAACTAGAACCGGCTCAAAAGAATTACTCCGTCTATGAGAAGGAGTTGTATGCAATAGTCCATGCTTTGAAGAAGTGGCATCATTATTTATATGTTGCCAAAGTCACTATAGTGTTTAATCAAGAGAGCATTAAGTGGCTCTCTAATCAAACAGACCTTAAAGGTCGTAAGGCCCGATGGGCATAGACCCTTCAAGAGTTTGATTATGAGCTTAGGTATAGGAAGGGAAAGTTTAATGTAGTGGCTGATTCACTTAGCCGCATGCCTATGCTCAATGGACTGAGTTTTACTCAGATCACTAGTGAGCTACTTGAGTCCATTAGAGGGAAATGTAGGCTTGATCTTGCATATTCCAAGATTTGGGAAGCCATAGAAAATGGGGATCATAATATACGGGTTTCCAATGAGGATGGAGTATCGACGGGTACTCAAGAAGGATTCAAGTGGAAGAATTACAGTGTCCATGATGGATATTTGTTATATAAAGGTAAGGTGTGTGTCCCTAGAGATACTGAGATGAGACGGCATATTTTATATGAGTGTCATGACACACCTAGTGCGGGACACCCAGGAGTTAACAAGACTTATGATCTTGTTAAGAGGTGGTTTTATTGGCCTGGACTTCATAAGAACGTCCTAGAGTATGTGCTTAAGTGCAATAAATGCTAGGTCAACAAAGCTGAAAGGTTGAGGCTTGGAGGACTACTCCACCCATTGGATATTCCTAATGGGAAATGGGAGAGTATCTCCATGGACTTTATAGTCGGATTACCTAAGACACAGAGAGGGCACGACTCGGTCTAGGTAATTGTGGATAGGTTAACCAAAATGGCTAGGTTTATTCCGACACATACTACAGTGAAGACACCAGATTTGGCTAGACTTTTTGTGAAGGACCTATACCGGTTATATGGTCTTCCCTTAGACATAGTTTCAGATCGGGATCGGAAATTTACTAGCCACTTTTGGAGAGCAGTCTTCAAAAGGTTGAATACGAGACTTAGCATGAGTACGGCCAAGCATCCACAGTCGGATGGGCAAACAGAGAGGGTTAACCAAATCCTAGAGGATATGCTTCGGGCATATATGAATGAAAGGCAAACTAATTGGGAAGAGTACTTACCTATAGTAGAGTTTGCATATAATAGTGCCAAGCACTCTTCCACGGGACATATTCCATTTATGCTTATGTATGGGTTTCAGCCAAGAGCTCCTTATGCAGTAGGCTTGCAGAATGAAAAAGTTCAAGCTGCAAAGGACTTCTTGGAAGAGATGAATGATATGCTTAGGCTTGCTAAGGACAGCATTAGGAGAGCTCAGGATAGAGCTAGAGCCTATGCTGACGCTCAAAGGAGAGATATCAACTTTGAGGTAGGAGAGCAGGTCTATCTTAGAGTTCCATCTAGATCTGAAACCATGAAGATGGGACCTTGTCCAAAACTATCTCCTAGGTATTGTGGACCTTTCCAAATACTTAAGAGAATAGGAAAGATGGCTTACCACCTCCAACTTCCAGAGGATAGTCAAATCCATCCAGTATTTCATGTTAGTCGACTTAAAAAAAGGCTGGGTGAATCTCACAACCTCATTCCAGATAGTGAGGTAGTAGAGCCTATTTCTGTTCAATCAGTTCCACATGAGCTTGAGAGCATACTACGCACTTGAGAGAAATGGACGAGAAGTCACTTGTATAAAGAGTGTTTAGTAAAGTGGAAAGATAGTTCAGAAGATAGTGCTACATGGGAGCGGGTTAGCACCCTTCAGAGACGGTTTCCCAGTTTTAGACTACCTTCCCAAGAGTCTTCTTAAGGGGAAGGATATGGGGAAACAACACGGATATAGGACCATGTATTTATATACATGGAGATATAGTGGGAGTGGTGATTCTATTATTTCTCTCTTTTTATCAGACCTTCCAATACCATTTTTGAGGACAAAAATGGAACTAAGGGGAAGGAAATGTTATATGGAGTAACCCCTAAGAAGAGGTGTGAACCACCTCTTAGCTTTGTTTAGATGGGCTCACACATGATGCCATGTGGCACCCATGTGTGAAGCCATGTGGGGGGAGCTCACTTCTATAGAGAGAAAATACAAAGAGACCACGCGGCTGGGCAAAAAATCTATCATCGATCTCCGTGTAACTTCGGCAGTAGCAGTCCAAAATGGAGGCGATCACAGGGAGCATTTATTACAGTATTACTTGTCCTTCTAAAATGGCTACATATGGGTGATAAATGGATTTTAAGGTCCATGAGATACAAACACTATTGGGATTGCCTTATAAAATTGTGATAAATTCGTTCTTCATGATTTTATAAAGCTTAGCCAAATAATGATTTCTGGGATTTGATTGTTTCACCTAAATTTTTTGTCCCCACTAGTAGCAAGTTAATAATTAATATGTGGAAATCTTGGATGACTCTAAAAGAAGGTTATACTTTAGACCCTGCTTTTGCCTCTAATTTCTGGTTCTTTTCTCAAGAATCTATTTGGACAAGGTGGTTGATGTACAAGAGTAATAAAGAGCTAATTGTTAGGATGAACAAATGTAGGGAAAAAGTGTTTGCATCCTCAAAGAATTCGCTAAATGAGAAGGTAATTATTAACCCTACTAAACCAATAGAAACTATTGACTTGTTCCCTCTTCGTAAACAGATCCTCTTGGACCGAAAGATGTTGCTGGTTGAAATGAAGGAGTCATGCTCCCAATACAAAATCTTGGACTTGTATCCTGTTGCAGAAGATTTGTTTCTATGCTTCAAAAAGAAGAGGACTCCCTTCTCTGCTCTAGTTGCCAAACTTAACAAGAAGTGGAATATTCAGTGGACTATTCGTCAATGGTCCTATAGATTCAAATGCATTTGGCCCTTTCCTAGTGCTAACAAGCATTCAATACTGCTCTGGATGATTATTCATCAGGGTATCTAGTCTGGCAGCAAAGCTCTTCAATTAAACATTAGTGATGGCAAATGTTGCAATTGTGGCAGGGTGGAGGATCTTGCACACATGTTTATGAACTCTACTCATGCCCAGAAGTATTAGAAACCTTTCAACTACCTCTATAGACTATTTGGATAGACCTTTGCTTGGTTTGCAGAACATCTTGTTGGGCTCCAGCAATGCATTTGACCCTCTTCTATGGCACACTTGGAGGGCTGAAATCCTCTGGCATATTTGAGCTTGCAGGAACAATAGAATTTTCAGGAATCCCAAGAGTGACCAACTGTTGAAATGCTGGATTGACATGAAAACCTCTCGATCTTTTTGTATTAAGAGTACTTTTGATGCTCTCCTTGAGCATACGAGTTATTCTGACATTATTTGTAATTTAAACTTCCATAAGGGGAGGAGAGCTCTTATGAAAATATACTCCTCCAAGAGATTTACCATGTACTTTACACTCTTTTGAGTTTCTACAGGTGTGGGCCTGCCCCTGCACAGCTGTACCTCATCTTTTTTTTTACCTTTGTTGTCTCAACAAGAAAAAAAAAACAAAATAAAAAGAAAAAGATATGTCCTCAACTGATGATAATGAATCGATGATGAGCCGTCAGCTGCTGCAACCCCATAGCTCGCGCACGAAGCTCTCCTATCCAAGTCAAACATGATGGCCATGTCTGGTGAACAAATGAATTTGCATTCTTTGTGAATCTCTCTCTCTCTCTCTCTCACTCACTTTTCGGCGTTCCGTCCATTCTCTACATTAAAATTTTTTATTTTATTTCTTTTAAAGAGAAAACAGGAAGTTTAAATTAATGGAAGACAGTTATAGTCGTGCACAGGACAGGAGCCATTGAGCCAAAAAGTTACAAAGTTGGGAGCATAAAAAATCTTTGTTGGGAGTAATACTTAGAGAGGAGAGCTCTCCAATTGCTATAGTTACAATTAGCCAATTCCTTGCACAGATCTGAAAAAGGGATTTCACGGTTAGAAATATCCTAGATACATCTTTTAGCTGATCTCCTGAGAATGATAGGAAGGGAGATCAAGAAGTTCTTAGTACAATTATTGAAGACTTTGTTGTTTCTACTAAGCCAGATAGACTAGAGAATATGTCCACGCAAGGAGTTCCATAAAAGGACATCCAAGTTTTTGCAGCAACCCAACATCACATCCTCTCTACTAAGCTTGGGACAATTTCTGCTCTGCAAATACTTCTCCATCGGGTAACATAACCTTTTAGCATGAGCACATTCATAAAATAAGTGGAAAACATCCTCCACTGTGCCACAGAAAGAACAATGTCCTCCATTAGTTGAAAACTTCCTGACTCTGCTGCCCACCCACAGCCCATTGTGAACGATCATCCTTTGGAGAAATGAGTGCTTGCTGTTGTCAGGTAGGGCCCATAGAGCTTTAAATATGTAAGTCCATTGATGAGAATTCTAGTTCAGCTTCCATCTAGCATTAAGTTTGTGGAGGATTTGATGCACAAATCCTCTAATTCCTTTGAAATTTTTGTACATAGTGGCAGCCAGCTTTTGTAAGTCAATTCTACTTCTGCAATAGGTCCTCAGTATGGTAACCAGCAAGCCTTTCTGGTGCAGCAATGCTTGTTTGCATAAGAGGGAGATGTTAGTCATTTGAAGGATGTAATGATCAGATAAAGTTTCCTTCCTATCCATGAAGTCCTGACAGGATTCAAACGGAGCTCAGTGGCATTTATGTTCTTTGATGGATAGCTTGCAGTTGTGCCTTTGAGCAACCCATCCAAACAAGGGTGATTCCTGCAACACAAAACCAGCATTATTTGCTAACTTGACAGAGGGGGAGAAGCTATCTTTAGCCTTGAACCAGGCTTTCCAAAAACTGCAAACTAGGGGACTTCCAACAAGAGTGATGGAGATAGGGGAAGAAATGATGTCCCAAAGACTAATATCACTACAACATATGAGGGGCATACCGACGCTGCATATATCGACGGTCATAGTCGGCGTCGGTATGGGCCTCGAAAAATCTGACTTGGAGATACCGACAGTCAAGTGACCGTCGGTATGATCATTTTAAACGGATCGTCGGTGTGGCCCGCACCTGTCGGTATGTGCGTCGGTATATGCATCGGTATAGGCGTCGGTATGAGCGTCGGTATAAGCATCGGTAATTTACTGGGAACTACCGACGCGTATATCGATGCCCATACCGGCGCCCATACTGGCGACGACTTTTAAACATACCACGAACCCGAGAGCAAAACTTCACATTTTTGCGCGTGTTTGAATACTATTGGTCTTCTGTCAAACTTGCGCACGCGAACCGAATTGCGACCTGCATTGTCTTGTGCACACAGACACACATCTCTCTCTCTACACACACACACACACACTCTCGGCTTAGATCTCACATCTTGGTAAGTGCTTCGCGTACTGTTAGCATTTGTGTTTCTCTATGCTTTAGGTTTTATAATTTCTCTTTTCTTCGATTTTGCAGAAGTTCTTTGGCATTGATTGTTTGGAATTGGACGATAGACGACATACATTACGCTTTGACGACAACGATCCAAAAGAGGGGCATACTTGTAAGTGATTGTTTTATTCTCTATTGATAGAGAGAGAAGGAGAGAGAGAAAGAGAGAGAGAGAGAGAGAGAGAGAGAGAGAGAGAGAGAGAGAAAGAGAGAGAGAGAAAGAGAGAGAGAGAGAGAGAGAGAGAGAGAGAGAGATAGAGAGACAGAGAGAAAGAGAGAGAAGAGAGAGAGAGTGAGAGATAAAGAATAATGAAAGAAAGGAAGATAGAGATAGGAAAATAGAGCATACATACACACACACATACACACACATTTACACACATACATGTACACACATGCATACATACACATATACATGTACACACATGCATGCTTACATACACACACACATATACACACATGCATGAATACACACACATATAAATTTACACACATGCATACATACACACACATACATACACACACATATATACACTAATGCATACATGCACATATACACACACATATACACACATACATACACACACACATATATACACACATATACATACATGCATGCATACATACACACACATATACACACATGCATGCATACACACATATACACATATACACACATGCATACATACACACACATGCATACACACATACATACACACACATATATACACATATGCATACATACACATACACACACACATATACACACATACATATATACACACATATACATTCATACACACACATATACACACATGGATGTATACATACACACACATGTATACACATGCATACACATACACACACATGCATGCATACATACACACGTACACACACATGCACACACATGCATGCCTACATACACACACATGTATACACATGCATACATACACACGCACACATGTACACATGCATACATACACACACATATATACACACATGCATACATACACACATATAATCCTATTTTTATTTTGAAGTTTATTTTTTACATCAAATATATAAAAATAGGATTAGGGTTTTTACACATACATTCACATATATAATATATATATACATGTATATACACATGTATACAGAAATATACATATTTTAGGTCTAGATATTTAAGATTAGGGTTTTAGGGTTAAGGCATACATATCACTCAATTATATTTATATTAAGAAAAAATATAGAGAAAAATAAGAAAAAAAATCTGAATATATGAATAAATATATATATAAAATATGGTTAGGGTTTTAGGATTAGGGGTTTAGATTTTGATAGGTGTGTAAGTATTTAGGTTTTAGTATTTCAGATTTAAGTCTAAGTCTTTCTGATTAGGGTTTTAGGGTTTTAATACATAGATAACATATATACACAAACACACATATACATACAATACATATATACATGTATATACACATGTATACAGAAATATACATATTTTAGGTTTAGATCTTTAAGATTAGGGTTTTAGGGTTTAGACATACATATCACTCAATTATATTTATATTACGAAAAAATATAGAGAAAAATAAGAAAAAAAATCTGAATATATAAGTAAATATATATATATAAAATATGATTAGGGTTTTAGGATTAGGGGTTTAGATTTTGATAGGTGTTTATTTAGGTTTTAGTATTTCAGATTTAAGTCTAAATCTTTAAAATTAGTGTTTTAACACCTACATAACATATATACACACATACACATATACATATAATACATACATACATGTAGATACACATGCATACAAAAATATACATATTTTAGATTTAAATCTTTAAGATTAGGGTTTTAGGGTTTTAACACTTACATAACATATATGCACACATACACATGCACATATAATACATATATACATGTATATACACATGTATACAGAAATATACATATTTTAGGTCTAGATCTTTAAGATTAGGGTTTTAGGGTTTAGACATACATATCACTCAATTATATTCATATTAAGGAAAAATATAGAGAAAAATAAGAAACAAAATCAGAATATATAAATAAATAAATAAATATAAAATATGATTAGGGTTTTAGGATTAGGGGGTTTAGATTTTTATTGGTGGTTAAGTATTTAGGTTTAAGTATTTCAGATTTAAGTCTAAATCTTTAAAATTAGGGTTTTAGGGTTTTAACACCTACATAACATATATACACACATACACATACACATATAATACATATATACATGTAGATACACATGCATACAAAAATATACATATTTTAGATCTAAAATTTTAAGATTAGGGTTTTAATTAAATATATATAATTAAATATATAAAATTAAATATATAAAAATAGGATTACATACGGCAAAAATCTGAATATATAAATAAATATATATATATAAAATAAGATAATTATATACATAAATAAATATAAAACGAACTAATGTTTAAATAATTTAATTAAATATATATAATTAAATATATAAAATTAAATATATAAAAATAGGATTACGTAAGGAAAAAATCTGAATATATAAATAAATATATATATAAAATAAGATAATTATATACATAAATAAATATAAAAAGAACTAATGTTTAAATAATTTAATTAAATATATATAATTAATATAAAAATAGGATTACGTAAGGAAAAAATCTGAATATATAAATAAATATATATATAAAATAAGATAATTATATACATAAATAAATATAAAAAGAACTAATGTTTAAATAATTTAATTAAACATATATAATTAAATATATAAAAATACGATTACATAATGAAAAAATCTTAATATATAAATAAATATATATATATATAATAGGATAATTATATAGATAAATAAATATAAAAAGAACTAGTGTTTTAAAAATTTTAATTAAATATATAAAAATAGGATTAAGTAAGGAAAAAATCTGAATATATAAATAATATATATATATAAGGTAGGATAGTTATATAGATAATAAAATATGATAAGAACTAGTATTTTAAATAAATAAATGAAATATATGATTAAATATATAAAAATAGGTTTAAATTTAATCATTTTAAATAGAGTGAATATATATACAATACACAAACACACATACTTATGCACCTATCTATATGCACATATATATATATATATATATATATATATATATATATATATATATATATATATATATATATACACATGCATATATATATATATATACATGTTTTAGGTCTAGGTCATTTGGATTAGGGTTTTAGGGTTTTAAAACCTACATAACATATATACACACATACACATACACATATAATACATATATACATGTATATACACATGTGTATAGAATATACATAATTTAGGACTAGATCTTTAAAATTAGGGTTTTAGGGTTAAGGCATACATATAACTCAATTAAGAGGAAAAAAATCTGAATATATAGATAAAATAGGATAACTATATAGATTAGGGTTTTAAGTTTTCTTAGGTATTTAAGTATTTAGGTTTAGTATTTCAGATTTAAGTCTTTAAGAGTTAGATTTTTAGGTTTAATAGAAAAACAAATGTTCTAAAATGTCCATATTGTAGCAGATGGCTTCTTTCGATCCTGAAGAGAGAATGGCATGTCCTTGCACACAGTGCAAGTATCAAATTTATCGGAAAGGACGGATTTGTACTGCACATGTTAGAGAGCATGGATCCTTTGATAGGAGTCGACTGGAAAACCTACGTTATCATTCGCATGGTCCCCCAGGTGAGCAGATGGACCCAAACGACATTGCAACCGTAACCTCTCGTGGACAAAAGAGAGCAAAAAAGGACTTAGACGTACAAGCAAGCACTAATAACATTACACAGAATGAACATATGGAAGAGATGCTTGAAGCATTTTATGAGATGGACGAAGATCATGATGGTGAAGAAGGTGTCGAGATGGACACAACAGAAATTCCACGATCAGAAGTTGATGAAGAATATGAAAACATGTGAAGATTAGCTCATTTACAACTTTACAATGGAGCAAAGATATATGTACTACGTGCTTCACTCGCGATGCTCAATCTGCAATCCATTTATGGATGGTCAGATAGTAGTGTCACTGAATTGTTCCTCCTGCATATATGGCTGCTCCATCACAGTATTGGAACGCTCGTGGTAGCACTCCTCCGGGCCTCACTCCTGGCGGCCTTACTCCTGTCGGCCTCACTCCCGCTGGCCTCACTCCCACCGGTGTCACTCCTGCCGGTGTCACTCCTACGGGTGGTGCTACTCCTGTAGGAGGTATATCTCCTAGCTTTGTGACTCCACCACGACCATCTTTGCAGCCATATCCTACTAGGTCTACTAGTAGACATGTGCGTTCGACACCTCAACGCGATACAAGTTCTAGCCCGTCTCGACGAACATTGTGTCGCCCGCTTCTACTCCTAGGACGAGTACCTCAGATGTAGGTATGCCATGCAGTACACCACGTGGAACACCACGTACACCTTGGGGTGCTCATGACCATGATGACTCCAAGGTGTATAGTATCCGAGATGGGATTTCGGTGATGGATGCGGCTGGCAAAGCAATGCATGCACGCATACGATAGCTTTGCTCCATCCAGTTTGGAGACTCCATCATGCTGAAATGGAGTGAACAGGATAAAAATCGGAAGAATTATATCACACAGACGATTTACAAGGAGTTTCGACCAGCCGATGGACAGTCTATTATCAGTTCAGAGTGGATTCTGCACACCGCACGTGAGGTCATGTCCCATCAACGATCCGAGGCACGTGATGCATTCAGAGAAGGCTTACCAATGCGTGTATGGTTAGATGCTGAGGATTGGGACATGATTCGTGACGAGCAGCAGCAGACTCGTGATCGATATCGCCAACAGCGAAATGCCACAGCCACACATTTAGATATGATTGGACCATCACATTTGGGCAGCGGCGGATATGACATGATGCATCATGAGTTTGTAAGTACCATTTCAATTATTGAATTTATTTGTGTTAAATTTCTCATCTATGTTTCTCTAATCTTTTTATATTTGTTTCAAGAGCTGGCAATGGGTCGTCCTCCAACACGAACGGAGGAGTCTTACGGATATAGTCATGGGTTGACTGCACTATTGTAGGACTTGGAGGGATGCGGTGCGGTGGTTTCATGGGAGCATTTGCGATGAGGTAATTAATTTATAAACTTGGTTTTTACTTGTTGTTTGTAATTTTCATGTGAATTTATCTCATTCCATTAATGTTCTTTGTTGCAGGACTGTTGATATGGAACGTTCTTTGCATGTGTATGGTAGTGGAAGACCAATATTTTGTATTTGATTTTCATATGGCAATACATTGCTTTGCCACATTTTGTAAAAGCGTCATATATGACAGTGGTTTGCCACACTCTTGTACATGCTTCATTATTGAAATATATAACTTCTTTTGTACATGGTTCATAGTTCATTCTGATTATCTCTTTTGTGTCCGATAATACTTTGTTTCATGAAATCATATTTCGGTTGTCATTAGAGTACACATCACATGTACTCGGTTTTTTTGGGCAGAGTGTATTGTCTTTTGTTAAGCAACATCATGGTAATGTTGCTGTAGCAAAACACAAAACACTCTGCCCAAAAAAAATTTTGCAGGTATGGTCGTCGGTATACGCGATGGTACTCCCAGTAGTGTCATCGGAATAACCGTCGGTACACCCAGCAGGCGACGGTATAGGCAACAGTACCTCTAGCAGAAGCCTCGGTATGTACGTCGGTATTACCGACGAGTATACCGACGCATATACCAACGCTTATACCGACGCTTATACCGACGCATATACCGGCGCATATACTGACTCTTTGGTACCGACGCGCAAACCGACCTTTACACCGACGTCGCGGCAAATTAAGCGGCGTTCATTTTCCTCGGTAAAAACCTCGGTATACCATCGATCTGTTGTAGTGTATTAACCCAAGCCCTGTAATCATAGAGACAAAATCTGTTAGTAGTCCTATGCAGCAAAGCAGCCCATATTTCAGAGTTGCCAATACTTCTCATAATCCACTTAGCCGACATATTAACTGCCATTTTTTTGGGGCATATGATACCTAGACCACCCTGAGATTTCGGCAAACAACAAGTGTCCCAAGAAACTTTAACCAGTTTTTTGTGTATGGCAGTACCATCCCAGAGAAACCTTTTGGCCAGGGTGATTACCTGGTCAAGTTGCTTTTTGGACGAAGACCAACAAGACAAAATATAGACCAACTTGGGAAGAACGTAGGTGTTTAAAATGAAAGTTTTGTGGGGGAGGGAACTGTTCACATCATACCACAAAATCATGCTTGAATTTATCACAAACCCAATCCCATTTTTGAGCAAAAGTCACATTGAATCCCATGGGTATACCCAGCAATCTGAAGATTTCCCCATCTTTAAGAACATTGCAACCCATCTTGGTGATACAATTAGGAACTTGATGGTTTGAATCTTTCAAATATAGTTTTAGCATGGTTTACCTGAGAGCCACTGGCCAAACAGAAAAGGTTAAGGCATTTCAGGAAAGCATTTAGAGAATGAATATGCATTCAAAACGAGATTAGTATCATCAGCATACAACTGCAAGCACAATTGGGAAGAAGCATTAGGGATGGAAATACCTTTTATGAGATTCTAAGATTCTGAGAATAAACTAGAAGATAAACCTGGACTCGCGCATTCAATGGAAAAGCAAGCAAGATTCATACAAATAGTCACGACTCACTAGTGCCATGAACCACGTTGCAGAATCAAAAAAACGAGCAGAGCCGCCTTGGAAGATAAAAGCTGAATACGAGGAATCGGGATATGTGCAATCATCTGCTTTGGGGCTTGCCCTCTCTACTACTACTACATTAGCACCCTTTGTAAGCCGCCGGATTGGCAATTGTAAAATCTGACTCTTAACGAACCGAAAGGTCGTTGCGTTGATGTTGCGTCCTTGATTGATGATTGTAACCTTTATATAAATCAATGAAAAAGACACTTTCAGTGACGATCAGTTGGATCACCAGACTGTCTGTTTGAGTGATTGATCTGTAACGTTACTGTGGTGTGCGTTTGAGTAATTCTGAGTATTCTGCTCTTGTCTCTGTCTTGTTTGTTTATCCATACCTGTTCGATACAGATTGGGTTTAGGGTAATATTCGTAGTAAGTTATGAGTTGAATCATTGTTTCGCTGAGGGTATTACTGTGAGTCTGTGTACGGTAATGTTTACCTTATGATTCGGTTATTGAGAGAGTCTTAAGCTGTGTATGAATCGGTACTCTGTGCGTGAACTGTCATGTGAGTAAGCCTGGCAAGGAAGAGCCAGAGTTTTCTGTTAGTGAGTTAAATTAGCGTACTTGTTCGAACTACTGTCATGTAAGTGAGTTGAATTGGGAAAATCAAGCATAGGGCCTCTGTTTAATAGATCCCTTCCACTCCCAAGAACCCGATATATGTTTAAACGCATCTCTGACGACAAGACCCGCGTTTAGCACTGGCGCCGTCTATGGGACAGTGGCACCAAATTTTTGGAGAGCGATTATCAAAAAGTGGCATCGGAGCGTTGTAAATTGAAAGTGGTCATAGATTGTGAATCGACGAGTAGTACGCAAAGTATTGCAAACGTGATATATGCCGGTTACTCGTTCTAGTGAAACGTACCCAAAGTATAGGAGAAACGAACAGTATTGGGCGATACCTAATTTGCTAAGGACGCCCCCAGGAGCTAGAAGCGCAGATAAGTTTAACCCAGTTGTCAAGGAAGCGAAGAACGATAGTAGTGATTCCGATAGCATTCCGGTGGAATGCAGTGTAATTTCGACAGATTTCGGTGCAATTTTGGCACAGTCTGTCGAAAATATAGTAACTCTAGAGTCTACCAGGACGTAGTATGTAGTTAACTTAACACCATCTGGACAAGATTCGAGTTTGTCTGAGGATAGAAGCGTGTTGACCAAAGAAATCAGTGAAGGTGAAGAAGTACCTTGTTTTGGTGAATTTTCGACAAATTCCGGTGATATTTCGGTCCCGGTGATAGAGAGTTCACAGTTTCCCGGTGACGGTTTACCATTTTCACCATTCCGATCACCACTATTCAGAGTAAGCTTCCCTACATTTGATATCAAGGAGGAAGGTAGTTTATTCGAAGCTGAAATCCGAAAGAGACTGAACGATATTATCAAGCCAGAGAGTGCACAGGCTGACGATACAGATTTCGACGATCAAGAAATTCAACCTTGGAACTCAGGAGATAGTAACAATACAACAGCAAGCACCATGAATGGGTAACAGCAACAACAACATCTACTTCCACCTCGTCCGGTTCCGACAGGAGTTACCTACACAAAATTCAGTGGATTTCTAGGTGATGATCGTGATGTTCATGTACGAACTTTTGAAATTAGTTATACAGTACTTAATCATCCACCCGATCCGGCGTACAAGGCCATAGTATTCCAGTCAACACTAGTTAATGGAGCTGCCAGGTGGCTTACCGAATATGGTATCAACCATTTCGGTACCTATGAAGCAGTAAGAGATGCATTTCTGCAGAGATTCCAGCTAAAGAAGAACCCTACCGAAAATTTTGATTAGCTGTAGAACAATAGACAGAAGTTGAATCAAACAGTGCAGGAATATGCCACCCTATTCAGAACTCATTTGAGACAACTACCACCGGCCCATGCAAACCTATCGGATGATGTCATCACGTAGTGGTTTATTAATGGTTTGACTCCGCAGCTCCAACAGATTATGATCATTCGTTGTGTGGGAGCTATGACGCTAGATGCGGTTATTGCAATGGCCCTGCAACTCGAGAATAAGGTTGGAGGTTTTATCCAAGATTTGGAGTGGTTAAAATCCAGTAAAAATGTTGCAGAAGATCCGGCTAGACAAATGTACTGCACCATGTGCAAAAATCCAGGCATACCAGTGCCACTTGTGCACTTAATCAGATGTATTGCGCTATCTGCAATACAAACGGACATTCCACCGAAAACTGTGCCTATAATGCCAAAGTGCAGGGAACAGCAACAGTAAATGCAATTATACAAGAACCAGGACAGCCTGACACCCATTATGTACCACCTCAGAGGAGAAATAATCAGCAGCAAGGATACAGAAATTTTAGAGGACAGAGGAATACCAACTATAATGGAAATCATTGGCAGACAGGAACATCACAAGAAGGTAATGCCTTGCCACCACCTCGCTGTCATTTTTGCGGTGAGTTTGGTCACATCAAAAGATTCTGTAAAGATGCAGCCGAATATGATTAGAGGAAAAAAGAGCGTCAGAACCCAATGACAAATATGGTTCATATCACACCAATAGAAACACAAGCTGCAGTAGTTCAGACCCGATCCGGTAAGCGCAGTTGCAACCAGTAGCTGAAGTATTTGAACCAGGTATTCGTGAGCAACAAAGAATGTATGACAAAGCTAGTCAGTTGACCACCATAGAACCTCCAGTGTTCCCAGATCCAATTCCGGTGATAGAAGTTCCGATGTCAAAGGAAATCGCACAGGAGCAAGAGTCAATCCCAGTAACCGATGCCTCGTCTTCAGAATCAGTAAAAAGTACAAGGCAAGTAGATCAGGCATGGGAAATTCTATCCAAGGCGTCCATTACTCTTCCTCTTGGACAGTTATTGGCATTAGTACCAGGAGTTCGACAACAATTTCAGCAGCAGTTGAGTTCTACGTCTTCGTGCATTCCAGCAACAACGATAGTACAACCGGAAACTGACTCTACGGTGGATCACTCGGTTCCTTTAATTACGATATGGTACAAAAATCATAAAATTACTCAAGTATTAATTGATGGTGGGTCCGGTGTAAACATAGCTACTGCAGCACTTTGTAAAAAGTTAGGATGGACAGAAATTAAACTTGTGCAGTTGTTTGTTAAAATGGCCGACCAATCCAGAGTCCATCCAGTAGGACTCGTACGGAATGTGCCAATCACTTTGCAGGGAACCACTTTTAAGATGACTTTCGTAGTTCTAGAACTACCGGAGTCTAGTCTTGATTATAACCTTCTTTTTGGCCGTCCTTGGCTGAAACAAGCTAAGGTTATACAGGATTGGTCCGCACAAGAACTCACTTTCAAAGACAATAACCGAAAATATGTTGTAAAATTAGATGCTATTCAGCCCTGTGAACTACATGCTAGACCTTATGTGGCAGAACCAGTTCACATGCTAGATGGATTATCTGATGACGAAGAAGAAGAATTTTTGAAGAATAACATAGATTTAATCTCCTTAGGGACTGTTGATCTACAATCAGTTGTAGATCACTGGAATCCGACAGTTTGTACGGTGGTACCTGTGACCAAAGAAGTAGAGACAGAAGATACTGTTGTCAAGGATGAGGTTGATATACAGCAACTTTTGCAGTCAGTTGATGGTTCAGAAAAGCCTAATCAATTCTATGTTCCCGAAGACCAGTTGATCACATATAATTTAGGAGATGAAGTAAATCCACGACCTGTCAAGATAAAGGAAGGATTGTCTGAAGCATTTCAAGTAGATTTGATACAACTTATTTGTGATTTCTCTGATGTTTTTGCATGGGATTACCGTGACATGAAAGGTTTGGACCCTCGCATATATTAGCATCGGGTCGTACTTAAACCGGAGGCAAAACCAATTAAACAACCCAGCTACAGGATGAATCCTAACTATGCAGCACAGGTAAAGGCAGAGCTTGATAGGTTATTACAAGTCGGATTCATCATTCCAGTAGAACATGCTGAGTGGATATCTCCAATTGTTATTGTTCCCAAGAAAAATAAGCAACTCCGAATATGTGTGGATTACCGGAAACTGAATGCAGCCATGGTGCCTGATCCGTTTCCTCTTCCATTCCTTGATACAATGCTGGATAGAGTGGTTGGGCATGAAATGTATTCCTTTCTTGATGGATATAGTGGTTATAATTAGGTTCGAATGGCTGAGGAAGATATACCAAAAACATCATTCATTACCAATTTGGGTGTTTTTGCTTGTACAGTTATGTGGTTTGGATTAAGAAATGCTCCTAGTACTTTTCAACGATGTATGCAGGAAATCTTCTCCCCCTATCTTACTTCTTTCATGCAAGTATATCTAGATGATTTCTCTTTATTTGGTAAGATGGTAGCACATCTGTATCATTTACGGTGTTGCTTTGAGAAGTATCATGAATACAGACTCTGCCTGAACCCAAACAAGTCTGTGTTTGTGGTTTCATGTGGTAAGCTGCTTGGCCATATTGTGTCTGCACAAGGCATACAGGTTGATCCAGATAAAATTGCAGCTGTGTTAGAAGCACCTGTACCTACTACACCGAAAGAAGTGATGAGATTCATGGGTCAAGTCAGATGGCATGGTCGACATTAATTACGGTGGCTTGCTCATTTAGCAATACCTCTCAATAGATTAATAACCAGTACTCCTCGACAGTTTGTTTGGACTCAGCAATGTCAAACAGCATTTGATCGTCTCAAAGGCTTATTAACGCAAGTTCCAATTCTACAACCTCCTGATTGGGAATGTCCATTTCATGTTTTTGTTGACGCATCAGATATCGCCATTGGGAGTGTCTTAATGCAACAAACTGATAAGTGGTTTCGGCATGTTTATTATGCAAGTAGAAGAATTGCTCCTGCAAAAAAGAATTATTCAATAACTGAAAGAGAATGCCTTGGTTTAGTATATTCTGTAAAGAAATTTCGACATTATTTGTTAGGCCGAAAATTCGTCTTTCATGTAGATCATGTTGTGCTAGTATATCTGGTTCGGCAGCAGCATTTAGGTGGTCGTTTAGCGCGTTGGGTTCTACTATTACAAGAGTTTGATTACGAAGTAATCCATCGACCTGGAACTGCACATGCATTAGCAGATTTCCTTTCTCGGTTGGATTCCGGTGAAGCTTCGGTCGGTGTTGATGACACCACACCTGCAATTTATGTTACTGACCCAACTACTGATGAATCTGCAGAACCTCCTGTGACATCTACTTACTATGATTAGTTATTAGCCTTTCTTACTGATGGATATCTTCTTGCTCAGACTTCTCCTACAATGCGTAGGAAAATTGCAGTTTACAGTCGCCGATTTCGGTTAATTACTGGAGAATTGTATTATATAGATCATACTGGAGTCTTACTTCGTTGTATTCCTCCACATGAAGTTAACTCAGTTATCACTCTGGCACATTCCATACCTTCCGGTGGACATTTTGCAGTAGATTTAACACACCGGAAAATTTTGCATAGTGGGCTTTGGTGGCCTACCATGTACAGAGATGTATCTCAGTTTGTCAAACAGTGTGATAATTGTCAACGGTCTGGACAGCCTTTACAAAGACATTTTTTCCCTCTCCAACCTGTATTACCATTGGAGCCTTTTCAGAAATGGGGTTTTGACTTCATTGGGCCAATCACACCTCCATCAATACTTAGTAATAATCGTTATATTCCGACATGTACAGATTATGCTACCAGGTGGGCAGAAGCTATTTCAGTAGCACAATGTTTAATGAAAGACGTATTTCCACGATTGGGATTACCTTTGGAGCTTGTTACAGATCAAGGCACATATTTTGTTAACAATTTAATGAAAGTGCTCACACACTCTTTGCAGATTCTGCATAAATTCAGTTCTCCTTATTACCCTCATGCTAATGGCTTGGCTGAAAGTACAAACAAGACCTTGCTGAGTATGCTTCGTAAATTGATTGTCGAATCACCAGAAAGATGGGATCAATTACTACTTGCAATATTATGGGCATACCGAACTACTTACAAAGTTGCCACCGGACTGACTCCTTTCAAACTTGCATATGGAATGGAGGCAATTGCACCAATGGAACTTGTAGTACCAAGCTTACGTGTGGCCATCTCTTAGAAATTGTTACCTGAAAATTCTTTGCCTTTTCGGTTGGACACACTCAGAGAACTAGATGAGCATCGATGGGAAAGTTTTCTGACTATTCAAGAAGTGCAGTTGCGGCAAGCTCGTACACATGATCGGTATCTAAAAACTCTAGTTTTTACGGTAGGGCAACTTGTGCTATTTTATAATTCAAAATCAAATCGCTCTGCTAGAAAATTCAAGTTACGTTGGTTTGGTCCTTATCGATTACTGAACAAGTGGGTCCAGTAACTTTTCGGTTGACTACTTTGACCGGAATTCCTCTTCCGAAGGTGATAAATGGTTCAAAGTTGCGGTCGTATCATCAAGCGCCTGATTCGCACTGAAGTATTCTACGGTTGCCCGCGTATTTTTCTTTTTCCTTTTTAGTTTTGCATGATTAATAAAATAAGTCTATAAATATCCTCATTTCATACCTAATTATGATCAACAGCCGCCCTGCATTATCGTTCTGTTCATGCATGCACACCGAAGTTATGAGATCATCATTTCAACATCGCGCGATGATTAACAAATTTCAATTGCTTCCCGTTGCCAAGTATCTACTTAACCTTTATCATTCTACTGTCAATCGTTATTGTGTCTGTGTGTTTTACGTGCTTGTGCTCTCTGAATACCCTGTGCAATGGTGTTCATGTGTTTGTGTGTGCGCAACATGGAAGCGTTAGCAAACTTTGCTGCGTTCCGTGATGGACTCCCCGCAGATGTAGGTGAGTTCTTGCGAATTTGTGGGTTGGCCAATTTCGCTGAACTGCCTTGGCATTCAGTGGATTGTCACCCATTCTATGCCCAAATTATCGCCGCCATCGCTGCCACGCCTGCTACAGCGTAAAGCTGGGCAATCACCTCCTTACCATCTCGTACCGTAATAACTTTCCAGACTTTTGCTGATGCATTCCGCCTCTCTATGCAAGGTCGAGAGAATAGACCTAATCTACCGATAGCCACAATGAACCAATTATTCCCTAGGCACTCTTCTAACGAATACGCTATCCTTTGTCACCCTGAGCCTGAACGATCAGCATTACAGTTCTTAGTCACTATCCTCAACCTGCAAAAGTGAACATATGGCATATCTCGCCCTTTTTATTCAGCAATAGATATGGCTGCCAAAGAACCTGTAAACTTTGCATCTTACTATTTCCGTCGCATTCACAAAAAATGTGTTTCGATAATTAAACAGGTCAATAAGGGAGATATGCCACAATCGAGATTACCACACATCATCTCTTTTCTGTTTCCGGCAATACAAGCAGCACAACCACTACCCAGGGGCCCAGTATTACACCATGAAGAATCTGTGCTGCTACTGGAAGATGATGAAGAAGATGACGAAGAAATTTTCCACCTCCTCCGCCCCAAAAGAATCATAATAAGTTCATCTGACAGTGAAGTATAGGGTTCAGCCGCAGATGATAAAGCAGGTAACAATGAAGAGGAAAGGAATGAAGATGAGACTTTCCATGACACAACAACATCCATGCATCAGGATTCTTCACCACAGTCATCTCAGGACCAGCAAGATGAACATGAGAAAGACATCTCTTCTAAGGAAGAATCACAGCAACAATCCGAACAGGAAAATAATGAAGATGGGCAACATATTATTAAAGATATTTTCGACGAACTGTTAAAGCAGTGGAGTCTGCAGCTGCCAACCCTGATGATACTACCCAACAAACCACCAAACAGGTAGTTGAAAGTAACTCTGTTCTTCTAACTTCTACACCTGTTCCACCCATTGTCCCTATTCCACCCATTGTCACTGAGGAACCTATCGCTTCTTCATCCTCGTCACCGAATTATTCTCCACCCAATTCCCATCAGCTCCTCATAGCCTCTTCATCTCAACCTCGTCCTCAACTTTCGCTTCCTTCACTCCCTGTATTTTCTGAGCTTACAACTATGGGACAGATGTTGATCCATCTATCGAAGCAATTACCAGTACAGATGAAGAAGTCACTGATACTATCAGAGATGATTTCCAGCATAAGGTCGATGTGCTGGAGGCAGATATTAGTCCTCTCCAGGAAGAATTAGAAGTAGCTAAAGCAGAAAATCAAGCCTTACATGAACAAATTAAGGAGTTACAGGCCAGAATTGTTGAACAGGTAGCAGTTACCAGTCAACGAGATGTGGCACTGGCAACAGTCCAAGAAAAAGAAGAGTTATTAAGTGTTGCAGATGCAGAATTAGTCAAGTTGAAGTAGATGGTCCAGGATAAAGAGGATGCACGTATAGCTCTGGGCCATCTGTTAGAAGAAACCAAACAAAAGCTAAATGAAGCAGTACAGAAAGGACAAGAGATGGCAGATTCGCTTAAGAAGACTAATGAAGAACTCCAGAGAAACAAGTCTAATTTATTTGAAGTAAACAGTATTCTTAAACGCAAATTGATAATGGAAGCTCAATTACAGAAAGAGATAATAGGAATCAAAAGAGAGCGTGATGCTTTTTATCGGACAATTCAATTTCAGAATCAGGAGATAGAAAGAAGAGAGTATCAACTGGATACACAGAAAGAACGACTCTCCCAGATCGATAAGCAAATTGCCGACATGAAGGTTACCAGGGATGCGGCTTTGTCGAATGAGTTTTATTTACAAGAAGCTTTTTTGCATACACAAGCAGAAGTTTTGATGACTCAGGTTATTTCTTTAAGTTCAGTATGCACAGATGCCCAGCTTGTAGAACCAGACATTTTGAAACAGATGATAGAATCATTGAAGAAGAAAATTGCCCGGACTTTTAGACTAGCAAGATCTATGTATTTAGAAGGTATAGTTGACGACCCGTAAGATTTTTGTAAACCTGCGGGTTCAAGTCCACCGTGCGTGCCAGTGTAAGCCGCCGGATTGGCAATTGTAAAATCTGACTCTTAGCGAACCGAAAGGTCGTTGCGTTGATGTTGCATCCTTGATTGATGATTGTAACCTTTATATAAATCAATGAAAAAGACACTTTTAGTGACGATCAGTTGGATCACCAGACTGTCTGTCTGAGTGATTGATTTGTAACGTTACTGTGGTGTGCGTTTGAGTAATTCTGAGTATTCTGCTCTTGTCTCTGCCTTGTTTGTTTATCGATACCTGTTCGGTACAGATTGGGGTTAGGGTAATATTCGTAGTAAGTTACGAGTTGAATCATTGTTTCGCCGAGGGTATTACTGTGAGTCTGTGTATGGTAATGTTTACCTTATGATTCGGTTACTGAGAGAGTCTTAAGCTGTGTATGAATCGGTACTCTGTGTGTGAACTGTCATGTGAGTAAGTCTGGCAAGGAAGAGCCCGAGTTTTCTGTTAGTGAGTTAAATTAGCGTACTTGTTTGAACTACTATCATGTAAGTGAGTTGAATTGGGAAAATCAAGCATAGAGCCTCTGTTTAACAGACCCCTTCCACTCCCAAGAACCCGATATATGTTTAAACGCGTCTCTGACGACAAGACCCGCGTTTAACACCTTCCATTCTGTATCAATATTAATTTTTTTCTTCTTGTTGCTTGAAAACTTGAAGACGTGTATCTGCGCAATCATAATTTTTAATGGAGTCCTTGGCTTTGGCTTTATCGCATTCATAATTTTTAATGGAGTCCTTGCCTTTGGCTTTATCGATGGAGTGCATGCTTCTCCTTTTCAATATTCGATACAGCAGGCCGAGGCCAAACTTCCTTTTAAAAATATATATATTCGATACAGCAAAGAGAAAGGCGACAATCTGTGCATAAAAAAAAACAAAAAAGCAAAAAGCACGGACTCGAGCTGCTTTCCGCATAGAAAAATTGAATACGCGGATATGTGCAATCATAAAGAAGATCTTGGCATTATTGATGGGGAGTTATCCGTCCATGGCTAAACTAAATCATAATAAACTAGGCTACACGGGCTCGAACTAATTTGTTTCACTTCACTTGAGGAGTGCAAGCATGAGCCAAGCGATCTTATGAATTGGAAGCACGCCATTCCTATCCAACTTTCAAACTCTTTCAAGCTTTTACCACCAAACTTGTGCAAGTTCTCTAAGCCATAACAATACTTCACAAGATCCTTAATACTTATGCAAAGAAGGAAAGATGCTCTTCTCTTACTCACCAAGCATGGAGTATGCCTAAACTCATTAGGATTATCACACTCATCCATTTGATCACCACTTGCTCACATACTTTATGCAAAATGATTTGTATAAGATGAAAATTCACCAAAATGTTGCACATCTGGGATAGCCATATGAGCTATTGGACAATTGTCAACACTAGAGAGATCGGACCCTTCAAGTAAGAACAATTGAGCACTAGATGTGGCATTTTCAGTTAAAAAACAAGATCAACTAAAAATATTGGAGACATGATAGATAGATGAGAACGTGGAGAGTGCTTAACATGCTTATCCTATTTACTCTATTCTCAGAAATCCCAAAATCAACATGAAACCATTCATGAGTCGTGCTTGTACAACAAGGACATCATTAATACACAACATTAAACAACATCTTGAAGGGAAATCAAAATTCACTAAAACGGGCTTATCCGTACTCGAACAGGAGATTCACGCGCGTCACCTTGGGCTCCATGAATCGCCCTGTGGGGCATCCATGGTGTTGAGAGGGTAGTAAATGGTATCGTGCGATGCACGAGTACAACTTTTCTGCTTGGAACTAGACGATGAAGCAGACACAACGATGAACGCATCACGAAGCAGACGATGAAGCAGACATTGGCGCATCCAACGAAGCAGACGGTGAAGTGAGCTCATTAATTAAAGCTTGACACAACGATGAACGCAAGAACAATTGTCTGCGAGAACTCTTGAGGCGCACAGTGAGGCAGACGGAGCAGCTGAAACCGTGAGACATTGGATGGACTGCGAATATGATCAATGCTCCGACTCCATAGTGAGCTTTGGCGACTAGCAAGTACGACCTTTAAGGACGAAGAACATGCATCAGCGACTCCAGCGATGGACAGCGACGGACCTACATTCAGTCTCAGTTGTTGCCAAAGTAAGACAGGCTTCTTTTTACTAGTGTCCTCCATCGCCCTCTCTGTTTGAATCCTGGAAGAAAGCTCGGGCAGGCAGCCTCAATAGTCCCTCACGCAGCTGTCGGGCACTCTTTCCATCCTCTGAGGTTGGCCTCCGGTGACTCTCCGGCAGTGTTCGACGCTCAGAGTTCGACCTATCGCGACACACGCTCAGAGTTTGGGCAATCGCGACACTCAGAGTTCGGCCTATCGCGACACACGGCGTGCCGCCTGCCTATCACGATACGGAGTCTCTATCGCGACACTCAAGCGCATTATCGCGACACTTGAGGCTGGCTTATCGTGCCAGGTGGTAGACGTGGCTTCCGTGCGAAGTTTTCAACGGTCTGTCGCGAATTCCTCTTTCCCAGTGTAGCGGCCAAGCTCCTTGATGCTCGTGAAGCTTTTCCTTAGAAAGCGACTTCAAAGCCTTAAAAAGGGGCGCCCTATTCAGAGGAGACACCGGTGGGTGTGGCGCAGGGAGTTTTAAAACTAGATTTTTATTTTTGCAAAAAGAAGGCAGCGCTTCAGATCAATGACACGTGTAGCTTTTAATGAGAAAACGACATCAAAGCGTTAAAAGGAGTAAAAGATCAAAATTAAACCGTTGAGATTTAAGTTATCAATCGGTGTGTCCCTCTTTTGTCATGGATTTGGCGACCCCCTCTCTTGTGAGAAGTAACCTGGCCCCTCCTCCCGGGGAGACCGATAACCTGGCCTCTTTGTTGGAGGGGGGTTCTTGCGCCACCCTAGGGGCCTTCGAGAGTGCTAAACCCCCCTTGGTCTCCCTCAATAGATCCGCAATTTTGTCAACTCAGGAGGAGCTCAAGAAAGTTTGCCTCGTCGGCCAAATGTTCGGCCCTAAGCCCGCGCTCGAAACTGTGCGACAGTGGCTTCGCAACGAGTGGTTCCCCCGCGGGCTAGTTGTTTGTAAGTGTCAGTTCTTACCGGCAAGCCACCTGCTGCTAGTCTTTGAAAATGAAGATATGGCGTTTCGAGCCCTTAGTGTCGGAACTTGGCAAATCGGCCGGGCGACCCTGTGCCTATTCAGATGGTCCCCTGATTTTACTCCCGACAAATCGAAATCGCTTCGGTACCCTCTCTGGGTTGAGCTCCCTAACCTGCCATACTTCTTGTACAACTTCGTGTGGGACATCGTTTCCCCTATCGGCAAGCCGTTGGCCTCACGCGAGGACATTGGTGGTCTCATTTATGAAGGTGCAAGACACTCGTTCAACGCTCGGTGGCACCCTCAAATCTGTGTCGAGGCTGACCTCAGTATGCCACTTCCATCGAAGATCAAACTGGACTTGGGCGAAGGGGATGTATGGGAGCAAGACATCAGTTACAAAAACCTTCCCAACGCGTGCTTTCGTTGTGGCCAACAAGGTCACAGGATCAAAGATTGCCCTTTGAGACGAAAAAGCAAGCGAAATCAAGAAGCCCCCAAAAATGCTCAAGATAGCAATGGAGCATTGAATCACTCGACGAAAGTAGAGGAATTCAAGGGTCCCCTTAATCCAGAAGCTGATGCAGACGGGTTCATCGAAGTCAGAAGAAGAAGGAAAAGAAGCCCTAGGGCAACCTCTGAGCGAAACAACATGTCAGTTACCCCCTCCAGCAACTTGTATTGCAATCTGGAAAAGGAAATCATGAGTTTGACTACCCAGGTGGGAACCAACTTGAGGTGGACACCGACGTCAAAGGCCTAGAGATCCCTGACAGTAAAGAAACCTTGCAGGAGGGTTACACTACAAGCAAAGAAGACGGCTTTACTACTAGCAACGAAGATAACATGGATAGTGAAAGCTCCATCATCGGATCGACTATTCCGGAAACGGAGCTAAAAACGGTGCCCAGTTCTTCCCAGCAGGAGGCAGCCCGCAAAGGAAAACAACCTATGGAGTTACCGTGGAAAAGCCCCCACAAGAACCTAATGCTAACTCGGGATCCGATCCGAGCGAAAAAGAAAGATGAATCCAAGAAAAGAAAGGACAAAGCTCCCTCCCGCAAAGAGGGCTCACTACGACAATGATCATCATCTCGTTAAATGCTATAGGGCTAACCGACCCCTCAAGAGCGATCATCATTGGTCAATGGCTTCGCGACATTAGCCTAAACCCAGATTTTATATGTATTCAAGAGATTAAAATTGACGGAGAAGACCTCCAAAAACGGCTTAGACATGTCTCCTCGACCCATGTTTGGATTTCAACGGCGCATCAGCGGGGGTCCGGTGGAACGGTAATCGGTATTAATCAACTCTGGTTTGAAAAGCTTGAGAACTCCATTGAAGATGAATGCCATCGATGGATTGCTGTTTCTTTCGGTGCTCCCTTTTGTTTTACCTTAGTTTCTTTGTATGCCCCTAATGGGGAGTTAGAGAGACTTAACACTTGGGCCTCCTTGGACTCGCTCCCCCACAACGTGCTTATTTGTGGTGACTTCAACATGGTAGAGGACCCTATGGACAGATGGGTGGGCAAGGGTAGGGTCATCGATAGTCGAGAGAAAGAAACGTGGGACAAAACTAAACTACACTTGGATTTGGTCGAATTCAAAGACTCGAAGGGCTTTTCTTGGTCAAATCTCCAAGCAGGCCAGGACCTGAGGAAAGCCAGACTTGATAGATGCTACATTTCTCAGAGTTTTACTCATCAGTGGGGCCACCCTTCCCTCTCGCAACGCACCGACCTCACCATCTCTGATCACTACCCGATCGTCATCACTTTTCAACCCCCCACCAAGATCCGTAAGGCTCCGTGGTTCCATGCCAGTGTGCCCTCCTTCTCTCTCCCCTCCGTCCATCAAGAAATTTCTGATGTGTGGAAGGAGGCATTCGCCTCTGGCTTGTCCCCAGCCAAGGGTTGGAGAAGTGCGGTCGATAAGTCACGACAGATCATGATTAGATCCAGGAAGATGATAGAGTCTGTGCGGCGGGCTCGTAGAGAAGCTCTATATCATAGACTCTGGCGGCTCAAGGAGGAAGTGAACAAAGGAAAATCTCAAGCCCAAAAAGGACTTCGAAAAATCAGAGCGCTGCTGAGATACGAGGAAGAGATACAAAGGAAAAATTTGCAAATTTTCTTCAAGGAGTGGTGGGCTGGCAAAGCCGACAAACCCACCAAAGAGATGTGCCGTATCCTCAAAAGGAAACACAACAGAGAATCGATCCCCTTATTGCTAGACGCAAATGGCAATGTATGCAATACGGAAGAAGATAATTTTGGGATCATTGAAGGGCACTTCACGAGACTCTTGGGGACCTCAAACCCCCTCTCCCACCATAGAAGGGACTGTATGGCAGCCATATCTAGGGTTTCCCCCCACAGGATACCACCCAACCTTCACTCTTTGCTTCATGCCTCTATCTCTGAAGCCGAAATCATTGAGGTCATTGATGCCCTCCCCTCAGGTAAAAGCCCGGGACCCGACGGGCTCACTAATGAGTTCTTTAAATCCTTCAAGTTGGTGGTTGCCACCCCTCTTTGTTTGGTTTGGCAAGAGGCACTCAAGTTTGGCGCGCTTCCCTCTTGTCTCAACAATGGCATTATCAAGTTAGTACACAAGAAAGGGGAAAAGAACAGAATAGAGAACTGGCGTCCCATTACAATGCTCCAAACAGGATACAAGATCATCGCCAAAGTCATTGCCAACAGAATCTCTTGCCACTTGAGAGCGTGGTTAAGCGAGGACCAAAAAGGTTTCATCAAAGGCAGGTCAATTCTGGAAACCATTATAGATATCTGGGAAGGTCTTGAATTTGCAAATGAGTCTAAACAAGAAGTAGTTTTCCTCAAGATCGACTTTGATAAAGCCTACGACAGGCTAGAATGGGACTATATTCTACAGTCGCTACAAGATCTTGGATGTAGTCAGAAATTCACCAAGATGATCGCGACCCTTCTCGGAAACGCATCGACCCAAATTAACATTAATGGAAACCTCTCAAAGGTGATCAAACTTAGAAGATCTATCAGACAAGGGTGCCCATTGGCTCCCCTTCTCTTTGCCATTGCCACGGAAGGGCTTAGCAGGCTGGTGGAGCATCAGGTGGAAGCTGGTAACATTAAAGGCCTTCGTTTGCCGCATGACCACAGTCAGATCACCATGAGACTTTTTGCCGATGATATGAACGCTTTTGTGCATAATGATAGTACCAGCCTTGAGACGTTCTGGAAGTGTTTTGCTACTTTTTGTGAAGCCTCTGGTTCCATAATCAACCACTCTAAGACCGCCTTTAGAGCTATTGGTGGGTCACAGCCCGACCTTCTCATTGATCATGGCTGTCAAATCATTCCGCAGGGCCAAATTTTTCAGCTTCTTGGGATTCCCTTGGGGTTTGGCGTCTCTATGGAATAGCGGTGGAACTGGGTGCTTGCCAGACTCGAAAACAAGCTTAACTATTGGAGAGGTATGCAAATCAATCTTGCTGGTCGTGCTATGGTTATCAACACGTTCCTCCTATCATCTACCATTTATTTCCTTTCTTGTTGGAGACCGAAAGAGCATGATCTGTCCAAACTGGATAGTACTTGTAGAAACTTCCTTTGGACGGGCGACCACAATAGGAGGGGGGTGCCTAAAATCAAATGGTCCATCTGCACCAGCCATAGAGATAGTGGGGGACTTGGTATCTTGGACATTGGGTGCATGGCTAACAAACTGTCGGCCAAATGGATGATTAAGGCTTGGTGCAACGGGGAGGCCTCGTGGGCCAAGCTGATCTTCAGAAACAAGAATGAGTTGGCGCTCATGGGTTTCCCAAATTGGAAGAATCTTGACATCTTGACCTTGCTGTTTTCCTCGATCCCCGTCTTCCCGAAAGGCTCTAATCTGGTGTGCTCCCTTTGGAAGAGTTGGAATAAAGTCAAAAGCTTCACAAGAATAAGTGAAGACTGGAAGTGGGCTGCCGGTATCAGACAAAACGACTCTATCTGGTTTCCGATCCATGGCATCCGGAGTGTGGAATCTTGGAACATTCAAAATGCCAAGAAGCTATGGAACAAAGGCTTCAAAAAATGGAAACATCTCTGGAAACAAGACACCAACCGCTGGATCAACTTTGAGGATATTGACCCTAGCATCAACATTTCGCATGAAGAATGGAACACTTTGCAAAGCAGATGTCTCGCCTGGGACCGACACAAAGTTCGCCTTCTCATGGGACACGACATGTCGAGCTCGCTTGGTCTCAAATGGCACAATGGGAATAGCCTATCAAAAATCCCGAACATCAAAGAAACGATCGACTATCAGGTTAACCTCAACAAAAAGTGGTGCCTGTCATGGACGCGGCTTCGGTGGGACATGAAGTTCATGGCTATCTGGCACCCCCTCATAGAAATCAAAAAGTCTGTCCTCTTATGGCAAATTCTTCATCATGGAATCTGGACCAACCTTAAGGCTAGCAAAATTTGTGGGATCCCTCCCTGGTGCAAACGCTGCCACCGGTCTATCGAAGATGTTTCACACATCTTCTTTACCTGCCCCAACTCCAACAGACTCTGGCAGGTGGTTGGAAAGAGAATTAGACTTTAAAAACGTCTTAGTTGGCAGCAAGCCCTGTTGGGAGAAGCGATCAGCTGCTCCGCGACTCTCTGGAACGCCATCAGAGGGGAGGTCCTATGGAAAATCTGGCGGGAAAGATGTGCTTTCAACTTCGGTGACTCCCCCAAGGAGTGGTCAATTGAGAAATCGTTGTTCCTCCTTGGCAAAAGGATTGTCAACTGTAAAAAATCCCCCCCCTTTAGGCATCATCAAGTACTCCTTTTGATCGATAACAAGCTTAAACCCAAGTGGGCCCCACATGAGGGTGATGAGAGGGTAATTAACCTTCTTTGTAATGTCATCTAAGTTCTGTAAAAGCTTCCCCTGCTTTGTGGGATTTGGGGGGTCCCGTGGGCACTAGTCCCCTTCTCTTGTACTTTTCTTTATTTAATTCAAGTCTGGGAGAGTAGGCTATTGCCGAACTTCCTTTATAAAAAAAAATTCACTAAAACAAACTATGACGGATAGATGATTGTAAAAGTGAAGAAAAAGTACAGTAAAAACATCACAAAAAATACCTACTCTATACCTAGTTAGAAAGCAACTAAGCTAGATCCAACTAGAATCCTAGCTAGTTTTTATTGAACTAGATCACGTACATTCTTAAGATCGTTATAAACGTACTAGACGGTGTCATTTTCAAATTCACGAAGTCGAGAATCAATAAAAGAATGCGTGCAACTAGAAGCCACATGGATTCTTTCCTTAAAAAAAGCACCCCAAAGCACTCATATAGATCGAAAATGAAAGCAAAAAACACACCAAGGAAATAAACCATAATTACATTAAAGAAATTTATGTTTTTTATGTATTTAATGTGTTCGACCTTGTATGATAGATGCTAGAATAAACATTGAATGCCTTAAGTACATCAAAAAAATCATTAAATGCCTTAAGTACATTGAATGCTAGAATAAACATTGAATGCCTTAAGTACATTGATGACAACCATCGACTTCCCTTGTAAAATCGATGTTTGGTATGGACTTCATGCACGAGGTTGATGCTCAATATCAACTTTTCAAATAAATTCGATGTTTGGCATCATCTTCATGTAAGAAGTCGATGTCCAACATTGCCTTTCCACATAAAATCGATGGCTCGCATCATCTTTGTGCACAGAAAGTGGATGCTTGACATCAAATTTTCATATAAAGTCCATGTGTCATCAACTTTCATGCACTACATGGACTTTGTACATGAAGTGAATGCTTGGCATAGACTTGAGATGGAAAGTCGAGGCTTGGGAAGAATTTCCCAGTCTGAAGTCATTGCTTGGTCGGATGCTAAGCATCAAGATTTTACAAAGAAATGGGCTAAATTGATCTTCAGAAACATGGAAGACCTTACCCTGGTTGGAAGGACATAGGGATTCTCACTCTTTTGTTCTCCCCCCACCCGGTGTCCCCTAAAGGCTCTAGTCTCATGTGTTCTTTATGGAAGAGTTGGAACAAGGCCAAACAATTCATCAGAATCAGTGATGAGTGGAAGTGGGTGGCTGGGATAAGACAAAATGACTCTATCTGGTTCCCGATTGGTGGCATTAGGGGGGTGGAGTCTTGGAACCTACAAACTGCAAAGCGGCTATGGAACAAGGGGTTCAAACAGTGGAAACAAGAGACCAGCCAGTGGATTAGGTTCGAAGACTTGGAACCGAGACTTAGAGTTACCCTACAGGAATGGATTCTTCTTCAAGGAAGATGTTTAGCATGGGACCACTCAGCTACCTGCCTTCTCTGCGATCAGGATCTTCCTTGCCTGGAGGGCCTCAAATGGAGCAATGGAAAGAAACTATCCAGTATCCCCAACTTCAAAGAGAACTTAGATGTTCATCACACTCTTAACAAGAGATGGTACCTTTCTTGGACCAAACTTTGATGGGAACTAAAATTCATGTCTATTTGGCACCCCCTAATTGAGATCAAAAAGTCCGTTCTCATGTGGCAGATCTTGCATAAAGGTATTTGGTCCAATGCAAGGGCTAACAAAATTTGTGGTGTGCCGCCATGGTGCAAGCGTTGCCATCGATGCATTAAAGATTTAGCTCACTTGTTCTTCGATTGCCCCAAGTCTTGTGTTATCTGGCATCACGTGGCCCGGGTATTGAGACTCACGAACCAAATCATTTGGCAACAGGTGTTGTTGGGTGAGGCAGTCGACTGCTCATTGAGGCTGTGGAATGCCATCAGGGGTGAGACTCTTTGGAAGATTTGGAGGGAGCGTTGTGTTGTCAATTTTGGCCAAACTCCTAAGGAATGGTTGATCGAGAAATCCTTGTTTCTTCTAGGTAAAAGAATCTCCTGAGATAAGAGATCTCCACCGTTTAGACATCACTATATTTATCTCCTCGAAAACAATAAGTTGAAACCCAAATGGGTCCCACATGAGGGTGATGCTAGATTTATCCGCCTCATTTGTAATGCCCTCTAGCTTGCCATACTCCTCCCCTGCATTGTGGGATTTGGGGGGTCCCATGGACACTAGTCCCATTCACTTGTAATTTTTCTTCTTTATTTTAATTAAAGTCCGGGAAAATAGGCTAAGGTCGAACTTCCTTTTATTAAAAAAAATAATAAATAAAAAAAAATCTTGTATACAAAATATTCTTCGCATCAAGTCCATAGGGGTAGTCAATGCTAAGCATCAAGCTTCTATGCAAACTCGATGAGGCTAAGCATCTTGTTCACATGAGCCCTTTGTGTTTAATAATGATGAATGTTCACTTACGCAATTAAAACAGTTTTCAATTGATGTCATTATAGAGGGGATTTATCCGATCTCAAGAACTACGGAGTGCTAGAATAGAAGATTCTTAGCATTTCATCATTCAACAAGCAAACACAAAAAAGGTATTTTGCATACATTATGATTTTTCAAAAGCTTGAAAGTCACTAGGGTTTCAAGTAAACTTGAAAATCTCATTTAGAAGTTCAATAGAAAAAGAAATCAGTTGAGTTTATTACTCACATTGAATTTATTTAGGAGGGATTTTGTTTTATTAGACCCATGGTAGCATTTCATGAGTTATATCAAAAATTGGATCTATGGAACGAAAAGGGAATGAAAAAGAATAATGTTCACTTCGTGTTTAGCTAGTCTTTCGACTTTATAGGTAAGAACAACAATGAAAGATTATTTTCTAATTGAAAAACTCTAGAGGTTGGATGTAGAATTCCACACGATTTTTACTACAAAAAGAATCGAAAAGTTGTAGGTGGAGATTGACTTTAGCGCAAGCGTTGTCAATGGGAGGAATTTAACTATTCGGTGGTATCTTCTTTAAGTAATATATTACTTAATACTGTTTTTGAAAATCATCATTTTGTTGCCTCTCCAAGTTAACTCGAAGCAACTCTTACTTGATGAAAGCAATTGGTTCTTCATCTGCTTTTTGAAACGCTATTAGAATTAAAGTGTTTTGGAAGATTTGGAAGGAAAGATGTCCAATCAACTTCGACGATACTCTCAAATGTTGGTTGATTGAAAAATACTTAGTCTCTCTAAATAAAAGGATTCGTGATTGTAACAAATCCCCCTTGTTTAGACACCACAAGGTATTCATTTTAGAAAACAAGAAGTTGAAAAACAAATTATTTCTCCATGAAGAAGACGAAAAAGTTATAGAACTTCTTTGTTAACTCCCTCTCACTTATTTTTCTTATGTAAAATGTTGAAATTATATTAAGAAGAAAGAAAATATAAGCATCTTAGAGAGAAATACAAAGAAAGTTGATAATTTTTTCATCCCCGCATGGGTCCTTTTTGGGATTGTCAAAGTTTGTCGCACACCTTTCCTTCTAGATCTTCTGTAGAGCTTCAGTTTTGATCGTGTTCCAATAGCTTTGAGCATACAATAGCTTTGGCAAGCAAAGTTTGCTTCCAAGTAATGGTCAAGGTCAGATTTAGAATTTTGCTAGGAGTAAGCCAAACTCGTGATGGCTCTTGGGACAAGAGAAGAAGCGGTGAGCCAGATCTTCTCTTCCAGTCATGCATCTTTTACACCATGGAAGCACAATGGAAATCTGATGACTTTGAGATTCATCCAAATACCTCTATGGAGAATTCGCCATATCAAAACTGCTTTTCTATTTTCAATGAGGGGATCTGAGAGATCCTAAACTTGCATTATGAGAGAATCCAAGATTAATGAACACACCACTTTTTATTAAATATCTTATTCGCCGGGAAAAGAAAGCAAAGACAAATGAGAAATCAACCATGCTAAAACTGCTTTCAGAGCAATCCGTGGCCCCCACCCCAATTGTTGTTAGATCACGGATGTCAAGTTATCCCTAGAGGTTAAGTGTTCCGTCTCCTAGGTATTCCAATGGCCTTCGACATTTCAATGGATCAACGGTGGAACTGGGTGCTATCCAAACTAGATAGCAAACTAAGTCATTGGAAAGGTATGCAAGCTATCTTGGCAGGACGTACAATGGTTGTTAACACATTTATGCTTTCTATGACTATTTACTTTATCTCGTGTTGGAGACCTAAGGAGAAAGAGTTGGCCAAAGTGGAAAGAATCTGTAGAAACTTCCTATGGACTGGGGACCCCAACACAAGGGGGATTCCCAAAATCAAATGGGAAAATTGCATTAGCTCGAAAGACTCGGGGGGCTTGGGTATATTGGATATCGCTGGGTTTGCTGACAAGTTGGCAGCAAAGTGGTTTATCAAGGCTTGGAGCAATAGTGAGTCCTCTTGGGCTAAATTGATCTTTAGAAACATGAAAGACCTTACTTTAGTTGGCCATCCTGGTTGGAAGGACATAGGGATCTTCATTCTGGAGGGCCTCAAATGGAAAAATGGTAAGAAACTATCCTGCATCCCCAACTTCAAAGAGAACTTAGATGTTCATCACACCCTTAACAAGCGATGGTGCCTTTCTTGGACCAAACTTCGATGGGAACTAAAGTTCATGTCTATTTGACACCCCCTAATTGAGATCAAAAAGTCCTTTCTCATGTGGCAGATCTTGCATAAGGGTATCTCGTCCAATGCAAGGGCTAACAAAATCTACGGTGTGCCTCCATGGTGCAAGCCTTTCCATCATTGCATCAAAGATTTAGCTCATCTTTTCTTCGATTGCCCCAAGTCCCACGTTATCTGGCACCACGTGAGGTGGATATTGAGACTCACGAACCAAATCAATTGGCAACAAGCGCTGTTGGGCGAGGCGGTTGGCTGCTCATCGAGGATGTGGAATGTCATCAGGGGCAAGACTCTTTGGAAGATTTGGAGGGAACGATGTGCTGTCAATTTTGGGAAAATTCCAAAGGAATGGTCGATTGAAAAATCCTTGTTTCTTCTAGGTAAAAGAATCTCCCGAGATAAGAGATCTCCACCGTTTAAACATCACTCTATTTATCTCCTCAAGAATAACAAGTTGAAACCCAAATGGGTCCCACATGAGGGAGACGATCGTTTTGTCCGCCTCATTTGTAATGCCCTCTAGCTTGCCATTCTCCTCCACTGCATTGTGGGATTAGGGGGGTCCCATGGGCACTAGTCCCATTCACTTGTAACTTTTCTTCTTTATTTTAATTAAAGTCTGAGAGAATAAGCCAAGGCCGAACTTCCTTCTATTGAAAAAAAAAAGTCAGATGAGAAATAGCAATCCATAGATTATATTACCCTCTTACAAGAAGAAAAATGGTAAGCTTTGTCCACATCCCATAGGTGGATTGATTAAGCATTAGCCTCTTGAGGCAGAGGTTTTGTGTTCAACCCCCTCATTGAATATGTAATGTAATGGCTTTGGCCAGTCTAAACCAATTGTAATCAATTGTGATTTTGTTTAATCCCTACTTTGTGGGATACGAAGAGTCTCATGAATACTATGTCTATTCACCTGTACAATTGTTCTTTCAAAGTTAAAGCTCAAGGAGGTAAACACTTACCGAACCTCCATTTAAAAAGAAAAAAAATGCTAAGCCTTTTTTAGTGATTTCTTCTTCCTCCCCATGTGAATGCATAAAGAGTGATAGTATTTTATATCACATCTTTCTTCATTGCTCCTTCTAGAGGATTAATTAAACATTATACCCCTAGCTCCCAGTGGTATTTCAACCTAAGAAATCCCCCTTAGCACTCGAACACACTAACTACTAAGTCCAACCTAAGAAATCCCCCTTAGCATTCGAGCACATTAACTACTAAATCCAGATATTTTCTTTCTTAGACCCTTGTTGGTTTTCTTTTTTTACTTAAAGCCTATGTGGCCCTTGCAATGTATGAAGGAACCCAACGTGTGAACAAAATCAATCCTTGCCCCTTCCCCTAAATCTATAAAAGAGTAGCGTGGGTAGCTTTACGGAGTAGCTCTAGGGGGGGCAAGGCACTTGCGCCTCTATTTGGAATCACCCCTTGCAATTCTTCTCCTTTTTTTTTTGTAATCGATAGCAGGCCTTCATGTCCTAAGTATCACGATCTTCCCATTATTTCTACTCTCCTTTGTCCATTTCTTCCCCCTTTCTATGCGTTTCTCTCTCACTTCATGGTGAAAGACCATATTGCCCGGAGTGCAACCCATGCATAATGTTGATTCACACACACACACAATATATATATATATATATATATATATATATATATATATATATATATATATATATATATATATATATTGCTTGATTAGGTGTTTTTGTTCAAATTTATTTAAAAACAATCAATTTTCTACATCATGCCATAGTATTTGGCCTAGTTCTACTTTGGTTCCTATCGCACCTACTACGAAGCAACTTCATTGGCATAATAAAGTTGCACACATACCTTTCTTTGTCAAACGTGCCATTATCCTTTACATTTTCTCATGCAAAACAATCAAAGATGCTTTGGATATGCTTATCACACTATACTAGACAAGAAATGAGGCTCATGCTGCTTATCTTTGACAAAAATTGCAGAGTGAGCATATGAATGAAGGACATTAAATGGACACTTTTCTAAAAAAGATCAAGGATCTGAAAGAGCAGTTGATTTCTACCAATGAAATCTTGCCAGATAGTTCATTTGAAGATTTTTCCTTAATGGTCTTCCATATTCTTATTAGAGTTTTGCTTCTACTCTTCGTCTGGTGATTAAAAGCAATCCAAATGTCTTTCATTGCAAGAAGATCAATCTAGAAAAACCAAGTCAATTATGCATGTTTTAGATCACGATTTCTTAGCTAGTGATAAGGGCAAAGGTAAATGGAGCTCGTTTACTAGTAAGTAGAAATTTGCTAATGTTGCACAATCAAAGAAGGAAGATAAAGATGACAAGAAAATAGAAATTATAAAATATTTTGCAAGTATTGCAAGGCAAATATTCATGTCATTAAGATTTTTCCTAAGGTAGCTACAAAAGAGGCAAAGAAGAAAGAGGTTGGAATGGTTGTTGCATAGGCCACTACACCTAAAACTAAGTTTGCTAACCTTTTTTAGAATGAATAATAGGTAGTTACTACTCATTGCATCTATGACCTAACTTCTTATGAGGAATGTTTGTTTGTAGTAGACTTGGGTGTTTGGTATTTTGATAGTGGTGCAACCAAACATATTACCTTGCAACATAGTTTCTTCACTTCACTCAAGGCTTCCCCTATAGGGAATATTGTCACATGTGCAAACAACTCCTCTTATTCTATCATAGAAGTTGGAAAGATCATTCTTACTATTATTGATGGTAGTACTCTCACACTATCAAATGCCTTATATATGCTAGGGATATAGAAAAATATGTTATTGGTTTTATCACTAGACAAATTGGCTTGGTTGTTAAATTTGTAGATGGCATGTGTACAATTCATGACCTCTCAAACGGTGATAAGATTACTACTTCTTGAATTTTATGTCATAGTTTGTATAAGCTCATACATTATGAAAAATCTAAGCGTGATTTAACATGTAGAGTTCATTATTCTCAGGAATATTTTGGATGTAAAACTTTTCCATGCACACGTTGTCATGTGAATTTTGCTAGTTTTCTTCCCCGACAAAATCCGAAAGGGTGTCTTCTTTGCCCAAACTTGAGGCGCCTTCTAAGTATGTATGTGAGGGATGTATTTTGGGTAAAATGTAACATGTCCATTCCCCAAAAATGTTTTAGTTAGAATTGCACATAAATTGTATGTTATTCATAGTGATGTATATGGTCGTATGTAGATACCTTCAGTAGGGAATTACATATATACTAATTATTTTTCATGATATGCATGGGTTTATCCATTGAAAGCAAAGTCCAAAGTGATTATGTGCTTTAAACGATTCCTAGTTATGGCTAAAGATATGTCACTATGTAAAATGGAAACCTTCCATTTTCATTGAGGGGGAGAGTATATGTCTTTTGAGTTTAATGCATCTTTTGGTTGATTATGGCATAAAACATCAATGTACACTACCATATAAAATTCAACAAAATGGATTTTTTGAGAGGAAAAGCAGGACTTTCATGGAAATGCAAATGTGCATAGTCAAAATTTAGGCTTCACCACATAGCTTTTGACTTGAGGTTGTTATCTCTACAACATATGTACTTAAGAGGTGTCCCACTAAAGAATTGTAGTATATCACTCCATATGAGGCTTGGCATTGCTCACAAGACATTTGTTTCTGATTTGTGTCTTTTTTCTTTTTTACCATTTTCTTTAGTGCATGAGCAACAATGCTTAAAATTGGATGATAAGGTGTATTGTTGGATACAATTTTGAAGGCAAAGGTTATCATCTACATCATCCATATAATAATGTGATTAAGCCCTTACATTCATGTACTAAGGAGATATCAATCAACTCGGCGTTTATGACACTTTGCTACTTATAGTTGGACATTCCAATTTTGCTCTTGTTGAGGAAATTTTTCAACATTTACAAGTTTCAAATGATGATGTAGGTCTAGTTTTTATCTAGGTTTACATGATGCACTTATTGATAAGAGATCTGACATTGAGAGAGGAAAAAACTATGCCTAAATGGCTGGTACACAGTTTAAGAGATAACAATCAAGATGCACCTTTGCTATATGACACCCATTTAGGCTCTCATAAGGCTTCTTTTGCATCAGATTGTTATGCAATGGTTGTCTCTAGTCTTTCTGATGAGAAAGAGCTAGTTTCTGTTGAAAAAGGAATGAAAAGTATGGATGGACACAAGCACCATGTGCTTGGTATGAAAAGATACATGCCTATTTTTTAGCACATAGATTTGAGAATCATCCAATAGATAGCAGCATATATGTTAAGCATACAGATGATCTGCTTCTCATCATTGTTGTGTACATTGTTGATATCTACTCATTAGTCCGAATGAGAAGCATATTGCTAAATTTAAGGCTGATTTGTATGTCTCTTTTGATTTGGGGCTAGTGCATCATTATTTGGGGATGACCATGACTGGTGAAGTAATGAATTCGCAATCTTTGTGAATCTCTCTTTCTCACTCACTTTTCGGCGTTTCGTCCATTCGCTACATTAAAAGTTCGATTTCAGGTTCTTGAGAATAATCTAAAAGATAAACTTGGACTGACGCATTCAATGGCAAAGCAAGCAAGAATACATCATGCTTTTTTTTTAGAGTACAATGAATTGGAAATACAATCACACACCCAACCTCATAAGGTAGAGCACCCATCATGAGAGACTCATGGCCATGTCCAGCCAAGACTTGAACTCAAGACTTCCTCCCACAGCTTCAAGGCGTCAGCTTTTATGAAAGTTCTACAAGCACCCGCTCTTCAAAGCTTTAACTTTAAAAAGACAATTGTACAACTCGCTAGACCTCGTATCTCACAAAAAAGGAGTTAGACAAGCTCACTTACAACTAATTTAGACTAGCCAAAACAATTACATGTCTATCCCAAAAGTTGAACACAAGATCTACACCTCAAGAGGCTAGTGCTTAACCAACCGATTTACAAAACGTGTCTTCATATTGTACATTAAAATTTCCTTCTCCAACTTTTTTCTAATAAAAGGAAGTTTGGCCTTAGTCTATTCTCTCGGACTTTAATTAAAATAAAGAAGAAAAGTTACAAGTGCATGGGACTAGTGCCCATGGGACCCCCCAAATCCCACAATGCAGGGGTAGAGTATGGCAAGCTAGAGGGCATTACAAATGAGGCGGACAAATCTATCATCTCCCTCATGTGGGACCCATTTGGGTTTCAACTTGTTGTTTTCGAGGAGATAAATACAGTGATGTCTAAACGGTGGAGATATCTTATCTTGGGAGATTCTTTTACCTAGAAGAAACAAGGATTTCTCAATTGACCATTCCTTTGGAGTTTGGCCAAAATTGATAGCACATCACTCCCTCCAAATCTTCCAAAGAGTCTCACCCTTGATGGCATTCCACAGCCTCGATGAGCAGCCTACCGCCTCACCCAACAGTGCCTGTTGCCAATTGATTTGGTTCGTGAGTCTCAATACCTGCGTCACGTGATGCCAAATAACACGGGACTTGGGGCAATCAAAGAACAGGTGAACTAAATCTTCGATGCATCGATGGCAACGCTTGCACCATGGTGGCACACCACAAATTTTGTTAGCCCTTGCATTGGACCAGATACCCTTATGCAAGATCTGCCACATGAGAACAAACTTTTTGATCTCAATTAGGGGGTGCCAAATAGACATGAACTTTAGTTCCCATCGGAGTTTGGTCCAAGAAAGGCACCACCTCTTGTTAAGGGTGTGATGAACATCTAATTTCTCTTAGAAGTTGGGATTCTAGATATTTCTTACCATTGCTCCATTTGAGGCCCTCCAGGCAAGGAAGATCCTGTCCGTAGAGAAGATGGGTAGTTGAGTGGTCCCACCCTAAACACTTGCCTTGAAGAAGAGTCCATTGCTTGATGGTAACTCTATGTCTCGGGTCTAAGTCTTCGAACCTAATCCACTGGCTAGTCTCTTGTTTCCAGAGTTGTTTCCACTATTTGAACCCCTTGTTCTAGAGCCGCTTTGCAGTTTGGAGGTTCCAAGACTCCACCCCCCTAATGTCGTTGATTGGGAACCAGATAGAGTCATTTTGTCTTATCCCAGCTGCCCACTTCCACTCGTCATTGATTCTGATGAATTGTTTGGTCTTGTTCCAACTCTTCCATAAAGAACACACAAGGTGTTGAAGCTCAAGGTCAAGGACAAAGCATGGAAGCACATCAAAAAGGTGGACACACAAGAAAAGGGAGCAAGTAGGGAGCTCCAAGAAGTGTATGTCCAATTTTCACAAGAATTCCCTACAAAAATAGTGATTTTCATCACTAAAAACCATTGTAAATACCATTTTCTATTTTTGTAACTCCATTTTGTTCAAGCCGAGGTGCATCAAGGTAAAATCTAAGGTCATATTGTTTCTAAGAATGGAATCTCAACAGATGAAGATAAGGTACAAGCCATAGCGGAGCTACCAAGGCCAAGGAATGTTAAAGAGGTACAAGCCTTTATGGGTCATTGTGGATATTACCGTAGGTTTATCCACATGTATGCAATTATAGCTAGACCCCTTTATGCCTTGTTGTCGAATTTTGAGTGGAACGACGAATGCGAGAAATCTTTCAATGAACTGAAGAAACGTTTGTGCATAGCACCAATACTGACCACTCCTGATTGGAATAAACCATTCCATGTCCATGTGGATGCATCCAATCACGCCATAGGATGTGTGCTAGCACAACCCACAAGAGAAGGAAACTTAGATTTGCCCATAGCATATGCTAGTAAACAGCTCACTGCAGCTGAACGAAACTATACCACAACTGAGCGAGAGGGCTTAGGCATGGTATATGTTGTGAAGAAGTTTAGACACTATTTATTGGCCAACAAATTTAAGTTTTTTCACTGATCATCAAGCTTTGTTATATTTGTTCAATAAACCTTGCAATACAGGACGATTAGTAAGATGGTTTCTCTTACTAATGGAATATGACTTTGAAGTTGTTGTCAGGAAAGGTAGAACCCACCTTAGGGCAGATCACCTTTCTCGCATCACTTCAGGAGAGTCACCGCAAGGAGTGTCTGATGAACTACCTGACGCTTATCTGTTCAATTTAGAAGTTGTTCCTAAATGGGCAAATAAGTTAGTACCAGTCTTAACCTTTGGACCCGCAAACAAAAATGTAAAAATATCACAAGAAGAAATTGTCAAATCACAAAAATATCACATATTGGCAGGAAGCATGTACAAACAAGATACCGAGGGTGTATTAGCTTGTTGTGTCAAGGATGATGAACATAGTAGCTGGTTGCAACATGCCCATGAAGGATTGCTAGGAAATCACTATTCTAAACAACAGACATTGCAGAATCTAAAACGTTTAGGAGTGTATTGGCCTAGCATGGACAAGGAAATACATGAGTGGATTAAGAATTGTCCAATGTGCAACGAGAGACCCCCAGTGGAGCATGCGACCCTTTATCAAGTGTCATTAATTCCAGATTGGAGTGCTCCATTAGTAGAGTTTATGAGGTCGGGAAGATTACCCAAAGAGGCTAGTCTAGCAAGAAGACGAAGCATGGAGCAAGAGGCTCAAGGCTATGCCTTAGTAGGAGAGAACCTATACCGAAGAGGCAAAGATGGTTACTTAGGACTGTGCGTTCATGAATCAGACTATTTAAAGGTCTTAGAAACTGCACACAGTGGTGTTACATCGGGTGGGGAGAGAACAAAAGCATGAGAATCCCTATGTGCTTCCAACCAGGATGGCCAACTAAGGTAAGGTCTTCCATGTTTCTGAAGATCAATTTAGCCCAAGAGGACTCACTATTGCTCCAAGCCTTGATACGCCACTTTTCCGCCAGCTTGTCAACCAACCCCACGATATCCAAAATACCCAAGCCCCTCTAGTCTTTCGAGCTAATGCAAGTTTCCCATTTGATTTTGGGAATCCCCCTCCTCTGGGATCCCCAGTCCATAGGAAGTTTCTGCAGATTCTTTCCACTTTGGTCAACTCTTTCTCCTTAGGTCTCCAACACGAGATAAAGTAAATAGTCGTAGAAAGCATAAATGTGTTAACAACCAAAGCACGCTGTCATCAGGTTCTCGCACGCTTAGGGGTGCACACAGGGTGCCAAGAACTCAAAGACAATGAGTTAAATCAGCCAATGATTATGTTGGCATAACTTTGAAAGATAGTTTAAATTAGCTTCTCTTTAATACTAATTTCTTCCTTGGTAATCTTAAATTATATTTTTTAATTAAGCAACATGCATCCAGTCCGAGGGAATAAAGTGCCAGCGAAACTTGAAGAGTAAAGATATGTATGAGTACACACATAGACGTATGCAACTCGGCTCAATATAAACATGAAATACTGTGTCTTCAACTCCAGTACTTGACTTTGTAAATCATGACAAAGATTTAATATGCAATGCTAGTAATTTTCATATTTCTCACATATGCATCATGCATAGTAGTAGCCTTTCAAAGATACCGAGACAGATTGTAAACTCTCCTGCTTTAAATAGCCTACGGTAGAACTCGAGAACTATACCCTTCAACAGATTAATCAGCAGTGAACAAGACTTTATGAAATCTTCCAAAAAAAATCCTCCTTTTTCTTGTTTGACTGTAGGTGCACAGATATATGAGCTCTGGCTTCAGTTGTATATTCACGAACTTCGAACTGTCGGTAGCCACTTCAAGAAGGCATTCGACTCTGTCGCATTCGATCAATAATTGAAACCATCCATTAATAGTGCTCGCAGCAGGAAATGCTACTCACTTTTCGCTATGTATGAATCTGCTCTTCGAATATCTTTGATGTCTCCAATTATCCATCAGACTCCTTTCATAATCTCTCTAACTCTGATTTGTATAGCGTCACGGTGTGATGTGGACGAGTAACGGTTGAAGCAATACAGAAATCAAAGTTTGACAGGGAGGTGCAGGGAGCGACAGAGGAGCATCGAAAGTGGCAAGAACCATATATTGTCTGTAACAATAGATCAGTCAAGACACGGTTTCTCAGAAAACGGAACAAGACGGCATTGCTAATCCTCTGTTGAAACTACTTCTTCTTCTTGTTTTTAACATTCACTACAGCTCTTTAGCGTTCTTCAGCATTATCACTGACCAGCCACCTTCTTCGTTGATTCTCCATAGCAGCAGTCATAGTCTTGAATGGGTGAGCTCCTCCTCAGCAGCCGATAGCGGACAAGGACAGCCTTCCGATCGTCAATCAATTCAAAAACTCCAATGTTTCTTGTAGTCATCAGAGATGTATATCTGTTTATTCTTTCAGCAACCCACAGCCTTTGTGAGGTTAACGCAGAGGAGAAACTCCACTCGATCCCCCGATAGAAAGTAGCCCCCTTCCAATGCTGAAGATAACCCTATATTCCCCTGAGCTATGCCCCCCTCGCCCTTTTCACCAAAAAATCCCCTTTTTAGCACAATTAATCTCCTTCTTTTCCTCCCCTCCTCGATTCGGTGCCCTTCTTTTTTTTTTTTAAGACCTCCCCTTGGAAATACCGAATACAATTTATCTCCAACACTTCGGATATACTTGCTCTCTACATAGCTTGAGGATCGAATCTCTCATCCTTTCACCCCTCTTATTGCATATCTTTTGGAGATGTTTTCCTGGTACATCAGCATGTAATCACCTTCCTTAAGGTCACAAAGCCTTACAAAATCACTTGTATTCTCCAATAAATACATTCTGCTCCTGTTATTGGGCCAAAATCTGTAGGGCATATTCCAAACTCTAGTAGAATTCATATCCTCCACAACGAGATTTACTCCATCTCTTAGCTCAAGAGGAGGTAGGCAAGTTTCAACAGCCTTCTTGGCCAAAACGATTCTCCCCAAGCTTCCCACATCACTCTGCTTGAATTCTTTGTGAAATAAGAGCCTCAAATCCCTCTCTCATAATCTGCTGGCACCTCCTTGGCAACATCGCAGGAATCATTGACAAATTTTATTTCATATGATATGAAACAAAGGTCAAATGTATTTGCTGAACGTTCGAACTCTATACCATCACAAGATCCATATATGAAATCCGGTGTTCCTTTTGAATCAACGAGATCCTTGGCTTTATTCAATGGGGTCCACAGGCGTGGCAACAGTAGTACCAACGAGTTACGAGATCCTTCATCCTTGGCTTCTCCGTCTCCCGAATCAATACACAGCAGACGTGAGCGCTGCAGTTGCAACTTGCCATCTTTTGTAGGCGTTGATTTCAATGGGCCTTCATTTGACAGGCGCGACAAAATTTTCATATGAAACTTGAAAGGAAAAATTTCATGGGCATATATAGAGAGAGAAAGAGAAAGAGAGAACAGAAAAATTACCAATCATTTCACAGGAAAACTGACTCTTGACAGGCCATACAATGAATTGGAAAGACACACGTGACACACCCTACTTCGTAAGGTAGAGACATTCATCTTAGGAAACTTTGAAGCATGTCTTCTGCAAGACTTGAACCCTCACCATCTACCTAGAAATACAACGAACATCCGCTGAACCACGCCTGCTCGATGCTACAAAGAAGAAATCCTAAAAAAAAAGGTTTTTTCTCTCTCTCTCTTACACGCATAGTCAAAAAACAAAAAAAGCTTTCCATTGTACTACTTTGTCGCCCTGGCGAGGGAAAATCAGTGTTGTATTTTGACGGTCTAACATGCCCTTCAAATTTGAAGGTTATCTATACATAGTACCTGTATTTAACATTTTTAATGTAATTCCTGAAAGTCAAATAAAATTTATCATTGTATTTTACGGTTCAAAATGGCCAAAACGGACAATACGGCCGTCAAAAATCAACACTGGAGGGAATGTGTCTAAGCTTTCCATTGTACTACTTTGTGTCACCCTCCACTAAGAAGTCACATTTAGGAGACTCCGAATCTTCAAATGCGCATAAGGATGAGGGGAAGAAAGAAGGTGTTGTACTACTCATGCACTCGTACTTTGAGCAGAATGTCTTACGGAACCATCATGCTTTTCAAGTTGTGGAAGGTTCATCTATCAAATCTCTTTTTCCACGGAATGCCATCAGAGGCGAGACTCTTTGGAAAATTTGGAGGGAGCGTTGTGCTGTCAACTTTGGCCGAACCCCAAAGGAATGGTCGATTGAGAAATCACTGTTTCTTCTAGGTAAAAGAATCTCCCGACACAAGAGATCTCCTCCATTTAGACATCACTGTGTTTATCTCCTCGTAGATAACAAGTTGAAACCCAAATGGGTCCCCCGTGAAGGAGATGATAGTTTTGTACACCTCATTTGTAACGCCCTCTAGCTTACCGAACTCGTCCCCTGCTTTGTGGGATTTGGGGGGTCCCAAAGGCACTAGTCCCATTCACCTGTAACTTTTCTTCATTATTTTAATTAAAGTCCGGGAGATTAAGCCATGGCCGAACTTCCTTTTATAAAAAAAATCTCTTTTTCCACTTGGGAATCTCTTTTTCTTTTCGCCGCCATGCTCTTCTATGACCCACCTTCTTCCCTATGTGCACAGGATATATTGTAATACAAATTCATGAATTCACATGAGCAGAAGGTTGTCGAAAGGAGCTTCTCAAATGCTTGATTCAATGTGTTCAAGTAGGAACACATGAGATAAAATTTTATCCTCTTGTAAATCAAAACAAAGAGAAGAAAAATGCTATTCCCGAAGATCAATCCACCCCCAACAATTTCCTCATTATTCATCTTAATGGGAAGTAAAAACTCCTAATAAGAGTCTTTTAAAAATAAATCAGGGTCGTCATCGTTGTCAGTATGCCGCCGAGAACTTAAGGCATTGCGCTGCTTGAACAGCGGCAAGGTGCAATCACTCAGGCTTCGGTTTCGTCTCCATGTCCAGCTTTACTTCAGACGGATTGGAGCAACCGACCTTCAGCGACCGTCGACATCCTCAGTTGTCGTTGTGTCCGCCATCACTGTGAGTGACCGTTGCAATTGCGACTGTTGTAAAACCAGTTTACTTCATGTCTGGTTGCGACTGTTGTGTCCGTCTTCGCCGTGAGAGCTCGCTGCGTTTGCGACTATTGTAAAACCAGTTTGCGACTGTCCGTCTTCTGCTCTCATCATCGTGACGGTCTGGCTTCTAGCCCATCGCGACGGTGTGGCTCAAGCCCGTTATCTTTGTGCTTCGCATCGGGGCAAGTGATCGCTCACGTGAGGCACATCTCCCGAGGATACGCCATCGCGATCCTTCGCGTTGCTCGATGCTGAGTTGGCAAGCGACCCCCCGTGTTTCTAGCCTCGTCGCGCCATGCTGAGCTGGTGCGCCTCCAATTGAGGCCTACCTTCGCGCTGCCTGCTCTTTTTCTTCTTTTTTTATTAAAAAAAGGGGTCCTTGCGAATTATAAAGTTGTGTGGCCGCTCGCGTTGATACCGTTTTTGCATCGGAAAAGCAATTCTTGGTCCTCGTGGCAGCCTGCACGCCCTCAAAACTGTCTGCCTGTCTTTGGCAATGGGAGAAAGAATTTTCTGATTCCCCTACATCACACTCTGAAAAGAGTCTCTGATAATTGTATTAAGTGTATCACCAAACCCTCTCTTCCCTCTCATGATCTCCACTGTATCCTAACAGCTCACCACTACACAAGATGGAAAGTGTTATTGAGCCAGTTGTATTCCCATTGCAGGTTTGCAATGGTGGCATCTTTGTGACATTTTGAGTTTCAGGTGCTCCTGCCCCCTGCACATATGTAATTTACCCTGTTAATTTATATTTTCCTGTTTTTCTCAAAAAAAAAAAAAAAAGAATCTTAAATTTTAAAAGCTATATTTTATCATTCACTTTAAATTTCAATATTGACAGCGTGGCCTTCTTGGCAGCGTGACCTTCTTCCCTGTCTTGAAAGTTGAAGTCCTTTTGAGCAAGGTTATTGCTTATGTTTATTAGAAAGAGAGATGCGCTAATTCATCCTTTTGAGTAGCTTTTGATCGTCTTTGCCCCAATGTCGAACCTTCTTCCTTCGTTGGTCCTAAACAATGTGGCTCCCCCCAATCTCAGTGCCCCCTCGAAGTGGGCTCCGGCCCATCGGACGTCGCCCCTCCGGTGGTTTCTTTATGCGAGGAGTCAGTGGCGGCAAAGCAAGAAGAATTGATGAAAACTTGTCTGATCGGTTAAGTCTTTGGCCCTAGACCCCCTCTAGAAAATGTGAGATCTTGGCTGTGTAAGGAGTGGTTCTCGCGTGGTCTAATTGTGTGCAAATGTCAATTCCTGCCGGTGAATCACTTGCTTCTAGTGTTTGAGAATGAAGAGATGGCCTTCCAAGCCCTGCAAGCCGGTTCTTAGCAAGTGGGCCAGTCCACCTTATGCCTATTCAAGTGGACCCCATACTTTGTTCCGAACAAATCAAAGCCTCTTCGTTACCCGCTTTGGGTGGAGCTTCCCAACCTGCCGTATTTCTTATACAGATTTCTTCAAGAAATCGTGTTACCGATCGGTCGTCCTATGGCCTCAAGAGAGGATGTTGGGGGGTTAATCTATGAGGGTGTGCAATACTCCTTCAATGCACGATGGCACCCGCAAATTTGCGTTGAAGCAGACTTGAACCAGGTCCTCCCCTCGAAGATCTCCATAAATTTTGGCGATTGAAAGAATTGGGTGCAAGAGATTACCTACAAGAATTTGCCCAATGTGTGCTTCCATTGTGGGCACCAAGGTCATAGGATCAAGGATTGCCCCCTGAAGCAAAATTCCAATAAAAACAAGCTTAAATCAGATGGGGCCTTGGATCACTTACCTCAAGCTGGCACTCGAGGGCTTCCCCCTCTGATGGAGGAAGAAACGGGCACTCGTGTTGTAGAGACAGACTCAGAAGGATTCACCAAAGTAAGACGTAGGAGGAAAGTCAGCCCTCGAAGATCTTTAGTAAGAAACGTTACCTCCATTGCTCCTTCGAATAACATGTACTGAAGCTTAGAAAAGGAGATTAATGAGGTCGACCTCCTAGGCGATAACCTTGATGAAGAAGATCCGGCAGACATTTCCATTGGATGCTCTACCAGCAAAGAAGACAACCAAGAAGGCTACACCACCAATAAAGAGGATGGATTCACTACTAGCAATGAAGACAACCCAGACAGTGAAAGCTCCTCTCTTGGCCCTACTCTTCCAGTTTGCTTGCCAAGCTTATCTCAATTGAAGTCAAAGCTTAAAGGTAAACAACCATCGGGCATGCCTTGGAAGAGCCCCCTCAAGAGTAGGATCCTAAATCAAGAAGCGGGGAGGAAAAAAGAAGATCAAAAGAAGAAAAAAGTTCGGGCTCCTCCCCTCAAAGAGCGCAACCAGCAATAATGAAAATCACCTCACTAAACATCACGAGTTTGTCGGACCCTTCAAGAGCGGCGATTCTGGGTCAATGGTTCAAAGACAAGTGCCTCAACCCTGACTTTATCTGCTTACAAGAGATTAAAATCAACGCAGAGGATCTCCAGAAACGGCTTAAACGCATTTCTCCAAACCACCTTTGGCTCTCCACTTTGCACCCTAGGGGGGCGGGGGGTGCTGCCATCGGTATTAGTCACTCTTGGCCCTGTAGATTGACATCGACTTGTGAAGATCGAAATCATCGGTGGATTGCTGCCTCTATCAGGCCACCTAATCAATTCACTGTGGTCTCAATTTATGCCCCTAATGGTGAGACGGACAGAATCGACACTTGGACTTCCCTTGACTCCCTCTCTCACAATGTTTTGCTCTGCGGGGACTTCAACATGGTTGAATTTCTTGAGGACCGTTGGAATAACAAGGGGAAAATTATTGACGGTCAAGAGAAAGAGATATGGGATAAAATCAAGTTCCATCTCGACCTAGTTGAGGTGAAAGACATGAAGGTGTTCTCCTCGTCTAACCTCCAATTGGGGGACTCTCTGAGGAAAGCTAGACTTGATAGATGTTACATCGACCAACACACCATCCTCCAGTGGGGTATTCCTTCGATTTCCCAACACATGGACCTGACGATCTCGGACCATTACCCGATTACTCTTTCCTTCAAACCGATTCCCATGCTCTGAAAAGCTCCTTGGTTTCAAGCTTGCCAGATGTCATTTTCCCTCCCCTCTGTCCACCAAGAAATTTCCACAATTTGGGCGGAGGCTTTTGCACACTGTAACGATCCGACTAAGTGCCGGAGAAGTGCGGTGGAAAGAACTAGACAAATTTTGATCAGGACGCATAAGGCCATAAGAGATATCCGAAATAAAAGGAGAGAAAAGGTGTATCAGAGGCTCTCACGTCTTGAAGAAGAAGTGAACAAAGGTAACTTGCAATGCCAACAAGGGCTTCTGAAAATTAGGGGAAGACTAAGACTCGAGGAAGAGGTTCAAAGGAAAAATCTACAAATTTTTTTCAAAGATTGGTGGGCGGGGAAGGCTGACAAACCTTCCAAAGAGATGTGTAACATCCTTAAAAGAAAACAAGCTAGGGAAGCCATCCCCTTCTTGGTCGACAACAATGGGATCGAATGCACCACGGAAGTAGAGAATAGATCTATCATCGTCGAGCACTTCACCCATCTTCTCGGGGTCTCGACTCCTCTTTCCCCGCAAAGACGTGATTGCATGGCAGCCATCTCAAGGGTTGCTCAACCTAGAATCCCTCCAAACATGATTTCTCTGCTGGATGCTAACATTTCAGAGAACGAAATTATCGAGGTTATTGATTCTCTCTCCAATGGGAAGAGCTCGGGCCCTGATGGACTCACCAATGAGTTTTTCAAGTCCTTTAAGCACGTGGTGACCACCCCGCTGCGTCTTGTGTGGCAAGAGGCTCTCTCCTTCGGTGCCCCCCCTGAGTGTCTTAATAATGGTATCATCAAATTAATTCACAAAAGGGGAGATAAGAACAAAATTGAAAACTGGCGGCCGATTACCATGCTTCAAACTGGGTACAAGATAATCGCCAAAGTAATCGCCAACAGAATCTCATGTCATTTAAAGTCATAGCTTTGTGAGGACCACAAGGGTTTTATCAAAGGTAGATCTATACTTGAAGCAATTGTCGATATTTGGGAAGGCCTTGCTTTTGCTGAGGAGTCTACTCAAGAACTGATATTCATAAGATCAACTTCGACAAAGCATATGACAGATTGGAATGGGACTTTATTCTTCAATCTCTGAAAGATCTTGGATGCAGCCAAAAGTTCAGGAAGATGGTTTCCACTTTACTCGGAAATGCCTCAACGAGAATAAACATCAATGGTAAGCTCTCTGAACCCATACGTTTAAAAAGATCTATCAGGCAAGGTTGCCCACTGGCTCCATTACTCTTCGCTATCGTCGTGGATGGCCTCAGTCGCCTATTTAAGCATCACTTGGATGCTGGAAATCTCAAAGGTCTCTCCCTACCCCTTGGTCAGGACCAGATGATTGTGTTGGAGATAGACGTCTGCGGAAGCACGCGAACAGCACAAGGAAGAAGAAGAAGCTTGGAGCACAAACACACAATACTGAATGTATTACTAGAGAATGTACAAAGATAAGTAGCCCGTTAGGGCAATAGGCGTATATACAAGCCGGGGGAAAAAAACCTCCTAAAGAGGGAAAAAAGTGCCCTGGCGGTCCTAGTGTGTTCACACACATCACTACCTAAATATATCAACAAATCCCCCCTGGGAGTGATGCGGTGAACAAGGAGTTGGCACTCATGTATAAGGAAGTGCCAAGCTATGTGGAAATCACTCCACAAAAGGAAGTAAGCCCAAAGCTTTGCGGAAAGCTTCAAACTTCTCCCTAGGCAGAGCCTTCGTAAAAAGGTCTGCAATGTTCTCCTGCGTGGGCACATATGCCAAGCTGATCTCCCCAGCAGAGAATCTCTCCCTGACATAGTGATAATGCACCTCAATGTGCTTAGTGCAAGCATGGAACATAGGGTTCCTCGCAACTGCCAATGCGCTCTGACTATCAGTGAAGATGGTGGTGGCAGAAGACTGGCCAACACCCAAATCAGCCATAAGGCGTCTGAGCGACACACACTCAACAGTCGCTGTGAAAGCTTCCCTATACTCAGCCTCACAACTGGAAGTGGCCACAGTAGGCTGCTTCTTGCTCAACCAAGATATACATGAGCTACCAAGCATGAAGCAAAAACCACTGGTGGACACACGAGTGTCATAGCAACCAGCCCAATCTGAGTCAGAAAAAGCATGCAAATCTGGCAGTAGTGATCCCCCCTTGGGATAAAACAACCCAAGTAGCTGAGTACCACTCAAGTAGCGAATGATGCGCTTAACCACCTTCCAATGCATGACTCCTGGGCAATGCATAAACCTGCTCATATATGAGACAGCAATCTGAATATCTGGCCGAGTAATGCATAAGGAAATCAAGCATCCAACAGCCTGCTGATAGAGAACAGCATCAAATGCATCTCCAGCATCATGAAGACTCAATCATAAACCTGTCTCCATAGGAGTGGCAATAGGCTTACAGTCTTCAAGGCCAAAACGCTACAATAATGTGTCAATATATTTCGTTTGACATAAAGCCATTCCACCATCAACTTGCATAAACTGAATGCCCAAATAGTGAGGCAAATGCCCCAAATCAAACATCTCAAATGAGGCATGCAAATCAGCCTTGAAATCAGCAATATGCTTCTCTATAGGACCAGTGAGAAGCATGTCATCAACATAGACAACAATGATCAGAAGCACATCATTAGCACGCTTAACATATAAGGTGCTTTCAGTTGGACTGTTCACAAAACCATGTGCAACCAGATAGGCATGTATCTTCTTATACCAAGCACGTGGTGCTTGCTTTAAACAATATAATGCTTTCTTTAACCTGCACACGTGGTTTTCATGCCCTTTCTGCACAAAGCCACGGGGCTGAAAAACATACACTTCTTCATGCAAGTCACCATTCAAAAATGTTGTTTTAATGTCCAACGGATGTACATTCCAACCATGATGCGCTGCAAGTGCACAAATGCTCCGAACAGTAGTCATACGGCATGTAGGTGCAAAGGTCTCATCAAAATCAATGCCTCTTTCCTGCGCATAACCCTTTGCAACAAGCCTAGCCTTATACCTGTCAACTGTACCATCAGGTTTACGCTTCAGTTTGTATACCCACTTAGTGCCAATGGCCTTCTTGCCAGGAGGCAAGTCACATAAAGACCATGTACCATTCTTCATTATAGCATCATATTCAGATTGCATGGCAGCCATCCAATTTTTTGAATTCTGTGCTTCATCAAAAGAAACAGGCTCATTCTCATCACAGAGACTAGACGCAGCCATAGCATACCAATCTAATGCAAAGCAGGGACTATGAGAGCCTGAACGAGTACGATATGACAAAGGTGCATCTAATTTGTTGTCATGCAAAGTCTGCACCAGCCATTTTGGCATAGTTTTTGCCTGCTCAATATCAGCTCTCTCATCAACAAGTGCATCATGTAAATCTGCATCAGAAATAGAATGATCTGCATCATCATATGAAACTTGCAAAGGCTGAGAAGCTGCCTCATTAAGACCAGCACTAGACTGTCCACCTGTAAAAAGAGGCATCAACGTATCATACCATTCTTTGGAGCTAACAGATGTCTCCTTAGTACATGAAAGCAATGGCTGAATAGCATCTTCCACAAAGACAACATCACGGCTAACCAGAATGCGTTTAGTCTGTGGATGACACAGACGATAGCCTTTACTTTCAGATCTGTACCCAACAAAAATACATTTTACTGCCTTATCATCCAATTTTCTGCGATGTTGTTCAGGCACTAATGCATATGCCAAACAACCAAAAACACGCAGATGAGCAACAGATGGCTTGCGGTCATGCCAAGCCTCATATGGAGTGATAGACTGCAGCGCTTTAGTGGGACACCTATTCAGTACATATGCTGCACACATGACAGCCTCAAGCCAGAAACTATGTGGTAAAGCCTGACTCTTGACCATGCACCTCGCCATCTCCATGAGTGACCTGTTCTTTCGTTCAACAACTCCATTCTGTTGAGGTGTATACGGCACTGTACACTGTTGTTTTATCCCACGTTTAGCCAAAAATGCATTAAAATCAGAAGACGTATATTCCCCTCCTCGATCAGAACGGAGGGTGCCCATTTTACATGCTGATAGATTTTCAGCCAAAACCAAAAATTGTCTAAAGCAGATGAACACTTCGGACTTTGCTTTGAGTGGATATACCCATGCATGCCTGGAAAAATCATCAATGAAAGTCACGAAGTAAAGGTAATTCCCAAAAGAGGGTGTCTGCATAGGACCACAGACATCACTATGTACAAGCTGCAATTTCTGCGTAGCCCAAACTGAACCATCTTTTGGAAAGGAGGAACGCTGCATTTTGCCCAAAATACAGCCTTCACATACATGTTTTCCAGGTGCCTCAAGCTTGGGCAAAGAAGACACCATATCAGATTTCTGCAGGCGTAGCAAACTAGCAAAAATCAGATGACCAAAGCGTGCATGCCAAAGCTTTGCATATGACATAGCCTAAGAATCATGAACTGCACATGCCGAATCATTCACAGATATTTCATAGTCTATGAGCTTATACAACCCATGACATAAAATGCCAGAAGCAATAATCACATCGCCATTTGATAGATCATGAATTGTACACCTGTCATCAACGAATTTCACAACCAAGCCAATCTTGGCTAATGCAGAAACTGATAACAGATTCTTCTTGATCCCTGGCACAAATAAAGCATCTGACAAGGTGAAAAAACTACCATCAGCAGTAGTCAAAATGATCTTACCAACTCCCATAACAGGATAAGAGGAGTTGTTGGCGCATGTGACAGTATTCCGTATAGGGGCAGGCTCGAGTGAAGAGAAGAAACTGCGCTACGAGGTAATATGTTTGGTCGCCCCATTGTCAAAGTACCAAACATCTGAGTCCACTATAGACATGCACTGCTCATGAGAAGATGGGTCAAAACTGCAAACACTAGTAAATGCCCATTCTTCTTCCTGCAAGATTAGTAGACTCTGTTTTTGGTGTAGAGGCTTCTGCAACAACCATTCCAGCCTCCTTTTTCTTTGCCTCTTTTGCAACCAGTTTTGGACAGTCCTTTATGATATGATCATTCCCTTTACAGTACTTGCAAAACAATTTCTGCTTTTCTGATTTCTTCTCATCTTTATCCTGATTCTTCGAATGTGCAGCATTTGCAGATTTCTGCTTACTAGTAGAAGAGCTCCATTTTCCTTTGCCCTTCTGACTAGCCAAGAAAGCTTGATCTGCAACACGCATAATGGACCTGTTCTGCCTGGACTGATCTTCCTGCAACAGAACAGAGACTAACTCCTCAAATGATAAGGCATTCGGATTGCCTTTCATCATCAACCGAAGAATAGAAGCAAAACTCTGATATGAATCAGGAAGACCATTCAGAACGGGCTGCAAAAGTGAGCTATCTGGTATAACCTCATCAGCAGAAATCAAATGTTCCTTCAAATCTTTGATCTTCGTTAGGAAATTGTCCATAGAATCACCTTCATTCATATGCTCACTCTCCAACTGTTTTGGGAGGTAAGCAACACGAGCCTCATTCCTAGCTTGGTACAATGTGGTAAGTGTATCCCAAGCATCCCTAGCTGTTCTGCAAGAGCGAATATGAGGAATAATGGCATGTTTGACAGACAAAGCAATCAATGCATGTGCCTAGGCATCTCTGCCATCCCAACAAATCTGCTCTGCAGTAGGTGCAATAGAAACAGCAGCACGAACAGGAATCTGTGGAATATCATCTTCAACACCATCTTCATCAGCTCCAACACCTGTATTTGTAGTACCTGTCATTGCAGGTGTAACAGGACGTCTTTCAACACCCTGCATAATGTTCCATAATCCTTTTGCAACCAAAACATGTCGCATCATATAAGCCCATAATGGGTAGTTGGTACCATCCAACTTATCCTCAATAGCCAACATACGAAATACATCACTGCTTTCAGCCATGGCCGTGACTAAAATACCTTGATGCAAAAAATTGACTATATCTCAAAAAGTTGAACAGAACTGCCTAGATGCGTTCTGCTAGACCTGTAGCAGACTTCGAGACGCTTAAACTAGCGAACAAAAACTGGTATATACCTTTGGCATGAAAAGACAAAATAGCCTGCACAAGCGCTATGATAGTGTGTTCGAAGGCCGAAACAAGCTCAGATCGTGATTTTTGCACCACAGAGCGAAGCCGTTTTGATCTCAGAAACACGCTGAGTATGCTCACCAAAATTCGTGCGATTTTGAGACTGCAAACGGAGGAGTGTCGACGGCACCCTAGATGAAGCGACGACCTGCTCTGATACCAATTGTTGGAGATAGACGTCTGCAGAAGCACGCGAACAGCACAAGGAAGAAGAAGAAGCTTGGAGCACAAACACACAATGCTGAATGTATTACTAGAGAATGTACAAAGATAAGTAGCCCATTAGGGCAATAGGCGTATATACAAGCCGGGGGAAAAAAACCTCCTAAAGAGGGAAAAAAGTGCCCCGGCGGTCCTAGTGTGTTCACACACATCACTACCTAAATATATCAACAGATTGCTAGACTCTTTGCTGATGACATGAATGCCTTTATTCTTAACGAAGGAAACTGCATTGAGGTGTTTTGGAACTGCCTCCACACCTTTTGTAAGGCCTCAGGGTCAAAAATCAACTATGCTAAAACTGCTTTCAGAGCAATCCATGGGCCTCCGCCCCAACTGTTGATTGACCAGGGGTGTCAAGTTATCCCTAGTGGCCAAGTCTTCCGTCTCCTCGGCATTCCGATGGGCTTCAACATCTCGAGGGACCAACGGTGGAGCTGGATTCTATCCAAACTCGATAGCAAACTAAATCATTGGAAAGGTATGCAAGCTAACTTGGTAGGGCGTGCTATGGTTGTCAACACATTTATGCTTTCTACGATTATTTACTATATCTCATGTTGGAGACCCAAGGAGAAAGAATTAGCCAAAGTGGAAAGGATCTACAAAAACTTCCTATGGACTGGGGACCCCAATAGGAGGGGGATTCCCAAAATCAAATGGGAAACTTGTATTAGCTCAAAAGACTCAGGGTTAGCTGACAAGCTGGCGGCAAAGTGGTTTATCAAGGCTTGGTGCAATAGGGAGTCCTCCTGGGCTAAATTGATCTTCAGAAATTTGAAAGACCTTACCCTGGTTGGCCTTCCCGGCTGGAAGGACATTGGGATCCTCACGCTTTTGTTCTCCCCCCACCCCGTGTCCCCTAAAGGCTCTAGCCTCGTGTGTTCCTTATGGAAGAGTTGGAACAAAGCCAAACAATTCATCAGAGTCAGTGATGAGTGGAAGTGGGCTGCTGGGATAAGACAAAATGACTCTATCTGGTTCCCGATCAGCGGCTTAAGGGAGGTGGAGTATTGGAACCTCCAAACGGCGAAGCGACTTTGGAACAAGGGATACAAACAGTGGAAGTAGCTCTGGAAACAAGAGACCGGCGAGTGGATTAGGTTTGAAGACTTAGACCCAAGACAAAGAATTTCTCTCGAAGAATGGACTCTTCTTCAAAACAGGTGTTCAACATGGGACCACTCAACTACTCGCCTTCTCGGCGGACAGGATCTTCCTTGCCTAGAGGGCCTCAAATGGAGTAATGGTAAGAAACTATCCAGAATTCCCAACTTCAAAGAGAACGTAGACGTTCATCACACTCTTAACAAGGTGTGGTCTCTTTCTTGGCCCAAACTTTGATGGGAACTTAAGTTCATGTCGATTTGGCACCCCCTTATTGAGATCAAGAAATCCGTTCTCATGTGGAAAATCTTTCATAAAGATATCTGGTACAATACAAGGGCCAACAAAATCTGTGGTGTGCCTCCATGGTGCAAGCGGTGCCATCGATGCGTCGAAGACCTTGTTCACCTCTTCTTCAATTGCCCCAAGTCCCGTGTTATCTGACATCAAGTGACATGGATTCTGCGTCTCTCGAACCAAATCAATTGGCAACAGGCGCTGTTGGGCGAGGCGGTTGGCTGCTCTGCTAGGCTATGGAATGCCATCAGAGGCGAGACTCTTTGGAAAATTTGGAGGGAGTGATGTGCTGTCAACTTTGGCCAAACCCCAAAGGAATGGTCGATTGAGAAATCCTTGTTTCTTCTAGGTAAAAGTATCTCCCAAGACAAGAGATCTCCTCCATTTAGACACCACTGTATTTATCTCCTCGTAGATAACAGGTTGAAACCCAAATGGGTCCCCCATGAAGGAGATGATAGCTTTGTACGCTTCATTTGTAACGCCCTCTAGCTTACCGAACTCGTCCCCTGCTTTGTGGGATTTGGGGGGTCCCAAGGGCACTAATCCCATTCAGCTGTAACTTTTCTTCATTACTTTAATTAAAGTCTGGGAGATTAGGCCATGGCCGAACTTCCTTTTATAAAAAATAAATAAATAAATCCATTAAGTCCACCAAATCTTTTGAGATTTTGTTTGAAGACGCTTTTTATGTTTCCTATAATGATTCGTCTAACCCCATCCATGAACCTGTCGAAGCAAACATTGGTAAATAAAACTTAAATCGTATTATGAGAGGACCTATTCTTAACCGCCACTCTATAAACGAAATCCTTTATTTTATTTGTAATAGAGGTCTTCCCTTCTTATTAGCGTGATAAAATCACTTGGGCGCACCAGAGGAGGAGGAAGGGTAAGAGTATGGACTCTGTTTAATACCGAGGTAACGTAATCTTCCCGAGTTTGAAACAAAAGGTTATTTGCATTTCCAACGTTAATGTCGATTCTATTAACGTAGCTCTATGCAATCGAATGTTAAAATATGCACTGTTACAATCAATGCTAATTAGTGATGTTGTTTCTGACATTGACAAACTGCTCACACGATACTCATTTGGATTAAGGCCATCCCTTCCAAATGTCTACAAAAGCAGGCCTTTAGGTTTGGTATTCTAGTAGTTGTTAGGCATCTAATCCCTACTTTTTTGGATTTACGGAATCCCATGAATGCTATGCCACATTTCATTGTACTTTCCAATTAATCCAAGATTAAGCAGAATCTCAATGAAATTTGAAAAAGAACAACTCCGCCTTGATAGTTCACCAATTCGCTCATCTATTTTGGAGTGTTAAACATGTTTTCTCCTCGGAGGCATGAGTGTGTTACCTTAATATCAAAGGTCAAAGAAGAAAACTTCCAAACATTGTGTATACATTTGATTCTCTCTTGTTGAGCTCCCAGATCATAGAAGCAATCGTTGCTCTTCCCGAAGGTAAAAGTTTGGGCTTAATTGCCTCACTAATGATTTTTCCAAAATTTTAAAAGTTATTTTGGTGCTATCTCTTCGTTTGGTGCGAGGATTTTAGTTTGGCTGCTCTACCTAGGTGCTTGAACAAAGGTATAATAAATATAATCCATAAGAAACACAACAAGAATAGAATAAAATACTGGCATTCTAACACCATGCTCTAGAACATCTACAAAATCTTCACCAAGTTCATTGTCAATCGCATTGCAGACCATCTCTACTGTTAGATCAATGAGGATTAGAAAGATTTCATCAAAGATAGATGCATTCTTGAAGGTATCATTGGTATTTGGGAGGGATTATATTACGCGAGGGAGTCTTCTCAAAACATTCTCCTCCTCAAGGTTGATTTTGGCAAACCATAAGACGGACTTGAATGGGACTTCAAAATTGATGCCCAACTCTCTCTAGCTAGTTGCCTTAAATGCTCTATCAGATATCACTACATGCTTGCCCTTTTACTTTTTGCCATTGTTGTGGGATGATCAATTTCCTGGTTGGTAATCAGGTATAGTTGGGTCGTAATTGTGGACCAAACCTCCCATGGGATGAACATCAGATGGTTCTAAGAATCTTTGCCGAAAGATACAAATGCTTTTCTGTAGAATGATTTTGGTTGTGTGACCTACTTTGGGGATTGCCTTGGTATTTTCTTTTAGACGGCTAGGTCTAGAATCAACCATTCAAAAAAATTCTTTCAATTCATTGCTAGGGCCAGCCACACAAATTTTGAGGATTCAAGGTTGTCAGGAGCTCTTGTGTGGTCAGGTCTTCTGTTTGTGGGGCATCACATTAGCTTTCGGGGTTTCCATGGTCCAACAGTGGAATTGGGTGCTTGTCAAGCTTGACAAGAAGCTTCACTACTAGAAGGGAATGCAAATTAATGTGGTGCAACATGCGATGGTGGTTAACTTGATCCCTATTCCCTTCACCATCTATTTATTGGTTTGCTGGCGGCTGAATGACAAGGAATTGCAAAAGATGGAAAGAATTTGTAGAAGAACTTGTTTTTCGACTAGTGATCCGCATAGAAGAGGCTGAAAGAAGGCAAATGGGTAATGTGTATTTGCTCAAAGGATTCGAATAGTTAAAGTAGTGGCCTAATGGATGGTCGAAGCTTGGTGTTATAACAATTCTTCTTAGGTCAAGCTCATCTCTAGGAACAACAAAACCCTCTCCCTTGTGGGGATCCCTAGATGGAGTAGAAATTGATCTTATATGCTCTTACTCTCACTCTTCTTGGTTGTCCCTAAGGGCTCGGATCTAGCACACTCCTTGTGGAAAGGTGGGCACAAGATGAGATCCTTTATTTTCATCAATCACAATCGGAAGTGAATTGTTGTGATTAGACAACATGATTTTATTTGGTTCCCTATTTTAGGTATCGTAACAATGGAGAACGAGATCGAGAGAGCCAACAAACTCTGGAACAAAGGATTTCACATGTGGAAGATACTAGATCAAGTTTAAGACATTGACTTGAATCAAAGAGTTGAATTTGAAGACTGGTGCATGTTAAGGCATAAAATAATTGCAAGGTCAGGATCCCCCCACTTGAACTGTCTAAAGTGGCACAATGGCAACAAAATGGACGTCATTCTAAGGAGAAAAAGAAATATGAACTTTCATCACTGTTTAAACAAGAAACTCCGACTTTTTTTTAAGTACGAACTGTGGTTAATTTAACATCACACGCATCAAATATTTATTCTTATATCCATCGCGGCATCAAATATTTATACTTATATTTATTATGTATACTTCGATTAACATTTAAATTATATATTATTAACATTTAAATTACAAATTAACATTTAAATTTCTCGATTAACATTTAAATTACAAATTAACATTTAAATTACAAATTAACATTTAAATTTTAGAAGACCTACAAGAAATTCAAGATTCTCTTTCTCTCTTCTCACATGCATACACATAAACCTCAATCTTGTTAAAAAAATATTCTTCTTTATAATGACATGAACTATTAAAAAAAATGTTCTTTTTTATAATAAGTATCTTGGTTTATTCGAGGGAAAGGGTGCCAAGGATCGACTATGGAGGTAGCAAAGTCTATTTTGGGTCACCCAAAAATCCGCAACAAATCTTTCATGTGCACCTAATCTGGTGACCCAAGGTCTATTTCACTAGCCACTTGAAATCCAGCCATCGGACTCTCATGTGTGGCTAAATATGATTATTTGAAGTATATTTTTGAATATGAAACCCTTATGTGCACTTACATGAGGTCCCAAAGTCTATCTCAAGCCACCAAAAAAATTGTCCACGGAATTTTCATGTGCACCTAAATCCGGTGACCCAAGGTCCATTTCTCCGGCCACCTGAAATCCGGTCACCGGACCTTCATGTGCACCTAAATCCGGTGACCCAAAGGTCACCTGAAATCCGGTCACCGGATATCCATGTGCTCCTGAGACACTTTTCGGGTGACCCGAAAAGTGATCTCCGGTCACCCGAAAACATCTCCATGTGCTACCCCTATCATTTAACGAGTGTTTAAACGTGGTTGACCCACTCGGGCGGAAAGCTAATGGATTATGGCTTCGGCTCCGGATAGAAAAAGCTCTGTAGGAAGCTTTGAGAAACGGGTACACTATGACCGATACTAACGTTGAAAATGTTGTGCAGGACCCCTAGAAGCTCAATGCGCTAATTAATGGAGCTTCAAGCACTCATGCTTGCTTCGGAAAACAAGATTTCAATCTTGTGGTCCCTTTGGAACTGCACGTACCTGCAAACACAAGCTATGCACAAGCTGTCCTTAACCCTCCAACAAACACAGGCAATGCTTTCGATATTCAGCTCAATACAGGTAACCCTAAACCTTTGTCCTCTGAGAAAGGGAAAAATAAGGTTGCATGTGGGGTGGATGATGATACTAATAGAGATAAAAATATTGTTAATGGCCTCAATGTTGACAATGAAAGTGATAATATGGAGGAAAGAACTCTGAGGATAGACAGAGACACCCTTAGTCAATGGCAAAATCATATGTATGATAAAGTTATGGTTGGCCTTTGCCATGGACCAAGGCCTGCTCATGAGTCCCTTAAGACATGGATTAAAGCTCAATGGGAAAATAGATGACATAGGGTTAATCACGTCCAATATTTGTCTAACAACTTTTATTTTTTTCTCTTTGAAGACCCTAAAAGTGCTCTACAAGTTTCAAGAGAAGGGCATTGGCTTATTAGGAACACTCCTCTGTCTTTGTTTAAATGGCATCCGGGCATTAATCCCAAGGGACCTAAGCCTACCAAAATTCCTGTGTGGATCGAGTTTCCCGACCTCCCTATTGAATTCTACCCTTGGATAGATCATATGGGTAGGATTATAGGCAAAGTGATAGGGCAAAAATCTAGGAGCGACTTCAATCCCAAATGGGACCCACAACTTTTGGTTGAAGTTGACATTTCCAGGGATTTAAAAACCTCTCTTATTATTGAAGACAATGATGGCATTAGACTACACAAGCAAAAGGTTATTTAAAAATATATTCCACATGCTTGCTTTAACTGTTATAAACAGGGGTATATGATTAGGGAATGTGTTGGGAGAGGATGGTTGGATGCACTCAGAGATTGAGTAGGTGCTGCTAAACCTGCTTCACACCAGCCCTCTTTGACTCCAGGAATGCTTAGTACACTTGATTAGCTTCCAAATGATACCAAGAAAGCATATATGTACTTTGCAAATGATATGTGTAATGATCAAATCAAAACAGATAACTTTGCAATTCACAAATCCAAGAAAACTTGCTATTTTGGTATTGACACCTGCTCAGTCTTTCACTCAGTATGACCAGCACACTTACAATTGATCAAATTCCTTCTGGACATATTAAATTAGCTTAACAAGCTATCATTTGCAAGTGGAATCATTCAAATTGATAAACTATGCACAGAGAAATATCTTTAGCAAGTTTATGGTCACTCCCGACTTTTTAGGAAATATGCAGACAAATACCAGAGACTGCTTCGAAGACGAATTCTCGAAAATGGCTGAACCAAACTTCTTCAAACTTTGTAGTCTTGTAGAATGCTTTGAGCTGGTTCCAACAAGCTTTGAATCACTTGATTTGGTTGAGAAATCACCAAGTGCCTTGTTGAAGTTGACAGACTTGGAGTAGTATACTCAGAGAATTACAGAGTAGATGAATGTAAGTATTTGTATTAGATCATGTAAATGTACATTCCCATTGGCATGATGAACATAGCTCAATGGTACTCAGAGGTGTAGGCTATGGAGTAGACCTCACACACTCAAAGATTGATACAGAAATGCCTCGGGATGAGTGAAGTACACCCGCGACTTTTGACTTGTAGCTTTTATAGGAGTTGAGTGAGAATTTGAATTAGAATTCAAATCAATCTCCTTGAATCTTTCACCTAAAAGTTGATTGAGATATTCCCTCAATCAATCAACAACTCTTTCCATGACTTTCAATCAATTAGGTGTGATTACATAATATGCCAAGTCACTAAGACTTTTACAAGAGATAAAATGGTAAGAAATCATAGGCATAAGTTCCTATGGTCTTTGCTTCATGTAGAGTCTTCAAAGTAGATGTCCAAGCCAAATGTGAAGGCTTGAATTGCACCAACAGCTCCCCCTCAAGCCAAACATTTTGGCTCAAGTCTTCAACTTCATTCTTCAATCACATCCTGCAATCCAATCATGGATTTGAATCTCCATAACTTGTTTCCATCCAAAGCTTTAGTGAGTAAATCTGCACATTGCATGTTAGTAGACACATAAGTCAACTGAATGTCTTTGCTTAGCAACTTTTCTCTCACATAGTGGTAATGAACCTCTATGTGTTTTGTCCTAGCATGATATATTGGATTAGCTGCAAGGTGAAGAGAACTTGTGTTGTCACCAAAGATAATTGGTGGCCTTGTATATAGGCCTAACTCTGTATACAAAAGCTTCAACCAGATAGCTTCTTGAGTGGCATTGGCTAGCCCTCTATACTCTGCTTCAGTAGATGACAAAGCTACTGTAGGTTGTTTCTTGGCTGACCAAGAAATAGGTTTATCACCTGCAAAACATATGTATCCTGATGTGCTTCTCCTATAATCCTTGCATCCTGCCCAATCTGCATATGAATACACTTTAATATCAATGTCTGATGTATAAGGAAAGTACAAACCATGGTTCTGAGTTCCCTTTAGATACTTCAAGATCTTCTTTGCTGCCTCTAGGTGAGGTACCCTTGGTTTGTGCATGAATTGGCTTAGCACACTAACTCCATATGCTATGTCAATTCTAGTCAAGGTAGCATAATTCAAACTACCTACCATACTTTGATATCCTGTAATGTCTTGGACTTCATCACCTTCATGAGCACTAAGTTTTAGGTTGACTTCCATAGGAGTACTTGAGACTGTAGCTTCCTGCAAATTAAACTTCTTCAACATGTCTTGAATATACTTCTTCTGAGTGATGAAGATACCTGAATTTGTATAAATCAATTCAAGACCTAAGAAGTATTTTAATAATCCAAGATCATTGATCTTGAATTCCTTCATCATCTCTCCTTTGATGTGTCTAATCCCACTGACATCATTACCTGTAATGATGATGTCATCAACATAAACACACAAGTATATTACCTCTATACTATTCCTTTTTATGAAGAGAGAAGTGTCTGCTTTACTCATCACAAATCCTTGGTCTTGGAGATATGTTCTCAACCTGTAATTCCATGCTCTAGGTGCCTGCTTCAATCCATATAGAGCCTTCTTCAATTTACAAACATAATTTACCTTCTTGGGATCTTCATAGCCAGGTGGTTGTGACATGTAGACTTCTTCAGATATCCATCCATTCAAGAATCCATTCTTGACATCTAATTGGTACATGTTCCAATTCTTGGATGTAGCTACACTCACCAAAATTCTGATTGTTGGCATCTTAGCCACAGGAGAGAATGTCTCCTCATAATCAATGCCTTGGGTTTGTGCAAAACCCTTGGCTACCAACCTAGCTTTGTACCTGTTAATTGTTCCATCAGAGTTCCTCTTTAGCTTGTAGATCCATCTGGATCCTATCACCTTCATAGAGTCCTTCTTGGGTACTAAGTCCCATGTGTCACTCTCTTTGAGAGCCTCTATTTCTTCATCCATAGCTCCTTTCCATTCTGGTTTGGTAATTGCTTCTTCATATGTACCTGGTTCTTCATTCAACAAATCCTTTGCAAGATATACAGAATGCTTAGTTACAAGAGAAGTGTCATACCCATATCTGATAGGCTTCTTACTTTCTCTCTGAGATCTCCTCATTGCTTGAGTTGAGGATTCTGGTATATCCTCTAGCTTCTTCATTTTCATCTTTCCTTTGGACTTCCATGCCTTGAATTCCTCAAGGTTAATTGTGTCATCATCATCTGAACTTGAGTCTTCTTTCTGGATTGGTTCCTCCTTGGTGAGCTTTGGGAAGTCTTCTTCTATGTCATAAGGTAGACTAACCTTCCTGCATTCATTTTCATACCATGAGTCATTCTCATCAAAGATGACATCTCTGCTTACCTTGAAACCTTTGTTTGAGGGGTTGTAGAATCTGTACCCTTTCTGGTTCAAGTCATAACCAATGAAGATACATTTTTCAGCTTTAGGGTCTAGCTTTCCCCTTACCTGTGAGGGAATATGCACATATGCAATACAGCCAAAGATTTTGCAATGATCCAATGATGGTCTCTTACCATGCCAAGCTTCATATGGTGTCATTCCATCAAGTGTCTTTGATGGCAACCTGTTAATGAGATAGGTGGCAGTAGATACACTCTCTGCCCAAAGATAATTTGGCAACTTCTTTTCATTAAGCATAGACCTAGCTGTTTCTACAATGAGTCTATTCCTTCTTTCAGCTACCCCATTTTGTTCAGGTGAGTACCTTGTAGTTATCTCCCTCTTGATGCCTCTTTCCTGCAAGAAGTCTTCAAATTCATTGGAGAAGTATTCACCTCCTCCATCTAACCTTAGCCTTTTCAAGTTTCTACCTGTTTGATTTTCAACTAGTGCAAGATATCTTTTGAAACAATTAAACACTTCATCCTTATGCTTCATAAAGTATAACACAGTCCATCTGCTATAATCATCAATGAAGGACACATAGTACCTTGAACCTGAAATGGAGGGTTCCTTGCTAGGTCCCCAAACATCTGTGTGCACCAATTCCAGATAGTCTTCATGCATAAAACCTTTCTTTGAATAGGGTAATCTGTGTGACTTACCAAATTGACAAGCACAACACTTGTAAATCATGTGTTGCTTGGACACATTAGGTATCCCAAGCACACATTGATCCCTGCACATTTGCTTTAAGGTCCTTTCTCCTATATGACCTAACCTCTTGTGCCATATTTCTAATTCTAAAAGTGTTTGATCCTTGTAATTGTATAAAGCAATTTTCTTTGTGTCCTCTAGCTCAAAAGTAAACAATCTACCTGATTTTTCTCCCTTGGCTATCCTTCTGAATCCATGTCTTGGGTCCTCCACATATGCTCCATGTTGATTGAACCTGACCTGTAAACCTTTCTCCACAATCTGACCAACACACATTAGGTTCTTGGTAATGGTTGGTACATAAAGTACCCTGCTCAATAGATTTTGGTTACCATCACAAGTTTTCACATTTCCAATCTTTATAACAGAATGTTTAGTATCATCACTTGTCTGTACCTGATGTTTGCCCTTGGGTTCTTCCAAATCAGAGAGTAGTGCCACATTACCAGCTACATGGTTGGAACACCCTGAATCAATATAAAATAAATGATCATCATTTGTACCTGCCTTGGAGGTCATATTCATGATCAATAGGGGAGTCATCTTGCTCCTCTGTGTAGTTGTTGTAATCCCTTCTATTTCTGAATCCACCTTGGTAGTTACTATTGTGGTTGTGGTTGTAATTGTTGTTGCATTGATTGTTGTATCCATTGTAGCCTTGGTGTTGGTTGAATCTGCCTCTACCTTGAGAGTATCCACCTCTTTGATAGCCTCTTCCTCTCTGATTCTTATAATTTCTGTAGCACTCATCTGTGGTATGGTTAGACAATCCACAAATGTTGCATGGTGATGAGTTGTAGGGTCTCCCCCTACCTTGCTTACCTCCTCTGCCTCTTCCTCTTGAAGATCTACCTCTCCTTGCATAGTTTGCTTGGGAGGTAGAGCCTTCTTCATCAACCTTCTTACTTTTACTTTTATCTTTAACCTTCTTATCAGTGTATAAAGCAGAGGGGTTGTTACCTTTTGATTGCTCTCCATTCTTTGTAAGCTTTGCTTCATGTGTGAAGAGTTGTCCAATCAGAGTTGTTAGATCAGGAGCATGTATGTCCATGTATAGGTCCATTGCTGTGGTAAAGCTCTCCCATTTGTCATCAGCTTTTAGTCCATTAATTACCTGCCTTACTATTTGTTCCTCTTCAATCTCTTCTCCAATACTTGCAAGCTGGTCTGCAATGTCTTTGACGCTAGTGACAAAGTCTGAAACTGATTGCTTGGATTGCTTCCTAAGAGTTGTAAATTCAATCCATAGTTGATTCTTTCTGGCCCTTGTACTTGATGAAAAATATGTTGACAAGGTTTCCCAAGTCTCTTGGGAAGTCTTGCAATTTCTTATGTGAGGTAAAAGGAAATCAGATATAGAGTTAAGAAGATAAGACCTTGCCAATGCATCTTTTGCACACCATGTGTTGAGCCTCTCTTGTTCATCCTTGGTGGGTAGTCCTCTTGCTTTGAATGAGGGCAATTCCTCATCTCCTGAGATGAATCCAAATAAGCTTCTTCCTTGTAGATAGGTCCTCATCCTTAGAGACCAAGCTTGGTAATTGTTCCTGTCCAATTTGTCAATGAATGAAGGAAAACCATCTCCCATGTTACCTTATTTGCTCTGATACCACTGTTGGGAGAGGATGGTTGGATGCACTCAGAGATTGAGTAGGTGCTGCTAAACCTGCTTCACACCAGCCCTCTTTGACTCCAGGAATGCTTAGTACACCTGATTAGCTTCCAAATGATACCAAGAAAGCATAGATGTACTTTGCAAATGATATGTGTAATGATCAAATCAAAACAAATAACTTTGCACTTCACAAATCCAAGAAAACTTGCTATTTTGGTATTGACACCTGCTCAGTCTTTCACTCAGTATGACCAGCACACTTACAATTGATCAAATTCCTTCTGGACATATTAAATTAGCTTAACAAGCTACCATTTGCAAGTGGAATCATTCAAATTGATAAACTATGCACAGAGAAATATCTTTAGCAAGTTTATGTTCACTCCCGACTTTTTAGGAAATGTGCAGACAAATACCAGAGACTGCTTCGAAGACGAATTCTCGAAAATGGCTGAACCAAACTTCTTCAAACTTTGTAGTCTTGTAGAATGCTTTGAGCTGGTTCCAAAAAGCTTTGAATCACTTGATTTGGTTGAGAAATCACCAAGATATGCCTTGTTGAAGTTGACAGACTTGGAGTAGTATACTCAGAGAATTACAGAGTAGATGAATGTAAGTATTTGTATTAGATCATGTAAATGTACATTCCCATTGGCATGATGAACATAGCTCAATGGTACTCAGAGGTGTAGGCTATGGAGTAGACCTCACACACTCAAAGATTGATACAGAAATGCCTCGGGATGAGTGAAGTACACCCGCGACTTTTGACTTGTAGCTTTTATAGGAGTTGAGTGAGAATTTGAATTAGAATTCAAATTGATTGAAATATTCCCTCAATCAATCAACAACTTTTTCCACGACTTTCAATCAATTAGGTGTGATTACATAATATGCCAAGTCACTAAGACTTTTACAAGAGATAAAATGGTAAGAAATCATAGGCATAAGTTCCTATGGTCTTTGCTTCATGTAGAGTCTTCAAAGTAGATGTCCAAGCCAAATGTGAAGGCTTGACTTGCACCAACAGAATGTCCTCTCCTGTACCCAAAAGAGGAAGGACCAACTATGAGACAACAAGACAATAAAGGTGATACTGATCCTGTGAACACCAGAGGTAAACAGGAAGCTTCAGGAAGTACTTTTAAGAAAGTTTTTCATAAAAACAAAAGGGAAAATAATAACTGGTTAAACAAGGATAATCTTGTCCTTCACTCTATTAGCAACCCTTACCTGGTTCTTGAAGAGGAAACTATTGATACTGATGTGGAAATAAAGGATGTTGATTTTGTTAAACCCAATGTAGATGAAGTGGATGTTGCTGGAGGTAAGGAGCATGAGTACACAAGTCAACAAAAGAATGCTGGCTCTTCCTCCCAAGGCTCTTCATCATTTGATGAGGATATTGACACAGAGAAGCAAAACGAGGTAGTTTTTTCTACTCAACTGAACAACATGATCAAAGCAGTTATAACAAATTCAAAAGGGATACCAAGAGAAAGGATACCATACAGGTATTGTCCCTAACCCTAAAAGCACTCGAAAAAACAAAGCTAAAAGAAAGGAGACTGTAAGGGTTTCCAATTCGGCCCTTAAACAGACTAAGAATCATAGAAAATGAGTCGTGGGTTCTTTCTGTACTTTTGGAATTACATTGTTTTTATAATTTTTTTGCCTATGGATGTCATAAAAAATGTGTCGTTTAATGTCAAGGGTATCACCGACCCTGTGGGAGGAAAAATGTTCAATCAGTGGCTTAAAGATACCTCTAATTGTCTTGACTTCATATGTCTGCAGGAGATCAAAACTATAGGTTTTAATCTTCAGACTAATTTAAACATATCCTCCAACAATCATAAATGGTTTTGCACTAATCATGATAAAGGAAGGGGAGGTACTGCCATTGGTATATCTTCGGTTCTGGCTCACTTGGTGAAAAATGTGAAGGTCGGTTCTAGCAATCAATAGGTTGCCATTACTTGCAGGTATCCTCTGAAATTTACCTTGGTTAGTTTCTATGCTTCCAATTTTTCTATTACTAGAACTTATTGCTGGTCTGAGTCGTCTTCTATGTCTGGGGAAGTTTTTGACTGGGGATTTTAACATGGTTCTTAATCCTACTGATAGAAATGGAAATGTAGATAACATTCTTCAGGGGGGAGAGAAAGCTTGTTGGTTCAATATGTCTACTGCTCTTAACTTAATTGACTGTATTCCTAATTCACGGCATACTTGGAATAATAAAAGTCTCTCTTTCCCCATGTTAGCAAGACTAGATCGGTGTTCTATGAGTGTCAATAGTTTTAATGAGCTTTGGAATCTTAATTGCACTAAGGATTTATCCTTGCACATGTCATATCACTCTCCCCTTGTTATGAAATTTTTTAAAAATGCCCCTAGCTATAGAGCAGGCTGGCCTCATTGTGACATTTCGTTACTTAAACTTCCTTTCATCAAAGAGCAGATCAAAGGCATTTTTACTACTTACTTCTACAACTCTCAGCTTAATCCTTTTGTTGCTTGGGAAAAGTCAGTTAAGGAGACTCAAAACATTCTTTACAAGTATAAAGCTAAAATGAAGGCTATCATGATGAAAAGGAGAATGATGATAATACAAGAGATAGAACATATAAAAAATAAGGACTTGGATCCTTTGATTAAAATAAAGAATATTTATGAGCTTCAGGATAGACTGAGATATGAGGACTATCTCTTGGCTAGTGGCATTCTTGCTTCCTCAAGGGAATTCTGGGTGGGTAAGGTGGACAAAACCAATAAACACATGTTTGATCTTATGATGAAGAAAAAAGCTAGGGACTTTGTTCCCCCTCTTAAAAAGAGTGCAGGAGACTATGTTGTTTCTATCACGGAGAATTTACAGGAGGTTGTTAGCTTCTTTATGAATGTATTCTCTAGGCCTCCCAAGAGGGGGGAGGACGTCTAGAGAGCCAGAGCCCATATTGCCATAAAGAGAAAAAAAATGATCTCTCAGGCCATGGCTTCTATCCTGGACCTACCCCTCTTTGCCGATGAGGTTAGAGAATCCATTTGTAAATTGAAACCCTGCAAAACTCCTGCTTTTGAAGGTATAAAAAATGAATTCTTTCATAAACTTATTGATCTGATGGTGCCCATTGTTCTCTTGGTGTGGCAAGAAGCTATTAGAAAAGGGAGTCTTTCTATCTTCATCAATACTCAAGTGATTAAATTGATTCATAAAAAAGGTACCAAGGATGATCTTAACAATTGGAGAGTGTTAAATGTTACACAGTTACGTTGTTTTAATAACTAGCCGAAATCGTACCGAGCAAGTATTCAACATAAAATAGAGGTTCACCGTAAACTATATTAAACTTTCAATTACCGAAAGGCGTTGTCAGATCAAGTGGGTTCTTGGGAGTGGTAGGGGTCTGTTAGACAGAGGCCCTGTACTATTTTCCCAAATCCTTACATAACCACAAATACTCTTATCGCATCGTAGCTCAGATACTTAGTTTTAACTGACCAGTAATTGTTTCTGCGTATTAGGATGCCGAACTTACAGACTAATCTGCTATGGTAACAGAGCAGTAGTCTGGTTCTGACTTGCAGACTAATAGAGTTACTCAACTTACTAAACTTATGCGAATCACTACACACTTCTTTAGGACAGACATGTATACTAGATAGTAATCAGGCATACGACCATACCAGAAGGTGTACAGGCTTACCGTATGCCGAACTCAATCAACCGTCATACTAATCATAGTTTAACTCATCACCAAGCTTATCAGTGCTCCAACTCGCAGTTCATACTATTATCGATATTAGTCCTTCCCTGTGAATGGAATCAACAGTGAATACAGAACACAACTGTCAACAACAGATTCACACTCGATACTACACGTTCATTATTCCGCACTACAGTAGGAATGGACGAACAGACTGAACAGAACAATATAGGAATATGATTCAATATCTTGATGACACCACACCACTCAGACAGTACTCAAACAACTTCTGAGACAAAAAACGGGTCTCGATCACCCTTTTTCCATTACTTTAAAAAGACGTTTACAGAATGCGCGTACCAATTTTTCGCGCGTAATTCAAGGGACTCCGTTACATCTGGCATACATTTGTCCTACTCTGGCGGCCGTCTAACACTGGCACGCACCGTGGACTCAAACCCGCAAGTGATTTTTATTACAAAATTCATTGTTCCTCTACGATTCCTTCTAGATACATATTCCTTGCTAGTCTAAATGTGCGGGCTATTTTTTTCTTAAGTGTTTCTAATAATTGTTTAAGGGTATCAGGTTCTAAAATCTGCGCATCTACTCTAACGGAACTAAGTGCGATGGCTTCAGTAAGCAAAATTTCGGCCTGTGTTTGCAAAAAGGCCTCCTGTAAATAAAAATCGTTTGAATATGCCGCGTCTCTTGCTGTCTTCATTTCCGTTACTTGTTTCTGCATCTCGTTGATTCTGAATTTCTGGTTGCGTACCTGATTATGTAATGTTCCGAACTGTTGGTTCTGGAACTCTATGGTTTGGTAGTAAGCATCCCGTTCTCTGCGGGCATTTGCTAAATCCTTTTGATATTTAGATTCTCTGGTTAGTTGATGTTTCAGCATGTTGTTGACATCGTCTAAGGATTCTTTTGCTCTTTGTAACTCATCCTCTGCCTGCTTTGCTTCTCTTTGCTGCTCTTGATATTTCTGTATTGTGTCCTGCAACTGGACTCTTGTTTCTTCCAGTAGGTTTCCTAGTGCTATTCTTGTATCTTCGGTATCTTTGAGTGTTTGTTTTAACTGTATTATTTCCGCTTTGGCAGCTATCTCCTCGTCTTCTAGTAGTTGAACTGACTCTTCGTGCCTTAAAACTCGTCCTCGTGGTGGTGGTTGAGCGGCGAGTATGGTTGGGAAGAGAAAAGAAAGGATGTGGGGAAGTCTGGATCGAGGGGTGGTTCCTTTGTTGATTTGTTTCACTATGGCGACACACTCCTTATGGATTCGGTGAAAGAAAAATGAGGTGAAATTAACGGGTTCTCGTGCGGCAAGGTCGATGGCGGAATAGAATGGTCGGGAGATACCGTATGTGCGTTTTTGGACGTTAAGGATTGCGACTAAGAACTGTAATGCAGTTCTTTCAGGTTCGGGGCGGCAGAGAATGGCGTATTCATTTGATGAATGGCGCGGAAAGAGTTCGGTCATGCGGGCTACGGGGATATTGGGGCCATTCTCGCGGCCTTGTGGAGTAAGGCGGAAGGCTTCGGCGAAGGCCTGGAAGGTTATTACGGTTCTAGATGGTAGGGAAGGGAAGAGCCATTGTCGTTCAGCGATGGGAGATTGGACGATGGCTGGGATAATTTGTGCGAAGAAGGGAGGGGCTCCTACTGAGTGCCAAGGCAGCTCAGCGAAGGTAGCCAGCCCTCGGATATGCAGGTATTCTCCTACCTCGGTAGGGATACCATCACAAAAAGTCGTGTAGTTCGCCAGTGCTTCCATTGCGCAAGCGAACACGAATACACAGAGCACAGAGCACGGATACACAGAAAACATAATCACAATCACAAGTGCACAATAGCGTATTTTGGCGTAACCGAAGAGCTTAAGTACCAATATTACGGTGGGGGGTAGGGATTGATGGTTATCATTGTGCAGTGCTGGAATGATATTGTTTTTAATTTGGCGTGCATGCTTGAGTAAATGGTAAAGAGGGCGGCTTATGACAAAACACGGCTATTTAAGAAAAGAAAAGAAAGAACATAATGAAAAGTAAAACCAAAAAAATGCGATCCACCGCCGAATGATTTAATGCGGATTAATAGCGCTTTGATACGGCCGCAACTTCGAGCCATTGATTGCTTTTGGAAGTGGATTTCCGGTCAACGTAGTCAACCGAAAAGTTGTTGGCCCGATTTGCTCTGAGATTTTGTAAGGACCGAACCACCGTAATTTGAATTTGCCTGCGGATCTGTTGGACTTTGCATTATAGAAAAGTACAAGCTGTCCGACCGTAAACACTGGAGTTTTCAGGTTTCGATCGTGCGTTCTTGCTCGTCTTAATTGAACTTCGTGCATGGTTAAAAAACTGAGCCATCGGTGTTCGTCTAACTCTCTGAGTGTGTCCAACCGAAATGTCAGTGAGTCTTCCGGTAGCAGTTTCTGGGTAATGGCTACTCGTAAACTTGGTATAACCATCTCCATTGGTGCTATTGCTTCTAAGCCATAAGCTAATTTGAAAGGTGTCAATCCTGTTGTTACCTTGTAGGTAGTTCGGTATGCCCGTAATACTGCAGGTAGTAGTTGATCCCATCTTTCCGATGATTCCATGATTAATTTTCGAAGGATATTCAGCAGAGATTTGTTTGTACTTTCGGCCAATCCATTGGCACGAGGATAATAAGGAGAACTAAATTTATGTGTAACCTGGAACGACTGTGTAAGTGCCTTCATTAAATTGTTTACAAAATGAGTGCCTTGATCTGAGACAATTTCTAGTGGTAAGCCAAAACGTGGAAAGACATCGGTTAGCAGACACTTTGCTACTGTAACTGTTGTAGCAGACCGTAAAGCCCAAGTTTCAGCCCATCTAGTTGCATAGTCTGTACAGGTCAGTATGTAACGGTTGTTACTGATGACTGCTGGTGGTGTAATTAGACCGATAAAATCTAGACCCCACTTTTGGAAAGGTTCTATTGGCTCTACTGGTACGATAAATCCAACTTTCAATAACCTATCAAGTTCTGCCTTAACCTGGGATGCATAATGCGGATTCATCCGGTAGCTGGTTTGCTTTATCGGTCTTGACTCTGGCTTTAGCATGACCCTGTGTTGGTAGATACTGGGGTCCAATCCTTTCATGTCTTTGTAGTCCCATGCAAAGACATCAATGAATTCTTGGAGTAGCTGGATTAAATCTGCTCAAAATGTTTCTGGTAAGTCTTGCTTTATCTTCACACGACGCGGATGATCTTTATCTCCTAAATTGTAAGTAATCAGCTGATCTTCGGGGACATAGAACTGTTGATGTTTCTCTGTGTTGTCTGTTGGTTTAAAAAGTTGCTGCAATTCATCGTCATGTGTCGAAACAGTGTCTTCCTTCTTAGCCTCTTCTGTAACGGGTATTACTGTACAGACTGAAGCATTCCAATTATCTACAACATGTTGTAGATCAATAGTCCCTAATGAAATTAAGTCAGCGTTACTCTTCAAAAACTCTTCTTCTTCATCATCTGACAATCCATCTAGCATATGGACTGGTTCAGCAAAATACGGTCTAGCGTGTAACTCGCAAGCTTGTATAGCATCTAATTTTACCACATATCTACGATTGGCATCTTTAAACGTAAGCTCTTGTGCAGACCAGTCTTGTATTACCTTCGCATGTTTCAGCCAAGGTCGGCCAAAAAGAAGGTTGTAATCCAAAGTGGATTCTGGCAAATCTAGTATAACAAAGGTCATTTTAAAGGTCGTACCTTGCAAAGTGATGGGTACATTTTGCACAAGTCCTACAGGATGGACTCTTGATTGATTTGCCATTCTGACAAAAAATTGAACTAGTTCGATTTCGGTCCATCCTAGTCTTTTGCATAATGCCGCAGTCGCAATGTTAACACCGGAGCCTCCATCAATTAATACCTGCGTAATCTTATGATTCTTATACCATACTGTAATCAAGGGAACTGAATGATCAACCGTAGAATCAGGTTCCGGTTGAACTGCTGCTATTGCCGAAATACAAGAAGGTACCGGACTGAACTGTTGTTGGAACTGTTGTCGAATTCCAGGTACTAATGCCAGTAGTTGGCCCAAAGGCAGAGTGATCGATGCCTTAGATAAGATCTCCCAAGCCTGTTGAGATTGATCGATAGGCTCTACTGATGTTGAAGTTGATGCCTCTGTTGATGCAGAGGTGTCTACGGTGGGCAATGTATCTGCTGCTGATGATGTTTCTGCTGCTAACTCCCTTTGTTGTGTTCCTTCCTTTGTTAACAAAGGTTGGGCTACCGGAATAGGCTCTGGAAAGACTGGTGGTTCTGTTGTGGTCCATTGAATAGCTTTGTTATACATTCTGTGTTGTTCACGTACCCCTGGTTCAAATACTTCTGCTGCCGGTTGCAATTGTTTACCGAAACGAGTCTGGACTGCAGCAACCTGTGTCTCTACCGGTGTGAGTTTTACCATGTTGGCCATTGGATTTTGGCGTTCCTTCTTCCTTTGATCATACTCAGCTGCATCTTTGCAAAATCTTCTAATATGTCCGAATTCGCCGCAAAAATGATAGCGTGGTGGTGGTAGATTGGGATTTTCTGGTGGTACTCCGTTCTGCCAGCGGTTTGCATTAAAATTGTTGTTCCTCTATCCTCGGTAGTTACGATATCCTTGCGGTTGATTGTTTCTCAATTGCGGAGGCACGTAGTGATTCGCTGGCTGTCCCTATTCTTGAATAACTGCATTGACCGTTGTTGTTCCCTGTATTCTGGCATTGTAAACACAGTTTCCAGTGGTGTGTCCGGCAGTGTTGCAGATAGCATAACATGTTTGATTGAGTGCACAATTGGCACAAGTATGACCTGAATTTTTGCATATGTTGCAGTATACCTGTCTAGTCATATCTTCTGCAACATTCTTGTTTGCTTTTAACCATTCTAAATCTTCTGTAAATCCACCGTCTTTGTGTTCCAGTTGCAGAGTCATTGCAATGACTGCATCGAGGGACATGGCTCTGACACATCTTATGATCATGATCTGCTTAAGTTGTGGAACCAAGCCATTGATGAACCACTGAGTGATAACATCATCTGGTAAGTTAGCATGGGCCAGTGGTAGCTGCCTTAAGTGTGTTCTGAAGAGAGTAGCATACTCCTGTACAGTTTGATTTGGTTTCTGTCTGTTGTTCTGCAGATAATCAAAAATTTCGGCTGGATTTTTTTTAGCCTGAATCGTTGCAGAAAAGCATCTCGTACTGCTTCATAGGTGCCAAAATGATTAATATCATATTCTGTAAGCCATCTAGCTGCTTCATTAACAAGTGTAGATTGGAAGACAATAGCTTTGTAGGCCTGATCCGGTGGATGATTGAGTACTGCGTAGCTTATCTCGAAGGTGCGTATGTGAGCATCCGGATCATCTCCTGGAAATCCACCAAACTTAGTGTACGTCACTCCCGTTGGAGGTGGCCTGGGTGGACATAACTGTTGTTGTCCGTTCATTGTGAGCGTGTTATACTTTCCTTCTGAACTACCGGAATCTGTATCATCGGATAACGCACTTTCCGGTGCGGTTATCTTGTCTAATATGCTTCGAATCTCTGTTTCGAACAGCCTTCCTTCCTCCTTGATATCCAGTGTATGGGAACTTGCTTCCAAGAACGGCAAATGGGCTGAAGATTTAGCAGAAAATGCTAAATCGTCACCGAAAAACTGTGATTCTCTTACCGAAATTTCACCGGAATGAACCGAAATTGTGCTCGAATTCGGCGTTTTTTCGCCTTCGCCGATTTCTGTGACTAAAGTGTTTCTAATTGTAGATGAATCTGAATCTTTTCCCAAGAGTGTTAAGCTAGATTCCAAATGCGTCTTGGTAGGTTCTGGGATTACTATATCTTTGACAGACTGTGCCAAAATAGTACCGGACTCTGCCAGAGGCGTAACAGGTTCTACCAGAATATGACCGGAATTAGTTTTAACATTCTTAACTTTCTTGACAACTGGGTCAGTCCTAGTTGTACTTCTACCTCCCAAAGTTGGCTTTAGTACTCCAGACTGATGGTTCTTGGGATATGTTTCACCGGATCAAGTAACCGGCATATATCATCTTTTGTACTATTCGCGTAGTATTACTAACGGGACAGTCTGCAACAGTCTGGTCTATTGCTACTGCCAATCGAACGATAATCTAATTCTGACAAATGACTGGCAATTTTGATGCCACCTTCCCACAGACGGCGCCAAGTGTTAAATGTTACACAGTTACAATGTTTTAATAACTAGCCAAAATCGTACCGAGCAAGTATTCAACATAAAATAGAGGTTCACCGTAAACTATATTAAACTTTCAATTACCGAAAGGCGTTGTCAGATCAAGTGGGTTCTTGGGAGTGGTAGGGGTCTGTTAGACAGAGGCCCTGTACTATTTTCCCAAATCCTTACATAACCACAAATACTCTTATCGCGTCTTAGCTCAGATACTTAGTTTTAACTGACCAGTAACTGTTTCTGCGTATTAGGACGCCGAACATACAGACTAATCTGCTATGGTAACAGAGCAGTAGTCTGGTTCTGACTTGTAGACTAATAGAGTTACTCAACTTACTAAACTTATGCGAATCACTACACACTTCTTCAGGACAGACATGTATACCAGATAGTAATCAGGCATACGACCATACCAGAAGGTGTACAGGCTTACCGTATGCCGAACTCAATCAACCGTCATACTAATCACAGTTTAACTCATCACCAAGCTTATCAGTGCTCCAACTCACAGTTCATACTATTATCGATATTAGTCCTTCCCTGTGAACGGAATCAACAGTGAATACAGAACACAACTGTCAACAACAGATTCACACTCGATACTACACGTTCATTATTCCGCACTACAGTAGGAATAGACGAACAGACTGAACAGAACAATATAGGAATATGATTCAATATCTTGATGACACCACACCACTCAGACAGTACTCAAACAACTTCTGAGACAAAAAACGGGTCTCGATCACCCTTTTTCCATTACTTTAAAAAGACGTTTACAGAATGCGCGTACCAATTTTTCGCGCGTAATTCAAGGGACTCCGTTACATCCGACATACATTTGTCCTACTCTGGCGGCCGTCTAACAAGACCTATCTCTTGTCTGACTTCTTTGTATAAGATCTTTGCTTCCACTCTTGCTAGGAGACTTACCCCATTATGGATAGCATTATTCTTCCTGAATAGAAAGGTTTTATAAAGGGTAGATTCATTTATATGCTATCATTTCTATTTGGGAAGCAATAGAGTATGCTAAAGAGATTAATACAGATGTTTTCTTCTTCAAGGTTGACTTTGACAAAGCCTATGATAGGGTTGAATGTGACCTCATTTTGCAATCTTTACATGATGTTGGGTTGGGTAAAAAGTTCATTAAGTTTACTAGTATTTTATTTGGCAATGCTAATTCTAGAATAGCTATGAATGGGTATGTGTCTGAGGCCTTTAGACTCCATAGGTCTATCAGACAAGGATGCCCTCTTGCTCCCCTTTTATTTGCCATCAACAGTGATTATGTTGGTTGGCTTGTTGTTGAGGATAGAGGAATCTTGAAGATATATAGTTAATCTGAATTCTGAAACTCTGCTAATTTCGAGAATACTCAATCAGAATGTTGCTGAATCAGATTTCTTCTAACTCGGATGTTGCTTACTCGGATTTTTAACAGACATTTATATTTTAATTGAGCGCCGACTTCGCGAGAAGTGAGTAGTTATGTTTTGGTTTGCGCGAGTAAAAAGAACGGGGAGAGGAAGAAAGCAGGGACGGGAGAAGAAAGAAGAAGTAGAAGAAACAAAAGAGAGATTCTTCATTCTTGTAATAGTGCAGATACATATTTGAGTCAGTCCGGATCAAACATGTAATGATTTACTATTTGTATTACCCGAATGTACTCATGAACTCTTTCTATCTTGTAAGGCCTGTTTTAGAAGACTCATAATGATGATTTTTGCCTAAATCTATTCAGAGCAAGCGTAAAACTCTGTCTATTGCGAGTCATAATCTTTAAAATTATACTCTATCTCAGCAAAGCAGTGATAGATCTGAAATTTTCTAGAAGTCAATTCTCTATGTGTAGCAGACTAGTGCTGAGAACTTGGTTTACCAGAGTCAAGTAATTGATGTGTTGTATGCGAAACCCAACGCATTTGGCAATCCTACTGTGTTGCTAATGCAGCCAGACATGCATGAAAGAACGAAAAAGACGATTTGGTAAAGTGTATTTTACAAGAGCGCAGGCAAGGGCAGCTAACGTGGAGTCATCCTCAGAATTTTATGATTGGTATGAAGCAGAAGAGGAAGCCGATCTGGACACTATAGAGGAGGAAGGAGAAACAGGTGCAGCAGAGGCAAGGTTAGTGGGCGGTATACTTGGAGCGCTATTCCTAACAGAAGCAATTGTAGGGTTAAGAAGACGGCTCCAGTTTGACCCACTTGCAGGGGTGACCAGTCAAAGAACTAGGCATACACCTCAACCATAGCCAATGGTGCAACCACCTCCCAATCCTAAAGTCAAATTAGCGTATTTTAGAGGAGGCTCTAAAGGAGATGCTGATTGTCATGTTGCTCAGTTTGAAATCAAATGGGAGGCAAACGGTTATCAGGTAGTATATGGTGATGCAGTTAAGCTTCAGCAATTTGTAGCTACCTTGGAAGTACGAGCAATGAGCTAGTTTAGTCAATATGGTATAGCTCATTTTGCTACATACAATGCATTAAAAACAGCATTTTTGCTGAGATTTAGGAAGGAAAAGACTCCTTCTGATATTTTGAGAAAATTACGAGCGATCAGACAGAAAAACTTGCTGGTTGAGGATTATGCTCAGAGATTTAGGATACTTGTGGATAGGTTATAGGGGAACGAGAGACCTACTGATGAGATGTTAGCAAGTTACTTTCTAAAAGGACTACGAAGTGCTATCAGACACGCAGTGGCAAGCGTAGATATTGCTAATGGATTTAATGTATTAGTGTCAGCAGCTACACGCATGGAAAGAAGGTTTGGAAGGGCTAAAAAGAGACATTCTGATTCTAATTCAGAGACTGAATCTGATTCAGAAACGGAGTCAGACAAAGGTTCAACGGATTCTGCCTCGGATGACCAAGATGAAGAAATACTAGGGAAAAAGCATCACAAGCATAAGGCTAAGCAAAGTAAAGAGGAGGCATGGATTAATAAGTTAAAGAGACATGGATATTCCATCGTAGCTCCAAAGGAAAAGAGATTTTGTGATATCTGTGACAAAGAGGGACGTACAACAAATTAGTGTTGGTACAACCCCAAGCATAGAGGGCAAATTTTGCAGCAAGATAATAGGAATATTAATGAAGTAGCAGCCAATCAGGCTATTCCCGTCCAGGGGCGGGGTAATTTTCAGAGGCAGCAACAAGTAAGACCTCCATGGAGAGATCAAGTGAATCAGCAGGGGAACCCAACAAGGGAATCAGCAGGGTCGACCACCACGGGTGATGCCTTGTGGATATTGTTCAGCTCCCGATCATTGGATAGGGCCGAATTTGGGTAAAGCATAGGGAAGAGAGAGGTATACCCATTCTCAGGTACAATCAGAATAATCAACAGGGACAGCATCAACAACAGGGGCAGTAGGCGGCTCAGGCAAATGCCATGCTTATAGAATGGCCAGATCAAGAGGATAGGGGGACTGATGCACCAAGTACATCTGAGAGTATGCACGTTAAGAATGATAACCAATGGCAGTGTGATTGCAAACAATGTGGGAAAGGCAAAGAAGTGGAAGTGTTGGCAGTTACAAGATCAAAAAATAAAGGACCTATTAATTGGCAAGAACAAAGACATATCAGAGACAAGGTCTTGAAGCAAGTTCAGGACGGGCAACATAAACAAGTAAGGTTCGTAAGTCAGACAGAGCAACAACAAGAAGTAGATTTGATACCTTCAATAACAGAGGGGAACAGGAGTCAGAGCAAGCAAGATCTGGAAAAAGATTGGTTTGATGTAATCATTAGCTCACCGTTACAATTGTTTTTGGGTCAACTTTTATCTTTGGTACGAGCGTTTTGAGAAAATTTGTTGAAGAGGTTACTTGGGCAGCACTTAGAGCCAGAAATTAGGTCGGTGCCTTCAACTTCGGCCAATAATTTTGATCCACAAGATGTTGACTTTGTAGTGCCAGTAATTCAGGTACAGTACGACTAGAGGTGATTTGACGAAGTGTTGCTGGATGGGGTATCAAGCGTAAATATATTACCTGAGCATATTTTTATAGAAATGGGAAGAGGGGCATTGGCTCCAGCACCTTTTCAAGTCAAAATGGCGGATCAAACTCGAGTTCATCCGGTTGGCATTCTGAAGCAGCAACAGATTATCATTTTAGGAATGTCATTTATGGTAAATTTTGTTGTCATTAGGATGTCTGAGTCAGCATATCCATATGAAATGTTGTTAAGGAGACCTTGGTTTAGGATTGCTAAAGTCAAGCAAGATTGGGGTGTGAATGTGGTAATGATCACAAAGGGTAAAAAGCAAGTGACAATTCCTATGTGAGGAAGAAGAAATATGTCAGTACAAGAGAAACCACTCATGGCTCAGACAATTAACTTAGCGGACAAGATAGAAGATGATGAAGAGGAAAAGTTTTTGCAAGCAAATCCAATGGTAGTACCGGTATTAGAAGTTGATGTGGCAGGGGTATTAAGTAAGGATAATCCGATTGTGCAGAACGTAGATGGGCCAGTTCCGGGTGAACAGGTTGAAGGTGCACAAATACAAAAGATGTTCGAACAAAGTATGGAAACTCCAGTACAGCAGCGGTTGGAACAACAAGAGAAAGAAGTAATAACTCTGGCTGAACGGATATATGATCAGAAGTATGCAGGTTCTACGCGGGTAAAGCAGGAGGAGCTTCAAGAGGTTAATTTAGGGATAGAAGTTGAACGGAAGATGGTGCGGATTGGTAAAACATTGGAAGGAAAGTTGGGGGAGGATCTCATTTACTTACTAAAAGAGTATGTAGATGTGTTTGCTTGAGATTACTCTCAAGTGAAAGGTATAGACACTGATTTGCATCAACATCAGATTAATCTGAAGACGGATGCAATACACGTAGCACAGCAAAGATATAGAATGAATCCTAACTTTGCTAAACAGGTGAAGGAAGAAATTGATAAACTATTGGCAGTCGAATTTATCAAACCTATGAATTAGGTGACTTGGCTATCCCCTATTATAGTGGTCCTGAAAAAGAATGGGAAGCTCAAAATTTGTGTCGATTATAGAAAGTTAAATGCGACAACAATTACAGAACCGTTTCCTATGTCGTTTTGTGATGCAGTGTTAGACGCAGTAGCAGGGCATGAAATGTACAGTTTCTTGGATGGATTTTCAAGGTATAATCAGATTAGTGTGGCTGAGGAGGATCAACATAAAACAACATTTATTACTGAATTTGGTGCTTATGTGTTTACAGTCATGAGTTTTGGATTGAAGAATGGACTTCCATCATTCAATTACGTGGCACACGAAGTGTTCGAACCTTATCTACAGGATTTTATGTAGGTGTTTGTAGATGATTTTTCGGTCTTTGGTAAGAAGGTACAGCATATGTTGCACCTGAAATCATGTTTTGACAGATGTCAGCAGTCTAGGATGGTGTTGAATCCGTTTAAAAGTGTTATTGCAGTCAAAACTGGTATTTTATTGGGCCATGTCATTTCGCAAGAAGGGATGGCTATTGATGTTAAGAAGATTGAAGCTATTAGCACAGCTAAAGCACCGACCAACGTGAAAGAAGTAATGTGGTTTGTTGGTCAGGTTAAGTGGCATGCTATATATTTACGGTATTTAGCAAATATCTCTCTACCACTCAGGCACTTGACCAAAAAGGATGTTCCATTTGTATGGGCAGATGCTCAAGAGAAAGCATTTCAATTGTTAAAGAAGATGGTGTCGGTAGCACCAATTTTGCAACCACCCGATTGGTCATTGCCATTTCACATATTTGTTGATGCATCGGATGTGGCTATAGGAGCAGTTTTGATGCAGCAGAAAGTGAAAGGATGGTATAGGCCCGTCTATTGTGCTAGTAGAGTATTGTGTGTGGCTGAAAGGAACTACCCGGTGACGGAAAGGGAAGCTTTGGCAATGGTATATGCTCTTAACAAGTTTTGACATTATTTGTTGGGCAATAAGGTTGTTTTTCATGTGGATCATCAGGATTTGGTCTATTTAATCAAGAAACCCTTATTAACAGGATGATTAGCCAGGTGGATGCTTTTATTACAGGAATTTGATTTTGTGATTATGCATACTCCAGGAAAAGAGCATGCAATGGCAGACTACTTTAGTAGATTGGATACAGGAGAAGCACCTACAGGTGTAAGCGATGAATTTTAAGATGCTGAGCTGTTTAATGCACAAGTGGTGGAAACAGATTCTTGGTATGAACAATTATTAGTTTTTTTAATTGATGGTTCATTACCACAATACTTTACACCTGATCAAAAGAAGAAGTTTGCACTTAAAAGTAGGCCGTATTTGGTTATAGATGGGGCATTATACAAAAAAGGGGTGGATCAGGTCATAAGGAGGTGTGTACCAGAATTTGAACAACCATCCGTATTACAGGAACCACATTCAAGTCTAGCAGGAGGTCATTTGTCAGGGGATATTACAGGGAAGAAAGTTTTACAAGCTAGGTTATGGTGGCCGACTATTTTAAAGGATGCACATGAGTATGCTAAAGGATATGTGATTTGCCAAAAGTTGGGCCAACCTAATAATTCAGATCGGATGTCTGATCATCCAGTTTTACCATTGGATCCCTTCCAAAAATGGGGCATGGATTTTGTAGGGCCCATTAAACCTACTACTCAGCGAGGAAGTAGATATATATTTGTAGCAATAGACTATTGTACGAAATGGGTGGAAGCAGTGACATTGAAGGATAATAATGTTGGAGTTAGACGTCTTCGGAACCACGCGAACAGCACAAGGAAGAAGAAGAAGCTTGGAGCACAAACACACAATACTGAATGTATTACTAGAGAATGTACAAAGATAAGTAGCCCATTAGGGCAATAGGCGTATATTCAAGCCGGGGGAAAAAAACTCCTAAAGAGGGAAAAAAATGCCCCGACAGTCCTAGTGTGTTCACATACATCACTACCTAAATATATCAACAAATCCCCCCTAGGAGTGATGCGGTGAACAAGGAGCTGGCACTCATGTATAAAGAAGAGCCAAACTATGTGGAAATCACTCCACAAAAGGAAGTAAGCCCAAAGCTTTGCGGAAAGCTTCAAACTTCTCCCTAGGCAGAGCCTTCGTGAAAAGGTCTGCAATGTTCTCCTGTGTGGGCACATATGCCAAGCTGATCTCCCCAGCAGAGAACCTCTCCTTGACATAGTGATAATGCACCTCAATGTGCTTAGTGCGAGCATGGAACACAGGGTTCCTCGCAACTGCCAATGCGCTCTGACTGTCAGTGAAGATGGTTGTGGAAGAAGACTGGCCAACACCCAAATCAGCCATAAGGCATCTGAACCACACACACTCAACAGTTGCTGTGAAAGCTGCCCTATACTCAGCCTCACAACTGGAAGTGGCCATAGTAGGTTGCTTGTTGCTCAACCAAGATATACATGAGCTACCAAGCATGAAGCAAAAACCACTGGTGGACACACGAGTGTCATAGCAACCAGCCCAATCTAAGTCAGAAAAAGCATGCAAATCTGGCACTAGTGATACCCCCTTGGGATAAAACAACCCAAGTAGCCGAGTACCACTCAAGTAGCAAAAGATGCGCTTAACTGCCTTCCAATGCGTGACTCCTGGGCAATGCATAAACCTGCTCATCTATGAGACAGCAAACTGAATATCAGGCCGAGTAATGCATAAGTAAATCAAGCATCCAACAGCCTGCTGATAGAGAACAGCATCAAATGCATCTCCAGCATCATGAAGACTCAATCGTAAACGTGTCTCCATAGGAGTGGCAATAGTCTTACAGTCTTCAAGGCCAAAATGCTGCAATAATGTGTCAATATATTTCGTTTGACACAAAGCCATTCCACCATCAACTTGCATAAACTGAATGCCCAAATAGTGATGCAAATGCCCCAAATCAGACATCTCAAATGAGGCATGCAAATCAGCCTTGAAATCAGCAATATGCTTCTCAATAGGACCAGTGAGCAGCATGTCATCAACATAGACAACAATGATCAGAAGCACATCATTAGCACGCTTAACATATAAGGTGCTTTCAGTTGGACTGTTCTCAAAACCATGTGCAACCAGATAGGCATGTATCTTCTCATACCAAGCATGTGGTGCTTGCTTTAAACCATATGATGCCTTCTTTAACCTGCACACCTGGTTTTCATGCCCTTTCTACACAAAGCCACGAGGCTAAAAAATATACACTTCCTCATGCAAGTCACCATTCAGAAATGTTGTTTTAATGTCCAACTAATGTACATTCCAACCATGATGGGCTGCAAGTGCACAAATGCTCCGAACAGTAGTCATACGGCATGTAGGTGCAAAGGTCTCATCAAAATCAATGCCTCTTTCCTACGCATAACCCTTTGCCACAAGCCTAGCCTTATACCTGTCAATTGTACCATCAGGTTTATGCTTCAGCTTGTATACCCACTTAGTGCCAATGGCCTTCTTGCCAGGAGGCAAGTCACATAAAGACCATGTACCATTCTTCATTATAGCATCATATTCATATTGCATAGCAGCCATCCAATTTTCTGAATTCTGTGCTTCATCAAAAGAAACAGGCTCATTCTCATCACAGAGACTAGATGCAGCCATAGCATAGCAATCTGATGCAAAGGAGGCACTATGAGAGCCTGAACGAGTACAATATGACAAAGGTGCATCTAATTTGTTGTCACGCAAAGTCTGCACCAGCCATTTTGGCATAGTTTTTGCCTGCTCATTATTAGCTCTCTCATCAACAAGTGCATCATGTAAATCTGCATCAGAAATAGAATGATCTGCATCATCATATGAAACCTGCAAAGGTTGAGAAGTTGCCTCACTAGGACCAGCACTAGACTGTCCACCTGTGAAAAGAGGCATCAAAGTATCATACATGTCTTTGGAGCTAACAAATGTCTCCTTAGTACATGAAAGCAATGGCTGAATAGCATCTTCCACAAAGCCAACATCACGGCTAACCAGAATGCATTTAGTCTTTGGATGATATAGACGATAGCCTTTACTTTCAGAACTGTACCCAATAAAAATACATTTTATTGCCTTATCATCCAATTTTCTGTGATGTTGTTCAGGCACTAGTGTATATTGCAGACAACCAAAAACATGCAGATGAGCAACAGATGGCTTGCGGTCATGCCAAGCCTCATATGGAGTGATAGACTGCAGCGCTTTAGTGGGACTCAGTACATATGCTGCACACATGATAGCCTCAAGCCAGAAACTATGTGGTAAAGCCTGACTCTTGACCATTCACCTCGCCATCTCCATGAGTGACCTGTTCTTTCGTTCAGCAACTCCATTCTATTGAGGTGTATACGGCATTGTACACTATTGTTTTATCCCACGTTCAGCCAGAAATGCATTAAAATCAGAAGACATATATTCCCCCCCTCGATTAGAACGGAGGGTGCCCATTTTACATGCTGACAGATTTTCAGCCAAAACCAAAAACTGTTTAAAGCACATGAACACTTCGGACTTTGCTTTAAGTGTATATACCCATGCATGCCTGGAAAAATCATCAATGAAAGTCACGAAGTAAAGGTAATTCCCAAAAGAGGGTGTCTGCATAGGACCACAGACATCGCTATGTACAAGCTACAATTTCTGCGTAGCCCGAATTGAACCATCTTTTGGAAAGGTGGAATGCTGCATTTTGCCCAAAATACAGCCTTCACATACATGTTTTCCAGGTGCCTCAAGCTTGGGCAAAGAAGACAACATATCAGATTTCTGTAGGCGTAGCAAACTAGCAAAATTCAGATGACCAAAGCGTGCATGCCAAAGCTTTGCATCTGACATAGCCTGAGAATCATTTACTGCACATGTCAAATCATTTTCAGATCTTTCATAGTTTATGAGTTTATACAGCCCACAACATAAAATGCTAGAAGCAATAATCACATCGCCATTTGACAGATCATGAATTGTACATCTATCATCAACAAATTTCACAACCAAGCCAATCTTGGCTAATGTAGAAACTAATAACAGATTCTTCTTGATCCCTGGCACAAATAAAACATCTAACAAAGTGAAAGAACTACCATCAGCACTAGTCAAAATGATCTTACCAACTCCCATAACAGGATAAGAGGAGTTGTTGGCGCATGTAACAATATTCCCTGTAGGGGCAGGCTCGAGTGAAGAGAAGAAACTGCGCTGCGAGGTAATATGTTTGGTTGCCCCACTATCAAAATACCAAACATCTGAGTCTACTACAAACATGCACTGCTCATGAGAAGATGCGTCAAAACTGCAGACAGTAGTAAACGCCCATTCTTCTTCCTGCACAAGATTTGCAGACTCTGTTTTTGGTGTAGACACTTCTGCAACAACCACTCCAGCCTCTTTCTTCTTTGCCTCTTTAGCAGCCAGTTTTGGATGGTTCTTTATGATATAATCATTCCCTTTACAGTACTTACAAAACAATTTATGCTTTTCTGATTTCTTCTCATCTTTATCTTCCTTCTTCAAATATGTAGAATTAGCAGATTTCTGCTTACTAGTTGAAGAGCTCCATTTTCCTTTGCCCTTCTGACTAGCCAGGAAAGCTTGATCTGCAACTCGCATAATGGACCTGTTTTTCCTGGACTGATCTTCCTGCAATAGAACAGAGACTAACTCCTCAAATGATAAGGCATTTGGATTGCCTTTCATCATCAACCGAAGAGTAGAAGCAAAACTCTGATATGAATCAGGAAGACCATTGAGAACGGTCTGCACAAGTGAGCTATCTGGTATAACCTCATCAGCAGAAATCAATTGTTCCTTCAAGTCTTTGATCTTCGTTAGGAAACTGTCCATAGAATCACCTTTATTCATGTGCTCACTCTCCAACTGTTTTCGGAGGTAAGCAACACGAGCCTCATTCCTAGCTTGGTACAATGTGGCAAGTGTATCCCAAGCATCCTTAGCTGTTTTGCAAGAGCAAATATGAGGAATAATGGCACGTTTGACAGACAAAGCTATCAATGCATGTGCCTGGGCATCTCTGCCATCCCAGCGAATCTGCTCTACAATAGGTGCAGCAAAAACAGCAACACAAACAGGAATCTGCGGAATATCATCTTCGACACCATCTTCATCGGCTCCAGCACCTGTATTTGCAGTACCTGTAGTAAGAGGTGTAACAGGACGTCTTTCAACACCCTGCACAATGTTCCATAATCCTTTTGCAACCAATACATTTCGCATCATATAAGCCCACAATGGGTAGTTGGTACCATCCAACTTATCCTCAACAGCCAACATACGGAATACATCACTGCTTTCAGCGATGGCAGGTGACTAAAATACCTTGATGCAAAAAATTGATTGTATCTCAAAAAGTTGAGCGGAACTACCCAAACGAATTCTGCTAGACATGTAGTAGACTTCGAGACACTTATACTGGTGAACAACAACTGGTATATACCTTTGGCACAAAAAGACAAAATAGCCTGCACAAGCACTGCAATAGTGCGTTCGGAGGCCGAAACGAGCTCATATTGAGATTTCAGCACCACAAAGTGAAGCGGTTTTGATCTCTAAAACACCCTGAGTATGCTCACCAAATTTCGTGCGAATCTGAGACTGCAAACGGAGGAGTGTCGACGGCACCCTAGATGAAGCGACGACCTGCTCTGATACCAATTGTTGGAGTTAGACGTCTGCGGAAGCACGCGAACATCACAAGGAAGAAGAAGAAGCTTGGAGCACAAACACACATTACTGAATGTATTACTAGAGAATGTACAAAGATAAGTAGCCCATTAGGGCAATAGGCTTATATTCAAGCGGGGGGAAAAAAACCTCCTAAAGAGGGAAAAAAATGCCCTGGTGGTCCTAGTGTGTTCACACACATCACTACCTAAATATATCAACCAATAAGGCAGCAAGTGTGGCAAAATTTTTTTATCATAATATTATGACTAGGTTTGGGTGTCCGATTGAGTTGGTAAGTGATAGAGGTACTCATTTCCTTAATGAGGTGATTTCAAAGTTAACAAGAATTCATTTAATCATGCATAAAAAGACTACAGCATATCATCCACAAGCAAATGGTCAAGTGGAAAGTACGAATAAAACCTTAATGCGTATTCTTAAAAAGCTAGTGCATGATAATCAAAAAAATTGGGATTTGTTACTTGACTCAGCTTTGTGGTCATTCAGAACATCATTTAAAGTGACAACAGGAATGACACCATTCTGATTGGTATATGGTTTGGAGATAGTAGTACCTATGGAATTTATAGTTCCAAGTTTGCAAATCACGGCAAAAAAGATGTCTCCTGAGCTATCGTTTAAACATTGGAGCAAATATCTGCTTGAGATGGAGGAGGATCGTTTGGTAAGTGCATATATTACCTAGGTAATTCAAAGGTGGAGACAAGCTTGGGTGAATCAAAATGTGAAGTTTGAGTTATTTAAAGAAGGGGATTGGGTGATGGTGTATAATTCTAAGCTCGGACCTCATCCAGGAAAGCTTACATTGAGATACAAAGGCCCATATCAGATTGTGTAGGATTTAGGACAAGGAACTTTTCGAGTGGCAGATGTATTTGGCACAAGGATGGACAAACCAATCAATGGATTTAGGCTGAAACTATTTCAGGGGAAGCCGCCACATTTGGATTGGTTATCTTGTAATGTTGTGCAAGTGATCCATCATCCTGAAAATCAAATCAACAACATTTGTGATCATCATAGTAAGAAGGCTTATTTCTCTACATTTTCATCCGTGGTGAAATGTTTTCTTGATTCTTGTTGGTCCAAATTTACATTAAGTACTTTCTTACGATTACAATGGGTTCCATTTTGCTAAGGGTTATTCCACAACCAAAAATTGAGAAGGAGGTATTACTGGATCAGATTGCAAATTCAAAGGGATATTCCGAGGCAGCAAGTAATGAAGTTCCAGAGACAGGTACAACAAGGGTTGCAAGTGGTCAGAGAGATGACGAACAGGTGTATCAGGGGGAACATGAACAGAAAGATAGTGCTCAGCCAGATATTATCTTGCAAAGTAAGGTTAGACAGAACGTTGTGGTGGGAAGGTCGTGCACCAAAAAAGGGAGTGTTAATGAATTTAAATATCAGTTTGGTATTCTTGAGGTGTGCATTAGTTTTAATGATTATCAAGGCACGCGTAAAAGATCTTTTGGGCGTGTTATGGTAATGCGGGGAAACATGCTGCTAATGATTCTTAAAGTGACCCATACTAAAATTATTGAATTGCATGAACTGGTACATGAATAAGTACGTCTAACATTTCCGTTAGTGGCAAGTCGAACATTCGCACTCGCGATACTTGTGTTCTCAGTCCTACTTTATGGCCCCGAAAGTAACGTCTCTTCTTGTGTCTACTGTGTTGGTGCATGAACCAGAAGTCATGCGGGGACGTATGAGAAAGAGAGAAGCTGTGTTGCGCAAAGAAGAAACCACAACTAAGGAAAGTAATAGCTTGCTTCAGGATGACGAGGAGGAGATATCGACACCATCAGCGACTACCAAATTTATGCAAACTCTCATGGAACCATTTTCGGATTTCAAGGTGGAAATTGATACACAGTCCACCACAAATCAGAATTGGCTCCGTAAGATCGGTTTATTTTAATTTGCTACTTTGCCATGGGCGAGATGGCGATGCAACTACTATGCAAAAAGTCAGCTGGAGATCATCAAAAAAATGAAAGGTCAGCTGGCATTACAGGTAAAATTTTTGCCTGAATTAGTTGCAGAAATATTTAAGTTACCTATATACAAGGATGTGGTCATTCCGAAGTGTTCTGAGGATGTCTTGAAGAAAGACTTTGGGTCCAGGGAAGGGGGACGATAGTATTATATGATGAAGAATGGAGGTTATGTTCGATGGGAGCAGTTAAAATGGTACTTGGAGAGGTTGTGTTTCATCATCAAATATGATTACATGTCCAAAGAAAATTTTGCACCTTTGGCTTATGCAGAGGCAAGTGGACAGGTCAGTTGGGGTCATTGGTTGCATGATCACATGCACAGTGAGATATTTGTAGGGGATAGACGTAAAACGCAATTGAATAGTAGGATGTCAGCGGGCGGCATTATTCGAGTTTTTGTAGTTGGTGGACAGTCAGAAGTTGTCATAGCCAAAGGAGATAAACATTCATAGTGATGAGTTGATGGGTAAAAATTAGGAACAGCTAACTAAGAGAGAGGTGGACAGACCTTTAGAGACGTGTACGGATCTTCTGAAAGCAGGTTATACTGTACAAGAATTGGAACCAGTTATCTAGATAATTCAAACTGATTTAGGAAAGGCAGTGATAAAGGAGGATAATCTCCTGCAGATGGTAGATGAGGATGAGCACCCAAAAGTACTAGGAAAGGTTTTTAAGTTGTCTAAAAAAAGAAGATTGGAAGAATAGCTGCAAGTAGTAGGGGATAAGTTGCCAAAGGATGTTATGCACCAATCAATAAGGAATACACGGTATGATGTACTAGGAATGAAGGAAGGGTTGTAGGAAATTTCCAGTTTTTTAGTCTTGCAAGAGGAGAAATTAACTAGGTACGAACAGACAAAAGTATCTATTAACATGGAGGATTATCAGTCTTTACAGAGGCAGGTTGAAACACTTCAGGACGAATTGAATAAGAAGGCACAAACATTAGAGAAATATATTCAACAAAGCAAGATGCAACAAGTAATAGAGTTGTCTAGAATAAAGCGGTCCATGCAGGAATTTGAAGAATGGCAGAGGTCTATACGAGAACAAATTCAAAAAGAGATGATGGATTTTTCAACACTTAATGCTACTCTGCAAAACGAACAAGTGATCCTTCACTCTAGGATGCAGGTATTATAGGTGCTGGAGAAGCAGATGTTAAAAAACAAAGATGTGGAGCTGGATGCAGTATTAATGATAGGTTCGAATATTGGATTATTAAAGTAGCAGCTCCATAAGTATATTCAAGATATTTGGACTGTGTTTCAGAGTCGTTGGCAAAGTATGTTCAGGATTCAGAATGAGCAGGTGCAGGCATGCTTTGTGTCAAAGCATGAAAAAGATTTACTCCATATTATTGAAAAACAAGAGAAGCAAATTGAAAAACATGCACAAATAATTAAAGAGTTACAAGAACAATTGTTACAGAAGAATCTAGAAGAAAAGGTGGATATGATAATTGAAAAGCAACAATTCATTATTGATAGGGACTTTCAAGAAAAGCAGCATTGTTTTGAGGAGGATTTCAATATGCTACAGAGTCGAAAGGTTGGAGAAGTGGAAGTTGAAGAACTTAAGTAGTCAATGCTTATAATATTATATGATCAAGGGATTGTAAATTCGATTTATATTTTTGTTAAAAATCCCCCACCGGGCAGTGCCAGGTGTTGAGGATAGAGGAATCTTGAAGATATATAGTTAAGCTGAATTCTGAAACTCTGCTAATTTGGAGAATACTCAATCAGATTGTTATTGAATTAGATTTCTTATTCGGATGTTGCTTACTCGGATTTTTAACAGACAGTTATATTTTAATTGAGTGCCGACTTCGCGAGAAGTGAGTAGTTATGTTTTGGTTCACGCGAGTAAAAAGAAAGGGGAGAAGAAGAAAGTAGGGATGGGAGAAGAAAGAAGAAGTAGAAGAAAGAGAAGAGAGATTCTTCATTCTTGTGATAGCGCAGATACATATTTGAGTCAGTCTGGATCAATCATGTAATGATTTACTATTTGTATTACCCGAATGTACTCATGAACTCTTTCTATCTTGTAAGGCTTGTTTTAGAAGACTTGTAATGATGATTTTTGCCTAAATTTGTTCATAGCAAGCGTAAAACTCTATCTATTGCGGGTCATAATCTTTAAAATTATACTCTATCTCAGTAGAGCTGTGATAGATCTAAAATTTGTTAGAAGTCAATTCTCTATGTGTAGCAGACTAGTGCTGAGAACTTGGTTTACCAGAGTCAAGTAATTGATGTGTTGTATGTGAACCCCAACACATTTGGCGATCCTACTGTATTGCTAATGCAGCAAGACATGCATGAAAGAACGAAAAAGACGATTTGGTAAAGTGTATTTTACAAGAGCACAGGCAAGGGTAGCTAACGTGGAGTCATCCTCAGAATTTTATGATTGGTATGAAGCAGAAGAGGAAGCCGATCTGGGCACTATAGAGGAGGAAGGAGAAACAGGCGCAGCAGAGGCAAGGTTAGTGGGCGGTATACTTGGAGCACTATTCCTAACAGAAGAAACTGTAGGGGTAAGAAGATGGCTCCAGTTTGATCCACTTGCAGGGGTGACTAGTCAAAGAACTAGGCGTACACCTCAACCATAGCATACCAATTTTGGCTATTTTTAGATACAGTTTACCCTTTCAAATAGCACATAGAACCTATTTTTTAACTATGTCGGTCACTAGATGTGAAACCGATCAAAACTAATCTAAAAACTATAAATCGAGCGAGAAAGTGAAGAAAAGACAAAAGAGACCATCACTGACAAAGACAACTTGTTAAGGGTGCAGACTATTCGCAATGCGACACTTACTAGGAACATGGGACTTCTCAGATGCCACTTGGCAGCAACTAAAGAAGAAAATCAACGTCCATAGGAACAGAACAGAGAGAATTTGGAAGCTGCTCTAGATCAACCAGACCAACCATTGAGCCCCAGTCGCTTTAAATCTGTTCCTTCAGAATCCATGAAAATGTTACTAGATGATCATGTCAGATTGCTTGGTGAATACGACAACATGAACGAGGAGTTCCAGAAGCTCAAAGAAGACCACATTTTTCTCCAATTAAGAGCACCTATAGAGCAAGGACAATCAGCTCCTGCTGACCCTTCTCCTCAGATCCTAGAGGAACTCAACGCATTACGGGCCCAGGTGTCAACTCTTCAATCACGGATAGCAGTATATGAAGCACCCCCTAGTCCAGACTCCCCACTAGAACTACCAGCAGAGGAAGAAACAGTGACTATTCCAGTGGAAGAAACTTTTGAAGAAGCATATGAACCCCAACCCATCCCAGGCAGACGAGTCACGGCCAAACGCCAGACGACTTTTGAACTTCCAACTCCCGCATGGATGAAGACGATTGAAGAACTTGGAAGAACCCACACAACACGGGTAGAAGCACAATTACATGCAATGCCAATGATTGAAGAACAAATTTTACAATCCCCATACTTTGCTCATTTGGACCCTCGTAGATACATATCTGGGCATGAGCTACAATACAAACCATATTTTATGTTAATGGCCGAATATCAGTTGGCCATAGAAAAAGAAACAGGCAAAAAACCCTCTCACGCGACCCAATTTGAGCCTGAAGATTTGCCACTAGATGTGTAGCGAGGAGAAATCTATCAACCAGATTGGCGCAAGGATTTATTACAAGAATATCCACAGATGATGAGTACTTGGGCCAAGGCACCACTACATTTAAAGTACAACCCATGTTGGGGACCAGTGCCACATCACCGCTCCTGGAAGGCATTCGTCATTAAAGTACAGAACAACAAGCAATGTCAGGATTGGCTCAATTACCCATACTTCACTCCACCTCGCAGACCACCAACAATTGGATACATGATGGCAAGGATTTGTCACTGGCTCCCTCGCTTAAAACATATGGACGATGTAGCAGCACATATGACTGTCAAAATCTTTGACATGATGCAGATGGTATTCAAAGTCTTCCGTCGCGTCAAGGCACCACATGTGAATACCCCAGATTTCGAGCATGGCAACCAAAATCTAGCATATGACATGAGCACGACACCATCGCTTTGAGTGTGTTACGCCTGGCACTGTCAAATTAAATACTTAATGGCGTGCTATAAGCAGACCTTCAAAGAAATGTTCACCACAGGTTTTTGGGAGTATCACTCTAAAGTGTTCATCAGTAGGCCCACGCATTTGCTTCAATTATTTGCCTGTGAACAAATGGTATATTCTACGCACTATCGACTCCCACCATCCGATGAACCGCAACCCATCGATTGGGAGAAGCTTGAAGCCGATCTTGCCAGAGGTATCCGTCTGTCAGAGCACACCCTCGCTCAGGAACTACTACAGAATTATATCCGACAGACCTCACAACAAGGTTGTGTCAAGGACGACAGAAGCGAGAGGGAGGAGGGTGTTGGCAATAGTCAGAGGCATAGAAGACACGGAAGCATGTGAAGACGAGCAGAATGAAGTAGCAGGGAGTCAATCAAATCATTTTTTCAAAGAATTATGTTTTATAAATACTTTTCAAAACCTCCAACAATGATTTTCATCACTTTTGTACCATATGTAACATAGAAAAACCCTTTTTGTAATTTATAGCTCCATTTTGTGCAAGCCGAGGAGTCCTCGAGCTTGAGGAGCTTAGGTAGAATGAGCATACCAATTTTGGTTATTTTTAGGTACCGATTACCCTTTCAAATAGCACATAGAACCTATTTTTTAACTATGCCGGTCACTAGATGTGAAATCGGTTAAAACTAGGCTAAAAACTATAAATAGAGCTAAAAAGCTCATTTTTTAGGTTAGCTTGTTTGAGTAGAGAAGATCTTAGAGCTATTTTGAGCTTGTAAGAGTGTTCTTGAGTAATAGAGTTGATTTCCTACCTTTTATTGTGTCTTGTTTGTCTCTTCGTTGTGTGTGTTTATGTGTGTGTGCATCTCTATGCTTCTCACCTTCACTCTCACTTCATCTCATATTCACGATCTTCATATCACTCCTATCTCTTCCATGGATTGACATTAAAGAGGTGGAGCTTCTTAACGTGGTTCTCACATTGTGCTAGAGCAACAGTTGGCTTACTAACAAAATGTCTTGTTTTCTTGATTATAGGCCCCTTAACATCTACAATGCAGCAGTGGACATGTATGTGAACTACAAGAAGGCTTATAGCTCAATCTGGACTGTAAATCTTTGATGAGAGATGCCCACACTTGTCAGTCTACCTAGATTTCCTTTTGTAACAACATTAACTATAGAAGATGGAGGAAAGAATGGCTAGCCCTTTAGTATATGAGAAGGATTAGCCTGATGGATTCCTTAGATGCAGTGATTTAATTTTTGCCCCCTTTTTCTCCCCGATGGTCCCTTTGGAGGGTTGTATTTTATCTTATCTTAATTCATTTCTGTTGTTCTTCAAAGAAAAAAAAAACTCTCCCCTCAATTGATGATGATGAATCCATGATGAGCCATCAGCTGCTGCAACTCCATAGCTCGGGCACAAAGCTATCCAATCCAAAACTCAAGTCGAACACGATGGCCATGACTGGTGAACAAATGAATTTGCAATCTTTGTGAATCTCTCTCTATCTTACTCACTTTTCTTCAATAAAAGGAGGTTCGGCCTTGGCCTATTCTCCTGGTCTTTAATTAAAATAAAGAAAAGTTACAAGTGAATGGGACTAGTGCCCATGGGACCCCCCAAATCCCACAATGTAGGGGAGGAGAACGGCAAGCTAAAGGGAATTACAAATGAGGTGGACAAATCTATCATCTCCCTCATGTGGGACCCATTTGGGTTTCAGCTTGTTATTTTCGAGGAGATAAATACAATGATGTTTAAACGGTGGAGATCTCTTATCTCGGGATATTCTTTTACCTAGAAGAAACAAGGATTTTTCAATCAACCATTCCTTTGGAATTTGGCCAAAATTGACAGCACATCGCTCACTCCAAATCTTCCAAAGAGTCTCGCCCCTTATGGCATTCCACAGTCTGGATGAGCAGCCAACCGCCTCGCCCGACAGCGCCTGTTGCCAATTGATTTGGTTCATGAGTCTCAAAATCCGCATCATGTGGTGCCAGATAACACAAGACTTGGGGAAATTGAAGAAAAGGTGAGCTAAATCTTCGATGCATCGATGGCAATGCTTGCACCATGGAGGTATTCGTCCATTCTCTACATTAAAAGTTCGGTGTTCCATCCATTCTCTACATTAAAAGTTCGATTCCGGGTTCTTGAGAATAAACTAAAAGATGAACTTGGACTGGTGCATTCAATGGCAAAGCAACCAAGAATACATGAAGTAGTCACGACTCACAAGTGCCAGGAAGCACGTTGCAGAATAAAAAAGAGCAGGGCTGCTTTGGAAGATAAATGCTGAATATGAGGAATAGTCTTTAAATTTGATGCCCAAAATGGGCATCAAAGTTGAAAGGGGGGCTTGGGCATCAAAGGATGCCCACTTTTTACGTTTGGGCATGCTGATGGATGACATGTTCAAGACCCGGGCATCCCTAACTATAATATATATATATATATATATATATATATATATATATATATATATATATATATATATATATATATATATATATATATATATATATGTGTGTGTGTGTGTGTGTGTGTGTGTGTGTTTGCCAAAGGTGTGTATGTGTATGCCAAAGTTGTCAGTAGCTGTATCCATTGTGTCAATGATCTTGCCTGTTGATAGTGGGATTTGAATTTGGTTATGTCACACACTAGTCATTCTTTTTATATACATTTTTAGCATGTAGCATTGATGATTTTTACCAAAAAAAACCTTAGGGGTATCCGTTTATAATTTTTTAGAGCACATTTCTAGTGAATAATTTCTATTGTAGTATCAATTTGACCCAAACACTTCAAAATTGAACTTGAATCTTCTTAGGTTGAGTGACACCATAGAGAACTCATTGTTGTAGCACTTGGAGCACATTGAGAACTTATTGAGAACGCATTCTTATACCACTCTTCTAATCCGCACCTATAGGTTAGTAAGTTGGAAAAAATTTGCATAATTGCCATTTGAGTCATTCATAATATAGAGTTACTATTTTCCATATATATGAGAGAGTGTTTCTCCCCATGATCCTATGCTCCCAAGCGAATGCTTTTGGATACATTGATTCTTCCTACCAATGACTAAGAATATTAAGTAGTGAGTTGTGATTCCACATACACCATATAGCAATGTATCATTTACTTATTTATTGTGCAGTGGTTCAAGAACTTCGAAGGTTGCCTAGTGCCTACCGTGCTCTCCAATTATGAATGACATGCATTGACGAATTAGTGAGTAGATATTAAATTTCTAAATCACTAAAATTAGAAATTCTTAATTCTAAAGAGGATTACTTTTTAATATCAATTGCTTGTCAAATAATATCACAATCCATGCCGAAAATGAAGCCAATGTCCCATATTTATGTTGATATGATTTATAATCTAAGTTATAAGTTTTTCTATGTGTGATATGATGAGAATGAAGCCAACATTTTTCTTAACCACTCCCCATTTCCATCTAATCAAAGAGTGCCCAAAGTATCTTTTAAACATATTTATGGCATCAAAATGACCACTAAAAATTGCATGTTAAAGTGCTCATATGCAAATTGAATTGCTTTTGAAATGTTTTTTTTTACAACATAAGTTGTAGAAAATCATTTACGTACAACCGAAGAATGCTTAGTCAACCATCTTTTGTTTTAAGATAATAGTATAAATTATATCCCATACATTGGAAGCATGCTTTTGAATGATCTTTAAGGATGGCCACTTTTATCCCTAGGGCATCCCTCAAATTTTGGTGATGCCTAGGGCCGGGCATCAAATTTAAGCACTGATGATGAATCAGGATATGTGCAATCATCTCATTTGGGCGCTTGCCCTCTCCATTACTACATTAGCACCATTCCATTCTGCATCAATATTAATTTTTTTTGTTCTTGCTCCAAAACTTCTTTTTTTTTAATAAAGGAAGTTCGGTGCCTACTCTCCCGGACTTGAATTAAATAAAGGAAAAATACAAAAGAAGGGTACTAGTGCCCACGGGATCCCCTGAATCCCACAGAGCAGGGGAAGCTTTTACAAAGTGTAGATGGCTTTACAAGAAAAAGGTTAATCGCCCACGTGGGTAAAGTGTGTTCTGATCAAAAGGAAAACTAGATGACTCCTAAAAAAAGGGGGGTTTCTTACAATTAGCGATCCTTTTGCCAAGGGGGAACAGTGAAAACTCAATTGACCAAAGTTTCAAGCGTTCCGGAGAGTCAAAGCGTGACCACTCACTTCTCCCAGTAGAGCTGGCTTCCAACTAATATATTTCTGATGACTAATGATCTGCCATAGCCTTTGTGGTAGGCCTTGCAAGGCTTACAAGGAGTCATAGAGGAGGTTGATAAACCTCGCATCCCCATCATGTGGAGCCCACTTGGTTTTAAGCTTATTGTTGACATATTGTAGCTCTTTGTGATGTCTGAAGAGGGGGGTTTTCTTACAATTAGCAATTCTTCTGTCGAGAAGGAAAAGGGACTTCTCCATCGACCACTCCTTGGGGGTATTGCCAAAGTTTTGAGCACATCTTTCTCACCAAATCTTCCAAAGGATCTTTCCCCTACTCGCATTCCACAACGCCGCAGAGCAACCGATCGCTTCACCAATGACGGCCTTCCAGTTGACTTGTTCTTGGAGTCCCAATGAACAACCAAGGATCCTCCATAAGCGAAGGGATTTAGGGCAAGCAAAGAACAGGTGACCAATATCCTCTTTGCTACGGCAACATCTCTTGCACCAGGGCGGAACCCCCCCCCTTAGCTTTTGCATTGGTCCATATTCCAAGGTGAAGGATTTGCCATAGGAGAACCGACTTTTTGTTTTCAATGAGAGGGTGCCAGATAGACATAAATTTCATATCCCATCGAAGTCGTGTCCAGTTGAGACACCATTTCTTGTTGAGACTGATGTGAATGTCATTGCAAGCTTCGACATATGGAAGCTTGGAGAGGCGATTACCATTATACCATTTAAGGCCCATTGGGTTCGGAGAGTCCTGTCCCATAAGTAGTCAGATTTTAGATCGGTCCCAAGCGTGGCATTTGCTCACTAAAACATTGCATTCCTCATATGTGACAGTAGTAGTAGGATCAAGGTCCTCAAAGTCCACCCATCTATTCCTGTCCTGTTTCTAGAGGTGTTTCCATTGTTTGAATCCCTTATTCCAGAGTCTCTTGGCACTCAGGACATTCCAAGGCTCTACGTTTTTCATGCCTTGGATCGGGAACCAAATAGAGTCGTTTTGTCTTATACCTACAGCCCACTTCCAATCTTCATTGATTATGATGTGCGGTTTGAATGTGTTCCAACTCAACCACAAGGATCTAACCAGGATCGATCCTTTGGGTGAGACCAGAATCGGAGAGAATAGGAGGGTGAGGATGTCGAGGTTTTTCCATCTAGGGTAGCCTACCAAAGTAATTGCGTTTGTGTTTCTGAAAATTAATGTGGCCCAAGAGGAATCTGTGTTGCACCATGCCTTAATCATCCATTTAGCCACAAGTTTATTGGCCATGCTGCCAATGTCCATAATACCCAGGCCTCCATTCTCCTTACGGCTAGTGCATATGCACCATTTGGTTTTAGGCACTCCCCTCCTGTTATGGTCCTGGGTCCAGAGAAAGTTCCTACAAGTACTTTCTAATTGGGCTAAATCTTGATTCTTCGGTCTCTAGCAAGAGAGAAAGTATATGATTGAGGATATGAGGAACGTGTTGATCACCATGGCCTGGCCAGCAAGATTGATTTGCAAACCCCTCCATTAGTTAAGTTTATTATTAAGTCTAGCGAGGACCCAAGCCCACCTTTGTTCCAGAGTAACACCAAATCCCAAGGGGATACCAAGAATACGAATGACCTGACCAAATTGAATGCTTTGGCATCCTTGCACTATGAGGAGATTGGGTTGATTCCCTTTGATAGCTCTGAATGCAGTCTTGGCATGGTTAATTCTCGATCCAGAGGCTTCACAAAACGTGTCAAGGCACCACCAAAAGGTTTCCAAGCTGGTATCATCATTATGAACAAAGGCATTTGTGTCATCCGCAAAAAGCCTCATGGTCATTTGCCCAGAGTTATGTGGCAAAGTGATGCCTCTTATGTGACCAAGCTCCATCTGTTGTTCCACAAGTCGGCTCAGTCCTTTAGTGCGGATGGCAAAGAGCAGTGGGGCCAACGGGCAACCTTTGTTGGGAGTGAGCACTGAGAAATGCTCCTTGGAAGTTGATAGACTTGGAGTAGGAGACTCAGACAAAACAGAGATGATGAATGTAAGTATTTGTACTATATCATATGAATGTACATTCCCATTGGCATGATAGACATAGCACAATGGTACTCAGAGGTGCAAGCTATGGAGTAGGCCTTACACACTCAATGAATGGTACAGAATAGCCTCGGGATTGATGATGGACACCCGCGACTTTTTGCTTGTAGTTTTTATAGGAGTTGAAGGTTAATTTGAATTTCAAATTCAAACTTAGGCTCCCTAGAATATCTCTACTAAAAGTAGGGAGATATTCTCTCTACTAAACCATTCTCTTTTCCACGACTAATGAAGTAGGTAAGTGACTAAAGTGATTACATATAAATGCCAAGTCATATAGACTTTTACAAAGGGGTAAAAAGTAAGAACATCTAAGCATATGTTCACATGAACCTTGCTTCAAGTGAAGCCTTGATAAAACTTTGTCCAAGCTAGTCTTCCATGATTCCAAGCCAATGTGTGAAGGCTTGATATGCACCAACAGGTCCCCCTCAAGCCAAACACTTTGGCTTAAGTCTTTATCTTCTTCATCTTTAATCTTCAATCACATCCTGCAATCCAATCATGGATTTAAATCTGCATAACTTGTTTCCATCTAATGCCTTTGTAAGTAAATCTGCACATTGCATATTAGTAGACACATAAGTCAATTGAATCTCTTTGCTAAGTAACTTCTCCCTCACATAGTGATAATGAACCTCTATGTGTTTGGTTCTGGCATGATAAATTGGATTAGCTGCAAGGTGAAGAGAGCTAGTGTTGTCTCCAAAGATGATTGGTGGTCTTGTGTGTAGACCTAATTCTGTATATAGAAGCTTCAACCAGATAGCTTCTTGAGTGGCATTGGCAAGCCCTCTATACTCTGCTTCAGTGGATGACAATGCCACTGTAGGTTGCTTCTTGGCTGACCAAGAAATAGGCTTATCTCCTGCAAAACAAATGTATCCTGAGGTGCTTCTCCTATCATCCTTGCATCCTGCCCAATCTGCATCTGAGTAAACTTTAATGTCAATATCTGATGTATAAGGAAAGTACAAACCATGACTTTGAGTTCCCTTTAGATACTTCAGGATCTTCTTTGCTGCCTCTAGGTGAGGTACCCTTGGTTTGTGCATGAATTGACTAAGCACACTAACTCCATATGCTATGTCAATTCTTGTCAAGGTAGCATAGTTCAAACTACCTACCATACTTTGATACCCTGTGATGTCTTGGACTTCTTCTCCTTCATGAGCACTTAGCTTTAGGTTGACCTCCATTGGAGTAGTAGATACCTTAGCATCCTGCAAACCAAACTTCTTGACCATATCCTGCACATACTTCTTTTGAGTGATATATATACCTGAGTTGGTGTAGACTAACTCAAGACCTAAGAAGTACTTCAATAATCCAAGATCACTAATCTTGAATTCTTTCATCATCTGTCCTTTGATGTGTCTAATCCCATTGACATCATTACCTGTAATGATGATGTCATCAACATAAACACATAAGTAGATTACCTCTGTACTACTTCTCTTTATGAATAGAGAAGTGTCTGCTTTACTCATCACAAATCCTTGGTCTTGGAGATAGGTTGTCAACTTGTAATTCCATGCTCTAGGTGCCTGCTTTAAACCATACAGAGCCTTCTTCAATTTACAAACATAATGTACCTTTTTTGGATCTTCATAACCAGGTGGTTGTGACATGTAGACTTCTTCAGATATCCATCCATTCAAGAAAGCATTCTTGACATCTAATTGGTACATATTCCAATTCTTGGATGCAGCTATACTCACCAATATTCTGATAGTTGGCATCTTAGCCACACGAGAAAATGTCTCCTCATAATCAATGCCTTGGGTTTGTGCAAAACCCTTGGCTACCAACCTAGCTTTGTACCTGTTTATTGTTCCATCTGAATTCTTCTTTAGTTTGTAGATCCATCTGGATCCTATTACCTTCATAGAGTCTTTCTTGGGTACCAAGTCCCAAGTATCACTTTCCTTGAGAGCTTCCATCTCTTCATCCATGGCTTCTTTCCATTCTGGTTTGGTAATTGCTTCTTCATAAGTACCTGGTTCTTCATTCAACAAGTCCTTTGCAAGATATACAGAATGTTTAGTTACAAGTGATGTGTCATACCCAAATCTGATAGGCTTCTTCTTTTCTCTCTGAGATCTCCTCATTGCTTGAGTTGAAGATTTTGGTTTATCTTCTAGTTGATTCATCTTCATCTTCCCTTTGGACTTCCAAGCCTTGAACTCTTCAAGGTTTATTGTATCATCATCATCTGAGCTTGAATCTTCTTGCTGAATTGGTTCCTCCTTGGTGAGCTTTGGAAAATCTTCTTCCATGTCATAGGGTAGACTAATCTTCCTGCATTCATTTTCATACCAAGAGTCATTCTCATCAAAGATGACATCTCTGCTTACCTTAAACCCTTTGTTTGTTGGGTTGTAGAATCTGTATCCCTTTTGGTTCAAATCATAACCAATGAAGATACATTTTTCAGCCTTGGGATCTAGCTTTCCCCTTACCTGTGAGGGAATATGCACATATGCTACACAACCAAAGATTTTGCAATGATCCAGAGAGGGTCTCTTACCATGCCAAGCTTCATATGGTGTCATGCCATCAAGTGATTTGGATGGCAACCTGTTTATGAGATAGGTGGCAGTGGATACACTCTCTGCCCAAAGATAATTTGGTAACTTTTTTTCATTAAGCATAGACCTAGCTGTTTCTACTATGAGTCTATTCCTTCTTTCAGCTACTCCATTTTGTTCAGGTGAGTACCTTGTAGTAATCTCCCTTTTGATGCCTCTTTCCTGCAAGAAATCTTCAAACTCATTGGAGAAGTACTCTCCTCCACCATCTGACCTTAGCCTCTTCAAGCTTCTTCCTGTTTGATTTTCAACAAGTGCAAGATACCTCTTGAAACAATTAAACACTTCATCTTTATGCTTCATAAAGTATAAAATGGTCCACCTGCTATAATCATCAATGAAGGACACATAATACCTTGAACCTGAGATAGAAGGGTCCTTGTTAGGTCCCCAAACATCTGTGTGTACCAAGTCTAGGTAGTCTTCATGCATGAAACCTTTCCTTGAATAGGGTAACCTGTGAGACTTACCAAATTGACATGATCCACACTTGTAAATCATGTGTTGCTTGGACACATTAGGTATCCCAAGCACACATTGATCCCTGCATATTTGCTTTAGGGTTCTTTCACCTATGTGCCCTAATCTCTTGTGCCATATTTCTAACTCTGAAAGTGTCTGATCCTTGTAATTATACAAAGCAATGTTCTTGGTGTCTTCTAGCTCAAAAGTAAACAATCTACCTGATTTCTCCCCTTTGGCTATCCTTCTGAATCCATGTCTTGGATCCTCCACATATGCTCCATGTTGTGTGAATCTGACCTGCAAACCTTTCTCCACAATCTGGCCAACACTCATTAGATTCTTGGTGATGGTTGGTACATAGAGTACCCTGCTCAATAGGTTCTGGTTACCATCACATGTCTTCACATTTCCAATCTTAACAACAGAATGTTTAGTGTCATCACCTGTTTGTACCTGATGTTTGCCCTTGGGCTCTTCCAAATCAGAAAGTAGTGCCACATTGCCAGCTACATGGTTAGAACATCCTAAGTCAATATAAAATAAATGATCATCATTTGTACCTGCCTTGGAGGTCATATTCATGATCAATAGGGAGTCATCTTGCTCCTCTGTGTAATTGTTGTAGTCTCTTCTATTTCTGAATCCATCTTGGTAATTACCATTGTGGTTGTTGTTGTAGTTGTTGTTGTATTGGTTGTTGTATCCATTGTACCCTTGATGTTGGTTGAATCTGCCTCTCCCTTGAGAGTATCCACCTCTTGAGTAGCCTCTTCCTCTCTGATTCTTGTAATTCTTGTAGCATTCATCTGTGGTATGATTGGACAATCCACAAATGTTGCATGGTGATGAGTTGTAGGGTCTCCCCCTACCTGACTTACCTCCTCTGTCTCTTCCTCTAGATGACCTACCTCTCCCTGCATAATTAGCTTGAGAGGTAGAGCCTTCTTCATCTTGTTTCTTCCCTTTGGCTTTATCTTTAACTTTCTTATCAGTATAGAGAGCAGAGGGGTTGTTACCTTTTGATTGATCTCCTGCCTTTGTAAACTTTGCTTCATGTGTGAATAGTTGGCCCATAAGTGTTGTGAGATCTGGGGTATGCATGTCCATATAGAGGTCCATTGCAGTGGTGAAACTTTCCCACTTATCATCTGCCTTGAGTCCATTTGTTACTTGCCTGACTATTTGCTCCTCTTCAATCTCCTCTCCAATGCTTGCTAGTTGGTCTGCCACATCTTTAATCTTTGTCACATACTCTGAGACTGGTTGCTTGGGCTGCTTCCTAAGGGTTGTGAACTCAATCCACAATTGATTCTTCCTAGCCCTTGTGTTAGAAGAAAAGTAGGTTGACAAGGTTTCCCAAGTCTCTTGGGAAGTCTTACAATTCCTTACATGAGGTAAAAGAAAGTCAGATATAGAGTTTAAGAGATAAGACCTTGCCAAAGCACCCTTTGCACACCATTGGTTGAGTCTCTCATGTTCATCCTTTGTGGGTAGTCCTCTAGTCTTGAATGAGGGCAATTCCTCATCTCCTGATATGTATCCAAATAAGCTTCTGCCTTGTAGATAGGTCTTCATTCTCAATGACCAAGCTTGGTAGTTGTTCCTATCCAATTTGTCAATGAATGAAGGAAATCCATCACCCATGTTTACCTTTTTTGCTCTGATACCACTGTTGGGAGTGATGGTTGGATGCACTCAAGAAATGAGTTGGTGCTGCTATACCTGCTTCACACCGGCCCTCCTTTGATTCCGGAAATGCTTAGTAGACTCCTTGAGCTTTCAAATGATACCAAGAAACCATATATGTACTTTGCAAATGGTTTGTGTAATGATCAAACCAAAACAGATAACTTGGTTCCTGCACAAATCCAAAAACTTGCTATTTCTGTAATGATACCTGCTCAGTGTTATGCTCAGTGTGACCAGCACACTTGAAATTGAAACAATTCCTTTTGGGAGTATTAAAGTACCTTAATAAGCTACCAATTACAAGTGGAATCACTCAAATTGATAAACCATACACTGAGAAATAAGTTTAGCAAAATTCTGATTACCCCCGACTTTTTAGGAGAGTAGCAGAGATAGACCAGTGACTGCTTCGAGCGCGATTTCTCCCAAATGGCTGAATGAAATCTTCTGAGATTTTTTATGCTTGTAGAAGACCTTGAGCTGGTTCCAACGAGCTATTAAACTCTTGATTTGGTTCAGTAAGCACTGAGAAATGCTCCTTGGAAGTTGACAGACTTGGAGTAGGAGACTCAGACAAAACAGAGATGATGAATGTAAGTATTTGTATTATATCATATGAATGTACATTCCCATTGGCATGGTAGACATAGCACAATGGTACTCAGAGGTGCAAGCTATGGAGTAGGCCTTACACACTCAATGAATGGTACAGAATAGCCTCGGGATTGATGATGGACACCCGCGACTTTTTGCTTGTAGTTTTTATAGGAGTTGAAGGTTAATTTGAATTTCAAATTCAAACTTAGGCTCCCTAGAATATCTCTACTAAAAGTAGGGAGATATTCTCTCTACTAAACCATTCTCTTTTCCATGACTAATGAAGTAGGTAAGTGACTAAAGTGATTACATATAAATGCCAAGTCATATAGACTTTTACAAAGGGGTAAAAAGTAAGAACATCTAAGCATATGTTCACATGAACCTTGCTTCAAGTGAAGCCTTGATAAAACTTTGTCCAAGCTAGTCTTCCATGATTCCAATCCAATGTGTGAAGGCTTGATATGCACCAACAACCTTGCCTGATGGATCATTTTAGTTTGTATTGCCTTTGAAAGTTGTCCATTGACATTGACTTTGGTCAAAGCATTGCCTACGAGAGTGGAGATCATCTTGAGGAATCTCCGACTACACCCGAGGTCTTTTAACGATTGTAAAATATAGTCCCATTCCAATCTGTCATAGGCTTTGTCAAAGTCAATCTTGAGAAAGACAATGTCTTGATTAGTTTCTTCAACGTAGTCCAGACCTTCCCAAATATCAATGATGGCTTCCAATATTGACCTTCCCTTAATGAAGCCTTTTTGGTCTTTGCTAAGCCACTTGTCTAAATGACAAGATATCCTATTGACAATGACTTTAGCAGAATCTTATATCCGGTTTGAAGCATTGTGATAGGTCTCCAGTTCTCGATTTTGTTCCTCTCCCCTTTTTTATGTATAAGTTTGATGATGCCGTTGTTGAGACAAGTGGGGAGGGTGCCGAACTCGAGAGCCTCAAGCCAAACAAGACGCAAGGGGGTGGCCACCACATATTTGAATAATTTAAAGAACTCATAAGTGAGCCCATCCGGCCCCGGGCTCTTGCCATTTGGAAGCGAATCGATAACTTCCAGGATCTCTTGTTCGAAAATGGAGGCGTCAAGCAGAGCGCTCAGACTGCATGGGATTCTATGCAGGGAAGTCCGAGAGATGGTGGCCATGCAGTCCCGCCTATGGGGGGAGAGGGGACAAGCACTACCCAAGAGACTCGTGAAGTGTGCTTCTATAATGCCAATGTTTTCTTCCACTGTTTTACATTCTGTCCCATCCTTGTCAAGTAGAAGCGAGATCTCCTCTCTAATTTGTTTTCTTCTAAGAATATCGCACATATCTTTGGAAGGTCTGTTTGCCTTACCAGCCCACCATTCCTTAAAATAAATTTGAAGATTTCTCCTTTTGATCTCCTCCTTGTATCTTAATCCTCCTCTGATATTTTGGAGTCCCTTCTGAGATTGAATCTTTCCTTTATTAACTTCGTCTTGAAGTCTCCAGAGCCGGCGGTATAGGTTTTCTCTACGTCTTCGACGGATGGTTATGAGATCCTTCGTGGTCCTAATCAAGATCTGCCGAGACTTTTCCACTGCATTTCTCCAACACTTGGCTGGAGAGGTGCAAACAGCAAAGGCCTCAAGCCACGCGTTAGTTATTTTATGGCGGGTAGAGGGGAGCGAAAACACAAATGGGCTAGCGTGAAACCAAGGTGCCTTGCTACTTTTAGATGGAGGGGGGAAGGTGAGTACCATTGGGTAATGATCTGAGACGGTGAGGTCGATAAATTGTGTTAGGGTGGGAGGATCCCATTGATGGACGAGATTCTGCGAAATGTAGCTTCTGTCGAGTCTCGCTTTCCTTAAGTCCTCACCCAATTGAAGATTGGACCAAGAAAAGCCATTCGGGTCCTTGACTTTGACCAAATCCAAAACCAATTTCGTTTGGTCCCATGTGTCTTTCTCTTGGCCATCAATGATACGGCCCTTGTTTTTCCACCTATCAGAGGGGTCCTCCACCATATTGAAGTCACCGCAAATCATGACATTATGAGAAAATGAGTCCAAGGAGGACCAAGTATCGATCCTTGTAGCATCCTCGTTTGGAGCATACATAGAAATCAGGGAGAATTGAAAGGGGGTGTTGAATGTAGCCGCCAACCACCTATGGTTTCTATCTTCGCTCGTGTAGTCAAGCTTATTAGCCCAGAGGTGATTGATACCAATGGCAGTTCCACCAGAACCATGCTGATGGGTTGTGGAAAACCAAAGATGGGATTGAGAGACTCTCTTAAGTCTTTTCTGAAGGTCTTCTCCTTCAATTTTAATCTCCTGAAGACAAATGAAGTCCGGGTTTAAGCTTATGTCACGGAGCCATTGATCAATAATGGTGGCTCTTGTGGGGTCAGTTAGTGTTGGAGCAAGTCTATGACAAGCCTAAGTATTGGCTTGAGTCTCACAAAGTCTTAAAAGAAGCTTTAAAAAGAAGACTATGTAAAGTTCACTTGTGAACTACCTCTTGTAACTTTTGAAGAGTTTACTTAATGTAAAAGTAAGAGAATCTTAAGTGGTTGAGTCCACTTGATCAAGAATGGAAAGAGGAGCCACGAATTCGTGATTTGTGGTAGGTAGAGAATCAAATCAATCATTGATTGATTGGAGAGTGATTGAGGGAAGTTAGCCTCCCAAACTCAACTATAAATAGATGGCAGTTTTAGTCGTGGTTAGAGAGACCTATGTGAAGACCTCCAAGAGCTGAGCTTTATGCCATATCAAGGTGTGATTACAAGGCACACATATGTATCAGTAAGTCATTGTATTGTACAAGCAATATACTTTCATTTTCATGATTATTTGAGTTCATCTTTCCATGTTCTTGTGAAGTGTACTACTCACTGCCATTACTCTCAGTTTTTCTCAGTTAGCTTGCAGAGATGTTTTCTCTGAGCTTGGTGCATCATTTTCAGTGATTTAACTTGGTAAAGTTAGCTTTATAAGTCTACTATATGCTCATGAATTTTCATGTCATTTGAATGTTGCAATCTTCAGTTATGCTCATTTGAAGTCAACAGGGTCTGTTCATCTTTACTTCTCTGTCAGGTACCTGACTTTTTCACTCATCTTGTCAGAGCCATTTCTCAGTTGTTACTAATCCAAATTCAGTGATTTAAAGCTTGTTGGATTCAAATTACTGTCTAGTATAACCATAAAATTTTTCATAATCATTGGATTTCTACATTTTGAGTTATGGTGATTTGTCTGCTCACTGGTCTATTTCTATAGCAGCCCGTGAAAATCGGGATGATGTCATCACTTGTTAAAACTCATTCTCAGTGTGTGCTTTGTTATTTTTGATGAGATTACTCTTGAAAGTTAGCTCTTTAAGCTAACTAGACTTCCCCAAGAGGAATTAAGCTAATTGCTGCTGTGCTCAGAGAATTATGTAAAACACTGGACAGGTGTATGAACCAAGAATAGCAAGTTTTCACCTCTGAGCTAACTCCAACTTATCTGTTTTGATCTATCTTTTTGAGAGTGATCTTCCAAGGTACATAGGGTGTCTAATACATCCATTGGCAAGCTAAAAGGGCCCACCATATACTCTTGGAGTTCATTTGGCTGGTGTAGATCAAGGATTTTGCAACACCTCTTCATCTTCAAACACATACTTATCCATCTCTTCACAGTTAGCCCACTATTGTTTAGTGAAGTGATGATCATTTTCTTACACTTCCCTCATTTCGAGGGTGGGACTTCTCTTTTTTCCTCTTGGAGTCTTTTTTCTTTCTTTAAGGGGGATGGTCCCGACCATGCATCTTCGATTTGAGGGGGCTTTTCCATGGCATACCTACCAACTGTTTCCTCTTGCAGGAAGCCTCATGTGGGGGAGAAGGAGAGGCCGTTTCCGGTATTGTAGTTCCAATGATGGAACTTTCACTGTCCATATTGTCCTCATTACTTGTGGTGAATCCATCTTCTTTGCTAGTTGTGAATCCATCTTCTTTGCTAGTTGTGAAGTCCTCTTGATTGACCGCATTGGAGGGGGGCCACTCCAAGGGTAAGCTACTTGTGCCCGCTAAGTCCCAGGTCCCTCCCGGATAATCAAGCTCATTAACCTCCTTCTCGATGTTGCAGTATAAGTTATTGATTGACTTTTCTGGCGTTTGGGACTTCTGTAAAAGATTCCTTGGGCTAGAGCTTCTCTTAGGGCTAGGTTTCCTTCTTCTTCTAACCTCTGTAAACCCTTCTAAGTCAGTTTCTGGGATTCGGTCGTCCTTGTCTTTCTCTTCAACTAATGGGCCGACCTGCTTCCCCTTGAGTGTTTGGGCTTTGTTGGCTGCTTCTTGCTTATTCTTATGCTTCAAGGGGCAATCTTTTATTCGATGGCCTTGTTGACCACATTGAAAGCATGCATTGGGTAGATTTTTATAAGAGATCTCTTGAACCCAAGATTCCCCTTCGCCCAGATCTACAATAACCTTCGAGGGGAGAGGCCTGTTGAGGTCCGCTTCCACACACATTTGAGGATGCCACCGGGCATTAAACGCGTGTTTTGTGCCCTCATAAATGAAACCCCCAACATCTCCGTGCGAGGCCAGTGGCTTGCCAATCGGAGAGACAATATCCCACACAAAGCCGCTTGTAAATTTTCTCCTCTATTTTAATTAAAGTCTGGGAGAATAGGCCAAGGCCGAACTTCCTTTTATAAAAAAAATAAAGCATACTTACATTAAAGAAATTTATCTGTTTATTTATTTAATGTGTTTAACCTTGTTGGTGCAATAGAAACCAAGACCACATACTTGGTTCATTGGCATAACCCATATGAGACTCTATATGATCAACCTCTTGTAAAAGTCCTTCACATTTACCTTTGTAAAAGTGGTCTACAATCACATGGAGTTAGGAAGCTTTAAATCACGAATCATTTAGTAGTTGATTGATGAGAGAATATATCCTATACGTTAGGATTCACTTTTAGGTAGATTTTTGAATTTGAATTCAAATATTGGCTCCAATCACAACTATAAAAAGAGGATGATATGACCCGCGTGATATCTCAATTCCTTGAGATCATTATGAAGGGGATCTATTGTGAAGTGAGAGCTCAACTCATAGCTCATTCACCTTTCACACATTGAGCAATATATGATTGCCAATGACATTGTATTTTTATAGGATTTAATAGATATACTATCATTACATTCTCATTTCACTTCTATGTTATGAATACTCAAAATATCCTATACATTAGGATTCACTTTTAGGTAGATCTTTTGAATTTGAATTCAAATATTGGCTCCAATCACAACTATAAAAAGAGGATGGTATGACCCGCGTGATATCTCAATTCCTTGAGATCATTATGAAGGGGATCTATTGTGAAGTGAGAGCTCAACTCATAGCTCATTCACCTTTCACACATTGAGCAATATATGATTGCCAATGACATTGTATTTTTATAGGATTTAATAGATATACTATCATTACATTCTCATTTCACTTCTATGTTATGAATACTCAAAATAGTGATCTTCTAAAACCTTGTTCTCAGTGTGTGATTGCTAATTTGCCATGATTTAAAGCATGATAGATTCAACATACTATTTAGTATATAACTACAAAGTCTCATTATCATTGCTTCTCTGGATCGTGAGATATTAACACATCTTTACCCTCTGGTCTGTTGACGGTTGCATCCCATAATTGTCGGGAAGGATCTGTGATTTGCTAAAGATCATTCTCAGTGTGTAGTTCATCATTTTTATGAAATCACTCATGTTTGGTAGCTATCTAAGCTAATTAGATATCCCCAAAAGGAACTAACCTGATTGTTGTTATGCTCAGAGAACTGTTCAAAACATTGAACAGGCAAATAGACAAGAATAGCAAGTTTTTAAGTCTTGGATCAATTCCTACCTATCTGTTTTGATCCATTGATCAGTGGATCATGTTTCAAGCAACATAGGAGGTTACTTATGATCATTAGCTAGCTAAACAAGCCCAATACACTCTCCAGCAATCATTCTTGGCAGGTGTGAAGCACGATCAAGCAACACCACTTCATCTCTGAAGACTATCTACCATCTCCTACAACAGTGGTATCAGAGCAACAACAAGCAAGATGGGAGATGGATTTCCATCCTTCATTGATAAATGGACAGAAACAACTACTCAGAATGGTCACTAAGGATGCAAGCCTACCTTCAAGGGAGAAGTCTATATGGATGCATCTCAGGGGATGAAGAGATGCCAACATTCAAGAGCAAGCATCAACCCACAAGGGAAGAACAAGAAAGGTTGGCCACATGGTGTGCAAAGGATGCTCTTGCCAGGTCTTATCTACTAAACTCAATATCTGATTCTTATTGCCTCACATTAGGAATTGCAAGACCTCCAAGAGACTTGGGAAGTACTCTCATCATATTTCTCATCAAACATGAGACAAAGCTGAACAAGAATGGTGATAATTCTAGAGGTAATCAATCTTCTACCCTTTATACAGATAACAATAAAAGTAAAGATAAAGGTAAACTCAAGAAGAATGAAGATGAGGCTAGTACCTCTCAAGCTAACTACATAGGTAGAGGAAGAGGTGCTAGAGGAAGGGGCAGAGGAGGAAAGAAAGGCAGGGGGAGATCCTACAACAATCCACCTTGCAACATTTGTGGTCTTACCAACCACACTACAGAAGAATGCTTCAAGAACACAAGCAATCAAAGAGGAAGAGTGTAATAAAGTAATTCTATGATCTATGGATCTGTCCGGTTCAGATAGATCTAAAATCGGACACCATTTGGTCACTTGTCTGTAGGACCAAAGATTTAAAGAATAGACTCAAGCATAAGTTCATGTGCTCTCATATTCAAGTAATCCACTTAGCTTAGTGGTTAAGTATCATGGTTGTGAAGGAGGAGGTCTTGGGTTCAACTCCCATGTGGAGCACGGGGAGAGAGTTTTGCCCAAAGAGCTCTAGAGCCTTCTAACTCAAGTTAATGTGAGTTAACTTGAGTCCAGGGAGACTTAACTTAAGAGGTGAGTACAACAACCACTAGTGGACTCTAGTGGAAGGTATGAAAGGAGTGGAGGAGATTGCACATGCACTTATGGACTCTAGTTACATTTGTGGTTCTCAAGTTAATATGAGTTAACTTGAGTCCAGGGAGACTTAACTTAAGAGGTGAGTACAACAACCACTAGTGGACTCTAGTGGAAGGTATGAAAGGAGTGGAGGAGATTGCACATGCACTTATGGACTCTAGTTACATTTGTGGTTCTCGTTGATTCGATCAGCTATATATATAGGCATAAGGTTGGGAGGAGAGTCATCTCTCTAGCATGTGGTGGTCATAATTCTTAGGTTGTTGCTTCCATGGTGACCTTGGAGTGAGCTTCATCATCATCTTCATATCAAAGCCTTCTTCATTTGCCAATTTAGCTCAACTTCTAGCATCGTTGTTTCCACAAATTAGCCGCTCGTGAGTAGCATATATTGCTTGCGGGTGTGTGGAGAGTGCACCCGAATTCCTTCGGGGGTTCTACCTCAAGATGGAGGTTGCAAAAGAATAGCTTGACTCTGAGCAGCCGCGACCTCATATTCATGAGGTTCTTCCTCTATCCAAGTCGGCCAATCGCCAATCTTTTGCGTGAGTTTTTATTCCAAGGAATAGATCAAGAGTTGTTGCGTGCACTGTAGGAGGCTAAGGATAAGTTCCAAAGGTGAAGGAATAGCATATGTCTGCTTACGCATGCAAGAATTGAACCTGCGATGTCAAGGTAAACAGAAGATTATCTTATCCAAGAAGTGCAAGCACGTCGGCTGATCTGAATAGTCCTCGATAGCTTTATCTTAACTACTGCAAAAAGTCAAAATCATAAGCTAGAAGGATATATCATCCCTAGCTGTCCGAGGCAGGAGTCGAACTTGTAACGTGCACTAAACTAGAGATCTCATTTATCCAGAAGCGCAACTCACATTCGTGTTCAAAACTTCCATGGTTTAAAGCTGTTATGGTTAGTTTTCGGGCTGCAGAAGCTATAGCAACAGAGAATAAGAGGTCGACGGGGTTAGAACCCAAAGCCTTCACAGAATGAGCGGAGCGCTCTACCTCTAGAACAAGTTGCTTTCTTTCGGTGATTAGTTCCGACAATATACTTTTGTTATCAGCTTCTCCATATGATCTCTGCTTAATCATAGCCAAACTAAAGTCCATCCATTCCTGGAGGAGAAACTATTCTTCGATTCACGAGAGCAAGTCACAGCTACCCACATTCGAGACGGTTCAAAGCTTTGATTGAAAGGAAAAGAAGGAGTTCTTTTTACTCTTCTAATAGATGTTGCATCTATGTTCTCTCAATCTAAAGAGGAGGAACTAGTGGTCTTTGTATGCTACATGGATACTAGAAATGGAGACCAAAGGGTGGAGAATGGTTCTTCCCGGGTATTTGAGGATGGACGAAGCTATGATCAAAGCTAAGTATTTTTCAATTTCTACTTGGCCTTAATGCTTGATTATCATGTTTTAATTATTCTACATTTAATCGTAGATGCACATTGAAATAGCCAAGATTTCAATCGATTAAGTCTAGATTAGGATAATGAAACAATCCATTTCTCATTCCAAGCATTAGTTTGCATTAAGGAAAGACTTGGTTTAAAAAAGGGATCCTTGTGCATCAAAGAATGTATTTTGGTAGTTTAATTCTAGATTTCCTTTCCATTGAGTAAGCTTTTTATTGCACCTCAAGGGTATGTTTTTATATCATAGTGCATTAGGACAAAGGAAAGGATATACATGCATCAGGATTGCATGATATACATTCTTGGTACAAGGAAAAGTCATGCATCAAGCTCATGCATGATTGTTGCATTATTTTTTGGGCATGCAAAGAACATGCATGCATACGCATGTGAGCATATGCATTTGCATGTAGGCACATGCATTTGCATGATAGAACGGGATGTTGTTTGCAAGTAGATATGAAAATGTACTCTCTTAGTATTTAGCTTACTTTATAAAGCTCATGGCTAGACATTAGGGAAGACAAAGGGCTAGTTAGTTGCAAAGACATGCTAGTTCTAGTTTGCAACTCAAGTAATTAGTTGATTCCTTCCCAAGTTGATATTTCGTTATCAAAATTAAATACTTAATAACAATTAAGTATGTTTGATGTCTTACTAGGTATAAGTAGGCACTAGGAGAAATGTTGGAGAAACACTCACTAATTAGACATATATTTGAAGGTCAAATCTTAGAAAGAAAACCCCATGCCTATGTGAAGGGACAAATTCACAAGTGTATCATACTTGTAAAGTTAGTTCACTTTAGTTCTAGAAGTTTTTTAAAAATCACGGGAATGAGAAAATCTATATAAGTTAGTTAGTATTAACTGACGCGATGAGAAGAGAAAAGGAGAGAGAGAGAATAGAGAGAAGAAGTAGAAGAAGAAGTTCATTTTATACGACTGTGTATAGTCGTGCTTCTCTGAGTGAGAAAGCAACTGTAAAAACTTCTGAGTTTTTTATAGTTATGAGAAGAACTGAGTAAAGTTCTGTGTATGAGTCTCTTTTCATCATCTCCATGTTTGCCTACTGTGTGATGAATTCAAAAATTCAAGTTTTCTGAGCAATTCGATGCCTGGCATCGAATCTTGGCTGATAAGTCATTTTTTCATTCTCTGTGTGTTAACTATTGTTGAATCTTTTAAAAATATGAAGTTTGTGGAGCAACTCGATGCCTGGCATCGAGTTTGAGCATAAAGTCGATGCCTGGCATCGACTTCTAGCATACAAGTGGTCTTCTTCATGTGTGTGTAAAAGAGAGTATTTCTGGTGCAGAAAAAGGGCCTAAAAAAGCTCAAAGTCGATGCCCGGCATCGACTTGGACTGAAATTCGATGCCAGGCATCGAATTTTTTATTTTTGGACATCAGAAATACTAAAAGAAACAAAAATTCCAGTTTTGGAAGGTCATACAGGGTCATCTTGTGAGGGCCATAACTTGAGTTCTAGAGCTCCGTTTGATGCATATGATAGCTTGTTGGAAAGCTCTACTCTTCTTGTTTCAGCCTATAAAGTTTCATCAAGAAATAATACTTGAGCTAGGAGAAATTAGCAAAATACTGAAGGTATGTCATTTCGGTGACTAGGAATTTCTGTAGAAGCAAAGTTCTCACTTTAAGCTATCATTTCTCGAAGTTTGGAGTGGCAATGAGTTAATGGTGACCATAGAGGTGTTCTAGTGTCACATTAATTCATTTCTTGTGGTGTTTTATACATCAACAAGTGGTATCAGAGCAGAAAGATTCTCGAGAGCAGAAGACGACAAAGGTACGAGAAGTTTTGTAAAGTTTTCCATTAAAGTTTGAAAGGTGAAGCATTTGAAGACACAAGGCATCAAAAGATTACTTTCGAAGTATCCTCATACACAAAGAACTTCAAAAGGTATTATTCTTTATCCTTTAAGCTCACAGGTTGCAGCAGAAGGAAAGAACTATGGCAGATCATATCTCCATTGACAAACTGGACAGAGATAATTACCCCGCATGGGTAATGAGAATGGAAGCCTTACTTATGAGTAAGGATCTCATGGTATATGTAACAGGTGAAGAAGAGAAGCCAGTATTTGAAGATGAAAGCCGACCAAAGAAAGAAGAACTTGATGCTTTAAAGCATTGGCAGAAGAAGGATGCAAGTGCAAAAGCCTACATCTACAATACAATCTCAGATCATTTGCTACCACACATCAGAGGATTGGAATCATCAGAAGATATATGGAATGCATTGGAATATCATTTCCAAAGCACTACTAAAGCACGGAAAGCAAGTCTATGGTCAGAGTTTACAACATTCAAGAAGAAGCCAAGTCAAACCATTAGTGATTATGTCACTAAGATGAAGGATCTAGCAGATAGTCTTGGATCCATAGATGAAGATGTTGAAGATCACAGATTGATTGCTCAATTACTTGCAGGTTTGAGAGGGGATGAAAGGTGGAAACCTTTTGTCTTATCAACAGAACTTTCATTAAATCATTATGTTCCAGATTTGAACCAGTTGCTTGGTTTGATGCTCACATATGAGCAAGACTTGAAGGGAGATGGAGATAAAGGACAAAGTTCTGCAATGTACGTGAAGAACAAGAAGAAAGGAGATAAAGGTAAAGCAAAGGATGAAGAGGAGTCTAATTCTCAAGCTTATTATGCAAGAGGTAAAGGCACTGGCAGAGGAAGAGCAAGAGGTTTTGGAAGAGGAAGAGGTAATCAAAATAACAACAAAAAGGCTTGCTGGATCTGTGGATTGAGTAATCATTTGGCTCATGACTGTTGGCACAACCAACAAGGATCAAACCAGAATCAAAACAACAATAGCAGAGGTCGAGGTGGAAGATATCAAAGTAATTTTCAAAGAGGTAGACAAAGTCAAAGAGGAGGCTATGGTAGAGGTGGAGGAAGAAGTTGGGGACAGAATCAATCCTACAACACCACCTACTACAACTATGCAAATGACACACAGAATGAAAGTCATACATCATTGATGATGAATTCAATCAGCACATCAGACAAAGAAGATCTAAAGGTATTTTACATTGACTCTGGATGTTCTAATCATTTGTCAGGAAACATAGAATTGATGTCAGATTTGGAAAAAGGCATTTCTAGTCACACAGTTCAAACTGGTGATAATACAAGACATAGTGTACATTCAATTGGAAAAGTGAAATGCAAGAGTGGAGCAGATTTGCTAACCAATGTTTTGTATGTTCCTACAATACCTAAAAACTTGATTAGTGTGGGACGGATAGTTGAAAAAGGTTTTCAAGTCAGGTTTACAAATGAAGGAGTATTTGTGGAAGATCCAGAGAATGGATATAATCAGATTGTCTCTGGTAAGAAAGAAGGTAGACTCTTTACTTTAAGAGTGCAAGGGAACATTGGTCAAGCTTTGCTCACACATGGTGAAGCAGTGATTACAGAACTTGATCTCTGGCATAAGAGATTAGGTCATTTCAATGAAAGAGGAATTAAAGCTATGGTTGCTAATCAGTCTGTACTAGGATTACCAAATGTGCAAAGTCAACATATGGTTTATAAATGTGAAGCATGTCAAATGGGTAAAGCACACAGGTTACCATTTCAAAAGAAAGGATTCAAACATGATGGAGTACTTGAGCTCATTCATACAGATGTATGGGGACCAACAAAAGAAGGATCTATCAGTGGCTCAAGGTATTATGTTCTTTTTATTGATGATGCTACAAGATGGATAACATTATATGTTTTGAAGGAAAGATCAGAAGTGTTTGGAGCTTTCAAGCATTTTCATGCATATGCAGAGAGAGTCACAGGTCAAAAGCTTAAGAGACTGAGGTCTGATGGAGGGGGAGAATACTTCTCCCAAGAGTTCAATGATTATCTTTGGAATGCAGGTATTAAGAGAGAAATAACTTGCAGGTATACACCACAACAAAATGGTGTAGCAGAAAGAAGGAACAGGACTTTGGTTGAGTTTGCTAGAGCTATGCTAAAGGAGAAGAACTGTCCAAATTATCTTTGGGCTGAGGCTGTAAATACAGCTACATATCTTGTGAATAGATTACCATGTGCAGCTCTCAATGGTATGACTCCATATGAAGCTTGGTGGGGTAAGAAACCAACACTAGATCATTGTAGAGTGTTTGGATCAATTGCATATGCTTATGTGCCATCACAGCTTAGGCATAAACTTGAACCAAAGGCAGAAAAATATGTGTTCATTGGTTATGATGAAAAGCAGATGGGTTACAGATTGTGGAATCCTCTAACCAAACAATTTATTGTTTCTAGAGATGTTACATTTGATGAACAGAAAAGTTGGTATGCAGATCAAAGTCATACAGCTGAAGAATTTGAAGAAGAGGTAAGAAGATGTGAGAAAGGAAAATCAATTGTGCAGGTGAATAGAGATGAAGACTATATGCAAGCAAGTACATCCAGAAGTGGATTAACAAGAATGAATGAAGAAGCTCCTATATTTGATGAAGAGGTGTATCCAGAAACTTATGAAGAATGTGAACCAAGAAGGTCAAGCAGGACAAGGAGACAACCAGAAAGGTATTCTTATGATACTTCTTACATAACTCAGAAGAACTATGCATATATGGTCAAAGATGATGAAGAACCTCAGAACTATGATGAAGCTAAAGGTAAAAAGCAATGGGAAGAAGCAATGAAGGAAGAGTTCAATGCACTGGAGGAGAACAAGACATGGGAACTTGTTCCTAAACCAAATGGTAAGAAAGTAATTGGAAATAAATGGGTTTATAAAGTGAAGAAGCTTGCAGATGGAAGTATAGCCAGATACAAAGCTAGATTGGTGGTGAAAGGCTATGCCCAGACCTATGGCATAGATTATGATGAGACATTCAGTCCTGTAGCTAAGATGTCAACTATAAGGACAATCATTGCTATTGCAGCTTCAAAAGGATGGACCCTAAGTCAATTGGATATAAAAAATGCATTCTTGAATGGATACATATCAGATGAGGTATACATGGAACAACCTCAAGGGTTTATAGATTCCAGGTATCCAAATTTTGTTTGCAGGTTGAGAAGAGCATTGTATGGATTGAAGCAAGCTCCAAGAGCTTGGAACTATAGACTGGTGAAGTATCTCAATGATCTTGGATATCAAAGTTCAAAAGCAGATTCAAGTCTACTTATCAAAAGAATAGAGGAAGGTACAATCTACATTTGTATTTATGTAGATGACATTATAATCACAGGTACTTCAGATGAAGGAATCAAGGAGGTAAAGAGATTACTTGAGAAAGAGTTTAAGATCAGTGACCTAGGAAAGTTATCATACTTTCTTGGAATGGAAGTTACTTATACAGATCATGGCATATATGTGTCACAAGAAAGGTATCTTCTGAACTTGTTGAAGAAGTTTGATATGGAAAATTGCAGAGAAGCTTCAACTCCACTTGAAGTTAATCACAAGCTCAGTAAATATGATGGTGCAGACTACAAAGATATGAGGAAGTATCAATCTCTTGTGGGTAGTTTGATTTATGCTACACTAACAAGACCTGATCTTAGTTATGCAATGGGAGTTTTGTCACAATTCATGCATTGTCCAAAGAACCCACATTGGATTGCAGGTCAAAGAGTTCTCAGATATATCAAAGGAACTATAAAGGAAGGATTATATTATCCTTTTACATCAGATTTGAAGTTGAGAGCCTACAGTGACTCAGATTGGGCAGGTAACCAGGATGACAGAAGATCAACTCATGGTTACATGATATACATTGGTGATAAGCTTGTAAGTTGGTGTTCAAAGAAACAACATACAGTAGCATTATCATCAACTGAAGCAGAGTACAAAGGACTTGTGGAAGCAGCTAAGGAAGTCATATGGATGCAGACATTGTTCAAGAGCTTAGGCATTGATCAAGGTACACCTACAATACATGGAGACAATATGAGTTCACTTTATCTTGCAGCAAATCTAGTATTTCATGCAAGGACAAAGCACATAGAGATCCAATATCATTTTCTTAGAGAAAAGGTAATGGAGAAGGAGATTGAAGTGGAATACATTTCTACTAAAGATCAGTTAGCAGACATAATGACAAAGAGCTTGGATGGTGTGAAGACCAGCAGATTCAAAAGCATGGCAGGAGTAAAAGAAAAGAAGAAGATATGAAGAAACAGGGAATGTCAATTAGTGATTGAGGGGGAGCTGTTGGAGAAACACTCACTAATTAGACATATATTTGAAGGTCAAATCTTAGAAAGAAAACCCCATGCCTATGTGAAGGGACAAATTCACAAGTGTATCATACTTGTAAAGTTAGTTCACTTTAGTTCTAGAAGTTTTTTAAAAATCACGGGAATGAGAAAATCTATATAAGTTAGTTAGTATTAACTGACGCGATGAGAAGAGAAAAGGAGAGAGAGAGAATAGAGAGAAGAAGTAGAAGAAGAAGTTCATTTTATACGACTGTGTATAGTCGTGCTTCTCTGAGTGAGAAAGCAACTGTAAAAACTTCTGAGTTTTTTATAGTTATGAGAAGAACTGAGTAAAGTTCTGTGTATGAGTCTCTTTTCATCATCTCCATGTTTGCCTACTGTGTGATGAATTCAAAAATTCAAGTTTTCTGAGCAATTCGATGCCTGGCATCGAATCTTGGCTGATAAGTCATTTTTTCATTCTCTGTGTGTTAACTATTGTTGAATCTTTTAAAAATATGAAGTTTGTGGAGCAACTCGATGCCTGGCATCGAGTTTGAGCATAAAGTCGATGCCTGGCATCGACTTCTAGCATACAAGTGGTCTTCTTCATGTGTGTGTAAAAGAGAGTATTTCTGGTGCAGAAAAAGGGCCTAAAAAAGCTCAAAGTCGATGCCCGGCATCGACTTGGACTGAAATTCGATGCCAGGCATCGAATTTTTTATTTTTGGACATCAGAAATACTAAAAGAAGTAAAAATTCCAGTTTTGGAAGGTCATACAAGGTCATCTTGTGAGGGCCATAACTTGAGTTCTAGAGCTCCGTTTGATGCATATGATAGCTTGTTGGAAAGCTCTACTCTTCTAGTTTCAGCCTATAAAGTTTCATCAAGAAATAATACTTGAGCTAGGAGAAATTAGCAAAATACTGAAGGTATGTCATTTCGGTGACTAGGAATTTCTGTAGAAGCAAAGTTCTCACTTTAAGCTATCATTTCTCGAAGTTTGGAGTGGCAATGAGTTAATGGTGACCATAGAGGTGTTCTAGTGTCACATTAATTCATTTCTTGTGGTGTTTTATACATCAACAAGAAAGTTAAGTATTAAATTTTCTTGATGACCAAGAAAATTTAATTACTTGCAAACCTTTTGTGATGTATGATGACTCTAAGTCTTGGATGTACTTAGGGAGTCATGAAGATAAGCTTATAATGATTACTCTAAGTATAGGTGATATTTAGAAATTCATGTGGATAAGCTTTAGTTGATTAGTTACGTAATTTATGTAACTTCTCAAGCATCCCAAGATTGGATGATAACTTTAGGTATGTTTCCAAGTTCCATGAGCACTCTTCTATTTAGAAGATTTCGAAAGTTCTAAGAAGTTACTTTGTGGTTTCAAAATTCGTATCTCATGATGAAACCTCGGTAAGTGACTTTTAGGAATTAAGATATTTCCTAAACGAGAAACATTGTAATGAAATAGTCAAGCCTTCTATTCCACATGAGATCATTCTCCTACCATGTTTGAGATGAATTTATTTTTTGGGAAGGCAGACGTTCCAAGTAAAGGATCTTAATTGATTCATGAACTCTTCCTAAAATACACATAAATTCATACTATATGATAGGACCAAGGAATGATGATGTTTTAATATAAAGGTTCCAAGAAAAACTATGAAGCTTTTATAAGTTTTCATTCGATTTCATCCCAAGGAGTGATGGAAATCAAAGGTTGAACCTCAACATCAATTGATCTTTGACGTCAATAAGAGGATGTTTGGTTCTATAGTTGCATCTCTGGTAAATGATGCAACTAACTAAGCAATCTTTAGGAAATAAGATAAGCTCCTAATGACTTGAAGCAAGTGTGAACTTTTCATTTAGGAATAGAAAGTTCCAAAAAATGGATCTCCAATCCAGGAACTTTTCCTAAACAAGCTAAAAAGTTCAAAGTTATGTGTTCATAGTTGCATTACTATTGGATCAATCATCAATAGATGCTTGGACTTTAAACATAAATTTGATTAGTCAAATATGTTTAGAGGACTCTAGTAACATCTAACGATTGACCAATAATAATGAATCTTGTATAAAACTCAAGAATAGGAGTCAATATCACATAAATGAAAGTTCAATTTAAACTTTCATAGTGACATGGGAAACCATATCCAAAGGGTGATATTTCGTCTCTAGTTTGATACTCAGGAAATGAATACAATTGAATCAGTAAACTTTCTAGATATTGTTTGAAAGAATTTCTTTCAAATATCCTTCCAACATTGCAAACGATTCCAAGATGAATCATTTGCTCAAAGATATTTGATTCCCTAGAAGGAATCTCAAGTCTTTGAAGAATAACATTCTTCCAAGTATTGAGAATGAAGCTCTTCATACTCTTTAAACAATTAGTAGTTCCCTAGATATCCCAAACCACCAGAAGTGGTACTTAAAGTCCAAATTGTGATAGAACCTAAAGGTATATCAAAGATTCTTAGTTTTGGAATCTGTGAGGCATTAGTGTATGCTTGGACTTGAGTAAGGGAAAGATCTCTAAAAAATCCTGCAGGTAAGCAAAGAAGCTTTAGATAGTTATGGAGATCTTAAATGATAAAGACAAGTCTTTATTATTATCACATGATCAACAAGACTTGATCAATCTTGACCATGGTTGTCCAGGATAATTGCGATTGGAACTATTGTGAAGTTTGTCCAAATATTGGCAATCGAAATAGTAAGTTGTTCCAAGTTTGAACAGAGTAGATATTCCAAGAATGTAGTCTGCAACTGTGTCGACGGTAATTAAGTCTTTTGAAGGTAAAACATAATCCTTAAAGGGATTTTTGGTACAAATCTAAAGAGCATGAGTGGATGCTTAAGACTTAAGCAATAGAGAGATTCCTATATAAAGTCCCCGGGGTAGGTACCTAAAGCATCAGTAAAGAAACGAATCTAAAGACAAGAAGTCAAAAGTGTTGGAGTTAGACGTCTGCGAAGCACGTGAACAACACAATGAAGAAGAAGAAGCTTGGAGCACAACACACAATACTGAATGTATTACTAGAGAATGTACAAAGATAAGTAGCCCATTAGGGCAATAGGCGTATATACAAGCCGGGGGAAAAAAACCTCCTAAAGAGGGAAAAAAGTGCCCCGGTGATCCCTGTGTGTTCACACACATCACTACCTAAATATATCAACAAATCCCCCCTGGGAGTGATGCGGTGAACAAGGAGTTGGCACTCATGTATAAGGAAGTGCCAAGCTATGTGGAAATCACTCCACAAAAGGAAGTAAGCCCAAAGCTTTGCAGAAAGCTTCAAACTTCTCCCTAGGCAGAGCCTTCATGAAAAGGTCTACAATGTTCTCATGCATGGGCACAATGCCAAGCTAATCTCCCCAGCAGAGGACCTCTCCCTGACATAGTGATAATGCACCTCAATGTGCTTAGTGCGAGCATGGAACACAGGGTTCCTCGCAACTGCCAATGCGCTCTGACTATCACTAAAGATGGTGGTGGTAGAAGTCTGATCAACACCCAAATCAGCCATAAAGCATCTGAGCCACACACACTCAACAGTCGATGTGAAAGCTGCCCTATACTCAGCCTCACAACTGGAAGTGGCCACAATAGGCTGCTTCTTGCTCAACCAAGATACACATGAGCTATCAAGCATGAAGCAAAAGACACTAGTGGACACACGAGTGTCATAGCAACCAGCCCAATCAGAGTCACAAAAAGCATGCAAATCTGGCGGTAGTGATCCCCCCTTGGGATAAAACAACCCAAGTGGCCGAGTACCACTCAAATAGCAAAAGATGCACTTAACTTCCTGCCGCTGCTTGATTCCTGGGCAATGCATAAACCTGCTCATCTATGAGACAGCAAACTGAATATCTGGCTAATTAATGCATAAGTAAATCAAGCATCCAACAGCCTGCTGATAGGCTGTTAGAGAAGAGCATCAAATGCATCTAGAGCATCATGAAGACTCAATCGTAAACCTGTCTCCATAGGAGTGGCAATAGGCTTACAGTCTTCAAGGCCAAAACACTACAATAATGTGTCAATATATTTTGTATGACATAAAGCCATTCCACCATCAACATGCATAAATTGAATGCCCAAATAATGATGCAAATGCCCTTAATCAGACATCTCAAATGAGGCATGCAAATCAGCCTTAAAATCAACAATATGCCTCTCATGAGGACCAGTGAGCAGCATGTCATCAACATAAACCACAATGATCAAAAGTACATCATTAGCACGCTTAACATATAAGGTGCTTTCAGTTGGACTGTTCTCAAAACTATGTGCAATCAAATAGGAATGTATCTTTTCATATGAAGCACGTGGTGCTTGCTTTAAATCATATAATCCCTTCTTTAACCTGCACACCTAATTCTCATGCCCTTTCTGCACAAAGCCATGGGGCTGAAAAACATACACAATAAAGAACAAGTACCATTCTTCATTATTGCATCATATTCAGATTGCATAGCAGCCATCCAATTTTCTAAATTTTGTGATTCATCAAATGAAATAGGATCAGTCTCATCACAGAGACTAGATGCAGCCATAGCATAGCAATCTGATGCAAAAGAGGCACTATGAGAGCTTGATCAAGTACGATATGATAGAGGTGCATCTAATTTGCTATCACGCAAGGTTTGCACCAGCCATTTTGGCATAGTTCTTGCCTTCTCAATATCAGCTCTCTCATCAATAAGTGCATCATGTAAATCTGCATCAGAAATGGAATGATCTACATCATCACATGAAACCTGCAAAGGCTGAGAAGTTGCCTCATTAGAACCAGCACTAGAATGTCCACCTGTAAAAAGAGGCACCAAAGTATCATACATGTCTTTAGAGCTAACAGATGTCTCCTTAGTACATGAAAGCAATGGTTGAATAGCATCCTCCACAAAAACAACATCACGGCTAACTAGATGCGTTTAGTCTGTGGATGATATAGACGATAGCCTTTACTTTTAGAACTCTACCCAACAAAAATACATTTTATTGCTTTATCATCCAATTTTTTGCGATGTTGTTCGGGCACTAATGCATATGCCAAACAACCAAAAATACGCAGATGAGCAACAGATGGCTTGCGATCATGCCAAGCCTCATATGGAGTGATAGACTCCAGCGCTTTAGTGGGACACCTGTTCAGTACATATGTTGCACGCATGACAGCCTCAAGCCAGAAACTATGTGGTAAAGCCTGACTCTTGACCATAGACCTCGCCATCTCCATGAGAGACCTATTCTTTCATTCAGCAACTCCATTCTGTTGAGGTGTATACGGCACTGTACACTGGTGTTTCATCCCATGTTCAGCAAGAAATGCATTAAAATCAGAAGACATATATTCCCCCCCTCGATCTGAACGGAGGGTGCCCATTTTACATGCTCGCAGATTTTCAGCCAAAACCAAAAATTGTTTGAAGCACATGAACACTTCGGACTTTGCCTTTAATGGATATACCCATGCATGCCTAGAAAAATCATCAATGAACGTCATGAAGTAAAGATAATTTCCAAAAGAACGTGTCTGCATAGGACCACAGACATCACTATGTACAAGCTACAATTTCTAAGTAGCCCAAACTGAACCATCTTTTGGAAAGGATGAACGTTGCATTTTGCCCAAAATATAGCCTTCACAAACATATTTTCCAGGTGCCTCAAGTTTGGGCAAAGAGGACACCATTTCAGATTTCTAGAGGCGTAGCAAACTAGCAAAATTCAAATGACCAAAGCGTGCATGCCAAAGCTTTGCATCTGACATCACCGAAGAATCATTTACTGCACATGCCAAATCATTTACAGATCTTTCATAGTCTATGAGCTTATACAACCCACAACATAAAATGCCAGAAGCAATAATCACATCGCCATTTGACAGATCATGAATTGTACACCTGTCATCAAAAAATTTTCAAGCCAATCTTGGCTAATGCAGAAACTAAAAACATGTTCTTCTTGATCCCTGGCACAAATAAAGCATCTGACAAAGTGAAAGAACTACCATCAGCAGTAGTCAAAATGATCTAACCATCTCCCATAATAGGATAAGAGGAGTTCTTGGTGCATGTAACAGTATTTCCTGTAGGGGCAGGCTCGAGTGAAGAGAAGAAACTGCGCTGCGAGGTAATATGTTTGGTCACCCCACTATCAAAATACCAAACATCTAAGTCTATTGTAGACATGCACTGCTCATGAGAAGATGGTTCAAAACTGCAGACAGTAGCAAACACCCATTCTTCTTCCTGCACAAGATTAGCAAACTGTGTTTTTGGTGTAGAGGCCTCTGCAACAACTATTCCAGCCTCTTTCTTCTTTGCCTCTTTAGCAGCCAATTTTGGATAGTTCTTTATGATATGATCATTCCCTTTACAGTACTTGCAAAACAATCTCTGCTTTTCTGATTTCTTCTCATCTTTATCTTCCTTCTTCAAATGTGCTGAATTAGCAGATTTCTGCTTACTAGTTGAAGAGCTCCATTTTCCTTTTCCCTTTTGACTAGCCAAGAAATCTTGATCTTCAACTCGCATAATGGACCTGTTCTGCCTGGGCTGACCTTCCTGCAATATAACATAGACTAACTTCTCAAATGATAAGGCATTTGGATTGCCTTTCATCATCAACCAAAGAGTAGAAGAAAAACTCTGATATGAATCAAGAAGACCATTCAGAATAGTCTGCACAAGTGAGCTATCTGGTATAACCTCATCCAAAAATCAACTATTCCTTCAAGTCTTTGACCTTCATTAGGAAACTGTCCATAGAGTCACCTTCATTCATATGCTCACTCTCCAACTGTTTTCAGAGGTAGGCAACACAAGCCTCATTCCTAGCTTGGTACAATGTGGTAAGTGTATCCCAAGCATCCTTAGTTGTTCCGCAAGAGCGAATGTGAGGAATAATGGCACGTTTGACAAACAAAGCTATCAATGCATGTGCCTGGGCATCTCTGCCATCCTAGCAAATCTACTCTGTAGTAGGTGCAACAGAAACCGTAGCACGAACAGGAATATGCAGAATATCACCATCTTCGACACCTTCTGCATGAGCTTCAGTACCTGCATTTGTAACAATTGCGGGTGGGATAGGACGTTTTTTGACACCCTGCACAATGTTCCACAGTCCTTTTGCAACTAACACATGTTGCATCATATAAGCCCATAACGGGTAGTTGGTACCATCCAACTTATCCTCAAGAGCGAACATACAGAATACATCACTGCTTTCAACCATGGCCGGTGAGTAAAATACCTTGTTGCAAAAAATTGATTGTATCTCAAAAAGTTGAACAGAATTGCCCAGACGAATTCTGCTAGACCTGTAGAAGACTTCGAGACTCTTATACTGGCAAACAGAAACTGCTATATACCTTTGGCACAAAAAGACAAAATAGCCTACACAAGCACTGTGATAGTGTGTTCGGAGGCCGAAACAAGCTGAGATCGCGATTTCGGCACCACAAAGCGAAGCAGTTTTGATCTTGAAAACACGCTGAGTATGCTCACCAAAATTCGTGCGATTTTGAGACTACAAATGGAGGAGTGTCGATGGCGCCCTAGATGAAGCGATGACCTGCTCTGATACCAATTGTTGGAGTTAGATGTCTACGGAAGCACGTGAACATCACAAGGAAGAAGAAGAAGAAGCTTGGAGCACAACACACAATACTGAATGTATTACTAGAGAATGTACAAAGATAAGTAGCCCATTAGGGCAATAGGCGTATATACAAGCTGGGGAAAAAACCTCCTAAAGAGGGAAAAAGTGCCCCAGCGGTCCTAGTGTGTTCACACACATCACTACCTAAATATATCAACAAAAAGCTCTTGTCACTACAAAATTGTTCAAGAATAAACCAATTGAACTTGAATTTGAGAAAATTCAAGTACTTGGAATTTTAATTGGTTTTTATTTGAAAACCCTAGCAAAGAAGAATTGATATTCTATCAGAGGTTTTCAAGTTTCCAAGACAAAGCACATGATTGTGAGACGATCATGTGTAGGAATCAAAACCTAGAATATCTAGTTAAAGATAATGCCTGAAACTTCAAAATTCTTGTCAAGAATTGAAGCAAGAAGGTACTCTATCAAGAGATGTTTAGACTTTAGGATAAGTATCACCCACACATTAATGTGAATATAAAATAGGGTGGTATGGGACATGAGGTTTATACTCAGATTGATGTAGGAAAGATGGTATGGGACATTCGACCATGGGATGATAATTATCTTTTAGTCCTAGATTGGATCTTGAAGTTTGATCCTCATGGGAGTTAAAACTGTTGACGACATGATCGCTCCTACTTCATCTACATTTGTATCCACATGAGTGCATCTCCATTTTGTATCCAGGAGGCACTCCATTTCTAGTCTATTTCCATTTTATATTGTACTTCCTTTGTATTTGGGTACCTTGCCATGTGCTTCTACCAGTTGTATTCATTCTCCTTTCAGGAGACTATCCCACATATGATGTACTTTTGAGAGCCCCTCCCAAATCTATATAAGGAGGGCCTCTCCCCTCATTTGTACTTGGTTAGAAGCTTGAGGAGTCTACTCCATGCTCTTGGCAAGCTCATTTCTAATCCACATGAGTTTACCCATTTCATGGTCTACTCATTTTGTGTCTCACACATTCTTTGTTTTGTGAGAGTACTTTACTTTTCATTTTGCTTTCGCATGCGTACTCTCTACATGGTATCAGAGCTCTAGGTGGAGGTCTTGGTGGTGCGTTTGGCGATCGTTTTGGTGGTGGTGGTGCATGAGTGATGGTGGTCTTGCTTTCTCCTCTTTGAGAGAAAGTTTTTGCCATCAATTTTATGCTCTTTGGGCCTCATTTTTCCCATTTGCTCACCCTCCCACCCATTTTCGTTATCATTTTGAACACCCTTTACCCCATTTTCCCTCCCTCCCACCCTCTTTGTGGCGCCATTAAGTGATTCGTTCATTATTGTAACATGTGTGTGGAGACTCTATAACATTTTGATCTTTATGGCATCAATGTAAAATATCTCAATGTTTGCAGTCCTTATAGTAATGAGAGTAGAATAGTACACCACTTCCCTTACAGTCAACGTAGCCATCAAGACATCGTCTTGAGTTACATATGCAAAGTTACCATAGGTTAACGACTGTTTTCTGCCATTCACAAGGTGTTGCCGGTCTGCTTGACAGTTGAAGATAATCTCGACCCATTTTCAACAACAAAGAGAGGTTGCAAGTAATAGTCAGTGATGTTTCACTCATAGGCGTTGGAGTTTTTTCTGTTCAAGCTAGCTTCTGTGTATGGTTTCTGTAGCTTTTGCAAATCTATGCGGTGAAATCAATTGCCCTCCATAGCGAGACCTATTGTTGCATACCCAAAGGAATTCTAAAAGTCGTGAATATTAAGATATGATGCAGTCCAATGCTGCATGAGCTCTCCACAATGGTAGCAATTCTTCTCTCTCTCTGTTTCTCTACACATACAGACACATATGCTTTGGCACCTGGTTGAGGTGTGCGCCTAGTTCTATGACCGGTCGCCCCTGCAAGTGGGTCAAACTGGAGTCGTCTTCTTACCCCTACAGCTGTTTCTGTGAGGAATAACGCTCCAAGTATGCCTCCCACTAACCTGGCCTCTACTACACCTGTTTCCCCCTGTTCTTCGTCAATGCCCAGCGCTTCTTGCTCCTGTGCCTCGTACCGCTCGTAAAAATCTGAGGATGTCTCCACGTTCACTGCTCTTGCCTGTGCCCTCGTAAAATATACTTTACTAAAGTGATTTCGCCTGCCCCTCATTCATTTCTTTGAGGCTGCTTCAGCCGTACAGTAGGATCGCCAATTGTGTTGAGGGTTCTCCAGTTCAACAGAACATCGTCTAACTAGCAAAATTAGATTTTACTATTCTTTCCCATTGTGCACTGATCTTTACTTCCCCAGATATTCCACCGAAAATGTCTCATAAAGTCATCGAAATATCACCGGAACATCACTAGATTATCACTGTAATATTACCGTAATATCACCGGAAAACGTTCATTCTGGTAGTTTTCTGCTAATTCATAATTTTACACAGTCTTGCTACACTTTATTCTTGCACAAGATTCATAGATTTCCTTTTTGCACTCACATTATTTCAAGTCATTTGCACTCTGACACAGTACAGTCTGAGTCACTCGAACAGACTTAACCGTAAATAGAAGATTTTCAGCACTATAACTTTGCTGTGCAGGCATTTGGTTGATCATTCATTGGTAAACGTAACACCGAAATACAGATTATTGTTTTTGTAAAGATTAGAACTTCGGTATGAGAATTTGATTAAGTCGCAAAGTTCTTCATTCAATCGTTATCTGTATACTGGTTTTTACTGTAGAACCTGGTCTTTTCCGGTCTTGACAAAGGAACTCCTTCTTCTTTGACTTCTTCTCACAGTTGACGCACCTACACTTCTTGCACCCTCGTCTCTCTTCTGATCATTTCGCCTTTACTTCTCGTACCTTTCCTCCTCTTCCTGTTGTCGCGTTTTCGTCGAACTTCTCTTCTTCTTTTCTAAGGTTGTTGCATCTTCGTTCTTCGTCTACCTTCTCCCTCTCCTTCTTACGGTTGTTGCTAACTCCTTTCTTATAACTTCCCCTTTTCTTGCGACACATCCTTATAAATCTCCGCATAGTCGTCTTTTTCTTTT